>OZ018331.1:115159362-116363112 GCA_963969495.1 Ceratothoa steindachneri | reverse complement strand
TTAACAATACACCCACTTAAGAAAATAACTAAATAATAACCTAACTATAAATTAACAATAATCGTGGACAAATAAGCCAAAATTAATAATAGTATTGCTTTGCAACTCGATAGGATGCCTCTTAGGAACCTAAGCGAGCCACGATCATTAAATAAAAATCACTGGTATGGAGAAGCCCCCAGCCCCCTACACCCAAATATTCCAGGACAAAATCTAGTGTGCCGGAGGCAGCTCCAAGCAGCAGAGAATTGGGGATAGCGACTCCGTTTATGACGGTACCGGGACAGAATTCGGACTCGAGGATTTGCCTAATTTCCTGTTTCATTTATGTATGGCTTTTCGGTCAGTCCAGCAATTAGGCAATTATTTTGGTTTTTATTAAACAACACAAACTACACACAATTTCTCGTCTCCTTTAGAGCTAGGACCCCCTCCGTAAGTGTAGTGGTCTTCCTAGGGGACGCCCACCTCGTAGAAGAGAGTAGGGGGCGGCTGGCAAACACGAAATAAATTATTAAAAGGCAAAATGAAAACTACTGAAAGGATTAAATATGATTTGTAGTTAAGTGATCAATATTATGATAAACGCTTAACTAAGCAACTGATGTGTAACTTTACACAAGGGAATTAAAAAATATTTAATGCGTTTGTTTAAAAAATCAGCTGATTTTAATTAAATATATTTATTGATATCATTCTCAACCTATTTTTTTAACTTTTTCCATCAGGATGATGTTAGAGTGATCGAAATAATGGATAATAATCAGATGCAAGATGATAATTTCTCAACCAAAGTCAATTCACGTCTTCTTGGTCACACGACTCAGGTTGGCTCCCATTATCACGAGGAAGAATCCATCTGGTGTTCGGCCATCGCTTATCAAAGATTCTAAGTATTTTAAGCTTCAAATGTCTACTGATATTAACAGAGGTTCTTTAAAATAGTTTATATTAGTATTTAAACCGTTGGTGGTATTCTATAAAGCTCTTTTAGACAGCAGATTATTAATGGACACTAATTCCTTGACAACGCTCTGGTTTCCACGATATTTCGTATGTTTTTAGTAACACGTGGATAAAGGATTACAGAGTTCAAACAATAGAATTTATTCTGCAACCTATTTTCAATCCATTTCAGAAATATTTTCCAATCAATTTAAAAGTTTCTCATTGCCTCTATACCTTCATAGGCTTTCGATCCCCCAAATTACTGATGATTTATCTTATCAAAGAATCTTCCATTGCGAATATGATATCCTAAAGACCCAAAAGAGAGAGGGCTCCAAGGTAAAGTAAACTTATTTGAAAAATACATAAGTGGATAAGCGCAAAGGATTTGTGCTCCTCCAAGGCAATAGGCAAATTTGTATTGTTTTTCATCTATTATAGGGCTAAATTCAAAAACAGAGTTAAATTCATACAATTTTATTGAAACTTCCACAAGTAATATATAAAAAGTTAAAAAAAGTTAGAAGTGTACAATTTTCCTCGATCTCAGTTTGTAATGTAAATCACTTTTCCGCACAATCCTCCAAATGTAGTCTCATATCATCTATCCATTGTATACTCCTAGGTATCTATATTAAAAGTTCAGTATATCTTGATGGAAGTGCTCCCCCTCGCTCTTCTAAGTATGTTGCCATATTTTTCTTTAACTTTTTAGGGACATCCTAAAGCCCACAGGGCGATAGCTTTTCACTAATACTCAACCAGTTCTACATAAATGTCAACCTTTTCGTTTCATGAAGAGCCCTGATATAATAAAACAAAACCCTTTCAGGCTTCTCTTTCATTTTTATTAAGCTTTTTAGAGGATTCTGAACACTATGATATTCCTGATTTGTAGTCCAACAAAGACATCAGCTTTTACCTTTGACTCAGAGAGTTTAGGAAAGAAATGTTCAATGTACTCGAAGGCTACCGACCCTTTGCTAAAAGCTCTTACAAACTGCTTCATGAGACCAAGTTTTATATACAATGGAGGGCACAACACCTTTCGAGGGCCTATCAATAGCTCATGCTTTAAATTAGGCCCTCCCATAGAGAAACCATTCATTAAAAGTAAAAAATATATACTTTATTACTATTTTGACTTATAAATAAACATAATCGCTTAAATACTTGTGATATTTAATATTTTTCAGTTTACAACAAATTATTTCCTTGCAGTGTGCACAAGCAGAATGAGGGGCCAACATGCCAATGCTTTACAAGCTTCACACATTCTCATAGATGCTGTCACACCGAAACCTTTTGCTCTTGTTTTGATGAACTGACTGCATCTGGAGGAGGATTGCAGCCCTTTCATGTCATTTCTCTTCTGATGTATTCACTATAGGAGTTAGAGCTGAAATAATAGCAGATCTGTGAATCTCTGTATAACTATTTCTGAAGTAATATTGCAGAAAGTTTTAATGGTTTCCAGGGGTGTATTCTTGCAAGTTCTGAAACATTCTTGAAACTTTATCAAATTCTAATAAATTCTAGAAGTTTAATTAAATCTAGAATGTTGTGGAAGGTTTGCTTAAAACACATTATTCTACAACATTCTAATTCTTTTTTAAAAATAAAATTTACAATTTTCTACTATACTTAGAAAAAATTAAAGCCTCCATCTTTTTTTATATATTCTCAATTTTTCCCGAAATGAATAATACCCTAGCATTATTTTCCAAATGGGCCAATTTTGAATTTCTAGAAAAGCAAAAGTTTTGGGATCAAAATAGACTTTATTCATTTACTTTATTTACAAACAACTTGGAAATAACATTTTTAATCGAGAAACAAGAAATTTGGTTACATATTGTAATTGATTATATTGGAAATGATATGTATTTTATTATAAAGAGATTAATTAGCGAAAAGAATAATAAAATTTCTTGACGATAAAATAGGTAAAAACTATGAATATACTTCAGTATACCACTAGAATCTCTTGCAATCTGGAAGGTATCCAAATCCCCCAAATTTGCCCGTTTGTCAAAACCCTCTATAACCCCTTGCAGATAATTATTTTCAAGAAGGGCTCATAATAAATATTTTTATTTAATTCGAAAAAGGCAAAAAAAACAGTGAAAATAGACTGCCAAATTGAATCGAAAGAAAAAAATATCTCGTGACTATTTTTGCATCAAAGTAAAAAAGTCTTTGAAAATATCCTCTTTGAGAATGGTCCAAAAGGTAATATGATAAAGCAAATTCTTAATAGGGAAAGAGTCGGTTGACTGATCAAAGTTATTGACGGAGCCTCTCGCATCAGACTTAGAGTCGATGGCAGATCGTAACGAGACAAAGGCACCAAGCGGTTGAAACACGGGCGTTTTGTGATGGGGTTTGACGCTTGCCCCCATACTTAAGTCCATTCAAGCATAAAATGCAAAAATATAAGAGCAGAACATAGAGATAAAAAGAACAGAATAGATTAACAGTTGAGCAAGACTTTCTTATCAGTAAAAGCTTTACAAAATGCTACTTAGTACACCACAATTCGATGTGACAAAGTTTTGTCATTATGGTAACCAAATTTTCAGACAGTGAAAATACTAACATTTTTCCCAAATAAGGAACACAAGGAAATACCATTCACAAAAGCCACTATAACCTTTGAAGGCTAGGTGGATGACACAATCACATTAAAATATCTTATTTGCAGCAAGCACCTGTCGTGAGTGGTAGGATAAATATGTGTAGATGCTGCAATTAGTGTTAAGAACACGACCTTTATAAATTAAATTGTTATAAAACAAACAGAGTAGAAATTGTTATAATTAATTGCAGCTTTTTCACAGCTGGTGTCTGCTGTTAGTTTGATCATGGTAAGTTCTTGATTTATCCATACTAAAATGAATCTTCCTTCCCTTCTTTAAGTGCCTGAATAATACCCTAAGTAAATGTACATGGCATGTTTTGTTTGCACCAGATCTTCTCTTTTGAGGTCCTTGGATCTTTATTGATATTTCTAAGCTGATTTACATCTTCAGGAATTAGGGTGAAATAACGAAATTACTTTTATTCCCATTACAAGGACGTGACAATCAATTATAGACTGCATCAATGCTTTACAAAATGTAATTAATTGTATTTAGTGCATCATAATTTCACAATAAAATGCTTAGAAGCGTTTGTGATTAAGGGAAGTATTTCATCTCCACTTATGACCTTACATCCTCCTTATGTGGAGGACATATTTCAGCTCTAAGTAGACAAATATAATAAAGGACTATTGGCACAGCCAGCAACACCTGGCAAGCCCAAAATGGCGACTCCTGGCAACCTCCGTCATTCGGGCCACACAACTCTAAAGGTGCATACACACTGCGCTGATGACACGTGTTAGAAAAAAATCTGGAACATGCGTTCTCATAATGAAGTTCACACTGGTCTGATATGTCGCGTAACACGTCAGCTGACGTGTTACGCGACATATCACGTGTTAACACGCATCAGATGAAAATCAAAACTCCCAGATATTCGTCAGAAGGAAATCTGCGTCAGATAGGTGTAGTAGGCACATATTATTGTATAGTGTTTTAATATTATTGTATGTTTTGAAGTATTCTATAGTGTTTCGATATTATTGTATATTTTGAAATTATTCTAGTGTTTCGATTTTATTCAACGGGTACTATTGTATGGTGACAAATTAATAAAATAAAGTAAAAGTGTTTTCGTTAGGGAGGAACAGTTAATAGAATATGTTAGAGGATACGATCAATTATTTAATCCACAAAACAAGGATTATAGGGACCTGAAGGCCAGAAAAGAAGCTTTGGAGGAAATCAGCGAACGAATTGGTATTTCAGGTAAATTAACATTATATTTATTTTATTTATTGAATACAATATATAAAGAATACAGTTCGGTAGCAGTTTCAAATAGCTTTTTAAGCAGTAGTATACTAATTTCATTTGCTCGCTTGTTTGTTGAGAATTTTCTATTTTTAAAGGTCACAATAATTCACCGTTGAATTCCTTTCTGGTTAATGTGTATTTCTGCCCTTACGAATAGCGTCCCACTGCCATGGGCATTTTAAAGCTCCTTCTTGTGTGACAAAATGCTTCTTGAAACTTTCTCGTACTGCAGCAGCTTCTCGCACATGATTTATTCTGACTGATTGTAGATCTCCTAATGCCTGAATTTCTGTCTCGGATGCCTGAATACCTTCTTCGAAATTCATATTCCTGGAAACACGAAGCATGTTGTGAAGGCAGCAGGAAGCTAGTACAATTGAATCAACTGTTTCTGGTTGAACTTCAAGCGGTTTCAGGAAAACCCTCCACCGCCCAGCAAGAATGCCAAAGGCGTTTTCCACAACTCGCCTTGCTCTCGACAACCTATAATTAAAAATCTTTTCTTCATCTCCATTGATTGAATTTTTAGCGATAGGTCGCATAATGTACGTTTTAAGAGGAAACGCTTCATCTGCTAAAAAGACAAAGTCACATGGATCACCAAAAGCGTCAAGTTTTTCAGCTTTAGGAAAATTAAGCAGATTTTTGGCACATTTTTTACCAAAATTAGACCTTTCAAATGTTCCACCATCACTATTCCTTCCAAAAGCTCCGAAATCAATCATAATAAATTTATAATTGGCATCTACCAACGCCAGCAAGACAATGGAATGATTTCCTTTATAGTTGTGGTAAGAGGATCCCCCATTGTAAGGGCATCGCATTTGAATGTGTTTACCATCCATTGCTCCTAAGCAATGTGGAAACCCCCATATCTCTTCAAAATCTTTCGCAATTTCTTTCCACTTTATTTGTTCTGGCTCTGGAATATGAATAGATTTAAGTGATTCCCAAATAGCTTGGCAACATTCTTTCACTATTTGTCCAGCCGTACTGAAGTCCATTCGAAAGGAGAATCCAAGTGATCTGTATGAATTTCCTGTCGCCAAATACCTGAAAAAGATAAAATAAAAAAATGAAGCTTCCTTTCTTATAACAATAATTATCATAATAATAAAATATGAATATTTTTAATTTCGTTATTAATCATAAAGTTATCTTTTGCAGCTGACGCATGCAAAGACACATGGACAAAACTTCGGAATGCTTATACAAATGCCAGAAAGAGAAGGAACACAAAATCTGGTCAAGCAGCTAAGAATGTTCCTAAGTGGAAATATGAAGACCAAATGTCATTTTTGATCCCAACATTGGAACCACGAAGGTATGTATGATAAATCATTTAAACACACTAATTTCACGTGAAATTTAATCATTCTTTTAATGTCCTTTGCTGCAGTGGTTGGAGGAAAGCCCCAAAGTTGAAAACAATTTGTGCTTTTACATACTTTTATTAATTGTTTTGTTTTATTTTTCTATTGTTTCAGTACCCATGGCAATGTGGAACCACTTTGTCCAAGTGTTGATGATGTGTCTAATGCGGTCATCAATGAAACTACTGAAGAGGACTTAAACAGAAGCCAAGTAGACAAAAATGCAGCATCAGAGAAGGGTGCCGATGACAATGGTAATCAAGAAACTACAATTGAAGATCGTACATCAACTCCCAAACCAAAGTATAGGAAAAGGCAGAGGGTGGATTCATCCATGAGTGAAATAGTAAACATCATGAAGAATAACAGCCGTATGCGGGCCCAAACTCTTTAACTTTCAGAAGGCCACAAAACGGATAGAGACGAAACGGAAATGTTCTTTTCAAGTATTGCCAGCTCTGTTAAAAAACTTAGTGCCATTGAACAAGCCAGAATAAAGATGGAAATAAGCAATATGGTGTTCAAGGCCCAGATTCGGGAGATGGAGCAGCAAAACCTTTATCAAAACACTGCATCTGGCCCCTTTCATCCACCCGTAGTACCAATCCCATCACCCTCTCCCACATCCTCCATTACATCCTTTGGTGAATCAAACCCCAATTGCTATTCTACCTCGAGTACAGCACCTTCTACCCCTTTACCCAAAATGAAACATTCTACATGTCCTACAGGAATGGCCACACCATATTTTTCTATGTAATATCTTACATATTTATGTGGTTCATGTACCTAATTAGCTGAAAATAAAATTAAGACATCATTGTGCAAGTTTTACTTACCTCAAGCATACAGCAAGTCTCTCTTCTGCTGGTATACATTTCCTTAGTTGAGTGTTGGATTTTGTAATTGCTGGTTTTATAATGTGTAAAAGGTTGTAGAACTCTTCTTTTGTCATCCTGAAGTACATAACAAAACGATCTTCCTCTGACATTAGTTGAGGAAATAGGTGATGAAACTCACCTAAACTTTCCCTTTTGGCGTTTATAACATTTGTTTGAGTTTTTTTTCCAGAAGTAACAAGCGCTATAGCTATTGCTACTAACTGCTCCTCTTCTTCATCGAGTTCATTTAACATATTATGATTCATTTTCAATATCTGCAACACAAAATTAGAGGATAAAAAAGAAAGAACGTGCTCACTCGACAAAGAATCAAATCTTTCTGACGTAACATGCATCAGATAAATGAAAACGTTGTTGTGTTATATGATGCAATCTGTTGCTTTGTGTTAACACGTCATATGGCGTGTTAACACGTGTCATCAGCGCAGTGTGTATGCACCTTAATCGTTACACGGCAAGTGCCAGCCATCACTCAACCTCCAAGAAGCTCTCCATCCATGCGAACTGCGAGCCACCCTTACTTGAGGCAACCAAAAAGAATTCTAATATGAGTTTGTCAATAAATAATATTAATGGCGAGTGTGCTTGTATAACCAACCGCTCCATTATCAATACAATTAGGTGTAATATAAAGGTTCCATCTTCAGATTTGCCTGATCTTAAATTTTACCGTCTCTTGGAGAATTCTGGCAGGTATTTGGTGAATATTACCATTTACATAAGCAAAAACAAATCGACTGTAAAAATGTAATTTAATTTAAGCAAGCAACTCTAATGTTGAGGGTTGGATGGCACGCTTGATCCTGAGTGGAAGAAACTTCAATTCCTAGCGCAAGCAACGGAAGTGGTGGCCATTGTGCAGTGAATTTCAACCAGTACAATTCAAAAGGGACTAAACTGTGCAATGGGAATGAAAAAGGCATGACTTAGCTGTGGTAACTATATGGATGGAGCAGGCGAGGCCAGGTTTCTTTTCAAAGGCCACATACGAAGATTTAGAAACATTAAATTGCCAAAAATGTAGGTTTCAAGGAATTGAATAAACATCAACATATACCTTATGCTACTGAACCCCTCGTGGGATAAGAAAACTCGATTCCAAGAACTTTCTTTTTATTAGCAAGCTTCTAAGAATGATAATTAATTAAACAAAATACTAGGAATCACACCAGTCCTTCCTTTCAGTGGGCTTAGTATCATAAGACACATTTATGCAAGATTTTACTCATGTATCATAGCTACAAATAATTATTACTCATTGTAGCAGAATGAGGTCAAATGGTGGCCACGTGCCCTTCTGTACCCACGTGGATCCGGAGATCACTGCATGGAGCTGGAAAAGCATAGCCGAACTTGGGCAAGGAGGCGGCCGACGCCGTTAGCACACGCCCCAGCTGTACTTGCTGAGGGACCAATGTCATCGACCCCCCTTCTCCCGCTCACTTCTCCGCTAGCATTCTGGCTTTCCGTTCGAAGATTGAAGACCGTTGGACATTACAACGAAGGTTATCACGATTTCTCCTTCCCCCGAGGAGTCGCCGACTTTTCCCCAAATTCGCGCGCGCGTCTAGAGAGCAGCACTGTTAGACTTCCACCTACTCCGACGAACGAGCTAAGGACGTGCCCCGCTCCTCCCCAGCGGCGATTTAGATTCAAGTTGAAGGCTAAATCGATCCGTGAACTCTCCCTTAGTTAATCGGCTCGCTTCGACATCAGTGAACTCTGCCATAGCCAATCAGCAAGGAATGACAAGGATTCCAAACTCCAAAGGCGACAAGTGCTCCCTGGTCTGAAGCAAGAGGTAAACCAATTTCTTCCGTCACATTCATCGTACCCCAACTGGCCCCTTTTCGGCAACGAGCTCGTAAGGTAATCATAACCGTTGCCATCCGCAAGCTTATCTTGAATCTGGCCTACCCAATGACATCATTATTTGTGTGAACGTCCCTGTTTAAAATCCCCCTTTAAATCACCAAACTGAATCTGACCTCTTCAATCCTTTAATTAACCTTCCTGATCACGTGTGGACCTTTAGCCCCATCTGGGCGACTATTTCCTTTAAACCCAATTTCTATGTAAATATATATATGCTTTTGTTGTTAGTAAAGTTATATTCTCGTTATTGTCTTTTTTTGCAACCACAGCGCGTACCAGCTACCTGTTAATCTTTGGCCAACTTGCACTCTGAAATATTTGTTTAAAAGGACATGCAAAGTTAATAATAAACTATCTCCACTGGACTCATAACAATTTCCCCTTTCACTAACGGCCTTCAACCAACTTCGTCCCCAAGCCCCAAAGTATCTATGTATATATATAAATATAGAATCTGGCCATTCCACAACACTCATACCTAGCAAATACTTGTAGAAAATAATCACCCACAGGAATATGTGATATTTACCCGGAGGGAAACAAAAAGGTCATTTAAAGCTTTTCACTTTTCCACACACCCTCATAAAGCCTTCTGACAAGGATTGCGATAGACAACTGCACTCTTATTCGCCTTCCTTCTTAATCTCTTCATTATTTTTCTCAATCATCCTACGTTTAGGATTATCTGATTCACGTCACCATTTTTCTTATCACTTCCATATTCCAACATTGATCAGGGCAGTATCCATTGTTGTCCCCAATAATCTTCACACCCAATTATACTATTTAATCATCCCTAACATCAAATAACTTCATGGTTATACTATGAAAACCATTATTTGCTATATAACCATATTAAACTTTAATATTTCTCCTGAACTTCATTATTTTCACACTCATTTTAATTCAACTTACGTAGATCATAGTCATCGGAGATAAGGAAGTGGATAACCTAAAGAAGCTGATAATACGATATAAAGTTATATACGCTTCTACTTTGAAGGGAAAAGGATTCAAAATATTAAGATAGATAGAGCAGCGAAATCTCTTCATTTTTTTGCATGATTGCAATCATTCCTATCCATTTATACGCATGGGATATCTGGTTATATAGGAGGATAACAGTTAGGTAGGATTGAAGAGAGAGAATAAAGAGACAAATTGGCCATCCGCAACTCCTTACTATTCTATTCTGCACTATTAATCAATTGTAAGTACGCCTCCTTTTTCTTCTTCACTCACGTTACATTTCTTCAGCCCACCATTCAGCGTTTTTTTCTCTACTTACAATCATACCAGCCCACATACAGCTTTAGCGCTACCTAATACTAGCTTCTTAAATTTGTAGCCATGCTCACAGTTTGGTTATCTTTCCTATTCTCACGAAAAAAAGCGAATTAGACCTGACAAAAAACAGTCTTGTGCTCTGATATTCCCATACTCATGATTCCTACAGCGTTCACATCAAATACATTCTGCATCCTAAGTACTCTTCTTTGCTAAGTCAAGCTCAATCATACTCTTATCATCTCCCCTCTCCTTTACCCTGACCTTGCCTACCTATCTGTGTACATCATTAAGTTAGAAGCATAGTTTTACCACCCACAAGTATCTTCCAAGGCAGAACCCTACCACCCTTTCCATTATGATTCTCTCCGGGTGCAACAAAGGTTCTTGCTATCCAATCCCGTAAGTGGGTAAGTACTTTATGTAGTGTAATACACCTGGTACCTGGAGGAGCGGCACGTCTTTCTGGCGTGAGTACCTGCGGTAAAACACCCTCTAGGCACGGTCTCCCGCCCCAATGCAATTTTCCTTTCAGATATCTCCTTCCTGTGTTCTGTCCCGTAAGAAGGTGGATACTGTAAGCAGGGATAACACTCCTGCACCAATTGAAATCTGCAGAACAGGTACGCCCTCCGGCCTCAAGTTTTGGGTTATAATAAGTATAGATGACCTCCCACTCTACCCCACTCTTTTATTCATATTCAGTCTACCTTTTTCCAAATTTTCGTTTCTGGTGGCTTGGCACACTTTCGAATTCTTACCAGAACCTGGCTGAGGGGAAGGATACACCGTGTAGTACCTACCTGCTGCGACGGAAAAAGGTCCGATAAGTGAGAGAAGTATTAGACACGAGGTGCGCTGGGCCGTCAACTCTCCTCACCCTTACATCCCCCATTTATATAAGGTGGCTAAACCTGCTCCATCTGTTATGTGTTCAAGTACAAGAGCAAAGTCGCCATATAGTTAAAGTGAATGGGGCTGTCGAGGCCCATCTTATCGAACATTTGCAGGATGAGGGTGTAAATAATCACATTCTTAATGTTTCTGGTCCTATGGGGACTTTACATCTCAAGGCATTTGGAGGTCAGATAATCTGCCATCCATGAAACCTTTTACTTTGTATACGATCATGGCTAAAACAGAATGCAACATATTTTTCACTAACATTCTCCAGGCGCGTGCTCGTCCATTCTAGGAGCCCGGGAGGGGAAAGGGGGGTCGAGAAACCTCTTCACCCGGTGGAAGGGCGCCCTTCATGTCATCCCCAGCATTTAAAGGAGCTTATCGTGTACCATCTTCTTCGATTCCCTTGACCGGCAACTTCTCTAAAAGGAAGGAACCCAAAGTACCTTTTCAGCTCCCCCCCAAAATTCTTCAAAGCGGAGAAGGGTTCGCGCTCTTCTAAGTCTCCGGGTAGAGGAACTTCCCTTCTTTCCCCTTTCACATTTTTTTTTTACTTTTAAGAGCCTATCTGGCGACTGCCTATTCGGGCAAAAGTCGCAGTAATTAACGAAAAGGCTAATAATAGGCTATATTAAAAACAAAAAAATAAAAAATAAAAAAGAAACAAAGGTGAGGCACAAGCTAAAAAAAAAACAATAAATAAAAACAAAAGCAAAAAAGCAACAAGAAGGAAACGCGTTCCGGTGTCGGAGGTAGGTAGGCCCGCCTTCCCCTGGCAAAGGAACATGCAACCTAAAGCAAAGAGTGAAATAGCGTGGAGAACGCCAGACTCCTCCAAAAATTCGTAGAGTCCGCAAGTCTCTGTGTATGAACCAGTCTTGAGTTAACGGACAAACGGTAGCAACCTCGCTCGTCCCAGTACCGGGACAGGGGCATTCAACAAGAATGTGCCGGAAAGTCTGGAGAACAAATCAGTCGTCACAATAAAGCGCAGGCGAGCGCTCCATCAAATAGCGGTGCCGTCCCGCGAGTGTGTCTAATTCGGAGACGACAGAAAGTAACCTGATGCCGTCGCAGCATTGGGGGTTAGGTCCATGGGAACAGTCGCGGCGCAATGGCACACAACGTTAAGTTCCCCTCGACCGTCTGCCATTTTCTTTACCAAGAAGCCCGGAGGTCAGCCCGTATTCCTGCCATGTAATCATTGTGAAAAAGAATGAAACACTGGTCTTGCGCCCTCATCGGCGCTCTTATTCCCCGCAATTCCCACATGCCCAGGAATCCAGCAGAAGATAATGTCGACATCCACCTGGCTTGACCAAACTGTAGCGTTACCGATATCACAAACCAGGAGATGAGTAGATTCCAATACCCCGAGACCACTCATGGCGTTTTCTGAGTTGTAATAAATCACAATCCAGTTTCCGAACCGAGTACATCGTCTTATCTTTCATACCGAGCGGTGTATTGCCACTGCTTGGCCGTCAAGACAGACGCAGAGCCTTGCAGAGCCCCTCTGACTTCAAACAGTGAGGAGACAGCGTGGAAACCGACCCCCTCTTAGGATATGGAGCCATGCGTGTACATTGGCATGGTTCCAGCGCGACACGGAATGTGCTCCAGAGAGGCAGAATGCAATACTCCCGGCACTGTACAAGCTTTAGAAGCAGAGGCGTTGCGACAAATAGTCAAATGTGGTACCCTCCAGGGTGGCATCTAAAAGCTATATCAAGCTCCTAAAGGATTTATTTAGCCCTAAACCGTCTCTCGGTAGCATAGCTGCGGATGTTGTGATTTTTTTTTTTTTTTTTTTTAGAGGGGCTATCTGGCGACTGCCGACTTAGGCATAAGTCGCCGTAAAAAAACAGCCTAGTTCTAGGCTACTTTAAAAAATTAAACAGAAAACAATAAAAAGAAATAACAATAACAATAACAAAGCAATAACAAAAACAATTACAAGAACAACAACAACAATTAAATCGGGTTAAATAAAAGGGAGAAGGCCAGCCTCCCCCAAAAAGTCAATAAGTCCACCAGTCAAAGTACACGCACTCGTCCCGAGCACAAGGGACAGGCGGTAGCGACCCCGCCCATCCCGGTACCGGGACAGGTGTCGTGCGCGAAGATCACCCAGACTGGGACATTCGAAAAGAATGTGCCGAACAGTCTGGGGGACGACGCAGTCGTTGCAATAGGGCGCAGGCGAGCGCTCCATCAGATAGCGATGCGTCACACGAGTGTGTCCGATTCGGAGACGACAGAAAGCAACCTGAAGCCGCCGCGGCATTGGGGGATAGGTCCATGGGAACAGTCGCGGCGCAATGGCACGCAACTTTAAGTTCCCTTCGACCGTCTCCCATCTTCTTTGCCAAGCAGTCCGAAGAGCTGCCCGTATTCCTGCCATGTAGTCAGTGTGAGGAAGAGCGAAACGCTGGTCCGGTCGCAGAGTCCTCGCGGACTCTTTGGCGCCCTCATCGGCGCGCTCATTCCCCGCAATTCCTACATGTCCAGGAACCCAGCAGAAGATAATCTCGACATCTGCCCGGCTCGCCAAAACCGTGGCGTCACGGATATCGCGAACCAGGGGATGCGGAGATTCCAATGCCCCGAGAGCACTCAGGGCGCTTTGTGAGTCGCTATAGATCACAATCCGGTCTCCGAACCGGGCACGTCGCGTAATCTCCCGTACCGAGTGGTGTATTGCCACCAGCTCGGCCGTTAAGACAGACGCAGCGCCTGGTAGAGCCCCGCTGACTTCAAACAGAGGGGATACGGCATGGAAGCCGACCCCCTCTTGGGACTTGGAGCCATCCGTATACACTGGCACGGTACCAGCGTGACGCGATGTGTGCTCCAAAAAGGTCGAAAGCAATACTCCCGGCGCAGTACAAGCTTTGGGAGCAGAGGCGTGGCGACAAATAGCCAAATGTGGTACCGTCCAGGGTGGCGTCCTGGGCAGAACCAGGGGCGCCACCGGCCCGGGGGGCTATATCTACCTCTCGAAGGAGTTTCCTGGCCCTAAACCCAAAGGGCTTAGGGTATGACTGGCGTCTCTCGGCGGCATAGGCACCATCGAGATCAGCTGCGGATGCAGTGAGAGCTGTTGGCGACTGAGGGAGGCGCCGGGCTCGCGCGTACAGGCGAGTGATGCACTGCACGCGGCGCAGAGCGAGTGGCATCTTCCCCAATGGGGGAAGTGCGGAAGGCACCGGTCGTCAGGCAAAGGCCGGTGTGGTGGATTGATTCCACCTTCCGCAATAAACGCTCGGCTGCGGATGCATAAAACTCGCATCCGTAGTCGAGCTTTGAGCGAACAAAGGATCGATAAAAAAGAAAGGCGGTAGCCCTATCAGTGCCTCAAGCGCTGAACGTCACGGAACGGAGAATGTCCATGGCGCGGGTACAAGAGACCCTAAGGCTGCGAATATGAGCCTTCCAGGTGAGGCGTCGGTCGAATACAAGACCAAGGAAACGGTGCGACTCAACCACATCCAGGCGCACCCCATTAAGAAACAAATCTGGGTCGGGGTGAAGCCGCGGATGGCGGCAGAAGTGCACCACCTTAGTCTTGGCCAAAGAAAACCGAAACCTGTGCGCTTTGGCATAGCGAGAGACGCGGTTAAATGCCTGTTAGAGTCGACGCTCCAGAGTTGGCATCTGGGCCGCGCCAAAAGAGATCGAAAGGTCGTCCACGTAGAGCGTAGCGAGAACATCTTCCGGCAGCACCGAGGTGATGCCGTTAATGCTCAGGGCAAAGAGTGTGACACTAAGGACACTGCCCTGCGGGACACCCTCTTCCTGCTCCTTTTGGGCAGAGAGGGCTCCCCCCACCCGTACGCGGAATCGACGATCTCGCAAAAATTCAGATATAAACATTGGGAGGCGTCCCCTCGCCCCCATCGTGTGGAGAGTCTCCATGATACCGTATCGCCATGCGGTATCATAGGCCTTCTCCAGATCAAAAAACACCGTGGCGTAGTGCTGTCTACGAAGGAAAGCCTCGCAGACGGCATTTTCCAGTCGGAGCAGAGCATCCGACGTGGAGTGAAACTTACGGAAGCCGCACTGTGCAGAAGACAGATGGCCTCCGCTGTCCAGGAAATAAGCTAATCTAACATTTACCAATTTCTCCATCAACTTGCACACGCAAGAGGTTAGAGAGATTGGGCGGAAACCGGTCGGAGTAGAGTGATCTCTCCCCGGCTTGCGAAAGGCGAGCACAGTAGCGATTCACCAGGAGTCTGGGAGAAGACCTTCCACCCAGATCCTGTTGAACATATCTAACAGAAAGGCCATGCCTCGCTCACCCAGGTGTCGAAGCATGGCGTACGGGACATCGTCCGGACCATGGGCGGTGTCCGCGCACGAAGCGAGAGCGGAATGCAACTCACTCACAGTAAACTTGTCGTTGAAGGGTTCTCCGCCTCTGGAGGTAAAGTCCAGCCAGCGGCCTTCCACGACATCACGACGTGCATTGAATGCTGGCGGAGCAGCATCACGGCTAGAGAATGCGGAGAAAGCGGTCGCTAAGGATTCCGCCACGGACGCGGGGTCCGAGATTGCAGGCCCATTCTCCTGGAGAACGGGAGGGGGGTCCTGCGAGAACTTGCCCCGAATCCTTTTGACTCGCTTCCACACCTCAGCTAAAGGGGTCTTCCCGTTAAGTGAAGACACGTATGCCCGCCAAGAAGAGCGGCGGGCGTGCTTCGAAATATACCGGAACCTAGCCCTAGCCCGACGAAATTCAGCGACAGTGAAATCGTTCGGGCGGCGCTTATAGCGCATGTAGGCATAACGCTTCTGTTTGACGGCCGTCTCACACTCGGCCGACCACCATGGGAGTGGTCGGCGTGCAAAACGGCCAGACGTCCTAGGAATAGTAGTCAGGCCCACGGCGATGAGGTTGCCGGAGAAGAACTCAACGGCCTCATCTACCGACCTAAACTCCTCGACTGAAATAGAGAATTCAGTCATTTCCTGAAATGCAGGCCACCGCGCCCGCGCCAAGCACCACCGAGGTGGTTTCTCAGGCGGCAGTTGCCCTGAAAATGATACTTGAATGGGAAAGTGATCACTACCATGTAGGTCATCGACCACCCCCCAATCAAAATCAGGCTGTGCATCCGAAGAGCACAAAGATAGGTCAAGGCAAGAAAATGAAGCGGTTCTCGGACAGTGATGCGTAAACTCATCCACGTTTAGGACACCCATCTCAAGCTCTTCGATCAGATCGGCAAGGACTTGTCCCCTGGGATTTATGGAGTAATCTCCCCAGAAAGGATGCCTGCCGTTCAGATCTCCAAGCAAGAGATAGGGCCTCGGCAACCATGCCACGACGCGGTGGAAGTCCCACACGTCGAAGTCAGCTGACGGTGGAATGTGCGCAGAAATGATAGTATACCTCCTATCCAGGTGTAGCTGCACAGCCACTGCCTGAAAGGAGGTATCTAAAGAGAAAGGAAGAACGGAGACATCATGCCGGGTGTAAACCGCGCATCCCCCAGCCCGGCTATCCCGCGGTGGTGGGGTCGCAAGACCCTTATACCCCGGGAGGGCAGGCAGGGGGCACGCGCCTAGCATGGTCTCCTGCAAAAAAATAGCCAACGGGGAACGGGACGAGGCGAGCCTCCGCAGCTCCTCCCAGTTGGCCCGGAGTCCACGGCAATTCCATTGAAGGAATATGCCCTCGAGGCCTAGCTCGGAGGAGACGCGGTGGCCCTTCTCGAACTGAAGACCCTCACGGGAATGGCCGTACGCTTCCCGGGGGCAGAACCCCGGGCGCTGTTGGCGCTGTTGCCTTCGAGGACTTATTGGGGGAGGTTGGGCTCGCCATGCGAGTCTTTTCCTCCCTCCGCCTCGAAACCTTAGGGGGGCGCTGCGGCTTCGGAGGCGGGGGGGCCTCATTTCGAGGAACCACCGTCTCCGAGCCACTCGCTCCACCTCGGGGCGTGGGCGGAGGAGCCGAAGCTCCTTTGTTGCTGTCCTCCTTTCGGGGGACAGCTTTAGGAACCCCTGAAGATGGCCTAGCGACCATCTTCAGGGGTGTTGCCTCCTGTGAGTCTAACGACTCGGTGGAGGCGCGTGGCCGTTTCGCCTTGCGGGAAACGGTCACGCTGGGGGAAGAGGGGGGAGCCCTGGTTTTAGCCGGGGATGGATATGACCTCTTTTTGCCGCCAGCTTTACCAGGGGAGCGCCCGGGTTGGGTAGAGTTCGCAGAAGGGCTCCGAATGTGCGCGGAAACAACCGTGCTCGTTGGCCTGGATGGGCCAGGAGCAGAGGGTGCCTTTCGAACTACTGAGGCATATGACGTCCCAGGCAGAGCTGGGCGCGCCAGGACCAAGTCCTTAGCCTCGCGGAATGAGAGTCTATCCTGGGCCTGAACGGCCAGGATTTCTTTCTCCAGGAGATATGCACCACATTGCTTCGAAGAAGCAGGGTGCGGCTCTCCGCAATTGACACACTTGGCCACACACGATTTGGACTTATCGTGTGCGACCTTGGAGCAATTTACACAGACTTCGGGTGACCCCGACTTTGCACGTCTACATGAGCGATTCGTATGGCCGAAGCGGTGACAGTAATAGCACCGCCGCGGCAGTGGCACGAATGCCTTCACGCGGTAGCGGTACCAACCGGCACGCACCGACTCAGGGAGCTTGTCACAGTCGAACGTGACGAAGAGTGTAGGGGTGGATCTCGAAGCCCCTCCCTGTTTTCTCATCACACGTTCGACCTTGACCGCCCCATGGTCGGCTAGCTCTAGGGTGATGTCCTCAATGGAGTAGTCAACGAGTTCCCTCGCATAAACTACTCCTTTCACAAAGTTCATGGTAGAGTGCGGCGTCACACTCACCGGGGTGCCATGAAGTGTCCGAAGAGCACTTATCTTGGCCGCCTCGGCGGGATTCGCCGCATTCGCCAGAAGGCTCCCGTCCGAGAAACGGGTCACCTTCGGCTCTCTACCAATTGCACTAGCTAATCCTCTCCTCTGATGGATCATGTTGCCCTTGGACAACATGGTGCCATCAGTGGAGCGAATAACGAGGAAGCGTTTGAAGCCAGCGGGCTTGAAAACGCCAGGTAACCTCTGAATCAGGGGCCCCGATGTCATCGAGGCTCCGCCCTGTGCACTTTTGGTGTTAGTCTTGGTCAGGGGCTCTGCACACGAGGGGGTAGAGGGGCCAGATGTGCCGATCTTGGCTTGGTCGCCTACCAAAGTAGTAGCAGACCCATCCGTCCCCGCAGCCCTCGCGGATGGAGAGGAGCCCCGAGTCTTTTTCGTCTTTTTAGTCTTTTTTGTCTTTTTCTTTTTTGGAGAGGAGGGCGGGGAATGAACCCGCTTTTCACCTCCGCCAGCAGAAGCCCCCAGGCCAGAAGGACCGGCCTCAGCTAGATCCCTCTCCGAAATGGAGAAGGTCCTGGTTGTCGTGGGAGCACCTGTCGGAGGAGATCCCTCCCCTCCTTTTACTGCCTCGGAGCCCTCAGCCATTTGAGGAGGACCTTGCATAGGGGCGGATTCGGGTTCGGTGCTTGGCGCCGAGCCCGAAATTCCCCCCATTGAAGGCCCTACCGTCTGAGGCTGGGTCTCCTCAAGGACCATGTTTATCACAGGAGGGGCCTCCAGTTGGCCATTCCCTCCCAGGACATCGCAGGTCCCCTTGGCAGTGTCGCCAGTCTTGTGTGGGGAGGCACAGGCCTTGACCCCAGCAAGGTTTAAAATTCTTGCCAGCAGGTCTTTTGAGGGAAGCGACCGAAGGGGCCTGGCTTCCCTCTCCCCCCTAAGGGGGTTTGCCCTACCGAGCCGCTTTGATGGGGAGCGGCTGGCTAAGGGCTGCCTGCTGGCTTTCTTGGCAGTCCCCTTGGAAAGAAAAGAAGGGACTGCCGCTGGGAAAAGGGAGGTGCCCGAAAGCACCTCCAGAGAAGGGGGTGAGGGGGAGTCCCCTGCACCCGTAGGTGAAGGAGAGGAGTAAGCCTCCTCTCCGGTTAGAGAAATATGGAGGGTCCCCTGTGCAAGCACTGGGGGGGAAACCTCCATTTTTTTGCTGGAGCTGCCCGAGGGCGGCTCCGTCGATGGAACAGGGGAAGTTGAGGGTTGGGTTTTTTTTTTATCATCATTGGGCATGGTGACCCTTTTTTAAACACGGGATGCAATCGCGCACACCTCTCGCAGTAGCCCGCACTGCGAGAGGTGCTTACAAGCCCGGCAGAGCCAGGCGCCGCCATTTGGGAACACCCCTCCCGCCTGGTGGCCTGGCAGTCCATCGGCATGGCGGCTCCACCTTGGACACGGCGTAAAAATTAATAGATTGTGAAGAGGAGAGGAAAAGGGATGTGAGGAAGGTATGGGTGGGGATGAAGCAGGTAGTTAAAAACCAGCCACCCCAGACCGGAGATCAGGGGTTAGGGAACATTGTCCCCCACCCCCTCAGCCCCGATGCGGGACGGTTGGCTGAAAGGAAGGTCAGCATCTACCCTGTGAAATTAGAGGCTGACCAGAGAAAGTTGTGGGAGTGGTTGTGTGAAAAGAGAGGAAACAAGTGTTTTGAAGGAAGGAAGAGAGGCTAAGCTGAGGCCTGACGGAGCGCTGGATCCCGTCAGCACGGCGGCCAGAGTGGCAAATCGCCGCGCCCCTTACGGGGGCGGATGTTGTGAAGGATATTGGCGACTGAAGGAGGCCCTGGGCTCACGCGTAGAGGCGAATAATGCACTGTGAAAGCACAGAGCGAGTAGCATCTCCCCAGCGTCAACAAGTAGGCTCTTATAGGAGACGTGCAGAAGGCACCGGTTGCCAGGCGAAGGTCAGTGTGGTAAATCGAATCCACCTGCCGCACTACACGCTCGGCTACGGATGCATAACTCCTTCCCCAGTTTTGCCTTTCGGTGACTCCCCGCGAATTCTCCCCCAACTCCTCCCCTCTTTGTTTTCGCAAGGACAATCGAAATGACTATAACAAACACTGCGTGGGTATAAACGCTATCGATGGAAGAAACAGGTGACTCCTCGAGACAACCTCAGAATAAATATGAGTGGCAGATCACCTCGGGGCCTACTTCGCTTTTTAGACTCGTGCATAGTGAAGTTCTTTGTGACACAGCTACCGATTTTCCCCATATTCCCATTGAAATCCGGCTGCGCTGCCCCCCCTCCTCCTAAGACTTCTACATTTAAAATGTCCCATGGAGTTTTTGGTAAGAGCATCGAGGAGGGGAGAGGGGCTAGGCCGAAAGAAGACCCCTCCCGCCACGAGTGCAAGCCCAGTCCAGGCCCATTTGCCATCGGGCTATTTCTTTTTAGGAGAGGCCCGCCTCTTTTAGGAAGAAAACTAATACGACCACCTGACGACCGAGTCCCTTGATGTTATGATGGCATATGATGACAAGCAGAAGACCTAAAATAACAAATGAATATGGGAAACAGAGCCTATATGATATCGGGGCTCCTGATCAAATGATTCCCGCGTGTTTTGATCCCCTTGGCATCAAATGCTTCTTCGTGATTCGCTCTACTGAAGTTAGCATGCTGTCCAAAGGTCTCATGCTTTATCAGCGTCAGGCACTTTATTTAAAACCTTCTACACCCTATTTTGCCCTTTACTTGCTCTAAAAGGGCGAGTAAAATGTCCAAAAGATGACCAGAGATACAGCATCAGTATCTCCTGGGTAACTAGGGAAGGAAGGGCCTGCCGCTACTTTAGGTTTCAGTTGTAGCATGTGTATTACACCTGCTACACCATGCACCTACTTGAATCGTGTCAGGCACTTGGCAGGATTCTAAGTAGAGAACCGAAATCACCTATTTTGGGGACGTAACCTTTCTGCTGAAAGTGGTGGACCCCTCCTAGGCAGCTATTGTGAATTCCTCGCCTGTATTGGTAAACTCACACTCTACTATACTTCGTGAAAGGAGTAGTATATGCGAGAGAACTCCTTGAACACTCCTTGAAAGATATCAGAGGAGAAGAAGACCGAATCTCTTTGAGAGATGCCAAAGAATCACTCATGAAGAGCCCTGTGCGACCTATTATTTCCTATGCCTGCCAAATGAAGAAAACATACTCTTTTCCTGGCCCTTCCAGGTCTTGGACTAGGGTAGCCATTGCGCTCATTCTAAACCTTTCTGCGACTTTTACCTCTACCACGCGCTACCTTGGTAAAGCTGGCGAGTCACAAAGAGTAAAATATAAAAGTCTCTCTTTTTATTGCTACCATCCCAAATACTGCTGAAGAAGATTACAGAATGAACGAGTGAAAGAAATGAAATGAAATGAAAAGAGAGGTGGGAGACAAAGAACAGCTCTTCCGACCCTCGGGCCCCCCGACCCCTTGTCGCTCATTGAGCGGCCACTGAGGGAGGGGAGGAGGCCCGGTCCCCCTTTATACACACCCATATTCACACTGTCAGCGGCCAAAGTAGGCTCTAAGCACTGTGAATAAGCGGTTAGGAGTGAGAGGGAGAGAAAGAAGAAGGTTTTAGGATAGGACAGCGAAGAAAATAGTAGGAGACAAAAGTGTACTTAGTTAGTCATGGGACCTACAGCTGATCGTGGAATCCGAACCACGATGTGTCGCTTGTCTCTAACTATAACTATAACAGTTTATCGTGACCCCTGTCCCACGTATCAGAGTGAGTCCCGTGTGCGAATATGATAGTAAAATACGAATAGATGCAGAAGGCTGGAGGAAGTAAGAGGTGGCAAAGAGATGCTAATTGCCTGGAGGTCAAGCTTATCTCTGTCCATTTTAGGTAGTATAGCTAGCGTGATAAAGTTAGAAAGTAATATTGGTATTTATGAGGCGTTCAAGCCATTATTAGTAAATATTCCTACCAAAAACTGGTGTAGGTTTCTATCTCTCTATCTATTCTTTTCTATTATTATCCTATTTATAATTGACTATATGCTATTCTCTGGTTTGCCTCCGTTAATTAATTACTCTTAATCATCGTCGAGTATTAATCTCATTATCTAGGTGTAGATTTCTTCTTCGTCTTCTTTTTCTCCCTCATCTATCCTTGGGAAACTTGGGAATAATCTGTGTGATCTCCATCCTTCTCTCTGGGCAATTTGATTGGTTAATTCAACTCCTACTTCATTCTGTATCTTTTCTCAGACTTTCCTTGTTCTTTTTGCAATTATTCTGTTAAGTGACTTTATCCTTGTCTTCCTATGCAGGTTTCGTAGTCTTCTTCTTTCTCCTATTCTGGTGTTTGTAATTAAGTAGATAGCTTTGTTTTGGACTATTTGGAGTCTTAATAGGTTACTTTTCTAGATCGTGTACGTCGCGATGGTGAATAAATAATCGCGGACTGTACTATTGCTTGATAATTTCTCTCTTGTTTTTCATGCTTAGGTTAACTAACTTGTACAGTAATGCCAGGCCACTTTTCCATCGATTTACCCTCTCAGTTACATACTTTTAATAACCTGATTTCGTAATGGTTAGTCCGAGCACCTTACATTCTATGTCGTATCTGTAGCGCTGTCCTTCTAGATATACATCTGAGATGCTCCTCCTGTACGCGGGTACCATTTTATATTTATTCCTGTTGGTTTTAATTTTCCATTTTTCTTCGCATCTATTAATGCTTCTTATCTCTTCTGCAGTTATCCTAGCTTGCATTGGGCCTTTCCTGTAGGGGCAAACTATGATTTGAGTGACGCCGTCGGCAAATTGGATGTTCAAGCAGCCTTCATTTCTTGCTGGTGGTATATCTGCTGTGTAGATTGAATAGAGAGACGGACTCAGACATCCGCCTTAGGGCAAACCTGCACCGAGGTCAAATATTTCACCTTGATGTCGTCCTATTTCCACATAAGCACGTCTCTCCATTACATAATCACATAAAATCCTTTCGATCTTTTTGTTAATTCCTAATATGAGTACCTTGAGTTGTATAGCCCTCTGCCATACTCTTTCGAATGCCTTGGACACATCCCGGCACACGATGTGGACGCTCATTTTTTCTCTCTTTGCTTTCGCTATCTTTTCAAGGATGACTCCAAGGGCTATCTTCGTGCTTCTGTTTTTTCAAAGCCAAATTGGCAGCTGTTTCTTCGGCCATTATCATCGAGGAATTTGGACAGTCTGTTATTTATTATTTTTTCCAATACTTTACCGATGAAATCTAGCAGCGAGACGGGGCAGTAGTTACCCACTTGATCTGGGAGTTTTCCCGCCTTGGGTATGAATATCATCTTTGACACTTTTAGTTCATCAGGAAAGTATCCCGTGTTCAAACACGCATTGAAGACGTTTTTCACTTCCTCCAGCATGTTCGGGGATGCTTCGATGTAATTTAATTGATAAGTCCCGATCTGCCTGGGGCGACATGTCGGAAGTATTTTATGGTTTCTTTTAATTCCTCAGATGCAATGATTGCGTCTATTCCTTCGTTGTTGTTTCTCTTTCCTCGACAAAGTGGAAGGGGTATGTCCTTTCGATCTCTCCATTGAGTTCGTCCACGATCTGATGTTCGAAATCAATGTCATAGTCCTAATTCTCTTCTTTGCTAATTTTGAATACATTTCTCCAGTGCCTTCTAAATAATGCTTCTATTTCTTCCTCATCTTCTAAAATGTTGTTCCCTGCATCCTTAATTTTCATTTTATCCCTTGTTGTCCGAGTCTTTAATCTGGTGATATATTTCCAAAATTCCCTTGGTCATGTTTCCACATCTATTTTTTCGATCTGTTGATCCCATTTCTCTCTCTGTTTTTCATAAATTAGTGCTATTAGTTCTCTTTTCTGTCTCTTTAGTGCGCTGTATGCTTCCCTTGATGTTCCGAATCTTCTTATATGTTCTGCCGCCCGGCCGATCTCCTCGCTCAAAGCCACCATTTCTGGTGTCCACCTAAATTCTCTAATGGTTTGGAAAGAGTTAATGTGGAGGGCATCCTTCTCTGCCCTTTTAATTTATTTTCTAATCCTATCCAACTCCCCGTCGATTTCCTCTAGAGTGGCTTCCCCGAGCAGGCTGGGCACGTACGTCTGAAGTAATTCTTTGTACTTTTTCCAATCCGCTCTATGGTACGCCTTCCATTTCTTCGAAGGGATTTGTATAGGATTCTTGTTTATGTACAATAGAGTCGCAGTGTGGTCATTAGAAGGAACATTCACTGGTTCCATAAAATAGTTAAAGGGCAGATTGAGGTTAAAAATGCAGATGTCCGGTTTTGTTGCGTGATCTCTTTGTAAGTATGTAGGGAAATTGGGCCCCAGTGTTTGCCGTATACGTCTATTGATAAGCGAGTTAAGTTGTTTTTCGACTCTGTTTGTATATCTATACCCAGAAGCCCCGCAATGGGTGGTTAAAACACCCATCAAAATGACCGGTATCCTATAGTTGAAGAGTTTAATAAAGTTTTGTACTGGTAATTGGGGGTGCCTGGGTGGCTGGTATCCAGTTGCGACAATGATGTTGCTTAATTCCATTTTAATTTTTATAGCTAAATACGCATCTACCAAACCTTGTATTGTTTTGCACTGCAATCCTTGCTTGACCGCTATTGCCGCTCCGTCGTGTGTTTCTCCTGAAGGATTTGTGTTAATAACATTGTAGTTCCATATTTTTATTTTCTTGTTTCTGTGTTTCTTCCATTTTCTGATATTACTATAACATATGGGTCAATCTTTCTGAATAAGCTTCCGTACATAATTTCCTTGTCTTTCCATCTGCATGTGTTAATTTGTAGTATTTTTAATTTCTTAATATCCATAATCCAATTGTCCATTTCCGTTCGTTTATTCGTTTTCCGTTTAGTTTGTCTTATCTGTTAAGTTATCGGTGTTTCTTCTTTTTCTGGTTCTTCTTTCGTTAATCCTGGGTTCTCCCTCTGCTGACTGCATTCGAGGGTCTCTCTGGTAGTTCATTTCTGGGTGATGGACCCCTTTTATTTGCGGATTTAGATCTGTCCTTTCTTTTGGCTTTCCTGCGAGTAACCTGTGTGCACTCTTGGTCTGTGTCGTCGAAGGAGTTTTCAGTCTCTGAGTCCTCACTGATTGCGTCCTCTTCTGATTATTATGGCTGTTGATTTCCTTTCACCTGTTCGAGTAACTCATGTTTTGTCTTTTCTATGACTTTGATTCTAAAAATGGCCAATAAGTCGACTTCTTTGGGGACTTTCATCGGGTCGAGCCCCATTTTCCTGTAACATGCTATTAACTGTTGTTGCATAACTTCCAGGGTTAGCTATATTCATCACATGAGCGTACAATCGAAATTAATCTGAGTTGCTGGTTCTTGTTGGTCACTTTTTGCCATTGCTGCGTATGAGTTTTTTATTTACGTTCGTATTATTTCTGTTTGACTCTGTTTCTTTTATCTTTATAAGTTCTCTTCTTTTGGGACAAATCATGGCCATAGTTCTGTGTCCCCCTTGGCAGTTAATGCATCTTTTAACTGTGTTGTTGCAGTATCGCCAAGAATGGCCTTCAGTTCCACATTGAGAACAGATTATAAGGTCTTTTGGGGAGCAATTTTTCGTCGTATGTTCTTCCAACGCATAACATCTGAAGCATATCTCTATACTAGATTACAGATCGAAACACACAAGCACATAAAAGCATTAACTTCAAACCCTATACACATTTTTTAACCAATCTTGAAGCAGGGAAGAACTAGCCACGCCTACTAAAGGAAACTTGGCTTCACATTGGACACAAGAAAATAAATCGAATGATAAGTGGCGTTCCCTAAAAAGAGGCCCCAATGTAAATAGGATTCAATTCTGTCAATTTATCTAGTCAACGAATCCAACTTAACTCATTTGTTCTCTCTTAATTCATTCTTCACTTTGTTATTCAAGTTTCAAGCTATTCACTCCTAGTCATTTAGCCATTACTGCCAATGGAGCGAATCAATCAATTACTCGCACGCCATACTTCAGTGACCCTCCGGGAAAGCGATTCATTTTCCACTGCAAATCAATTTATCGATGTCAATTCTCATCTCTCAACCATGGTCGCTTTTGCTCTATTTATTCATTGACTCTTCAAGAGACTTAGTTTTATAATAAATGTCTTACTGCTGAAACAGTGTTTTCGGATTTTACGGCAAAAGTCAAGAAGAGCAGAATGAGACGGAAATTGCCAAACCACCCGATATATATATATATATATATATATATATATATATATATATATATATATATATATATATATATATATATATATATATATGTGTGTGTGTGTGTGTATTTCCCGGCGAAGGTAAGAACACAGAGAAATCTGAAACAACGTTTCAGGCGTATCACCCATCTTCAGGTTCTATAATCATAAAACAATAAAAAATTGAATTACATCTGATTTAATTGTTTTCACAGGTGAGGAACACCAAAAAGTAATTAAGGTTAAATTAATGTAATTTCATCAATTGAAAAAGATTAAAACAGAAAAAATATTTAAAATAAATTTACAGAGTAAAAATAAATAAGCTAAAAATTGTGAACAAATAAACATTAGTGAAATGACAGATATTAAGATAGTATTCAAATAAAAGATATATAAAAAATATGCAAAATTAAAAGATCACGAGGGTAAAAATGACGATCTATATTGCAAAAAGGTTCAATAAAACAGAATAACTATAACAAATTTAAATGAGCAATATTGAAAATATTCAAGTTAAGACAATGGAGAGAATCGAAAAACTAATGGCTAAATCATGGAGTTAATAGACAAGAGTATTAAACCAAATTTTTTTAAAGTATCTATCAAATAAAACGATAATGTAACACGAAAGAATCAAAAACAATACAGAATAATTAAAGTAGAATGTTGCTTACCGATGAAGTTCAGGTGAAATCGCGAAGTGAAGAAGTTATAACGGGATAGTGTTGAAAAAAGATAAGTTTTTAGTTGGTTGTTTAGTGAATAAGAGAAACTTGGTTGGTTATTGACACAGGTAATTGTAATTAAGAAATGAGAGGGAAAACAGCGGTGTTATCATTCACCTCTGTCAAGAGCCAAACACCTTTCTCTTATTCACCAACCAACCAATCAAGGCACTTCCAGGAGAATCAAACCAGTGGCCAGCAAGCCGAACCAAGAAACCTATCGCGCTACCCAGGATTAGTACCAAATCTCGGTGATAAATCAGCTTTGGTAACCAAACCCACTCACAAGAGGTTTACACATATTACCTCCATACTACTAGTACCTAGGAGGAATTAAATAGATTCTATAATTAAATATAGGCAAGCTTAAATAAAAACAAAGCTCATTTTCACAAAGTTATGAGAGACTAATGCAAAAGTTGAGCAAGTTAATAATGAGTCATGCATGGGAAAGTGATAAATAGGGACTTTAAGCTGGATCAAGACTTCAAATGGGAAACACTATGTTCAAAAAGAAAGAGTAGCAAATATGGACTTGGAGAAGCGCCCCAACAATAAGAAATACAATAAAATTGATTACATGCTGGTCGGCAAAAATATGAACTTATTATACAGGAACGAATACAATTAGTTAAAAGGGAATGTGATCAGAATTTCTTCCTCCAGCGAGAAGTTTTCGCAGCTTACGCAACAACACAAACCAGTGAAACTCCGACATATTCACCGCACGAGCCAAACCAACCTGGGAAACGTACGACTAAAGACCAAAGACGTCCATGAGAGGAAACTAAACCATATATTTTTAAAAAGTCCGTTGTGTCTTGCATCTAATCCAAACAAAAATATCGTGAATCTTTCTCATTTCCAATCAGCAGATAATCAAAGATCATTCATGGCTTTGGCCAATCTTTTTCATTGAAATTTAGTGAAAATCTTAGTGTTCAACATTGAGTATCGATTGAAAAATCGATACTTGGTGCCTTCAATTCCGACCATAACATTGCGTCTATCCCATTTCGTCTATCAAGTGCTTTGAGAGAGCTAAAACAAAACAAGGATATTGTGGTTACTAAATCTAACAAAACTATTCAGATAGGCATTATGGACAGTGATCAGTATTCTGCTAAATTGAATGATTTGCTAAATGACATGAATGCTTATGAAAATCTGAATAATGACCCATTGGCAAACAAAACTAAATCGTTCAATTGTTCTTTGAAAATATTCTCAAAGGAAACTCTGATCTAATTAAACATTTCAAAGTGTATAATCCCTCTTTACCGTACATGTAGGGTTTACCGAAAAGCATAAAGACCGTAATCCGCTTAGACCGATTATTTCCAGTGTAGGCTCCCACGCGTAAAAACTTTCTCAGTGGTTAATGACGATCCTATCCAAATTGGTTGGTAGTATCTCTGATGCTCACATTATCCATTCTGGGGATTTTGTTAATAAAATTAAAGAGGTTGATCTATCGAATAAGCAGTTGCTAAGTTTTGATGTTAATAGCATTTTCAATAAAGTCCTCGTCAATGAAGCCCTTGATGTCATTATTAATAACTTGCCTTTGTCTAACCGAACATTACCATACCATGGAATAAAGTTGTATTTTTTTTTTTTTGATTAAGGGGCTATCTGGCGACTGCCGACTTAGGCATAAGTTGCCGTAAACAAACAGTCTAGTTCTAGGCTACTTCAAAATAATTCAACAGGAAACAAAAATAAAAAGAAATAACAATAACAAAGGAATAACAAAAACGATAAAAAAACAACAACAACAAGAAAACCGGGTTAAATGAAAGGGAGAAGGCCGGCCTCCCCCAAAAAGTCAATAAGTCCACCAGTCATGGTGCACGCACTCGTCCCGAGTACAAGGGACAGGCGGTAGCGACCCCGCCCATCCCGTTACCGAGACAGGTATCGTGCGCGAAGATGACCCAGACTGGGACATTCGACAAGAATATGCCGAACAGTCTGGGGGACGACGCAGTGGTTGCAATAGGGCGCATGCGAGCGCTCCATCAAGTAGCGATGCATCACACGAGTGTGTCCGATTCGAAGACGACGGAAAGGAACCTGAAGCCGCCGCGGCATTGGGGGATAGATCCATGGGAACAGTCGCGGCGCAATGGCACGCAACTTTAAGTTCCCTTCGACCGTCTCCCATCTTGTTTGACAAGCAGTCCGAAGAGCTGCCCGTATTCCTGCCATGTAGTCGGTGTGAGGAAGAGCGAAACGCTGGTCCGGTCGCAGAGTCCTCGCGGACTCTTTGCGCCCTCATCGGCGCGCTCATTCCCCGCAATTCCTACATGTCCAGGAACCCAGCAGAAGATAATCTCGACATCTGCCCGGCTCGCCAAAACCGAGGCGTCACGGATATCGCGAACCAGGAGATGCGGAGATTCCAATGCCCCGAGAGCACTCAGGGCGCTTTGTGAGTCGCTATAGATCACAATCCGGTCTCCGAACCGGGCACGTCGCGTAATCTCCCGTACCGAGTGGTGTATTGCCACCAGCTCGGCCATGAAGACAGACGCAGCGCCTGGTAGAGCCCCGCTGACTTCAAACAGAGAGGATACGGCGTGGAAGCCGACCCCATCTTGGGACTTGGAGCCATCCGTATACACTTCAAACAGAGGGGATACGGCGTGGAAGCCGACCCCCTCTTGGGACTTGGAGCCATCCGTATACACTGGCACGGTTCCGGCGTGACAAGATGTGTGCTCCAAAAAGGTCGAACGCAATACTCCCGGCGCAGTACAAGCTTTGGGAGCAGAGGCGTGGCGACAAATAGCCAAATGTGGTACCCTCCAGGGTGGCGTCCTGGGCAAAACCAGGGGCGCCACCGGCCCGAGAGCGATATCAACCTCTCGAAGGAGTTTCCTAGCCCTAAACCCGAAAGGCTTAGGGTATGACTGGCGTCTCTCGACGGCATAGGCACCATCGAGATCAGCTGCGGATGCAGTGAGAGCTGTTGGCGACTGAGGGAGGCGCCGGGCTCGCGCGTACAGTCGAGTGATACACTGCAAGGGGCGCAGAGCGAGTGGCATCTCCCCAGCATCGATCAACAGGCTCTCAATGGGGGAAGTGCGGAAGGCACCGGTCGCAAGGCGAAGGCCGGTGTGGTGGATCGAATCCACCTTCCGCAATAAACGCTCGGCTGCGGATGCATAAAACTCGCATCCGTAGTCGAGCTTCGAACGAACAAAGGATCGATAAAAAAGTAAGGCAGTAGCCCTATCAGCACCCCAAGCGCTGAACGTCACAGAACGGAGAATGTCCATGGCGCGGGTACAAGAGACCCTAAGGCTGCGAATATGAGCCTTCCAGGTGAGGCGTCGGTCGAATACAAGACCAAGGAAACGGTGCGACTCAACCACATCCAGGCGCACCCCATTAAAAAACAAATCTGGGTCGGGCTAAAGCGGTGGATGGCGGCAGAAGTGCACCACCTTAGTCTTGGCCAAAGAAAACCAAAACCTATGCGTTTCGGCATAGCGAGAGACGCGGTTCAATGCCTGTTGGAGTCGACGCTCCAGAGTTGGCATCTGGGCCGCGCTAAAAGAAATCGAAAGGTCGTCTACGTAGAGCGTAGCAAGAACATCTTCCGGCAGCACCGAGGTGATGCCGTTGATGCTCAGGACAAAGAGTGTGACACTGAGGATACTTCCCTGCGGGACACCCTCTTCCTGCTCCTTTGGGCCGGTGAGGGCTCCCCCCACCCGTACGCGGAATCGACGATCTCGCAAATATTCAGATATAAACATTGGGAGGCGTCCCCTCGCCCCCATCGTGGGGAGAGTCTCCATGATACCGTATCACCATGCGGTATCATAGGCCTTCTCCAGATCGAAAAACACCGTGGCGTAGTGCTGTCTACGAAGGAAAGCCTCGCAGACGGCATTTTCCAGTCGGAGCAGAGCGTCCGACGTGGAGTGGAACTTGCGGAAGCCGCACTGTGCGCAAGACAGATGGCCTCCACTGTCTAGGAAAAAGGGTAGTCTAACATTTACCAATTTCTCCAACAACTTGCACACGCAAGAGGTTAAAGAGATTGGGCGAAAACCGGTCGGAGTAGAGTGATATCTCCCCGGTTTGCGAAAGGCAAGCACAGAAGCGATTCGCCAGGAGTCTGGGAGAAGACCCTCCACCCAGATCCTGTTGAACAAATCTAACAGAAAGGCCATGCCTCGCTCACCTAGATGTCGAAGCATGGCGTACGGGACATCGTCCGGACCGTGGGCGGTGTCCGCACACGAAGCGAGAGCGAAACGCAACTCGCCTACAGTAAACTTGTCGTTGAAGGGTTCTCCGCCTCTGGAGGTAAAGTCCAGCCGGCGGCCTTCCGCGACATCACGAAATGCATTGAATGCTGGCTGAGCAGCATCACGGCTAGAGAATGAAGAAAAAGCGGTCGCGAAGGATTCCGCCATGGACGCGGGGTCCGAGATTGCGGTCCCATTCTCCTGGAGAATGGGAGGGGGGTCCTGCGAGAACTTGCCCCGAATCCTTTTGACTCGCTTCCACACCTCAGCTAAAGGGGTCTTCCCGTTAAGTGAAGACACGAATGCCGGCCAGGAAGAGCGGCGGGCGTGCTTTGAAATATACCGGAACCTAGCCCTAGCCCGACGAAATTCAGCGACAGTGAAATCGTTCGGGCGGCGCTTATAGCGCATGTAGGCATAACGCTTCTGTTTGAGGGCCGTCTCACACTCGGCCCACCACCATGGGAGTGGTCGGCGTGCAAAACGGCCAGACGTCCTAGGAATAGTAGTCAGGCCCACGGCGATGAGGTTGCCGGAGAAGAACTCAACGGCATCATCTACCGACCTAAACTCCTTGACTGAGATAGAGAATTCAGTCATTTCCTGAAACGCAAGCAACCGCGCCCGCGCCAAGCACCACCGAGGTGGTCTCTCAGGCGGATGTTGCCCTGAAAATGATATTTGAATGGGAAAGTGATCACTACCATGGAGGTCATCGACCACCCCCCAATCAAAATCAGGCTGTGCATCCGAAGAGCACAAAGATAGGTCAAGGCAAGAAAATGAAGTGGTTCTCGGACAGTGATGCGTAAACTCATCCACGTTTAGGACACCCATCTCAAGCTCTTCGATCAGATCGGCAAGGACTTGTCCCCTGGGATTTATGGAGTAATCTCCCCAGAGAGGATGCCTGCCGTTCAGATCTCCAAGCAAGAGATAAGGCCTCGGCAACCGTGCCACGACGCGGCGGAAGTGTGCCACGACGCGGCGGAAGTCCCCCGCGTCGAAGTCAGCTGACGGTGGAATGTACGCAGAAATGATAGTATACCTCCTATCCAGGTGCAGCTGCACAGCCACTGCCTGAAAGGAGGTATCAAAAGAGAAAGGAAGAACGGAGACATCATGCCGGGTGTAAACCGCGCATCCCCCAGCTTGGCCAGCTCGCGGTGGTGGGGTCGCAAGACCCTTGTACCCCGGGAGGGCGGGCAGGGGGCACGCGCCTAGCATGGTCTCCTGCAAAAAAATAGCTAACGGGGAGCGGGACGAGACGAGCCTCCGCAGCTCCTCCCAGTTGGCCCGGAGTCAACGGCAATTCCATTGAAGGAATATGCCCTCCAGGCCTAGCTCGGAGGAGACGCGGGGGCCCTCCTCGAACTGAAGACCCTCACGGGAATGGCCGTACGCTTCCCGGGGGCAAAAGCCCGGGCGCTGTTGGCCGGACAAGGTGCTGGAGGCGCTGTCGCCTTCGAGGACTTATTGGGAGAGGTTGGGCTCGCCATGCGAGTCTTTCCCTCCCTCTGCCTCGAAACCTTAGGCGGGCGCTGCGGCTTCTGAGGCGGGGGGCCCTCTTTTCGAGGAACCACCGTCTCCGAGCCACTCGCTCCACCTCGGGGCGTGGGCGAAGAAGCCCAAGCTCCTTTGTTGCTGTCCTCCTTTCGTGGGACAGCTTTAGGAACCCCCGAAGATGGCCTAGCGACCATCTTCAGGGGTGTTGCCTCCTGTGAGTCTAACGACTCGGTGGAGGCGCGTGGCCGTTTCGCCTTGCGGGAAACGGTCACGCTGGGGGAAGAGGGGGGAGCCCTGGTTTTAGCCGGGGATGGGTATGAACCCTTTTTGCCGCCAGCTTTACCAGGGGAGCGCCCGGGTTGGGTAGAGCCCGCAGAAGGGCTCCGAATGGGCGTGGAAACAACCATGCTCGTTGGCCTGGATGAGCCAGGAGCAGAGGGTGCCTTTCTAGCTACTGAGGCATATGACGTCCCAGGCAGAGCTGGGCGCGCCAGGACCGAGTCCTTAGCCTCGCGGAATGAGAGTCGATCCTGGGCCTGAACGGCCAGGATTTCTTTCTCCAGGAGATATGCACCACATTGCTTCGAAGAAGCAGGGTGCGGCTCTCCGCAATTGACACACTTGGCCACACACGATTTGGACTTATCGTGTGCGACCTTGGAGCAATTTACACAGACTTCGGGTGACCCCGACTTTGCACGTCTACATGAGCGATTCGTATGGCCGAAGCGGTGACAGTAATAGCACCGCCGCGGCAGTGGCACGAATGCCTTCACGCGGTAGCGGTACCAACCGGCACGCACCGACTCAGGGAGCTTGTCACAGTCGAACGTGACGAAGAGTGTAGGGGTGGGTCTCGAGGCCCCTCCCTGTTTTCTCATCACACGTTCGACTTTGCCCGCCTCATGGTCGGCCAGCTCTAGGGTGATGTCCTCAATGGAGTAGTCAACGAGTTCCCTCGCATAAACTACTCCTTTTACAAAGTTCATGGTAGAGTGCGGCGTCACACTCACCGGGGTGCCATGAAGTGTCCGAAGAGCACTTATCTTGGCCACCTCGGCGGGATTCGCCGCATTCGCCAGAAGGCTCCCGTCCGAGAAACGGGTCACCTTCGGCTCTCTACCAATTGCACTAGCTAATCCTCTCCTCTGATGGATCATGTTGCCCTTGGACAACATGGTGCCATCAGTGGAGCGAATAACGAGGAAGCGTTTGAAGCCAGCGGGCTCGAAAACCCTAGGTAACCTCTGAATCAGGGGCCCCGATGTCATCGAGGCTCCGCCCTGTGCACTCTTGGTCTTAGTCAGGGGCTCCGCACACAGCGGGGGGGGGGGGGGGGTAGAGGGGCTGGATGTGCCGATCTTGGCTTGGTCGCCTACCAAAATGGCAGCAGACCTATCCATCCCCGCAGCCCCCGCGGATGGAGAGGAGCCCCGAGTCTTCTTTGTCTTTCTAGTCTTTTTCTTTTTTTGAGAGGAGGGCGGGGAATGAACCCGCTTCTCACCTCCGCCGGCAGAAGCTCCCATGCCAGATGGGCCGGCCTCAGCCAGGTCCCTCTCCGAAATGAAGAAGTTCCTGGTAGTCGTGGGGGCACCTGTCGGAGGAGATCCCTCCCCTCCTTGTATTGCCTCGGAGCCCTCAGCCGTTTGAGGGGGACCTGGCATAGGGGCGGACTCGGGTTCGGTGCTTGGCGGCGAGCCCGGATTCCCCCCCATGGAAGGCCCTACCGTCTGAGGCTGGGTCTCCTCAAGGACCATGTTTATCACAGGAGGAGCCTCCAGTTGGCCATCCCCTCCCAGGACATCGCAGGTCCCATGGCAGCGTCAAGAGTCATTTGTGGGGAGGCACAAGCCTTAACCCTGGCAAGGTTTAATATCCTTGCCAGCAGGTCTTTTGAGGGAAGCAACCGAAGGGGCCTGGCTTCCCTCTCCCCCCTAAGGTGGTTTGCCCTACCGAGCCGCTTACAAGAGGGGCGGTCGGCAATGGGCTGCCTGCTGGCTTTCTTGGCAGTCCTCTTAGAAAGAAAAGGAGGGACTCCCGCTGGAAATAGGGAGGTGCCCGAAAGCACCTTCAGAGAAGGGAGTGAGGGGAAGTCCCCTACACCCGTAGGCGTAGGAGAGGAGTAAGACTACTCTCCGGTTAAAGAAGTATGGAGGGTCCCCTGCGCAAGCACAAGGGGGGTGACCTCCATTTTTTGGTGGAGCTGCCCGAGGGCGGCTCCGTTGTTCTTGGGGAAGTTGGGGGTTGGGTTTTTTTTTATACTCATCATTGGGCATGGTGACCCTCTTATTTACACAGGACGCAACAGCTCACCACCTCTCACAGTTGTCCGCACTGCAAGAGGTGCTTGTAGGCCCGGCAGAGCCAGGCGCTGCCATTTGGGACCACCCCTCCCGCCTGGTGGCCTGGCAGTCCATCGGCATGGCGGCTCCACCTTAGACACGGCGTAAAAATGATAGATTTTGAAGACGAGAGGAAAAGGGATGTGAGGAAGGTATGGGTGGGGATGAAGCAGGTAGTTAAAAACCAGCCACCCCAGACCGGAGCTCAGGGGTTAGGGAACATTGTCCCCCACCCCCTCAGCCCCGATGCGGGACGGTTGGCTGAAAGGAAGGTCAGCATCTACCCTGTGAAATTAGAGGCTGACCAGAGAAAGTTGTGGGAGAGGTTGTGTGAAAAGAGAGGAAACAAGTGTTTTGAAGGAAGGAAGAGAGGCTAAGCTGGGGCCGGACGGGGTGCTGAGTCCCGTCAGCACGGCGGCCAGGATGGCAAATCGCCGCGCCCCTTACGGGGGAATAAAGTTGTAAAGTTGGTTCGTTTGTGTGTTACAGACAATGTGTTTGAAGACCAAGATTGTTTTCACAGACAGAAATATTGCTTGAGTATGGGTGATCCCCTTTCCCCGATCCTATGTAATTTGTTCATGCCAAACTTTTGAGAAACGCCTCCTTCCCCATCTTACCTAATCCCATAACCTGGTTCCACTATGTGGATGATGTATGTGCGACATGGCCTATTAATGATAACGCGTATAATTCTTTCTTTGAACAATCAAACAACATTCACCCCGCCACTACATTTTATGTAGAATGGGAACAAAACAACTAATTACCAATTCTTGATGTCAAAATATCTAAAGTTAACAACAAAGTATATTGTTCTATTTACCGGAAACCAACCAACTTTAATGTGTTTCTTATAGTTTGTTTTTCCACATGTCAAATGGAAACCATTCAATTGATATTGAAAATGCAAAAATAATTTATAATTCTCACAATTATATACATAAGCGTCTAAGAGAATCAGCTCTTATAAAGGAAATTCCAAACTTTAATTCCTACAATGGGCAATTCAACACTAATCCCTCCATGAGCCGGAGATTTGTTCTTCCTCTCCTGAAAAATGCCGCTGCTCCCCCATACAACCCCCCTTATTACATTTAGACTTATAAATTTGTGTGCCTATAAGTTAGGCATCTTTCTGTATCCATTAGATACCAGTGATTGAAGATGACGGAGATCTCCGTCGAAACTTGGTCTCGCAAATACATTAATCCTAACACTACGGTTTCTTTCCGGCATATATATATATATATATATATATATATATATATATATATATATATATATATATATATATATATATATATATATATATATATATATATATATATGTATATATATATATATATGTATATATATATATATATATATATATATATATATGTATATATATATATATATATGTATATATATATATATATATATATATATATATATATATATATATATATATATATATATATATATATGTATATATATATATATATATGTATATATATATATATATATATATATATATATATATATATATATATATATATATATATATACACACATATATATATATATATATATATATATATATATATATATATATATACACACATATATATATATATATATATATATATATATATATATATATATATATATATATATATATATATATATATATATATATATATATATATATATATATATATATATATATATATATATATACATATATATATATATATATATATATATATATAAATATATATATAAATATATATATATATATATACATATATATATATATATATATATATATATATATATATATATATATATATATATATATATATATATATATATATATATACAAAGAAAACAACTACAGGATCTGCGGGTAATTATACAACCACCACAAGGCTATGCCATTTATATTTTCTGTCTTTCAAATAAAATTTGAAGACAGAAAGAAAGATGCAGAAACCTGGTGTAGCTGATTATAAATACATCTAGTACAAGAGGAATAGGAATTGGACGCGAATGAGCAAATAAGACAAGAAACCGGAGTTTTTTCAAATGCAAGAGAGAGGGACATTAGAAGAATCTATAATCAAAGGGAGCAGAGGGCGGCACAGTGAAGGCGATCCTTTACCGAGAAGACGAAATATAGTAACTATATTTCGCTTTGGGCGAAATATAGTTACTGTGCCTGGTAGCTTATTCCATTTAAAACCTTTGGATCAAATTATTGTCCTTTTTATAACTTTAATGATTTTATAATTAATTTTTTTTTTACAATTTTAATCTTAGAACCTGAAGATGGGCATGTTGCCCGAAACGTTGTTTCAAAAATTGCAATAAATATATGTACTTGAGCATCTTCTGCGCCCTTGCCTTCGCTGTGAAATTATATATATATATATATATATATTGTAGGAGAATCGTCACTCCCCTTCCCCCGCCGTTCACTCGTGGTGCAGTCACAAGGCGGTCACCGCAAAGACATCCGGCCGAAGGCATCGGCGGGTCCAGCGCGTAACCGCAGCGTCGCAGAACTCGGTGCCATGAAAGACCTAAAGGTCAAAATGCAAGATCTCCCCCACGAGAGTGAGATCCAGTTTCACGTCAAATAAGAAATTGGATACGTGTTTCTCCCAAGCTCGAAGGCTAACGAGGAACCGAGGTAAGACTCGATGGGAAAAACCGTTGGGCATAAGAACTCTCCTGGAGCCGTCCTCAAGCCCCTCCCCCCCTTTACTCCCCCAGTGGGTTGACTAGGTATAATGACGAACACTGAGGAAAATCAGGGTGACGAAGGCCTTGATTAAAACCGAGCTACCTAGACTGGATTGGTAGTGTACTTGGCTCGCCAGACCAACAAGTACCCTGCAAGAGAGGCAGGGCTACCTACCTTAAGGGGCTAAGAAGAAGCTCATCATCGAGCTAGTCCCTGGTTATCAAACCGAACGCTAAGTTAACTTTGTTAAGTTCAACTTACTCTCGCCAGAGAGACTCCTCATATCCTGGTGCACCTTAAACACCAGGGGGAAACCTCGTCCTTGAGGAATTAAGAAAAGAAGAAGGAAAAGGCTCCCACTCGAGCAGGTTACTTGGTGGCCACACCGAACTCCTAAGTTAACTTGGTAAGGAACCAAGTTCAAATTATTCTCGTCGGAAAAACCCCATTCCATATACTCGCCCTTGAAGAAGACTCGAACTAAGAAGAAGCTCATCCTTGAGCTAGTTCCTGGTTACCAAACCGAACTTTAAGTAACTTATTCTCGTCAGAGAATCCCCGTCTCATCGATCCTCGCCCTCGAAGAAGACCCTTCCCGAGTTCAGTCCTCGTCCATGAGGAATTAGGTAATGAAGGAGAAAAGCTCCCCCTCGAGCTCGTTACTCGGTGGTCACACCGCACTCCATATATATATGGAGACAGAGAGTGTTACAAGGAGTTACAAGGAAAGAAAGTACCCTAGGAGACCTTACGGTCCATTCAAAGAGGGTACCTTTGGACTAGCAATTGAGTAGGCACATGGCTGCTCAATTGTTTTGCGTCCCTGAAAGGCCACTTTTCAAGACTTTGTCTAGTCTTGACTTGAACTGGTCAAGAGATTCACTGTTGACAACTTCCACTGGAAGTGCGTTCTACTTACCGCAAATACTGTAGGTGAAAAAATTTCCACACAGATTGCGGTTGTAACGCTTCAGTTCAAGTTTGAAGCCGTGATTGCGCGTTCTGTTCTCACTCAGTGTGAAAATATCCCGGTAGTCAACATTGTCGAACCCTCGAAGTATTTTGAAAACATCGATGAGCTGACCACGCAGTCTACGGGTTTCCAGCGAGAACAGATCTAATTCCCTTAGTCTATCCTCATAACTTTTATGTCGGATAGAGGGAATCAGTTTGGTTGCCCTAGCTTGTACGCGTTCCAACCTTGCGGTCCTTTCGAAACGAAGGACTCCAAAATTGTACGGCATACTCCAGGTGCGGCCGAACGAGGGAGTTGTACAGACAAAGTACTATCTCCTTGTTACGGTATCCAAACCGGAGCTTTATGTAGCCTAACATCCTTTGGGCTTTCTTCTCTGCCTCGATGCACTGTTACGAGAACTTGAGGTCGCTAGTGATAGTAACACCCAAGTCCTTCTCAGTGTCACTCGATCTTAGGGAAGTTTCCTTAAGGAAGTACTGAGATTTAGGGTTTCGGTGGCCGATATGCATTACTTTGCATTTGTTCACGTTGAAAGGCATTTGCTACGTGTCCGACCATTCTCCAATCCTTTGAAGGTCGTCTTGGAGGCTGGCAGCGTTCCCCTCCTTTGCCACATTGATACCAAGCTTGGTGTCGTCAGCAAATTTGGAGATTTTGGCAACCATGTCTCCGTCCATGTCGTTGACATAGATAATAAACAGTAGTGGTCCCAGGACGGAACCTTGAGGGACACCGCTAAATACGGGCGCCTATTCAGAGGCCCGACCATTCACCACTACGCGTTGCCGTCTGTCCCTTAGCCAGCTCTCTATTCAACCTGCTACATTGCCGCCTATGCCCTGCGCACGCACTTTCCGGCGGTGTGTTACCCTGTCAAAGGCCTTTTGGAAGTTAAGGTACACAACATCTACCGCCTTGTCTCGATCATGCTCACTGAACACGAAGTGGAAGAATTCCACAAGGTTCTTCAGGCATGACCGTTGCCTTCGGAAGCCGTGCTTGGAACTCTTCAGTAGCAGGTTTGACTCTAAATAAGACGTTATCTTGTCCACTATCATGCTTTCCATGAGTTTACCGACTATCGAAGTCAGACTGATGGGTCGGTAGATTGACGGATGGCAGGGGTCTCCTTTCTTGAGGATCGGAGTCACCTCCGCCTCACGCCAGTCTCTAGGAACGCATCCGGTCCGGATTGACATGTTAAAGATAGCGCACAGATGTCGTGATACTTCATCGCACACTTCCTTTAACACCTTGGATAGAAACCCGTCCGGTCCGGGGGACTTATTCGTCTTTAGGTCAGCGATCTTTTTCTTTATTTCACCTTCGGTGAAGTCCATTACCTCCAGCTTTTCCCCCGAGTAGGAATCCGTGGCCTGTGGAATGGGACCACATTCTTTAGTAAACACTGAAGAGAAGTAGTCATTGAGCAGGTTAGCATTTTCTGAATCTGACTGAGTTAATGCACCCTCTTCGTCCACTAAGGGCCCAATCCTACGATGGATTGGTTTACGGCTATTTACATAGCCGAAGAACTCCTTGGGATTCTCCTTGCAGAGTCTCGCCACTCGGAGTTCCTTAGACCGCTTAACCGCCCTTATGCTGGACTTCACTATTCTGGCTAGACTCCGTTACTCGTCAAAGACACCCGGGATCTTCGATCGCCGGTACGCATTTCTCTTCTCCCTAAGCAGTTGGCCGATTTCTCGATTAAACGACTTTGGTTGAACAGAAGACCGACGGAGGCATTTCAGAGGGATGCAACTTGATTGAAGACTCATGAACTTATTTTTTAAATTGTTTCACGAATCCTCAACATCTTTGCATACCGCTAGCCTTACATCAGTCAGCCCAGCACGAAGGCTCGCAAAGTCTGCTCTTCTCAAGTCAAGTTTCCTTGATTGACTGGCAACAGACCTTACCTTCGGGATCATGGCGGTAAACCTAATTAGCTGGTGATCACTGCCACCTAGCTCTTCGCCTACAGAGAGATCCTCAACGATATCATCCTCAGAGGTGAAGACCAAGTCGAGGATATTGTATCCTCTCGTCGGTTCTCTGACCCATTGTAAGGAACTCGTTGTTAACGAACTCCAGGAGTAGCGAGCTCTCGCCACAGGCTGCTCTGGTTTCCCAGTCAACTTGTCTGTTGAAGTCGCCCATAACGATGCACACTATGCCTTGAACAAGCTCACCCAGCAGCTGGTACAGTTCCATGTCCTTCTTAACGGGTTTGGAAGGGGGTCTGCAAGGCAGCAGGGTCCTGTATCTGACAAGAACTATCTCTAGCTCAACGCCTAGAAGCTCGTGATCGGATATAATGTTGGAATTCGTAGATTTGATTGTATCCTTGACATACAACATTACACCACCATCCTCTCTGTCTGGCCTATCTTTGTGGAAGAGTTGGTAGTTAGGAACCGTGAATTCGCCTTCAAAGTCTCGGTTTGATGTTTTTAACCACGATTCTGTTATGGCTACCATTTCGGGTTCTTCCGTCGCTACGAGGCCACGGAGCTCAGGAAACTTGTTTCTGATAGACCTCGCATTGAACAAAAGAACTTTCAGGGAGTCCCCTAATGTAGGACCCCCTATACCTTTCCGTTTCTCGGCTTCTTGGTTGTCGCGGTGGCACCATTTTTGACAACCTCCGAGAAGGTTGTTTCGGGAGTGACTCGGGCGTACTGGCGTACGTCCGCCTTCCCAATGGGCCGGACACTCTTTTGGGTGCGCTCCACGACATCCTGGATGAGGTTGGCTAGGAAAGCCTTGCACTCAAAGGAGAGGTGCAACTCATACCTTTGGTGGAGGTCTTTTCTAACATAGAATACGACGTAGGATGCGACAAAAAAAAGACACCCTCCGCCGTACAGAGGTCTACAAGGCGCCGGCTTAGCGACATGTTCCTCACGTGGGCAGTCCGGCTTGGACCCCACCTCGGGAGCATTCCCACCACGACGCATCTGCGGGTTTTCAATCCACAGTCGTCGACAGCGCCCATAACCGTCTTCATAATCTCGCCTGTATGGCCTACCCTACCTCCTCTGAGGTAGAGGTCGTTGCCACTTACCATAAGGGCAACGACTGAAGTCTCAGAAATCTGAGACTTCTCGGCCTCAGCTCTTATCTGCTTATTCCCACAGCCTGGGAGGCAGCTTACCTTAACGCTTGTGCGGAGGCGGGCCGCTAGCAGGGGCTGCAGGCCCCGTGCCTGGGAATCACCCACAAGGCTGACCCTGGCACATTTGCCTGCTGAGCTCGGATACTATATTTTCGGAGGCAAGCTCTCCGATTCCTCTCTCTTCTTCGTCATTGTCTTTTCAGTCTTTTTTTTTGCCTTCTTCTTCTTCTTCTTCTCTGTCATCTTTTCCCCCTTGTCACCCTTTTCATTAACTTTTACCTTTTGTTCTTCTATTTCTCTCTCTTCCTCTTTCTTCTTTCCCTTTTTCTTCTTTCTTTTCTTTTTATTTTTTCCTTTTGGCGTTTCTGCCACATTCGGGCCCGGCCTTTCTGTAGAGGGGGTGTTTGCCACAGGATTCGAGAGCTCGTTTAACTTCTCTTCGAGCCTGCGGATCTGGTGGAAGTGCTCCTCCTTGAGCCTTTCAATTTTCTTTTCGAGGTCTGTCGTCCTTTCCCTGTAGTAAGCCACTACTTCTTCCACTTCCTTCTTTAATATGCAGGTGGTGCATACGCTTCCTGGGTGGCATTTCGCATAACAGCCCTCCGGGAAGTCGACACACCACTTGTCCTTCTTACATGTGGCACACGTAAATTTTAGCGCTGTTGGACCTTTCTTGCCTGCCATTTTGAACACACTATATTTCTTATGCTTGTGACCAATCAATATGTGAAAAGGGGGGTTTGGTGAGTTCTCCCGGCGTGAGTCGCTCCCGCCTATTGATCGGAGTCGTTTCGGAGTCTTTCAGAAGGCACGCTCCATGTGCTGCTGTATGGAAAAGTATTCAAACACTTTCATTTTTTCAATTCTTCGAGTGTAATCTAAGATTTAGTGATAAAATAAAAGATAAGAAAATGTATATTTTTTGAACTTAAGTGATGAATTATTTTTATTACTAATCATGCGGAATAGCTAAAAACATCAAATTTTTGTATGAGAACTTTTTGCCTTAATAAAAGCTTTTATACTATTTTGTATCGATGAAACCGATTTGTTTAACGTTTCTTCAGCAATTCGACGCCAAGCAGCTTGCATTTGTCCCCATATCATTTCTTGTAAGGTAACTTATAGTTTATTGATCCGTTGACTGTCTGACAGGGGCCAATTCCGAGGAGTAAATTTTCGTTCCATTTTTGTTATATACATTTTTTTAACGGAAATTTTGAAGCCCAAAATGAAAGAATTTATCTAATGATCAAAGTAGCAGAATTAAAGCATTAAGTGATGTTACTAGAGACTTACATAACCCTAAACGGAAATTGAAACGCTTCACTAAAGAAGATAAGTTCCTCTGCATCTAACCAGTACGGTAAATTTCTTAGTACTTCCCATACTCATTATCCGTATAATACAAAATAGATTATTACATAAAAATATTGCTGTATCCTTGATTATTTGTTGGTTTCCTACGTACCTGGTTATGGGATCGTCAATTTAATGAAGTAGAGAGGAATGATGCAAAATATTTGGTAAAGATTCGTTTAAACACATATATTTTAATGAATTTAAAACTGTGCTTTTCGAATGCAGTTTTATGTCTCCTTTTAAAGATTTAACACTTGTTTTTCCGGAAATGCATACTTTACCCATAATCGACTGAAGTTTCAAAATAGGAAAAGTATGCATTTCCAGTGTAAATGAGTTTCAGATGGGTAAAGTACACATAAAACTGCATAAGAAAAACACATTTTCAAATTCATTTAAAAGATCCAGAACCTACCTAACCTAACTTAACCTAACTCTAACGATATTTTTCTCAACTTCTCGTTGAAATATAGTTTGCAAAAGGCTTGCACTTAGTTGCATACGGGCATTAGAAAGCCACGTGCCCTTAAACACATTAACCGAAAATTTGTATGTGGTTTTAGGGCCTTTCGAATCTTTAGCAGTTATATTCCAGTTAAAGAAATTTGGATCTTGGCTAGATTTACAATTCCTGCATGTAAGGCACTTAATAACTGGCGGGATTATACTGTGAGCCCTATATATTTCTAAGACCTAAATATCGTCAATAAAGACCACGTACTATTTTGTATTGTGACTTAGAATGACAACTGCTCACCATTGTAACAATTAAACTGAAGACACAATTACCGTCCGAAATGCGCGAACCGTCCGGAATATAAACAAGGATGCTATTGGCTCAACAGTCAGAACATGCACGCGCAGCTCTCCTACAGATATAACTTAGCATGCTATTGGCTAAAGAATCAGGCAAAAAGTAGGCCAAAAGTTAAAGAAAAGACTTTAAATGGCATTGAAAGATTCAAATTTACCAAAATAATAACATATTTAAGAAAAATGAATAACTACGTTATTATTAAATTTCAGGAGATGTAAATAACATCGGTGCACATCATTTTAAGAATTAAAAACGTTTTTGTCTTTGAAAATTAAAATATCTTAATTGTGTTAAAACGAATCTTATCCAAATATTTAATTTATATTTTCTGATAGAAATGATTTATATTCAAATATCTGACTCTCCAGGGAGTTTTAGGCTGTTTTGTTTTTTTAATTCGCCTATCTGGTAACTTCATTCAAGGGCATAAGTCGCTTAATCAAAATTCTAGCCTAGCATTACGCTATTCTAAATTAGCAACCCCCCAAAACACAGGACAAAAAAAAACCCCGAGAAGAAAGCACGTTCTGGAGTCGGAGGGGGGTGCTTCCCTCGGCGCAAGAATATGTGACCTACCACACAGTCAAATACAAAAGAGGAGGCCAGCCCTTCGATCGATTAATTTTCCTGTATAAATTCCGTATTAAAAAGAACGTTGATGTGAGAACGAAAATAAAAATTATACTTTAAATTTGGCTAAAACTTAAAAAATTGTCTTATCTTTCGAAATGACATAAAATTTGGTTCTTAGAAGCATTGATTTTTAAAGTAAAAATCCCTCACAGAAAAATAAATATTCGATGAAATTACAAATGTGGTTGCGCGAATCTCAACTAATTCAAGGCTTCAACAAAATTAATGAATAAGGTTAAAATATTTCCCGAGGAAGGAGGTTATGTAGCGTCGATCTTTATAAAACAAAATTTAACCTCTCTTTAAGAAATAAAAGATCTTTAAGCTGCCTTTAATACGTTACCATGGTACTCACTTTATGAAATTGATTCATACTCGTAAAATAGGTTTAAACTTTGGTTATTCCACTTCACAAATCTTAAAATTTGTCTTCGTACTTTATTTTTAATTTGAAAAATCTGGAGTGAAAGAAACAAAATGATATTGCTTAAAAAATCCGGTAATGTTTTATAAAAGAGAAGATTAGCTCATGCATAAGACGCCATTTTAATAAAGAAATTAAGTTACTGAAATTCCTTTACGAGATTTGATTTCAACATTGGAATATTTTATACTATACAATTAGTATTGGACGAAAAGTTACATTAGACCTTGGTTTATTTGTTATTTTTTACAAATGGGACCTTTTAGGAAATTTCCTCTGCCATAATGATTTTTTTTGTCCAAAGTTTCAACAGAACATATGTGATTCGGGGATTTAAGCAAACACTTAGCTGGAGCTTGGCAGAAGAACACCCCACTACTTCTGGTGGCTGATGGCGACCCCTTAACAGACAAGGACACCTTAATCAGGAGGAAATTTTTTAGCAACCTTTACTACCCTTTTTCACCTTTGCCTGGCTCTAAATAGGTGTGGAAAAGATAGCGGGAGATTTAAGAGGCGCAAAAGATGACCCGAGAGAGAGCCGCACTTTCTCTTGGGGCACTGGGGTGAGGAGGGTGCGCCGCTACTCCAGGCTTCAGTTGTAGTAGGGGTTTTCCCCTCCTACACCATATACCCATTTACAGGTTGGAGAAGAATGGACGCCTTTAGATCTCCACCGCGGTGTTCCCGATGGTAATCGAAACAACACCACCTTTATTATAAAGATGAATGCCACACATATTTCACCTGTTCAAACTATACCTCGTCATTTATTTTAAAGACAAAAACATAAAATTGGCGAGGTGACCTCGCCCCCTCTATAACGACGGGTCACAACACAGCATAAAAGGGTTACACTACTTTACGTCCCCAATAGATCTGAGGTGACGACCTGATTTCTTCATCCACAAAACATTGGCGTACCGCATAAACCATGGAACATGATACTAAAGCAACTGACCACACAAGAAGTAAAAAGACACCCAGCTAATCAGTGAAATACATCAATTTATTCGTAAAATTAAGGAAGAAAAATATTTAAAAGAAAATTACAAAAGTTATGGACGTGTCTTTAGCGGGTTTTAGAACTCCAACTCTCCTAGAAATTGATTACATATGTCTGGAGATTATAACTTGTGGTACTCCTGCCAATATTTGGCCTATGACTTTCAACACTTCTGACCCTGTTCCTGTTTTATTGTTGTTTTTCTCCTGTAAATTAATGTCTAGTATTCCACATACATGAACTATTGGATTGATATCATGGGGTTGACTGGGTCAAGTAAGTCGTCTTCTATGCCAATGTGGTTCTCCCATTCTTTGTTCTTTTTTTAATTATTACAGAGAGCCCCATCTTCCATGGAAAAAAAATTATTTTTCAAGCTGACACATTCAAGACATGAGTAGAATTCTCTCATTATTGCTATAAATGTATTCCACACCGAGTTCATATTGGAAACATACTCAACCAACGTGGAGCTACCATCATTCCAATTGCTCCCCACACCATAACAGAAAAAAACAGAATGTTTCACCGTTGGTTCTACCTATTTATGTCGAGCTCCTGACGGGGTACATAGCTTGATTCGACATAAAAAAGTATTTTTTTACTTTATTACAAAGGCCTGTCTCTCTCTTCTTCAGCCCACTCATTCCTCTTATTAATATTGACCATAGATAAAAGAGGTTTCCTTTTGGCTGCATGTCCATAATATCCACGAGAAGCCAAGTAATTTTCTGCTGTTTTTTTGGTTAAGAAGGAATCTTTCTTTCACCCCAGTTGCTTTTAACCAGGGATTGTTCTCAATGGATTCTAGACCAGCATTAAAACATATTTCAGAAGTCCCAGGATGACCAGGTCGTGACTATGGCAATATTTTATCCTTTTCTTTAAATTTAATTATAATAGTTCTGAAAAGAAAGAAAGGGATATTTTAAGATTCCTATCGATTTGTCTTTCTACACATGTTTAATACTTTTAATATTAACTAAGCATCTACAAAGAGGAGGGCCAAAAAACCATATGGAGAGTGTATATAATGTTAACCTAACGAGAGATATGATCGTGATAACACAATTATTAAAAGAAAAGAGGTTAATAAAGCGAGGCTTAACATCTTAGAAGTCATATTAATAAATGAAGATAAGCCGGCTATCAACAGTCAAGCGACAAGCTGGAATCGTACATTAAAACTATTTTAAAAATTTCACGCACAAGAGTGGCTTATTTCCTCTAACGTTACGTTTGACCAAGTCGAATAAATACCCCTTAAAAATCGTTTTATTTCACTTTAGAGGGAAACTAGACCCTATAAACATCTTCACCAAGAAATTGGGGAAAAGGGTCTGGTTGACACTTACAAATGATGTCATACCAGAATTACGGGAAATAGGTGGCAGAATGGGCATCCCTGCACGACTCCGCGTGAATGCCACACGACGTAGCCGGTTCCCAAGCACCAAACATTGTACACAGGAAAACATTACAGCAATATACACTTAACAGATACCCAAGATACAACACTATCGTAACGAGACAAACACAAGATATACATAAAAACAAACAATAACAACATGGGTAATTACCGAGCCCAAAAGCTTTAAAAGGCTTGAATGCTCAAGTAATTAGGTAAAAATAAAAAAGACAACATTTGACACACGAACAATAAGAAGAACACGCCTGCTAAAAATAAATAAATCAATACATAATAAACATTACATAACACGAATAAGTAAAGTGAGATAACCAAAAATAAAAAGTCTGTGATGCCCTCCTACTAGGGCCCCCCACCCCCCACCCTAAAATCTTTATTTTTTCACCTACTGTCGTAGAATTGCTCATAGTCTGGTCCAATAATTATTCTAGTCATTGATCTGGACACACCGCTTTTGTTTTAGTCGGTGGTATTGACCCTATGACTTAATCCTACGCTCATATATATATATATATATATATATATATATATGGGTAGGCTTTAATTCCTACTGAACGTGCGAAAGCTGGTTAGATGCGTGTTGTGCCGTAGCCAGGATTCTCACTATAAAAGTCCCACTTGTTACTGGGGGGAGGTTTGTGATTGTTGAATTCTAAGAGTGCATAATACAGGTTTAATAAATTAGCCGAAGGGATTCTTAATTAAAGTCTTGCCAGGGGTTCGTCAAAAGGGAGGAGCCACAAATAAACACACGTAATTAAAATCAACTTTACTTTACACAAATATAATAATTAGCAATAGTTAAACGGGCAAAATTAAGGATTAAATATTAAACACTGACGTTAAGCGTCTAGATTTATAATGACTCAATGGGAGTATCAATCACGGTTAATTAATTAGGTAATTTAAGAATAGAGGGACACTGGGTTTACAGATTACCATTAATTGATGGATTGGAGAGACCACTACTCGGGTCCAGAGGGGGTGGTTCGGGTGGCGTTAACAAGAGTTCTCGGGGAGAGGAGGGATGAGACGACGGGTTCGGGGCTGCTGGCTGCAGTTCCGGTTAGTTCACTCCTAACTGGATGTGACACTAACAAATAGTAACTTCCAGTAACTATTTGGATGTTCCTTTTCTTACTCAAGTTACGTTGAGCAACAGAGCGTACTCTTCTAGTCACAGGCTCTGCGGGGCGGGATTTACTTCCAGGAACAATTTGAGACAGCGGCCAGGTTGACTCGACGGCGCGTTGGTAGTCGATACCTTACGGCAACGACTCTCGTTCAACGTGAGGATTATGCGAGTAGATTTGGAACACTGCTGCTGAGAGGTAAACGGCGATGTTATTTATATCGCGGATTGTGGGAAATCAAGAGAGAGATCCCATTCACGAAAATTCGCTTATCGCAGCGCCTTCCGGACAATCTCCATGCTATCATAAAGGAGACAAATAAGATTTAAGCTTCTTTGAGAGATAGGCGTTCTTTCGTCCGACTTCCTGTCGCCAGTTTGGTGAAGGGGGGCGAGAGAGAGAGGAGACGAAGGTCAACTCAAACGACAAATTTCTTTCGTTCCCACGATTGTCTGGCGGCATGTGAGTATGTACGTTCCATTCCCTCACACCTAATTTTATCTACTACTATCCAAAATTTTTCTAAGAGTTTATATACCATCATAATTTTACTTTAAATTCTCCCAGATCCTCACTCCAATTAGTCTATCGGTAAAGGAGGCAAGAAATTCCATAACGCTCCGAAGATGATCGAATAAGATCGAAAGCTAAGCAATTTAGTTTGGTTTTTACCAAACACATTCATTTAAAAAAAAAGATGAATACTGGACAAGTAATCCACAATCTACAAGATGGAATAAAAACGATAGTTAGAAGAAAAGAAAGTTGCCAAAGGAAATTAATTAAGGCAAAATACACAATGGTCTTCAATAAAATTTACATTCAAGAAGACTGCTACCCAACTACACTAATATATATATATATATATATATATATATATATATATATATATATATATATATATATATATATATATATATATATATATATAAATATATATATATATATAAGATTACAAAAAACAACAAATCGAGAACAATTTTATTTACATGATACCCAGACTGGGTTGCATCATCTGTGTTAATAAAACATAATTCTTTTGTGTTCCGGTGGCTAGAATTTTGTTAAAAAGATTACGTTGTTTCGTTTCAAAGTCACCGTCCCAAATTCCCCTTGAGCCTAATTTACATATAAATCCAAATGTATAACCAATCTTCACATGAACGTTTTATTCGCATTTGAAAATCAATAACTAATTACAGTGTCTTACAATCATTGTAGGCCTTTATTCATGTAGCTAAGGAAAGCTTGCATGACAGAATGTAAGTAAAAACCCTAAAGATAAATGTAGATATGTATATAAGGATAAAATTAAGTAAAATGAGTGTGATGTAAAAATGGTATAGACTCAACATAATAAGTTAGCGGTCTTGGAATGTTTCTACAAGTATTATGTAAATACTATCTACCTTCCAACGAATCCAGAATAACAGATTTACATGTAAGTGTTTATACTTGATCTTTAAAAGTGGGGAATAGTATTGATAAACAAATGTTGATTATTACATCTCCTTTTAACAGCATAAATGGAGCGTAATAGTTTGTATAATATAAGGAATATTATTTTTATCTACATCTATCTTTTGGAGAATAAATGAGTTTAAATATAAGTGGGGGGTTTTCCTGCTATGTTAATAACTCGAGTTTCTATGATTTTTGTAGCATTAATTCTCGTATCTTTATCTGTTGTGTGGGCCTATGTTCCTTAGTTATTTATTTGTTTATTTTTTTCTTCTTTATTCATGTTCTTTTTCCTTTTTCATTCATTTGCACTTTTTGGTTACTTTTGTCATTCCTTGTGGGTATCAAGTCCAATCCGATAAGTTTGTCATTATTCGTGAAAACTTTGTTACAATCGGGTTTCCTTATTTGGTTTACACGTAAATCTCCTCCTCTTCCCTTTGATCCGCTTTGTTTTTAGCACTAGGAAATAGCATATGTTGTCTCCATCCTGCCCCTCGTGCTATTTCATTATTTAGTTCCTCTCCTATTTCTTCTTGTGTTTTTTCTATGATTTTTTGGGGCTTTTTTTTCAACTATTTTGTTTACTGGTTTTATTTTAGCTTCGATGTGCAAGTCTCTTTGTTTTTTCCTCGCTAATCGTCGCGTGTTCATAATTATGTATACTGCCTATTTCAGTATACGTTGCATTCTTATTAGATTGCTTCTTGAAACCGTATACTTTGCACTTGTCTGATATATCAAGGTAGGTTGTATCATGGCCTGGTAGATCTTTTTCTTATTTTTCATTGTCGAAGAATACCTTTTTGTCATGATGTACTTTTTTTGAAGTATGCTTTTGTCTAATAATGCTATTTTTCGTTTTGTTTTTAAGGAAGAGCCGCTTCAACACGTAAGGATATAAAAAAACGCACAGGAATTATCCCAAAATAAACATATATTTTAAATTTAACAATTAACTATGACAAAAAACAGTAAACACATTTATATTCTCCTCCTACGTTAACCGAGACCAAACCGGTTGGCAACTGGGCCTATTACAATATCTCTCAAAGACAAAAAATAAACAAATAGGCTGCACGTAAACACATCATTTCCTGATTAGTTATTTTATCGTACCCCTTTTAGATTAGCGTTAAACATTAGATTAAATTACTCTCTTCTACTGGTAAGTATGACGGAGTTCACGCCCAATTTTTTTACTTCCGTTAAATCGTGAAACGTAATAAAATCATACTATCGCAATATGAATATAAATGTTCTTTCCAAACTTACATGACAGAAGGGATCAGGGTCTGCCGGATGTCGCTGGAGCGATTTTCTCGCGCTTCGGAGGGTTGCAGTGGCCGATGTCAACTTCTTATTGCAACTTTGCCTCCGGTTACGTTAAGAAGACGGAGAGAGTTACGGTGCTCCTCGCTCAAACAATCCTCTTCTGGATAATCTTGAAGCCTCTTTGTGTCCTATTCTTTAACGCCGGGTGCCCAACTAGTGTTCGGGTATACGAGGGGATTTCTACCGTAATTACCAAATGGAACCTCGTTGGGGCTTGGTTCTTCTCCTCTCACTCTTACGTAGCTTGAGCTGCGAGAGTCACTCGAGTGTGAGCGGGGTTTCTTATCTCCAGTCAGACTTCTTCTAAGTCTGTAAAGGATTTTCGGTATGGCACCGATTAAAACTTGACGTTTTATGTTAATTCGGCACTGGGGGGGGGTAGAAGGATCGATCTTTTCAAACTAATCCTTTCTCGTCTTTCCTCAAATAATCTTGACTGGCTGAAGGATCGTTCTTCGCGAACTGATCCTATATCGTTCTCACCGAATAATCTTGACTCGCTGACGGATCGATCTTCACAAACTGACCCTATGTCGTTTTCACCGAATAATCTTGACTGGCTGAAGGATCGATCTTTATTAAATGATCCTATGTCGTTCTCACCGAATAATAATGTTTTTTCTTAGCTTCAGGGGCTTATTTATAGGCGGACCGCTACCCCATCTAAGGGGGAAGGAGTGAGGCCGCAGAGAGGGAGGGCAAGTGGTGAAGTCACATCTGGGAGAGCAAGGAGTGCAGAGGTTGGCACTGAGGTGCCCAAGTCGGCTTGTTAATTAGAGAGCCCCCCAACCGCCACCCTCCTTGGCGTGCCTTGTGCTTGGCACTGCTTTTTGGTGATATAACCACGGGCTTACGGATCTCGTAGGTAATTGGATCTTTTAAGCGTCGTTTAAGGGCCTTTGGTGGTTTCCTTAACACAGGTGGTCACTCCAACTACCTATGCAGCGGGGAGATCAAACAGGGTCGGCAGTTACTGTTATTCGCCGGCTACCGTTCCCATGAGTTTCTTCATGGGGCTCGCGTCGCCGGCTTTCTCCACAAGGAGGGGGGGGACTTTAATGTATATGTCCGCCTGGCCCTCCGGGAGACTTTATGTTTCAATTCCTCTACATTTATGTTTAGATTTCTTAATCTGTAGAATAAAGTTAGCATGCCTCGTGCTTTGTTTATTCTTTCGGTCACGTGTTTCTTGTACAATCTTGCCTTCACTGTTATACCTGCATCGCTCTCCATCTACGTAAACGTCGGATAGATTTCTTCAATACATAGGTATGATTTTGAATAAAATCTTTATTCGTTTTAATTTTCCATTTGCGTTCATACTCGTTTAGATTTTCTATTTCATTTGCCGTTACTCTGGCCTGCACCTGTGTGTTCCGATAAACACAGGGAATTAATTGAGTGAAATCATTCTGTGTATTGTATGTTCACGCACCCCTCGTTCTTGGGGGCGGGGGGAATGTCCAAGATATACCCTGAGTATAGCGAAGGACTTAAACACCCTCCCTGAACGAGGCCCGCATTAAGCTTGAATCTTTAACCTTGGCAATTCCCCGTGTCTATGTATGCATAACTTTCCATGATGTAGTTGTATAAAATTCTTTCCAAATAATTGTTCATTTCCAGATTTAAAATATTATGTTGTATGCCTCTTTGCCAGACTTTATCGAATGCTTCGGATACGTCTCGGCATATAATGTCCATACTGTATTTCTCTCCTTTCACTCTGCTTATTTTTCTGTAATCACGCTGAGGGCCATCTCTGTATTCCTGTTCTTTCTGAAGCCGAATTGTTGATTGTTCCAGAGATTGTTTTCTGAGAGATATTCATTTATCTTGTTTTCAGGATTTTTTCAAACACCTTTCCGATGAAGTCGAGAAGGGATATAGGTCAGAAGTTTTCTACCTCCAAAGGTGGTTTTCCCGGCTTCGGTATGAATATCAAATTGGCTATCTTTAACTCATCGGGGAAGTATCCCGTGTTTATACAGGCGTTAAACACGTTCTTTATCCCCTCGAATATATTATCCGGTGCTTCTATATAATTTTTTCTGGTGAGTATCCATTTTCCCGGGGCCTTTTATTTAAAATAAGTGATAGTGTTCTTTAATTCCTCGATTGTGATATCGGTGTTAAATCCTTCGTTCGCATACCGTTCCTATTCTACGTAGTGATGTGGAAAAGTCCTCTCAATCCGTTCATTTAGTTCGTTAATTATCTGGTTTTCGCAGTCTAGGTCATAGTTTTCGTTTTCCTCTTCGCTTACGTTGAACACTCCTTTCCAGTTTTCTCTGAAAGGTCTCTCAATCTTCGATTAATTTCGCGTCTCTGTCCTTAATCTTTATTTTCTCTTTTCCTTTAGTATTTCCCATTCTTTTTATCTTTTTCCAAAATTCTCGGGGCAATAGCTCATTGTCAATATTTTGAACGACTATGTCCCAATATTCTCTTTGTTTGTCCGATATTGCGCTATGCAGTTCTAATTTTAATTTCTGCATTCTTAGGCCTCATTTCGTATGTCTATATAGTGTATTTAATAGTTTTGTAGGTGTTTCTTGGTATAGAGATTTCGTCGGCTGTTTGTATCTGCGTCCTTATTTTCTCTAACTCATCGTCGATTTCCTCCAAAGTAGCTTCATTTAATCTATTCGATTCGTAGTCATTCAATTATTGTCTGTATTTTCCCCAGTCAGCTCTATGATACGCCTTCCACTGTTTAGCGGGTATTTGTATTGGTTTTTGGTTTATGGTTAATAGTGTTGCCATATGGTGATGCTGAGAACATTAACAGGTTGAATGTAGTATTATTTTTTTTTTTAAGAGCTCATCTGGCGACTGCCTACTTGGGCATTAGTCGCCGTATTAAAACTGGCCTATTTCTAGGCTAAATTAAAATAAAATTAAAGAGAAAAAAAAACAACACCCCAAAAGGGGGAAAGGAAGCAAGCTGGTGCGTCGGGAAGAGGTCCCCCCAGCGCAGGAGCGTGCAACTAAAGGAAAAAAACAAACAAAAAAAATAAATGCAAAAAAAAAACAAAAACAAACAAACCTTGCTTAAATAATAGGGAGAAGGCCGGCCTCCCCCAAGAAGTCAACAAGTCCACAAGTCAATGTGCACGAATCTGAACCGAGCACATGGGACAGGCGGTAGCGACCCCGCTCATCCCGGTACTGGGACAGGTATCGTGCACGAAGATCACCCAGACTGGGACATTCGACAAGAATTTGCCGAACAGTCTGGGGGACGACGCAGTCGTTGCAATTGGGCGCAGGCGAGCGCTCCATCAAATAGCGATGCGTCACACGAGTGTAACCGATGCGGAGACGACAGAAAGCAACCTGAAGCCGCCGCGGCATTGGGGGATAGGTCCATGGGAACAGTCGTGGCGCAATGGCACGCAACTTTAAGTTCCCTTCGACCGTCTCCCATCTTCTTTGCCAAGACGTCCGAAGAGCTGCCCGTATTCCTGCCATGTAGTCAGTGTGAGGAAGAGCGAAACGCTGGTCCGGTCGCAGAGTCCTCGCGGACTCTTGGCGCCCTCATCGGCGCGCTCATTCCCCGCAATTCCTACATGTTCAGGAACCCAGCAGAAGACAATCTCGACATCTGCCCGGCTCGCCAAAACCGTGGCGTCACGGATTTCGCGAACCAGTGTATGCGGAGATTCCAATGCGCCGAGAGCACTCGGGGCGCTTTGTGAGTCGCTATAGATAACGATCCGGTCTCCGAACCGGGCAAGTCGCGTAATCTCCCGGACCGAGTGGTGTATTGCCACCAGCTCGGCCGTGAAGACAGACGCAGCGCCTGGTAGAGCCCGGCTGACTTCAAACAGAGGGATACGGCGTGGAAGCCGACCCCCTCTTGGGACTTGGAGCCATCCGTATACACTGGCACGGTACCAGCGTGACACGATGTGTGCTCCAAAAAGGTCGAACGCAATACTCCTTGCGCAGTACAAGCTTTGGGAGCAGAGGCGTGGCGACAAATAGCCAAATGTGGTACCCTCCAGGGTGGCGTCCTGGGCAGAAACAGGGGCGCAACCGGCCCGAGAGCTATATCTACCTCTCGAAGGAGTTTCCTGGCCCTAAACCTAAAGAGCTTAGGGTATGACTAGCGTCTCTCGGTGGCATAGGCACCATCGAGATCAGCTGCGGATGCAGTGAGAGCTGTTGGCGACTGAGAGCGGCGCCGGGCTCGCGCGTACAGGCGAGCGATGCACTGCACGCGGCGCAGAGCGAATGGCATCTCCCCAGCATCGACCAACAAGCTCTCAATGGGGGAAGTGCGGAAGGCACCGGTCGCAAGGCGAAGGCCGGTGTGGTGGATCGAATCCACCTTCCGCAATAAACGCTCGGCTGCGGATGCATAAAACTCGCATCCGTAGTCGAGCTTCGAGCGAACAAAGGATTTTTTTTTTTTTTGATTAAGGGGCTATCTGGCGACTGCCGACTTAGGCATAAATTGCCGTAAACAAACAGCCTAGTTCTAGGCTACTTCAAAAAAATTCAACAGGAAACAACAATATAAAAAAATAACAATAACAAAGCAATAACAAAAACGATAACAAAAACAACAACAACAATAAAACCGGGTTAAATGAAAAGGAGAAGGCCGGCCTCCCCCAAAAAGTCAATAAGTCCACCAGTCATGGTGCACGCACTCGTCCCGAGTACATGGGACAGGCGGTAGTGACCCCGCCCATCCCGGTACCGAGACAGGTATCGTGCGCGAAGATCACGCAGACTGGGACATTCCACAAGAATATGCCGAACAGTCTGGGGGACGACGCAGTCGTTGCAGTAGGGCGCAGGCGAGCGCTCCATCAAGTAGCGATGCGTCACACGAGTGTGTCCGATTCGAAGACGACAGAAAGCAACCTGAAGCCGCCGCGGCATTGGGGGATAGGTCCATGGGAACAGTCGCGGCGCAATGGCACGCAACTTTAAGTTCCCTTCGACCGTCTCCCATCTTGTTTGCCAAGCAGTCCGAAGAGCTGCCCGTATTCCTGCCATGTAGTCGGTGTGAGGAAGAGCGAAACGCTGGTCCGGTCGAAGAGTCCTCGCAGGCTCTTTGGCACCCTCTTTGGCGCGCTCATTCCCCGCAATTCCTACATGTCCAGGAACCCAGCAGAAGATAATCTCGACATCTGCCCGGTTCGCCAAAACCGTGGCGTCACGGATATCGTGAACCAGGGGATGCGGAGATTCCAATGCCCCGAGAGCACTCAGGGCGCTTTGTGAGTCGCTATAGATAACTATCCGGTCTCCGAACCGGGCAAGTTGCGTAATCTCCCGTACCGAGTGGTGTATTGCCACCAGCTCGGCCGTGAAGACAGACGCAGCACCTGGTAGAGCCCGGCTGACTTCAAACAGAGGGGATACGGCGTGGAAGCCGACCCCCTCTTGGGACTTGGAGCCATCCGTATACACTGGCACGGTTCCAGCGTGACACGATGTGTGCTCCAAAAAGGTCGAACGCAATACTCCCGGTGCAGTACAAGCTTTGGGAGCAGAGGCGTGGCGACAAATAGCCAAATGTGGTACCCTCCAGGGTGGCGTCCTGGGCAAAACCAGAGGCGCCAACGGCCCGAGAGCGATATCTACCTCTCGAAGGAGTTTCCTGGCCCTAAACCCAAAGGGCTTAGGGTATGACTGGCGTCTCTCGACGGCATAGGCACCATCGAGATCAGCTGCGGATGCAGTGAGAGCTGTTGGCGACTGAGGGAGGCGCCGGGCTCGCGCGTACAGTCGAGTGATACACTGCACGCGGCGCAGAGCGAGTGGCATCTCCCCAGCATCGACCAACAGGCTCTTAATGGGGGAAGTGCGGAAGGCACCGGTCGCAAGGCGAAGGCCGGTGTGGTGGATCGAATCCACCTTCCGCAATAAACGCTCGGCTTCGGATGCATAAAACTCGCATCCGTAGTCGAGCTTTGAACGGACAAAGGATCGATAAAAAAGTAAGGCGGTAGCCCTATCAGCGCCCCAAGCGCTGAACGTCACGGAGCGGAGAATGTCCATGGCACGGGTTTAACAGACCCTAAGGCTGCGAATATGAGCCTCCCAGGTGAGGCGTCGGTCGAATACAACACCAAGGAAACGGTGCGACTCAACCACATCCAGGCGCACCCCATTAAGAAACAAATCTGGGTCGGGGTGAAGCCGTGGATGGCGGCAGAAGTGCACCACCTTAGTCTTGGCGAAAGAAAAGCGAAACCTGTGCGCTTCGGCATAGCGAGAGACGCGGTTCAATGCCTGTTGGATTCGACGCTCCACACTTGGCATCGGGGCCGCGCCAAAAGAGATCGAAAGGTCGTCCACGTAGAGCGTAGCGAGAACATCTTCCGGCAGCACCGAGGTGATGCCGTTGATGCTCAGGGCAAAGAGTGTGACACTGAGGACACTTCCCTGCGGGACACCCTCTTCGTGCTCCTTTGGGCCGGAGAGGACTCCCCCCACCCGTACGCGGAATCGACGATCTCGCAAAAATTCAGATATAAACATTGGGAGGCGTCCCCTCGCCCCCATCGTGTGGAGAGTCTCCATGATACCGTATTGCCATGCGGTATCATAGGCCTTCTCCAGATCAAAAAACACCGTGGCGTAGTGCTGTCTACGAAGGAAAGCCTCGCAGACGGCATTTTCCAGTCGGAGCAGAGCATCCGACGTGGAGTGAAACTTACGGAAGCCGCACTGTGCAGAAGACAGATGGCCTATGCTGTCCAGGAAATAGGCTAATCTAACATTTACCAATTTCTCCATCAACTTGCACACGCAAGAGGTTAGAGAGATTGGGCGGATACCGGTCGGAGTAGAGTGATCTCTTCCCGGCTTGCGAAAGGCGAGCACAGTAGCGATTCGCCAGGAGTCTGGGAGGAGACCTTCCATCCAGATCCTGTTGAACAAATCTAACAGAAAGGCCATGCCTCGCTCACCCAGTCGTCGGAGCAAGGCGTACGGGACATCGTCCGGACCATGAGCAGGGTCCGCGCACGAAGCGAGAGCGGAACGCCACTCACTCACAGTAAACTTGTCCTTGAAGGGTTCTCCGCCTCTGGAGGTAAAGTCCAGCCGGCGGCCTTCCGCGACATCACGAAGTGCATTGAATGCTGGCGGAGCAGCATCACGGCTAGAAAATGCGGAAAAAGCGGTCGCTAAGGATTCCACCACGGACGAGGAATCCGAGATTGCGGTCCCATTCTCCTGGAGAACGGGAGGGGGGTCCTGCGAGAACTTGCCCCGAATCCTTTTGACTCGCTTCCACACCTCAGCTAAAGGGGTCTTCCCGTTAAGTGAAGACACTTATGCCCACCAAGAAGAGTAAATGACGTGCTTCGAAATATACCGGAACCTAGCCCTAGCCCGACGAAATTCAGCGACAGTGAAATCGTTTGGGCAGCGCTTATAGCGCATGTAGGCATAACGCTTCTGTTTGAGGGCCGTCTCACACTCGGCTGACCACCATGGGAGTGGTCGGCGTGCAAAACGGCCAGACGTCCCTGGAATAGTAGTCAGGCCCACGGCGATGAGGTTGCCTGAGAAGAACTCAACGGCCTCTTCTACCGACCTAAACTCCTCGACTGAGATAGAGAATTCAGTCATTTCCTGAAATGCAGGCCACCGCGCCCGCGCCAAGCACCACCGAGGTGGTCTCTCAGGCGGCAGTTGCCCTGAAAATGATATTTGAATGGGAAAGTGATCACTACCATGGAGGTCATCGACCACCCCCCAATCAAAATCAGGCTGTGCATCCGAAGAGCACAAAGATAGGTCAAGGCAAGAAAATGAAGCGGTTCTCAGACAGTGATGCGTAAACTCATCCACGTTTAAGACAGCCATCTCAAGCTCTTCGATCAGATCGGCAAGGACTAGTCCCCTGGGATTTATGGAGTAATCTCCCCAGAGAGGATGCCTGCCGTTCAGATCTCCAAGCAAGAGATAGGGCCTCGGCCACCGTGCCACGACGCGGCGGAAGTCCCCCGCGTCAAAGTCAGCTGACGGTGGAATGTACGCAGAAATGATAGTATACCTCCTATCCAGGTGCAGCTGCACAGCCACTGCCTGAAGGGAGGTATCTAAAGAGAAAGGAAGAAGGGAGACATCATGCCGGGTGTAAACGGCGCATCCCATAGCCCGGCCATCCCGCGGTGGTGGGGTCGCAAGACCCTTATACCCTGGGGGGGCAGGCAGCGGGCACGTGCCTAGCATGGTCTCCTGCAAAAAAATAGCTAAGATGAAACGGGACGAGACGAGCCTCCGCAGCTCCTCCCAGTTGGTTCGGAGTCCACGGCAATTCCATTGAAGGAATATGCCCTCCAGGGCTAGCTCGACGGAGATGCGGTTGCCCTCCTCGAATTGAAGACCCTCACGGGAATGGCCGTACGCTTTCCGGGGGCAGAACCTCGGGCGCTGTCGCCTTCGAGGACTTATTGGGGGAGGTTGGGCTTGCCATGCGAGTCTTTTCCTCCCTCCGCCTCGAAACCTTAGGCGGGCGTTGCGGCTTCGGAGGCGGGGGGCCCTCTTTTCGAGAAACCACTGTTTCCGAGCCACTCGCTCCACCTCGGGGCGTGGGCGAAGGGGCCGAAGCTCCTTTGTTGCTGTCCTCCTTTCGGGGAACAGCTTTAAGAACCCCGGAAGATGGCCTAGCGACCATCTTCAGGGGTGTTGCCTCCTGTGAGTCTAACGACTCTGTCGAGGCGCGTGGCCGTTTCGCCTTACGGGAAACGGTCACGCTGGGGGAAGCGGGGGAAACCCTGGTTTTAGCCGGGGCTGGGTGTGAACCCTTTTTGCAGCCAGCTTTACCAGGGGAGCGCCTAGGTGTATTAGAGCCCGCAGAAGGGCTCCGAATACGCGCGGAAACAACCGTGCTCGTTGGCCTGGATGAGCAAGGAGCAGAGGGTGCTTTCCTAACTATTGAGGCGCGCCAAGACCAAGTCCTTAGCCTCACGGAATGAGAGTCGATCCTGGGCATGAACGGCCGGGATTTCTTTCTCCAGGAGATATGCACCACATTGCTTCGAAGAAGCAGGGTGCGGCTCTCCGCAATTGACACACTTGGCCACACACGATTTGGACTTATCGTGAGCGACCTTGGAGCAATTTACACAGACTTCGGGTGACCCTGATTTTGCACGTCTACATGATCGATTCGTTTGGCCGACGCGGTGGCAGTTATAGCACCGCCGCGGCAGTTGCACGAATGCCTTCACGCGGTAGCGGTACCAACTGGCACGCACCGACTCAGGGAGCTTGTCACAGTCGAACGTGACGAAGAGTGTAGGGGTGGGTCTCGAGGCCCCTCCCTGTTTTCTCATCACACGTTCGACCTTGACCGCCCCATGGTCGGCCAGCTCTAGGGTGATGTCCTCAATGGAGTAGTCAACGAGTTCCCTCGCAGAAACTACTCCTTCCACAAAGTTTATGGTAGAGTGCGGCGTCACACTCACCGGGGTGCCATGAAGTGTCCGAAGAGCACTTATCTTGGCCGCCTCTGGGGGATTCGCCGCATTCGCCAGAAGGCTCCCGTCCGAGAAACGGGTCACCTTCGGCTCTCTACCAATTGCACTAGCTAATCCTCTCCTCTGATGGATCATATTGCCCTTGGACAACAGGGTGCCATCAGTGGAGCGAATAACGAGAAAGTGTTTGAAGCCAGCGGGCTCGAAAACGCCAGGTAACCTCTGAATCAGGGGCCCCGATGTCATCGAGGCTCCGCCCTGTGCATTCTTGGTGTTAGTCTTAGTCAGGGGCTCCGCACACAGCGGGGGGGGGGGGGGGGTAGAGGGGCTGGATGTGCCGATCTTGGCTTGGTCGCTTACCAAAGTGGTAGCAGACCCATCCGTCCCTGCAGCCCCCGCGGATAGAGAGGAGCCCCGAGTCTTCTTCGTCTTTTTATTCTTTTTAGTCTTTTTTTTTAGGAGAGGAGGGCGGGGAATGAACCCGCTTCTCACCTCCGCCGGCAGAAGCCCCCATGCCAGATGGGCCGGCCTCAACTAGGTCCCTTTCCAAAATTGAGAAGGTCCTGGTAGTCGTAGGGGCACCTGTCGCAGGAGATCCCTCCCCTCCTTTTACTGCCTCGGAGCCCTCGGCCATTTGAGGGGGACCTTGCATAGGGGCGGATTCGGGTTCGGTGCTTGGCACCGAGCCCGGATTCCCCCCATGGAAGGCCCTACCGTCTGAGGCTGGGTCTCCTCAAGGACCATGTCTATCACAGGAGGGGCCTTCAGTTGGCCATCCCCTCCCAGGACATCACAGGTCCCCTTGGCAGTGTCGCCAGTCTTGTGTGGGGAGGCACAGGCCTTGACCCCAGCAAGGTTTAAAATTCTTGCCAGCAGGTCTTTTGAGGGAAGCAACCGAAGGGGCCTGGCTTACCTCTCCCCCCTAAGGGGTCTAGCCCTACCGAGCCGCTTGCACGAGGGGCGGTCGGCAATGGGCTGCCTGCTGGCTTTCTTGGCAGTCCCTTTAGAAAGCAAAGGAGGGACTGCCGCTGGAGATAGGGAGGTGCCCGAAAGCACCTCCAGAGAAGGGGGTGAGGGGGAGTCCCCTACACCCGTAGGCGTAGGAGAGGAGTAAGCTTCCTCTCCGGTTAAAAAAGTATGGAGGGTCCACTGCGCAAGCACAAGGGGGGGGACCTCCATTTTCTCGGTGGAGCTGCCCGAGGGCGGCTCCGTAGATGTTTTTGGGGAAGTTGGCGGTTGGGGTTTTGTTTTTTTTCATACATGGGCATGGTGACCCTCTTTTAATACGGGACGCAATAGCTCATCACCTCTTGCAGTTGCCCGCACTGCAAGAGGTGCTTACAGGCATGGCAGAGCCAGGCGCCGCCATTTTGGAACACCCCTCCCGCCTGGTGGCCTGGTACTCCATCGGCATGGCGGCTCAACCTTGAACACGGCGTAAAAATTAATAGATTTTGAAGAGGAGAGGAAAAGGGATGTGAGGAAGGTATGGGTGAGGATGAAGCAGGTTGTTAAAAGCCAGCCACCCCAGACCGGAGCTCAGGGGTTAGGGAATATTGTCCCCTCCCCCCTTAGCCCAGATCCGGGACGGTTGGCTGAGAAGAAGGTCAGCATCTACCCTGTGAAATTAGAGGCTGACCAGAGAAAGTTGTGGGAGAAGTTGTATGAAAAGCGATGAGGTAGGGGAGAAATCGGGCTATCTGAAGGAAGGAAGAGAGGCTAAGCTTGGGCCGGACGGAGCACTGGATCCCGTCAGCACGGCGGCCAGGATGGCCAATCGCCGCGCCCCTTACGGGGGTTCCATGTAGTAGTTAAAATGTAAATTGTAGTTTGCAAGGCAGATATCTGGAGTAGTTGTCCTTGTGTTTACGATGTATGTTGGGAAGTCTTCTCAATATTCTACTTTCTATTAGGGATTGTAGGTCCTTTCCTGTTTGGTTCGTCCTTTTGTATCAGGTATCTGAGAATCTCGCGTTTAGATCTCCCACAAACAAGGTTGGTAGTCTATTATTAAATATCCTCACAAAGTTATTTATTGGAAGACCCGGGCGTCGCGGTGGTTGGTAGCAGGTAGCAATTATTATATTTATTACTTCCATTGTAACCACGATTTCGAGGTAATATTCGGTTAGTCCTTGTTGTGTCTTGTACTCTACTCCTCTTATTTATGGCTATTGCCCCTCTGTCTGTGGTTCGTTTGTGTGGGTAGTCGCTATTACGTCGTAGTTTTATATTTTTAGTTTCTGAGTCTCAAGGTTTATCCCGTGATCTGAAATTAGAATGATGTCAGGATCTATTTCTCTAAAAATATTTCCGTATGTGTTTTCTTTATCCTTCCATCCATTCGTATTTATCTGTAGAATTCTTAATTTTCTATTATCCATCTTGTTAGTATGTTCTAAAGCAGTTAGATTCGGGCTTGTCACCGATCAATGGGCGCCTTCTCTGGCTCCCTAACGGGGTCTCCTTCGGGAGTTCACTACATCCTACTACTGACTGCTTCTGAGACCTTGCTGGTGGTCAGGTATATTATGCTAGATGGAAATAAAGTAGGAGAGTTTCAGATATCAATAGGTATAGTATGAGATAGGAAAAATTTAAGGAGATCACCGATTGGGGTGATTCCCCGTGAATCAGAAACAGGAGGTCTCTTCAACCAGTCCGATTCACGGATATATTTCTTCTTTCTTCTCTTTGGTATATACGAGGGGTGGTCAATAAGTTTTGCGAATCGGTAGGGCAAAACAGAGGAAGGGGGATGGCTGTTTGTGGGGGTGTTAGGACAAGTTCTGACAAGTCAGGACCTGCAGCCGAACGCTCCTGCCTCGTCTATTTAAGAAGCAGTAGCTGATCGCAGATCGTCAATCATAATTTTTCAACAATGGAGAAGGTTGAGCACCGCGCAGTGATCAAATTTTTGACTAAGAAAGGCAAGAATGCAAAAGAGATCCATGAACGCATGGTTGCAGTGTACACCGACACCGCCCCTTCGTATGCAACCATCGCTAGCTTGAATAGGGAGATCTGCCATGGTCGTGAGTCCCTTAAAGATGACCCCCGTCCAGGACGCCCGTCAGACGTGACCAACGAGGACAATGTGGCCCGTGTGGAGAGGATGATCCTCAAAAATCGACGAGTGAAGGTCAAAGAAATCGAGTGAAAACTTGGAATATCACATGGAAATGTTATCAACATCATTCATGACAATTTATCCATGACAAAGGTCTGTGCCCGTTGGGTCCCTAGAAACCTCACGCCCCATGATCGACTTCAACTTCGTCAAAGTCCACAAGGCCAGAGTTGCCCAAGCTGCCCTGCGCGAGTGCGGATTCGAGGAGCTCAACCATCCCCACTACAGTCCAGATCTGGGCCCTAGCGACTACTTTTTATTCCGCCAGCTCAAGGCTAAACAGCGTGGACGCCGGTTTGGGAGGATGAAGATGTCAAGATCGCCGTCCAGGAGTGCATTGAACAGCAGTTTGGAGATTTCTGGTTGTCTGGAATTCAAAGCCTCAGGGACAAAGGTAGTTATATTGAAAAATAATAAAACACTTTTTCTCATATCTCGTTTCCTTACATCCGAATTGCAAAACTTTTTGACCGCCCCTCGTACTTAAACGTATATAGAAAATGCTCTCTTCGCAGAGTTATTTCAAGTCAAAAGATTGATGTAACTTTGCAGTGCGTAGCTCGCTGTGAATTGTCAGATGAACTGACCACAATGGTGACACGGACACGGTCAGACACGGTTTATTAAGAATGAATTACAAAGAGAGATTACATAAATGTAAATATATAGCAGACAGCGTGGAAAATAGAATTTAGCAGAGAAGAGATAGTTATAAGTATAAGTAGGAAGATAAAGGTACCCGGAGACGTGAAAATCAAATTTTTTAGCTCTATATAATACAAAAATTCATTTCCTCATAAGAGTTAATAGTTATAAAAAATCAATTCCTAAAAATTACATATATATATATATATATATATATATATATATATATATATATATATATATATATTTACACATTATTATATATTTTTAACATTAACTACACATTATTTTAATTACTTTACATTATTTCTGTGCGTTTGTTGTAAAAACCTTTTTAGTATTCCATTTCAGTCCATTTGATTGTTTTAATCTAATTTTAAGTCACTTATTTGATTAATTCACAATAGATAATTTGATACTAGATATATTTCGTACAATTAATTAACACACAATTTCTATGTACACTTTTCCAAATCACTGATATTATCAATTATTTTATCATTATTTATTTACTTCACTTTTGGGCTTATCGTTATATTTTATACACTTGTATTTTGCACTTTAACTTTATTTCGGACTTTTCTTGTCCACTTTTTATGGCTTTGAATGTTGACAAGTTCACGCCGTGCACGTCCAATGGTGGGATGAACACCGTGCCCTTCAACATCAATGCCGTAATTTCGTCCAGGAAAAAGGTCCCTAGAAGGTCCACTTGAATTCCTCCTTAGCAATGCCAAGTGAGAGAAATTCTAAGTCGTCTCTTGGGGGCGAGCAAAAGGGGAAAGCCCCTTGAAGCCCACGTCCTTGCCGTCGAAAAGTTCTCGTTCTCAAGGACTTCCTCTTTGTCGGATAGGGGGACCTGCTGTATTCCTCTTCGTGCGCTTCTTCTTCGTCCGAAGAATTTTGTTCGTTTGTCTTTTCCTCTGTTTTTTTTCTTCTTCTTCCCTTTTTGCCTTTTCTTTTTGCTCCTTTCTTCGTTTCTAGAAACTCCTTCCATAGTTTTTTTTCGTTATTTTCTGTTCTTCGGTAGGGGACTGCGTCTTCTCCTCATTTAGTTGATGTTCCCGTTGGGATTCGTTGGTAAACTGGATATTATGTATCCCCGCCGAGTATGGATTTTCGGGGAACCAGAGTTTTTTGGTAACTCCGTTCTTGCCCAGAAGAGGGTCAAGTTCTTCGGAAAAGGATCCGGGGTTAGCCAGGTTAGCCATGTGAGCAAAGATGATCATTGTCATGATATCTTTACCTGCCTCTGGCATCACCAGCTTCGGGGCCGCTGTTTGAGCGTAGTTGGTCTTTGATCTTGCTTCTTTTTTTCCTTTTTTATATTCTCCCGTTTTGTACGGATGGCATCTTTACGGATGGGGCACCTCATGGCCAAGGCCCTATGGTCCCCTCTACAGTTGACGCAGCACTTTTGTTTCCCTTCCGTGCAATCTTTCCAACCGTGCTCGGATTTGGCGCAGTTGGAGCATTCAACTAGCGTCGCTGTGCAGTCCTTTTTTAAATGATTTTTGACTGCATAACATTTGTAGCAGCAGTCGAATGGTATGTAGTCTTCTGTTTCGTTTTGCCCAGGTGATACCCTTAGGTAAAACACAAGCAACCTATCTTTTTAGGCTCTTTTCGCCATCTCGATGCTCGAGAAGATGATCTTCACTATACTGTTTCCTTTGCCGAATTTTTCCGCCTTTATAATGTTAGCCCATGTCTGCCTCACTGACAGCTCTGACTTGATTTCTTTATAAGTGTTGTCAGTGAAGAGTGTGTCCAATCGCCGAAGAATAACAGTATGTTGCACTAATATTTCTTGTGGGATGTTTGCCTCTAGTCCGACTTTTTGGAAGTGGACCTTGGTCTCGTTCAAAACCCAGCCGTTCCACATCCTCCATGGTGTGGCAGATCAACGCGTAGCCAGTTGGGGTGTCAATTAGCCTGATGAGGACTACATCGATATGTCTGTAGATAGCCTCAATCACGGCTGTTATTGACGGTTTAGCTCCACCCCGTATAGTGCGGAGGGGAACTCTTATAGTCCTGGGGGGGGGGGGCGACCCCATGGGGCCCAACTGGGGAATGGGCTCGCCCTCCTTGGGAATGTGATATTATAGGAAAATATATTGAATGTTTGAACATTACCGTAAGAAAACAGACCAATCAACTAACTCGAAAATTACATCAATAGATTTATGTTTAAAAATATTTGGAACATTATTGTAAGGAAACAAAAGGATTGAAGACTTCATTGAATCAACAACGCTAACTTGCTACACATCTCTTACCCGATAAAGGAGGCAAAGAAAAGGGAAAGCCAGCCCAAAACGTGGAGATTTTCTTCACTTTCCCTACCGGGCTTTCTGAGAAGGAAATTTTTACAAGCTGCTCCTCCCCTTCCTTCAACGGAGTAACAAGCAGAAATTAACTGGATGGACTGCCTCTCAGCTTGCCTCGACCCAACTATGACGTTATTTGTGATATATATAATTGGTGGCGCCAAGGAGAGCTAGTTTTAGGAGTAGCCCACAGTGGAACTCGGCGTCAGAGGCACCCGGACCAGGGGCAGAACTGCAACTTCTGGGAAAGGATGTGTGGGCTAACCCCCACTTCTCCATCCCAGGAGTCCAGCCAGGACCATAGAGGAAAGCAACACCCGTCTCTATGTATTCAGGCTGTATTTTTGATACCCAAACCCGCGAGGGGCGGCATTCCCGGTTAGCGATGGTTGGTTCCGCGCTAACCGAAAAAAGGTCTGCCATAAAATCACACCTTGTGAGGGCCCCTCTGGGTTCACCTATCATCATTCATCCACTTTCTTTGGCAGTTCACCTTCATGGATGCTGAGTTACGAAGAAGAGGGAGTCACCCCAAACAAGCATAAACTTTTACCGCAAGAACAAATGGACTACGAACTATTTCCTCTCGTAGCAAGTTACCACAACCAACGATTATAGAGCATAAGAAGAATATAGCCCCGAGGGGGCACTCTCTGGAAGAGATGGCCCAGGATAACACGACCAGAATCCCCCTGCTGGCAATTCACGGACAACCCAAGCCCAGCAGAGGAAAAGTATTCGAGGTTGTTTATGGTAAATTAAGTATTGCCATGGTAAGACTGCTGGGGGTGGCTTCGTGATATGTTGGTATCTGTGAAAAGGAGAAAGAAATTGAGACCATCACCAAAGAAGAGACAGTTGAGGTCATTCGGGAAATTGGTCGGCAGTCAGCCATAGCACCTCAGATCCTTGCCTACAGGAGCGTGGTATAGTAGCCACTCGACCCATGGTTCGTGCAACACTTGAAAGAGGAAATCAAGGAGGAAATCCAGCTTCGACAAACCTGGGCCAAGGTAGTCGAAGTGGGCAAGTTTAAGAACAGGAGGGATAACAGTGACTACACTGATGTTTTCAACGTAGACTTTGCAGAGACCACAATGGCCCAAAAGGCAAAAGAAAATGGTCTACTCATGTTTAATGCTAAAGTAAGTGGAGACCAAATTGAGAAAGGAGAATTTACTCCAGTTCAATTCTGCTTTAGGTGCGACAGAATGGAGCAGCACGCGACAAAGAACTGTAAGAAGCCACAAGAAACATGCGCCAAATGCAGCGAAAAGGGTCACCATTGTAGAACGTGTACAAACAACTTCGAAAAGTGTGTCAACTAGGGGGAGGGACACAAGTCAATGGTCATGGCCTGCCATATCAAAAAAGAAGTGACTAAAAAGAAACATGAGTTAAAGAAACAAGAGAAAACGCGTAGAGCTAATACAACCTACGCTCAAGCAGCAAAGGCGGCCCTTTCAGAAGTTGATACAAAAAGGACCTACCTTAAACTAGAGAAAGAAAACTTAACCAAGATTCTAACGTGCATTCTGCACATGCACGTCATGAATTTTACATGCCCAGAAACGTTCGCTAAAGAGCTAAATGCAATGCTCGTCAAAAAACGGGATGGACCAAATGTGGTTTCCGGACAACCCCCCCTCCTGGGATTTCCTGCAATTGCAGATGGTCCCAGACCAACAGACAGAGGTACAAGACGGCATCCAAAAAGACAACCACAAAATTAGGAAAAAACTAAGAAAAAGAAAAAAGAAGCAGTCGAAGTGAAAACTCCTGCCCCTTAACAGAGACAAGTAGACAACGAAGAGAGGAAAAATGAGGGGTCCTCAGAGTCCTCAGACTCATCGAACTCAGAAGCCCCTCAAACAAAGAAGACTAAGGAGAAGAAAGGGAAGAAGAAAATGTTGCGTGCGGATAATATCAATCTCACAGTATATGCATGTGAACAGTTCCCCTTTCCCGAAGAGATGTAACCCAGAGAAATATTCCATATCAGTAAATCAAAAGTCTTTAAATGGAAAAACGATGCCGAAATCGCCACTAAAACAGTAGAACAAGCTTTTCTCCGCCAAAAGGTAGTTCTACATCACAACACTTGCGAACAAATTTCTAATGCTGAGTTCAGGAAGAAGAGAAACGGGAAGAAGAAAAACATAACCCAGAAACACTAAAGAGACAAAATGAAATGCGTAAGCAACAGGATGAGGAACCTTTCACTCAACGTAGACGGATGGGAGGGGAAAGCAACGGCATATGGAATCATATTCCGGGTGCTTGACCCCGACATTATTCTTATAACAGAGCACGACATTGACACTACATCTGGTAAATTAAAATACCGGGCTACAGAATGGTCAGGAAGAATCACTCTCAGGAAAGGTTTGATGGTGCTGCAATATCTGTCAAGGGAAACATCTCGTTCAGACTTCTACCAGAACTTGACGAATCCTTGGTGGCGGTCTAACTCCACACATTGGTAGGAAACCTCGTGATAGCAGCAGCCTACTAACCCACTCGTCGATCCTATCTCCCAATAAATAACTTGTACACGCTGTTTGGGCACCACAGAATGGCACTCTTAGGGAGCGACCTCAATGCCAGATGCCGTGCGGTGGGCTATGGTAGAACCAGCGAAAGAGCCGAAAGTTGGAATTGATTATGGAAAGAAAATACATTCAAAGAATAGGGCCTGGATTTTACGACTAAATCACTTCCACATCAGCCACCAAACCTGACATAATCTTAACAAGTGAAGGCTTTCCCTTCAAATACCATAGTGAGCAGGGCCCAACAGTTCCCATTGATCACATAGTGATCCTTACGCCAATATCAATCGCGCCGATCCAGCTTCCAGTCTCTCTCCGCAAAAACTACGATTTGGCCAACTGGGGACGTTACGGGAGCCAACTCAGTCAATACGCTCCAGCTGAACTAAGCGACGCAACCTTGGAGAAAATAGACGAAGAATTGGAGAGGAAAACTACGTCCATTCTAGAAGCAGACCGCGAGTGCGTACCGAATACTGGGTACACACCCCTCTTCAGCCCAAATCGCTCGTGTTCACAGGGAAGTGTACGAAGAGATAAGACGGGAAGGTACTAACTTGGAAATAAGTTCGCTTTTTCGCCGCCTAAGCACAGAGCTATAAAGGCCATCAACCTCCAACAAGAGGAAATCTGGAACAACCTGAAGGCCAAAACCGATAGCGAGCTCAACCCGGCTAAATTTTGTGTCAAATCAAGAAACTAAAAGGACTAACCAGAAAAACGAAGGCTCGAATAAAAGAGAACGAAAATTATATAGAGGACCCGGCGTATCTAGAAGAATTAGCAATTATTGGAAGAACGTCTTCAGTATCACCCTAGAAGAAAATGAAGAGTTCGACCATCAATTCGAAGGCCAACTGTTCGAAGACCTGAATCACATTATAGACCGCACGCTCCCACATCAATTAGGCGAAGGCAGGAAAATGGCGAGCCATGGCCGTCCCATAACACCAGAGGAGGTCATGGTCACTGTAAGATCATTTGAACAAAGGGAACCAGGCTAAAAGAGCATCATCAAAATCAACTTGATAAATGCCCCACAGCAGATCATTCAGGGAATCACAAATATTTATAACGCTTCCCTAAACACAGGTTACTTCCCTGATGGTTTTAAGATTGCTAAAATAATCTTCATACCTAATGGAATAAAACCCACTGATCAACTGGTCAATTACAGGCCAATCTCCCTGCTGGAATTCGTGCGAAATTTTACGAGAATCTCCTGGCTGACAGGCTTCAAGAACAACTAGACGAGCGAGGGGCTCACAAAACCTCAGCATCACGGGTTCCGCAATAGATGAGGCACGGAGACCGCCCTCGCACTTTCAACGGAAAAAATCGCATGCAGCAAAGCTGAGCGAAAATGGGTAGATGTGGTGCTGCGGGATGTAAAGAAGGCCTTTGATAAGGTTTGGCTGAGAGGGTTACAATGCAAGAGAGTTCACCTCCGCACTATACGGGTGGGGGAGGGAAATGTATCTGTTTAGAATGGACGAAGGCGTCGATAAATGGAAAAGTGGAGTTGTTTTCATAGGTTAAGGTGAGATATCAATTTTCCTTGAATGTTTGGATGAGGGTAAGGAGAAGGTCAGGGTTATTGCTCTCCAAAACCAAGTCTTGACATTTCTTATTTTTTATTTATTTATTTATTTATTCCATATTAATCCAATGCACAGTATAAACATATTAAATTTTAAATCTTAATGACAAGTTACAATAAGTACTTATACATACTCGTATATATGTATATACATACAAATATTAGTTATGGGCCCAAAATAAGTCTGAGTTTTAGGGCAGAAACTTAAAACTTAAGACTAAGCATAACATTATCAAGAATAAAATCCCTTCATGTTTAAAAAAATATAAACAACTTAGTATACATTTGAGAACCTAATCATTGTAAAGATTGCAAATAACGAATAATTATATTATTTAAATTTAGAGATAAATTAAAAAACTATTTTTTTTCCAGCGATTATTTCAAAAGATCTGTAGTTAACATAGTCAACAGTCTTATATAAATAATAACATATTTATAATGTATAAATCAAAGTAATAGTACACAGTATAATAGTGTACGGTAACAAATAAATACTCAATAACAAAAACTAAATAAAAATTTAGTAAGCCGAAATTATATTGTTTTTAAGAGCTTTTTCGAATTGAGCTAAATTGTTTTGGGATTCGATATTGTCGTCCAGGCCATTCCATATTTTGATAGATTTGTACAGAAAGCTACATTGTGATTTTGATTTTGAATACAAGGGTGAAATAAATTTTGTTCTATTGCGGGTTTGGTGATTATGGGTATTATCAGCTGTTTGTAACTTATTAAATATATAGTTATTATAGGAACACTTTATTGTTTTGTAAAGGAATAAGGATGTTTGAAAAACAAAAAGATCATTTAATTTTAGAATTCTGGATTCTTTAAAATATCGATTAGTGTGTTCTTTGTAGTCAAGTTGATGGATGGCTCGAATTGCTTTTTTTCTGTAATATGACTAATTTATTGAGATAATTTTGATATTCTCCATACCAACTCTCTATGCCATATGTCAAGTAAGGTTGCACCATTGTCATTTTTAAAAAGTGGAGAATAGATTTAGGAAGAAACTTATTTAATTTATATAATATTCCAATCGATTTTGATAGTTTTGTTGAGATATGCGTAATATGTTGTTTAAAACTCAGATTTTTGTCAATAAAGATTCCTAGGAATTTGATATGAGTAGTTTCATAAATTATTCCGTCACCCATTTAAATATGGGGCAATTCAATAGATTTTTTGTAAGAGAAGAGAATATATTTGGTTTTATCTACATTTATGGATAGTTTATTAACATTAAGCCACCTGGAGACATTTTCGAGTTCTTTATTTATTGTAGATGCAATGTTGCTCAGTTTGTCATATGGCAAGGGAGTTGATAAGGCACCATCATCTGCAAATAATATAAATTTAAACAGAGAAGATGATTTAACAATATCATTAATATAGATAAAAAATAACAGTGGCCCTAGCACGGTGCCTTGTCGGACCCTGGGTTGTAATATTAAGGTGGGATGAGTCTTGACCATTGACGGAGACAAATTGCTTTCTTTCAGTTAAATATGATTTGAACCAATTTTTACAGTTGCCTCTAATTCCGTACATAGCTAATTTTGACAGTAGAATATTATGGTTGACATCAACTGGTTTACCATCAATGATAATTTGTTTAATTTGGTTTGTTCCTATAGTAATTTCAGGTCTTATCACAGAATTGATTAATTTCCAAGTTTGTTTTATATTGTTTTTCGTTTGATTAAATCGTTCATGGTAATAATTTTTCTTGGCTATTTTAATTTGGTTAGTAACTTGATTCCGAAAATTTTTATATGTGTGTTTTGGAATTTGACTAAGCTTATAAAGAGAAAAGTATTTTTGACGTTTTTTGATGTTATTTATAATTGCGTTTGTTATCCAAGGTTTTGTTTTGTGTTTATATGATATGGTTTTAGATTTTAGAGGACAATTAAGTTGAAAAGCATTGTCTAGCCTTGAAATTAACTCTTTGGTAGCAGAATCGATGTCATTTATATAGGAAATTTCATATAGATTCTGATTTAGAACATAGTTATAGAAGTTTGATAAGGTATTTTCGTTAATTATGCGGTAGGTTATTGTACGGTTTTAATGAATATTGTTTGAGTTGAAAAAAGACTTTTGGATCATGAATATAGGAAGATGGTCTGATATGTCACAAAGGAGAATACCGGAAGAGTAATTTTCGGGGTGAACTCTGAAAATATTGTCAATTAGTGTTGCTGAGTTTTGGGTTATTCTTGTCGGTTTTGTTATAATTGGAAGTAAGGAATGAGAATAAAAAGTATTGAGGAAGGACTGAGTTGATGCGTGGTTTTGAAAGTTTAATAGATCGAAGTTAAAATCTCCTGTAATTATTATGTCGTCATAGTTTGTAACATTGAAGTAATTGATTAATTCAGTAATCTTATCTATAAACATCTTAGGGTCACCAGAAAGAGGTCTATATACGGTTCCAATGATTATTGTTTTACCTTTTGATTTTACTTCGATAAATAAAGTTTCAATATAGTTATAGGAAATACTAATTTCGTCAACTTTTTTAGTAATGAGTCTGTCAGATATATACACGCTTATACCTCCCCCTATCTTGTTTACGTCGCGTAGTGAATGAAAAGAGTTATAGTTTGGGACACTGATAAGGTGTTTATTATTATTTGTTAGCCAGCTCTCGGTGAATGCCAAAACGGAAAATTTATAATTAAGTGTTGACAAAAATATTGAAAATTCATCAATGTTTGCGTGCAAAGATCGAATATTAAGATTTAAAATGGACAGGTCTGTTTTTTCAAATGAAAATGTAGTGTTAAATTTATCACAATCGTAGTATTAGTTTCTTACGTTATTTTCTTTAAAATTTTGATATAATTCATCAAAATGGTTTATGTCTGGATCGATATTATTGAAGTGATCGAGTTGTTCAAATATAAAGTTAGTTCTATTGGAATTTAAAAATTAAAGGTAACAAATTAAAATTACGTATAAAATATCTATAAACAGTTAAAATACTATTTTTATGATAACTTTAATAAGAGAAAAAAAAAATAAAGTATGTAATACAATTGAAATAAAAGTAAGTGAATGCTAGGTCAAAACATGGTTTGTTAGTTTTTTTTTTTTTTCATCTAAAGCAGCAATATCGCCGAAGGTATTATTACTGATCGTGCCAGAGATTCTCACCATTAAAGTCTGCAAGCGTCGAATTGAGGTGTTCCGACAGAAATTTTTGGAGGACAGCTCAGGTATTGATAACTATACGTAGGTCACGGCGACCGGAGGATGATGGCAGGAAAACGTTGATGAATCCATCTCTGGTAATACAGCCGGCGATCTTTGTGGAGAATTTCTTTTTAGCTTGGCGGAGGACCAAAAAGATTTTGTTGCGATTTGGAGTCAGCTGTTTGTTTACATAGAATGAAGGTCTCAATTCTTTGCATGCTGAGAAGATATCACGCTTTAGATCACTGTCGGGGAATGTTTACCTTCCCCCCCCCCCCCGTTCACTCTTGGTGCAGTCACAAGGCGGTTACCGCAAAGACATCCGTCGAAGGCATCGGCGGGTCAGTGCTTAACCGCAGTGTGGCACAACTCGGTGCCATGTAAGACCCTAAAGATCAAAAAGGTAAGATTTCCCCCAGGAGAGTGAGATCCAGTTTCACGTCTAACAAGAAATTGGAGACGGGTTTCTCCCAATCTCGATGGCTAACGAGGAGCCGATGTTTGACTTCGTAAGAAAGACCGTTTGGAAAAAGAACTCTCCTGGGGCCGTCCTCAAGCCCCTCCCCCCCTTACCACTCCCCCAGTGGGGGTACGAGGTATAAATGAGGAACTCTGAGGAAAATCCGGGTAGTATACGTCAGTCTCTAGGTAACGAAGTCTTCGGATCAAACCGAACTACCGAGACTAGAGAGGTAGAATACTTGGCTCGCCAGACCAAGAAGTACCCTGCAAGAGAGGCAGGGCTACCTAGCTTAAGGGGCTAAGAAGAAGCTCATCCTTGAGCTAAGTCCCTGGTTATCAAACCAAACGATAAGTTAACTTTGGTAAGTTCAACTTATTCTCGCCAGAGAGACTCCTCATATCCTGGTGCACCTTAAACACCAGGGGTATTCCTCGTCCTTGAGGAATTAAGAAAAGAAGAAGGAGGTAGTATACCTCAGTCTCTAGGTGACGAGGTCCTCGGATCCAAAACCGAGCTACCGAGACTGGAGAGGTAGTGTACTTGGCTCGCCAGACCAAGAAGTACCTTGCAAGAGAGGCAGGGCTACCTACCTTAAGGGGCTAAGAAGAAGCTCATCCTAGAGCTAAGTCCCTGGTTATCAAACCACACGATAAGTTAACTTTGGTAAGTTCAACTTACTCTCGCCAGAGAGACTCCTCATATCCTGGTGCACCTTAAACACCAGGGGTATTCCTCGTCCTTGAAGAAATAAGAAGAAGAAGGAAAAGGCTCTTCCTTCGTTATCCTCGCCCTTCTAGAAGACCCTCCCCGAGTTCAGTCCTCGTCCATAAGGAAATAAGTAACGAAGGAGAAAAGCTCCTCCTCGAGCTCGTTACTCGGTGATCACACCGCACTCCAAGTTAACTTGATTTAAGAAACAAGTTCGACTCACTCTCGCCAGAGAGACCACGACTGCCTAGGTGTTGCATAAAGCACCGTATTGGTCCTCGTCCTTGAAGACCCCCCCCCCGGAAGAACGTGTGGACCCCCCCAGCTGCTACCCTCGCCAAAACGACCGTAGAATTTCGCCCATCTACAACTGGACACACGGCACGCGTGGTGAGTCAATAACATTTCTGAGGCCCTTTAAACTCCACATGAGTCCGTAAGCCTAATTCTTATATCATTGTTGTGTGTAGAGAAAACGTTAACTTAATTTTGTGGGTCAACTAATTTAATTAATTCTTGTTTAGGATAATATTCAGAGTATTGCTGTAGTTAATGTCTAAATGTTATGTATTCAATTGATAAAGGTAAAATATAAGTTTATTTTAGTGAATTAGTGGGCGTTTCTTTTATATCCTTACGTGTTTGGTAACGGCTCTGTTCTTTAAGATATTCTTATAATATCAAAATATATTAGACTCACTTAGCACTCTTAGAAATAGAACAAAAAGGAGGGGGAATTCTACGACAATCACTTCTGCGCAACTTCACAATTATGTTTCTTTTGTCGGGACCTTGTACTTTAGGCTGGGGACCTAGACGATGAGCAACAGAGATGTCAGCTTCTTGCATTTGTATGTGGCAGTTATCTTTAATATTGGTAGCTTCAGGTATATTGCCGGAGAATATAATCGTATCTCGTCTTTCATACGCGTCGAAAGAATCAACATTTTCTTCTAATTTTTCGATTTTTAATCTCATTTCTTCGTTAGATTTTTTGAGAGAGATGATTTTTTGTTCTTGTTTGGCAAAAGATGATTAAAAAAACTTAAAGAGAACGTTCATAATGTCTTTGGCATCACCTGATAGCGTAGATGAGGAAATATGGGTCTGCAGTTCATTAAAATTAACTAGTTCGTTTAATTCGGTTTTTCCTCTTGTAATTGGAGTATTTTTTTCTTTGTCTGACTTCCTGAGAGTAAGAGGAGCCATTCTTTCTAAGGATAAATGGAGAAATGTGACCACAGTGCTTATGTGCTATGGGAGTTTATTTAATTACTGGGAGAAACAGTAATGTTTAATTGTTAACATTTTTACTTTGAAGGTTGTTAGGTTTTGATTGATGAGTGATTGTTTTAATTTATTAATTCAAAGAGTGAAGAGATTAGTTAAACAAGATGGATGTGGCAGCGCTGCACTTCTAATCACTCAGTTGAGTTTAGGCCTAATGGATTTCAAAACAGACTCAGTGGGAACATGGGAATTTTCGACGTAATGCGGTAATATCACTCTATATGTCTAAATAAATTAACTTACATACGTAGATTTATAATTTTTAGTATTCAATGCAGTTTAAAAACACTAGTATTCACTTTTATTCCATAAATAAGCAATATCACTGTTTGTTGATGAAAACAAAGATTCAAAAAGGAGACCGGGCAGCACACCTTCACTCTACGACATCACTATTTAAAAAATGTCCCAGCGCCCCATGTCAATTACCTTTTGTTTTTAATTCGCCGGTAGCCTTAAACTTTGAACTGTAGTGTTTATAGAGAATGGTGTCCATTAAACATGAGAGCCCAATACAACTTTAATATATCATGGCTTTTTAATCACCCGAACTGTTATGTACATACCACGAGTATAGGAATAAACATTGGTTCCTTTTATAATGTCTTAATTCTTTATTTACATTTGTCTAATAGATACAGTCACTTTCTTGGCATAGGTGAAGAGCGTACCCAAGGCATGACCGATGCAATGTAATGGTGGCTACTCATTGCTGTACTAACCCATATAAGCGAGTTTCCTTTCTCCATCCCACTCGTCTTACTTTGGTTTCTCCTCGGATTTCGTACCTCTGGATTTCATCAAATGTGGGTGAAAATGTCCGGCAAACATTAAAAAAAAATGGACATAGAAACTCTTGGTTCCAAGGCTTCGTGGATAAGGTAATTCCCATTAATGATTCCTAAACATACTGGGAAATCTTTTTATGGTAGCAGTTACCTGGTAACTATTCAAAAACTAGATTTACCGTATGCCTCCAAGAAGGCCCACTGAATTTACAAATCTGCTACCTTTTTAGATCCACCAATAACGTCATTAAGGATCATGTAGGCCCTCGTTTATCAGAGTTTCCATTTCCAAATAAAGACTGTCTTAGCTTTACTTCTTTTCTCTCTCCATTTAGGAAGTCTGATAAAATAATGAAATGTGCAAAAATCATAGCAAGTTTGGATTTACGAGAAATTGCTAAACCACAATGGTTGCCAACGGGATGCCGGAAAAAGTCCTTATTGAGGTTTGAAATTTACTTTCTTAGTCAATAGAGATGAATGGACTTTTACACTTTGCTGACTACAACTCCTGGATTAATCTGTCCCCATATCCTTCAAACTCATTAAAACGTTCCTAGTTATCAAAAATATATGGAAAAAAGTAAACTCGTTGGCTGATCTTAGTGTTTGTTTCGTTTCGTTCCGGTTCGCAACCTTCCTTTATCCAGGGATCTAGGAGGATCCCCGACCGGATAATGAAATAGAAATGAAGGTCAGTAGGACAATCACTGGTGAGCTTGAGGGCACCAGGGGCCGCTCCTCTTTCGAGAGAGGTGCCAGGAGGTATTGTGTTTTGACACCAAACGGCCTTCAGGTGGAAGATTCGTCGCTCAAGGACAGAGGGACCTAGTCCGCGTCGGAGGTATGTGGATATAGATACCCATCGGCAAGATTCTTTGTAACAGAGAGAGTGAAATGTGTTGGCTGTGTGTGTGATAAGAAGTGTAAGATCTACCCACTCGAATACAGGGGTGAGCACAGCGCGTACACCAATTGGTAGCCAGATCTCGACGTGCGCTGACGTTTGTGTCCGCTCTCACCGGGGTTTGTTATGCCAAATAGCTTCGGAACATGATAGGAGAGGTTGCTGAACATCACTTGAGTGTCAATCTATATGGTGGCCCATGTATCAATACTGGCTTTTGTTCCCTCCTAGGGTACATTTAACCCACCAGTAATGTATATTTAAGCTTACCCTTCGGTAAGTGCCCTTAAACAACTTAATGATATGATTATATTTAAGATTATATTATAAGTTGTCGAAGAAATAGAATGAAAAATGGGCCAAGAGTTATTTGATTTTAAAGTTCGAAATGTGAAACTCAGATTCAAAGATCTGGAAAAGATCCAAGACTAAAAATGGAGAAATCCAAGTAAGGATTTAAATTATGTGACATTTTAATTAAGAGAGGGGAAGATTACGAAGATTATATTTTTCTCCTTGGTTTTTATGTTGAAAAATATATTTTTAAAGAGCAGCATGAAGTTTCACTCACAAATATAACCACATCTATTTATTTAAAGGTCATTTATACCTTCTTCATTTGTAATAATTCTACTATCAGGAATAATTCTGTCTACACAAAATTTACAAATTTAACGACATCTATTAAAAAAACAGTTCTGTTTAACGTTCACTTTTTTGTTGTTTAATATTTAAGAAAGTGGTACATATTTTGTGAAACTGAACCTGATAGAATCAAGAATTTCCATTTGCCAAGATTTGACCTGGCTACCAGAAGTTAGTGGTTCTCCAATGATTTCATTAAATTTCTACTACAAACAATATGGATATTCCATGACACACCAACGACTCTAGTCATGACTTTGCTAGTTTGTGGATCTCTCTGGGTCATTTTGGGGGTGTATTAGATTTAACGCCAAAAATTTACACTAATGCAACGATTTGATTACCCCTTTTCTTTTCTAAGAATAAGAATGTTTCAGCATAGACGTGCACCAGACTTAAGTGAACCAGTCGATTAGCCTAGTGTGTCTTCCCATTTCTTAAGTGACTTCGTGATAGAAAGTGAAGATCAGAATGATCCACTAAACACAGTCCGTCTCTTCGTTCTAAACAAGATCTCACCTATATCTACAACACTGATATGATAAATTGGCTGTTGTAGTGTCTCTAGATTTAATTTACTTAGGAGAGATCAAAGTAAATTCTGAGACCAGTGTGTGATGTCATGTTGAAGCGGCTCAAATCGCTTTACCTTCGACTAAATTCCATCTAGCGCATACCAAAATGCGAGTAAAATTTATCGATACAGCAATATTTTATTTCCCGATTTAGAAGAGGAGAGAACCTATGTAAGATTCCTTTATGGTACTACTTCTTAAACACAATTCCTTTACAGACTTTTAAAAATGCCCAAAAAACAGTAGAAATATTATCTTTTGTAAGCAAAGTCTTTACCTCTTTTTGCGAGATCTGCATGAAGCCCGAAATGCCAGATTTCCTCCCTTCGTAGCAAATGCAAGCAAACGTTCTTCAGCGTTCTGCCACTGTGGGTCACATCATTCAAGCAATTAGGGATGTGCAATCAATAGATACGCTGGCAGATACAGAAGACAGAGTGATAACAATAGAAGCCACTGCCTTTCAATCTGTGTTTACTGATATCGTAAATCCCTTGGGTATCGAAGAACGGATCATCATACCTACTCAGATCTCTATGAGAAGGGATATACGGACGCATCTATCGTCGTAATTATTTTTGCACTTAGCAATATAAAGATTTTCTTATTAATTGCTTAAATTCTGTAGCTCACCATAGATTGCAACTTAGGAATGCTCTCTCCTTTGATTTTGACAAAAATATGTCCTTACATTCGACAAACTTCCTTTGTTAACGAAAATTTATAAATTGGTGAGAATCAGAATTAAAAAAGTTTAAAACTAAGTGTCACAATTAAATTCACTACAAATCTATTGTAATTTTTATCTATGTAAACCCCGTAAGGGGCGCGGCGAAGGGCCATCCTGGCCGCCGTGCTGACGGGATCCAGCGCTCCGTCCGGCCCTAGCTTAGCCACTCTTCATTCCTTCAGATAGCCTGTATTTCTCCCCTACTTCGTCGCTTTTCAAACAAGCTCTCCCACAGCTTTCTATGGTCAGCCTTTAATTCCACAGGGTTGAAGCTAACCTTCTTCTCAGCCAACCGCTCCCTAACCCCTGAGCTCCGGTCTGGGGTGGTTGGTTTTTAACAACCTGCTTCATCCCTACCCATACCTTCCTCACATCCCTTTTCCTCTCTTCTTCAAAATCTATCATTTTTACGCCGTGTTTAAGGTGGAGCCGCCATGCCGACGGACTGCCAGGCCACCAGGCGGGAGGGGTGGTCCCAAATGGCGGCGCCTGGCTCTACCGGGCCTATAAGCACCTCTTGCAGTGCAGGCTACTGCGAGAGGTGGTGAGCGATTGCGTCCCGTAAAGCAAAGAGGGTCACCATGCCCAATGATGCAAAAAAAAACCATCTCCCCTTAATTCCCCCTATAACAACGACGGAGCCGCCCTCGTGCAGCTCCACCGAAAAAATGGAATTCCTCTCCCCTGTCCTTGCGCAGGGGACCCTCCATATTTCTCTAACCGGAGAGGAGGTTTACTTCTCTCCTTCGCTTACGGGCGCAGGGGACTTCCCTTCACCCCCTTCTCTGGAGGTGCTTTCGGGCACCTCCCTTTTGCAGCGGCAGTCCCCTCTTTTCTTTCCAAGGGGACTGCCAAGAAAGCCAGCAGGCAGCCCATTGCTGACCGCCCCTCGTGTAAGCGGCTCGGTAGGGCAAACCCCCTTAGGGGGGAGAGGGAAGCCAGGCCCCTTCGGTCGCTTCCCTCAAAAGACCTGCTGGCAAGAATATTGAACCTTGCCTGGGTCAAGGCCTGTGCCTCCCCACACAAGACTAGTGACAATACAGCCAACGGGACCCGCGATGTCTTGGGAGATGATGGCCAACTGGAAACCCCTCATGTGACACACATGGTCCTTGAGGAACCCCCTTAGGGGGGAGAGGGAAGCCAGGCCCCTTCGGTCGCTTCCCTCAAAAGACCTGCTGGCAAGAATATTGAACCTTGCCTGGGTCAAGGCCTGTGCCTCCCCACACAAGACTAGTGACAATACAGCCAACGGGAGCTGCGATGTCTTGGGAGATGATGGCCAACTGGAAACCCCTCCTGTGACACACATGGTCCTTGAGGAACCCCAGCCTCAGATGGTAGGGCCTTCCATGGGGGGGAATCCGGGCTCGGTGCCAAGCACCGAACCCGAATCCGCCCCTATGCAAGGTCCTCCTAGAACGGCTGAGAACTCCGAGGCAGTACAAGGAGGGAAGAGATCTCCTCCGACAGGTGCCCCTACGACAACCAGGACCTTCTTCACTTCGGAGAGGGACCTGGCTAAGGCCGGTCCATCGGGCATGGCGCCTTCTGCCAGTGGAGGCGAGAAGCGGGTTCATTTATCGGCCCTCCTCTCCTAAAAAGAAGAATACAAAGACAAGAAAGACAAAAACGACTCGGGGCTCCTCTCCATCCGCGGGGGCTGCGGGGACGTATGGGTCCGCTGCCACTTAAGTAGGCGACCAAGCCAAAATCGGCACATCCGGCCCCTCTACCCCCCCCCCCCCGTGTGCGTAGCCCCTGACTAAGACTAAGACCAAGAGTGCACAGACGGAGCCTCGGTGAAATCGGGGCCTCTCATTTAGAGGTTACCTGCCGTTTTCGAGCCCGCTGGCTTCAAGCGCTTTCTCGTTATTCGCTCCACTGATGGCATTATGTTGTCCAAGGGCAACATGATCCATCAGAGGAGAGGATTAGCTAGTGCAATTGGTAGAGAGCAGAAGGTGACCCGTTTCTCAGACAGGAGCCTTCTAGCGAATGCGGCGAATCCCGGCGAGGTGGCCAAGATAAGTGCTCTTCGGACACTTCATGGCACCCCGGTGAGTGTGATGCCGCACACTACCATGCACTTTGGGAAAGAAGTAGTTTCTGCGAGGGAACTCGTTGACTACTCCATTGAGGACATCACCCTAGAGCTGGCCGACCATGGGGCGGTCAAGGTCGAACGTGTGATGAGAAAAAACAGGGAGGGGCCTCGAGACCCACCCCTATACTAAGCGTCACGTTTGACTGTGATAAGCTCCCTGATTCGGTGCGTGCCGGTTGGTACCGCTACCGCGTGAAGGAATTCGTGCCACTACCGCGGCGGTGCTATTACTGTCACTGTTTCGGCCATACGAATCGCTCATGTAGACGTGCAAAGTCGGGGTCACCCGAAGTATGTGTAAATTGTTCCAAGGTCGCACACGATAAGTCCAAATCGTGTGTGGCTAAGTGTGTCAATTGCGGAGAGCGGCACCCCGCTTCTTCGAAGCAATGTGGTGCATATCTCCTTGAGAAAGAAATCCTGACCATTCAGGGTCAGGATCGAACCTCATTCCGCGAGGCTAAGAACTTGGTCCTGGCGCGCCCGGCTCTGCCTGGGAGGTCATATGCCTCAATAGTTAGAAAAGCACCCTCTGCTCCTGGCCCATCCAGGCCGACGAGCACAGTTGTTTCCGTGCCCATTCGGAGCCCTTCTGCGGGCTCTATCTCAAACATGGTGCTCCCCTGGTAAAGCTAGCGGCAAAAAGGGTTTAAAACAAGCCCAAGCTAAAACGAGGGCTCCCCCCTCTTCCCCCTAGCGTGAACGTTTCCCGTAAGGCAAAACGGCCACGCGCCTCCACCAAGTCGTTAGACTTACAGGAGGCAACACCCTTCGAGATGGTCGCTAAGCCATCTTCCGTGGTTCCTAACGATGTCCGACGAAAGAAGGACAGCTACAAAGAAGCTTCGGCTCCTTCGCCCACGCCCCGAGGTGGAGCGAGTGGCTCGAAGACGGTGGTTCCTCGAAAAGAGGGCTCCCCGCCACCGAAGCCGCAACGCCCGCCTAAGGTTTCGAGGCGGAGGAGGAAAAGACTTACATGGCAAACCCAACCTCCCGCAATAAGTCATCGAAGGCGACAGCGCCTTCAGCGCTTTGTAAAGCCAACAGCGCCCGGGGTTCTTCCCCCGGGAAGCGTACGGCAATTCACGTGGGGGTCTTAAGTTCGAGGAGGGCCCCCGCGTCTCCTCCGAGCTAGGCCTGGAGGGCATATTCCTTCAATGGAATTGCCGTGGACTCCGGGCCAACTGGGAGGAGCTGCGGAGGCTCGTCTCATCCCGTTCCCCGCTAGCTATCTTTTTGCAGGAGACCATGCTAGGTGCGTGCCCCCTGCTCACCCTCCCGGGGTATAAGGGTCTTGCAAACCCCCTACCGCGGGATGGCCAGGCTGGGGGATGCGCGGTTTACACCCAGCATGATGTCTCCGTTCTTTCTTTTCTTCAGATACATCTTTTCAGGCATTGGCTGTGCAGCTGCACCTGGATAGGAGGTTTATTATCATTTCTGCGTACATTCCACCGTCAGCTGACTTTGACGCGGGGGACTTCCGCCACGTCGTGGCACGGTTGCCGAGGCCCTATCTCTTGCTTGGAGATCTAAACGGCAGGCATCCTCTCTGGGGAGATTACTCCATAAATCCCAGTGGACAAGTCCTTGCCGATCTGATCGAAGAGCTTGAGATGGGTGTCCTAAACGTGGATGAGTTTACGCATCACTGTCCGAGAACGGCTTTATTTTCTTGCCTTGACCTATCTTTGTGCTCTTCGGATGCACAGCCTGATTTTGATTGGGGGGTGGTTGATGACCTCCATGGTAGTGATCACTTTCCCATTCAAATATCATTTTCAGGGCAACATCCGCCTGAGAGCCCACCTCGGTGGTGCTTTGCGCGGGCACGGTGGCCTGGATTTCAGGAAATGACTGAATTTTCTATCTTAGTCAAGGAGTTTAGTTCGGTAGATGAGGCCGTTGAGTTCTTCGCCTGCAACCTCATCGCCGTTGGCCTGACTACTATTCCTAGGACGTCTGGCCGTTTTGCACGCCGACCACTCCCATGGTGATCGGCCGAGTGTGAGACGGACCTCAAACAGAAGCGTTATGCCTACATGCGCTATAAGCGCAGCTTGAACGATTTCACTGTCGCTAAATTTCGTCGGGCTAGGGCTAGATTCCGGTATATTTCAAGGCAGGCCCGCTGCTCTTCTTGGCGGGCATACGTGTCTTCACTTAACGGGAAGACCCCTTTAGCTGAGGTGTGGAAGCGAGTCAAAAAGATTCGGGGCAAGTTCTTGCAGGACCCCCCCTTCTGTTCTCCAGGAAAATGGGACCGCAATCTCGGACCCCGCGTCCATGGCGAAATCCTTAGCGACCACTTTTTCCGCATTCTCTAGCCGTGATGCTACTCCGCAGACATTCAAGGCACGTCGTGATTTCGCGGAAGGCCTCCGGCTGGACTTTACCTCCAGAGGCAGAGAACCCTTCAACGACAAGTTTACTGTTAGTAAGTTGCACTCCGCTCTCGCTTCGTGCGCGGACACCTCCCATAGTCCGGTCGATGTCTCGTACGCCATGCTTCAACACCTGGGTGAGCGAGGCATGGCCTTACTGTTAGATTTGTCAATGGGATCTGGGTGGAGGGTCTTCTCCCAGACTCCTAGCGAATTGCTACTGTGCTCACCTTTCGCAAACCGGGAAGAGGTCACTGTACTCCGACTGGTTTCCCCTCAATCTCTCTAACCTCTTGCGTGTGCAAGTTGATGGAGAAATTGGTAAATGTTAGATTAGCCTTTTTCCTAGACAGAGGATGTCATCTGTATTCTGCACAGTGCGGCTTCCGCAAGTTCCACTCCACGTTGGATGCTCTGCTCCGACTGGAAAATGCCGTCTGCGAGGCTTTCCTTCGTAGACAGCCCTTTGTCACGGTGTTTTTTAATCTGGAGAAGGCCTATGATACCGCATTGCGATGCGGTATCATAAAAACTCTCCACACGATGGGGGCGAGGGGACGCCTTCCAATGTTGATATCTTAATTTTTGAGAGATCGTCGATTCCGCGAACGGGTTGGGGGAGCCCTCACTTGCCCAAAGGTGCATTAAGATGGTGTCCAGCAGGAAAGTGTCCTCAGTGTCACACTCTTTGCCCTGAGCATCAATGGCATCACCTCGGTGCTGCCGAAAGATGTTCTCGCTACGTTCTACGTGGACGACCTTTCGATCTCTTTTGGCACGGCCCAGATGCCAACTCTGGCGCGTCGACTCCAACAGGCATTGAACCGCGTCTCTTGCTATGCTGAAGCGCACAGGTTTCGGGTTTCTTTGGCCAAGACTTAGGTGGTGCACTTCTGCCGCCATCCACGGCTTCACCCCGACCCAGATTTGTTTCTTAATGGGGTGCGCCTGGATGTGGTGGAATCGCACCGTTTTATTGTTCTTGTATTCGACCGACGCCTCACCTGGGAGGCTCATATTCACAGCCTTAGGGTCTCTTGTACCCGCGCCATGGACATTCTCCGTTCCGTGATGTTCAACGATTGGGGCGCTGATAAGGCTACTGAACTACTTTTTTATCGATTCTTAGTTAGTTCAAAGCTCGACTAAGGATGCGAGTTTTATGCATCCGCAGCTGAGCGTTTATTGCGGAAGGTGGATTCGATCCACCAAACCAGCTTTTGCCTTGCGCCGGGTGCCTTCCGCACTTCCCCCATTGAGAGCCTGTTGGTCGATGCTGGGGAGATGCCACTCGCTCTGCGCCGTGTTCAGTGCATCACTCGACTGTACGCGCGAGGCCGGCGCCTACCTCAGTCGCCAACAGCTTTCACTGCATCCGCAGCTGATCTCGATGGTTCCTATCTCGCCGAGAGACGCCAGTCATACCCTAAGCCCTTTGGGTTTAGGGCCAGGAAACTCCTTCGAGAGGTAGATATAGCTCTCGGGCCGGTGACGCCCCTGGTTCTGCCCAGGACGCCACACTGGATGGTACCACATTTGGCTATTTCTCGCCACGTCTCTACTCCCAAAGCTTGTACGGCGCTGGAAGTATTGCGTTCGACCTTTCTGGAGCACACCTCATGTCACGTCGAAATGTGCCAGTGTATACGGATGGCTTCAAGTCCCAAGAGGGGATCAGCTTCCATGCTCTCTCCCCTCTGTTTGAAGTCAGCGGGGCTCTGCCAGGCACTGTGTCTGTCTTTACGGCTGAGCTGGTGGCAATACACCACTCGGTACGGGAGATTACCCGACTTGCCCGGTTCAGGGACCAGATTGTGATCTATAGCGACTCAAAAAGCGCCCTAAGTGCTCTCGGGGAATTGGAATCTCCGCAACCCCTGGTTCGCGATATCCGTGACGCCACGGTTTTGGCGAGCCGGGCAGATGTCGAGATTATCTTCTGCTGGGTTCCTGGACATGTAGGAATTGCGGGGAATGAGCGCACCGATGAGGGCGTTAAAGAGTCCGCGAGGACTCTGCGACCGGACCAGCGTTTCGCTCTTCCTCACACCGACTACATGGCAGGAATACGGGCAGCTCTTCGGACTGCTTGGCAAAGAAGATGGGAGACGGTCGAAGGGAACTTAATGTTGCGTGCCATTGCGCCGTGACTATTCCCATGGACCTATCCCCCAATGCCACGGCGGCTTCAGGTTGCTTTCTGTCGTCTCCGAATTGGACACACTCGTGTGACGCATCGCTATTTGATGAAGCGCTTGCCTGTGCCTTATTGCGACGACTGCGTCGTCCCCCAGACTGTTCAGCACATTCTTGTCGAATGTCCCAGTCTTGGTGATCTTCGCGCACGTTAACTTTCCCGGTACGGGAATTGGCGGGGTCGCTACCGCCCGTCCCTTGTACTCGGGACGAGTGCGTGCACCATGACTGGTGGACTTGTTGACTTTTGGGGGGAGGCCGTCCTTCTCCCCTGTATTTAACTTGTTTTTTTGTTATTCTTGGTTGTTTTTGTTTTTTTGTAGGTCACAGGCTCCTTCGCTGGGTTTTTCCTACCGACGCCGGAGCTCGCTCCCTGATTGTTATCTTCTTTTTACTGTTGTTTCCTTTATTTTTTTTTTATTTTAAAGTAGCCTAGAACTGGGCTGTTTGTTTGCGGCGACTTATGCCCAAGTGGGCAGTCGCCAGATAGCCCCTTGAAAAAAAAAAAAAATGCCAGGCCACCATTTAGTGGTGGGAGGATGTAAAACTATTATACTCCGGAAGGCTTAGGAAGCGGACACGAACGCAGGATGCTATTCTGAAGGCAAATAGATAGAGGGGAGCTAGAAGAGAGTAATCTCCTCAGCTCCTTCCACTAGGCTCAGAGTCCACTGCAATTCCAATTAAAAAAAATGCCGTCTCGTCCTACCTCGAAAGAGACGCAGGGGCCCTTCTCGACGTCAAAACCCTCACGGAATGGTTGTAGCATTCCCGGATACAGGCCTTATGGGTTGTTGGCGGTATAGGACGCCGATGCCTTCGAGAGCTTCTTGGACGATTTAGCTAAGTATGTGAGCGTTCTTCTTCTCCTAACTCTAAAATTAGGGGAGCCGAGACCCTCTCTTTCTTTCGTGGGTCCCAAAATTCTAAAGTGCCACTTTCAGCCTCGGAGAGGGGGAAGGGAGTTTAAACTAATTTACTGTTCTCCTGCTGTCGGGAAAGCAGAATTAGGGAGCCTCAATCTAAGAACTAAGTGAAGGCGGCGGTAATTTCGATTTTGGCGAAGAAGTCGGTGGGCGTGGGAGGCAATGATTCCGCTGTTTTAGGTGCAGGTGAGCGCGAGCCCGGAGAGCAACTAGTTTTATCATGGTATTGCTCGGGAGAGGTATGATCCACAGAAGGATTTTGAAAGAGGGAGGTAGCTACCTGATTTTTGGCCTCTCTGAACGAGATACACTCTGTAACTTAAACGGCCAGGGATCTCTTTCTCCTCTCTCTGAAGGGCAAACCTCACTGTTTTCCTTCTCTGATATTGAGAAAGATCTTTTTGTCTGTTAGGCCTCTCTTCTTGAGTACTGAAGGAGGGAGCTGTGCTTTCTCGAGAGGGTCTCACCCAGGAGAGAGGAGGGGAATCATGGTCGGGATTGTCTCTCACCGTCTCAGCGTATGCCGTCAGAGAAGACCATGCTATCTGAGGTAGTAGCACACTGGGGTCTACACTCGCCACGGAAAGTTGCTTCATTTCGGTAATCCTCTAATGTGGCATAGGAGACCCCCCAAAAGGACTCCATTGGCTTATGGCCTATTCCAATTGTACAATTCGGGGATGGGGGGGCAGCGTGCCGGCCTTCAATCGGAAAAAGTGGGAAGCTGGCAGACCAGTCCCGAAGAACTTGATTATTCGCGGGTCTAAGAAGTGTAGTATGACACATGGAGGTCCACTTCCAATAGTTCTTTGTAAGTAGTCTGGGCAGACCAACTGTTGCACCGTACGCAGGCGGCTTATTCTCCGGCGGTGATTTTTATGTCTCTTTGGCGTCCCGTGTGAAATCAAAGGATAAGCCAAGGAAATCGCAGGATTAAGTAAGGGAAAAGTTTCATTCTCCGGAGAGATAGGAGAAGCGAAACACACTCTCCGCCAAAAGAGTCTTTGTGGGCGACGTGAAAATCTACAAGGAGAGAGTTGCTTCCTTTATAGAGGTGGTTTCGTTTTGTTTTTTTTAGTAGCTCATCTGACGACTGCCTACTCGGGGCATAATTCACCGTACCTACCAAAGCCTAGTACTGGAGAATGTTAAAATCAAATAACAATATATAAATAAAAAATTAGAACGATAAAAACAACAAAAAAGAAAACAAAGCAAAAAGGTAACAAGCAAGCGGGCTCTGGCGTCGTGGGTAGGCCCGCCTTTCCCTGGCGTAAGAACATGCGACCTACAAACAACAGTGAAAGAAAGTAGAGGGTGCCAGCCTCCTCTAAAAGACGTATAATTCGCAAATCCATGTGTAGGAACCAGCCTCTAGTACATGGAACAAGAGGTAGCGACCACGCTCGTCATATTACTGAGACAAGTAACGTGCGCGAAGATCAGCCAGACTGAGACATTCAACAAGAATGTGCCGAAGAGTCAGGGAAACAACGTAGTCTTCGCAATAAGAAGCAGGCGAGTGCTTCATCAAATGGCGGTGGGTCCTGCGAGTGTGTCCAATTCGGAGATGACAGAAAGCAAACTAAAGGCGTTGCGGCATTGGGAGGTTGATCCATGGGAACAGTCGCGGCGCAATGGCACGCAACTTTAAGTTCCCCTCGACCGACTCCACTCTTCTTTGCCTGTAGCCGGGATAGCTGCCTGTAATCCTGGATGTAATCTGTATGGGTAAGAGCAAAACACGGAATTGCTCGCCCAGCCCTCACCGACTCTTTGGTGCCCGAATCGGCGCGCTCATTTACTGCAATTCCTACATGTCCAGGAACCGGGAAAGGGATAATCTCGACATCCTTCCGGCTCGCCAAAACCGTGGCATCAGGGGGTATCAGGAATCAGGGGATGCGGAGATATCATTCCCTCGAGAGCACTCACGGCGCTTTGTGAGTCTCAATAGATCACAATCCTTTCTCCGAACCGGGCATGTCGCATTATCTCCCGTACTGAGCGATGTATTGCTACCCGCTCAGTCGTTAAGAAAGAGACAGCGCCTGACAGAGCCTCGCTGACTTCAAATAGAAGGGATACGGCGTGGAAACCAACTTTTCCTGTGACTTTAAGATAACCGTATACACTTGCCCGGTTCTAGCGTGACACGAAGTATGCGCTAAAAAGGGCGAATGCAATAATTTCGGTGATGTAGAAGCTTTGGGAGGAGAGACAAGGCGACAAATATTCAAAGGTGATACCTTGCAGGCTGGCGTCCTAGGCAGAACCAGGGGTTCCACCAGCCAGAGAGCTATTCCTAGCTTTTGAAAGAGTATCCTAGCCGCGAATATGAGCATCTCAGTTAAGGACTCGCTCAAATACAAGACCAAGGAAACGATGCGAGTCCACTAATTCTAGGCGAATCACATATAGAAACAAGTTTAGGGCAGAGTGGAACCGTGGATGACGGCAGAAGTGCACCACCTTAGTCATGACCAAGGAAAATAGAAGCCTGTGCACATCGGCATAGCGAGAGGCGTGGTTCAATTTCTGTTGGAGTCGACGCCCTAGAGTTAGCATTTGGTTGGCGGTCAGGGCAAAGAGTGTAGCACTGAAGACACTTCTCTGAGTGACACCATCTTCTTGCTCCATTGGGCAGGAGAGGGCTGATCCCACCCAAACGTGGATTAGACGATTTCGCAAAAATTCAGATATAAATATTGAGGGGTATCCTATTGCCTTAATCGTCGGGAGAGTCTCCATGATACCGTATCGCAATGCGGTATCATAGGCCTACCCCAGATCGACAAACACCGTAGCGTATTGTTGTCTACGAAGGAAGGCCTCAAAGACGGCATTATTCATTCGGAACAGAGCAATCAATGGCGAGTGGAACTTACGAAAGGCACACTGTGGAGATGAGTGCTGGCCTCCGCTGTCCAGAAAATAAGCTAATGTAACATTTACTAATTTCTCCATCAACTTGCACACGTAGGAGGTTAGAGAGATTGGGTGGAAACCGGCAAGGATAGAGTGATTTCTCCCCAGTTTCCGAAAAGCGAGCACAGTAGCGATTCACCAGACGTCTGGGAAGATACACTTTTTCAAGCTCCTGTTAAAAAGATCTAACAGAAAGGCCATGCCTCGCTCACCCAGGCTTCGATGAATGGCGTCCAAGATATCGTCCGGACCAGAGGCGGGGTCCGCGTATGAAGCAAAAGCGGAATGCAACTAATTTAATTTAAACCTGTCGTTGATGTGTTCTCCGCCAATGAAGGTAATGTTCAGTCGGCGGCCTTCCACGACATTACGACGCGCATTGAATTCACCGATAGCGAAATTGTACGGGCGGCCCTTATAACGCATATAGGCATAACGCTTCTGTTTGAGGGCCGCGTCACACCCGGCTGACTACCACGGAAGCGATCGGCGTGCAAAACGGCCAGACGTTCTATAAATAGTAGTTAGGCCCACAGCGATGAGGTTCCCGGCTAGAACCCAACGGCCTCAACTACTGGCCTAAAGTCCTCGAATGAGTAGAGAAATCAGTCATTTCCTGAAATCTGTACCACTGTGCCTGCACCAAGCGCCACTGGAGCGGGCTCTTGGGCGGCAGCAGCCCAGAAAATGATATTTGAATGGGAAAGTGATCACTAGTATGGAGGTCACTGACTCCTTCCGCATAAAATCAGGCTGTGCATCCAGAGAGCACAAAGCTAGATTGGGGCAGGAAAATGAAGCGTTTCTCTATCAATGATGTGGAAACTCATCCACATTTAGGACACCTATCTTCAACTTGTCGATCAGCTTGGGAAGGAACTGACCCCTGGGATTCATCAAATACTCCCTCGAAGGGGGTGTCTATGGTTCTAACAAGAGAAAGGGCCTCGTAAACCGTGCCAAGACGCCGCAGAAGACCCCACCTTGAAGTTAGCTGACGGAGGAATATACGCGGAAATAACAGGTGCAGCTGCACAGCTACTGCCTGAAAGGAGGGATCTAAAGCAAAGAGAAGAACGGTGACATCATGCCAGGTGTAAATGGTGCATCTTCCTTCCCGGGCCCTATACCGTGTTAGTGAGGTCGCAAAACCCTTATATCCGGGGAGGGTGGGCAGGGAGCACGCGCCTAGCATGGTCTCCTGCAAAAAGTTAGCAAAGGGAAGACGGGAAGAGACGAGCCTCCGCAGCACCTCGCAGTTGGTCCAGAGTCTGCGGGGATTCCATTAAAGAAATATACCCTCCTGGCTTAGCTCGAAGGAGATGTAGGGGCCATATTCGAAGAAAAGACACTCACGAGAATGGCTTTACACTTCCCGATGGCAGAACTACGGGCGCTGTTGGTCGGAAAATGCGCTGAAGGTGTTATCACCTTTGAGGACTTATCGGGGAAAGTTTTTTCCTCACTCCGCCCCAAAACATTGGGCTGGTGGGGCTGCTTTGAATGCAGGGGTCCCTCCTTTAGAGGATCAACTGGCTTCCAGTCACCGAACCTAGAACTCAGTATGGGCATAGGAGCCGAAGCTCCTTTAGTGCCGTCCTACTTTCGGGAGGCAACTTAATGAACCCCGGAAGATGCTTCTCCCCCCCGAACAACTTTAGCGGGATTGCCTCCTGTGATTCTACCGACTCGCTGGAGGGGCACGGCCTTTTCTCCTTACAGGAACCGGTCACGCTGGGAGAAGTGAGGAGGATCCCTAGGTTTAGCTAGGGCTGGGTGTGATCCCTATGTGCCGCTAGCTTTACCATGGGATTGCCCGTGGTGTATAGAACCCGCAGAAGGGTTCCGAATGGGTGCGCAAACGACCGTGCTCGTAGTCCTGGAGTAGCTAGGACCAAAGGGTGTCTTTTTTAACATTCAGGAATAGGAGGTTGCCAGGACCAAGTCCATATCCTAGCGAAAGATAGATCACCCTGAGCCTGAAGGGTGAGGATCTTCTTCTCACGGAGATAGGCACCACATTGCTTCGAAAATGTGGGGTGCGTCTCTCCGCAATTGACACACTTGGCCACACACGATTTGGACTCATTGTGTGCGGCTTTGGAGCTACCTACACAAACTTCGGGAAACTTTAGCTTTTTGCGTTTACATGAGCGATTCATGTGGCCAAAGCGGTAGTATTAGTAGCACATCCACTTAGTGCACGCATGGCTTCACACGGTAGCAATACCAACCGGCATGTACCGACTTAGGGAACCTGTCATAGTCGAACGTGAAAAGTGTAGCGGTGGGTCTCAGGGCCCCTCCTTGTTTTCTCAGCACACCTTCGACCTTGACCACTCCTTGGTCGGCCAGCTCTAATGTGATGTCATCTATAGAGTAGCCCACGAGTTTCCTTGCATAAATTACTCCTTTTACAAAGTTTATGGTATAGTGCGGCGTCAGACTCACCGGGGTGCCATCAATTGCCCGAAGCACACTAGACTTGGCCGCCTGAAAGGATCCGACGCATTCGCCAGAAGCCTCCCGTTGGAGAAACAGGTCACTGCCAATCAAGCTAGCTAGTGATCTACTCCTATGGAACATGATGTCCTTGCCCAACATGCTGCCTTCAGTTAAATGGATAATTAGAACGCGTTCGAAGCCAGCGGGCTAGAAAACGCCAGATAACCTCTGAATGAGCCCCCGACGTAATTGAGGTTCCGCTCTGCACACTTGCAGCTTTGGTCTTACTCAGGGACTCCTCTCTGGGTGAGCAATACGGTCGGACGTGCCGATCTTCGCTTGGTCGCTTATCAAAAGGGCAGCAGACCCATTCGTCCCCTTGTCTCGAGCAGAGGAAGAGGAGCCCTTTGTCTTTTTGGTCTTACGATTTTTTTTTATTTATAGAAGAGAGTGGGGAATGAACCCGCTTTTCTCTTGCACCGGAAGAAGCCCCTAGGCCAGATGGACCGACCTCTGTTTGATCCTTCTCTGAAATAGAGAAGGTCTTGGCTCTCAGAGGGACACTAACCGCAGCAGGTGATCCCTCCTTTTCTTGTGGATCCTCGGGGACCCGAGCCATCTGAGAAGAAGCTTGCCCAGGGGCGGACTTGGGTTCTGTGCTTGGTAACTGATCCTGGGTTCGATCTAATAGAAGATCCTACTTTGTTTGGATTGGTTACGTCAAAGAACATGTCCACTTCAATGGGAGCGTCCATGTGGCTATTTCCCCCGCCCCCCTTCAAAAGAGAACATGCATCTCATTCGAGAAACCATTTATCTCTTCTTGAGCCGGTAAACCGGCCTCTGTCGGAGAAGAGAGTGGGGCACGTACAGTGAGCACCTGTAACCTTACCACGCACAAAAGCAGGACACTGAGGGACACAGACCGACGAATCCTGCCATCCCTTAGGCCCTAAGGAGGTTGGCCCTATCGAGATGCTCCCAGTGGGAGCAGTCAATATTGGGTCGAGTGCAAGCTTTCTTGGCAGTCTCCTGTGAAAGAAAAGGAGGGACTGACGCTGGAAAGAGGGAGGCACCCAATAGGCGCATCTAGAGAAGGAGTGATCGGGAGTCCCCTTAAACCCCTAACACCTATGAGAGGAGTAAGCCTAATCTTCTTTAGAAAAAACACCTGAGAAAACACAGGGGAGAACCTCCATTTTTTTTAAGTGGAGCTGCCCGAAGGCGGCTTCGGCGATGGTAGATGGGAAGGTATGGAGGGAGTATTTTTTTAAGTGAATCATCATTGGGCAAGGTGACTATTTATATTACGGGATGCATACGCTAATCATCCCACGCAGTAGCCCGCTCTGCGCGGGGTAAACATGAGGCCATGAAACCAAGCTGCCGCCATTTAAGACCACACTTCCCGCCCGGTGGCCAGGTAGCCTTCGGCATGGCTGCTCCACCTTGAGCTGGGCGTAAAATTGATATACAGTGATGGGAGAGAGAAAGTCAATGTGATGAGGTGAGGGTGAAGATGAAGCAGGTTGTTAAAAGTCCACTACTCTAAATTGGAGCTCAGGCGCGAGGGGGCATTGTTTCCTCCACCTTCAGCCCCGATCCGGGATGGTTGGGTGAGAGGAAGCTGGTCGGTGTTTACCATATTAAATTAGAGACGGGTTGTATGGAAAGTGAGCATGCAGGGTAAGAAGACAAGGTGTCAGAAAGAAGGAGATGCAGTTAAGCTGGGGTTGGACAGGTGGCTAGGAAAGCAAATTGCCGTGCGCCTTACAGGGTTATATACTTGCAGATCAGAAGCTGGTAAATAGGATGCCCATTTATCGAATAGGGTAGTTTGCTGGGTACCCCTCTACCGGTTAAAGAGGTAACTAGATACAGCTTTCCCTTCCTGTCAACTAAAGGAAGTGAGGAGAATTGGTTGCGCTTGGAGGCAGCTTTCCTTTTACTGGCAAGCGCATTTCTTATCTTTCATCACTTGTATCCTGAGTAACATTTGAAAAAAATAATGCATGCAGAAATATACTATGAACTCCAAATGCCTTGAAAGGTGAAAGGAAAATTGCTAATAAGATCAGAAACATCTACAATGTGATAATTTGTACATGCTCGCCCTGCTGATTATCTGAGCTATGGTGGGACTTTACAACTCGACCTGCCGTATATGCTTTAAACCATAAAGAATGGGGCCAGCGTAGCAACCTTACATGTCCCTTGGTTGTGGCGAAGCAATTCAGCCAGCCTCGCAATACCTTCCCTAACTATAAGGGTTTCTGTCCTCGCATGAGCTATGGATATCACGGTGTATCCTGCCCGAAAGGGAATCGAGCCAGCAGAGCCTCTGTGATAAGGTTGGGAAGGTGTACACTAGACTATGTAGTACACAGGAATAAGGATAGGCGTTTTCACATAGGACTATGGGGTGGGGGTGGGAGTAATCCCTTATTAATATCATACCATGGCCGTACCTGTAGGTCAGAAGTAAAACCGCACGTCCTACAAACAGTGAGGCAGGGAAGGTGCACAACTGAGGGCACCGTGAGAGGGAGGCCGTACCAGTTAGTGGCTACTGCAGGCTCTCGGATTGAAGCAAGTGCTACTCTTCTAGTTACCGTGTTTAGCAGCATTTACAGGATACCCTCCTGAGGAGACAATTTTACGTAAGGAGTGATAATAATAAAAGAAGTATCTACTCAACGTATCAATTCGAGTATTGTAAATACAGGTTGTTCGGAAGGTATGGAACTAAAAGAATTAAAGCAAACATAAATCCGACTTCTTTATTGCTAATTTCCAACAACTATTCTATCCGATTATCATCTATTTGGAAATACACATAATCGAAGCTGCTTTACCATAAGAGTGATGATGGTCTTTAAAATAATTGGATCCATACCTAAACTTTGCAAGATTGTTTATCCTTCGAAATGTCTAGAGATTGTTTATCCTATAATTCTACACAATGCATAGTTCAGAGGATTAAGGTCAGGGCCATTCCTACGAATCTATCGATTGTTAACATTTTAATCAAACTATTGAACCATTGCATTTGCATTATGTGGAGGCGACCATCTTTTCTAAATTACCATTAACCATACCATACAGTAATTTTGGGGGGGTACCTTCGTTCTTGCTACCATCAAACAAATTTGAGTTTTCCCATAACCAATACCTGCAATTTTGTTCATTCATTTCACCGGTGACGTAAAAGTTTGCTTTGTCACTGAACATAAGAGGTTTCAGAAAATCCATTCATGCATCTCATGTCGACGCTCAGGATTCTCCCCTGGCAGATGATGGGGGATTTAAAGTTTATATGGATGAAATTTTTTTTTCTCAATTTACATAAAGGGTTCTTTTATGCACCCCAAATTACACATGATACGTCTGATAGATTTCTTGGGGCTGTTATCAATTTTTGCAAGAACTCCGACACGAGACTCTTCGCTTAGAGTTAGACGACCGGATCGGTTTACGTGGAAGATAGATCGAGCTTCCTTATATTTCTATAAAATCTTCCTGACTGCGCTGTGGGTTATTAATGCCATTCTCGATGTCAAATATTGAACCCATTGTCCAATTGCCCTGAATCCATTTAAGACAACCTCTAAGAAGAACGATTTCCATCCTTTCACTCGATATACATAAGTGCCATAATTAATTCCTGAAACAGAAAATTTGGTTATAGGGTTTGATTCCGAACTTTTCGGACACCACGTAGAATGGTAAAATCTGTATAATTTTATTCGTAGAACCTCTTGCTCGGAAAGGGATGCAGAGTGATTCTATATTATTTCTTCATAACAAATTTGAATATAGAAGCAAACTACAGCATAATATAGTATTTAAACTTTATTAATGTTATAAACTGACTCAATAAATTCTGTCTATTGCTTGAATTCTCGACTTGGATGAATATTAACAATCTCTCCAATATAACTTCTGTTAAACTCATGTTAACAACTTGCTGATAGTTTGCAAGTATTTAAACTGTTTTCAGAGTCTCTAGAGCCAGTGTCCCAAACTTCATTAATGCTTACACTCTGGAGCGCAACTGGTCTTTTTAAATATTTACTGTATAGAAATTTCCAAAATTTCGCGGGTATATAAATGTTGCACATTTATACCAAGGGCAATACAAAATCAAATCCAGAGAATACCGAAAACTATTTCACAACCTTGGTTAATTGAACACAAAATAGGTTATATACCTACAAACCATACTTCGTATTCTTTCTTACAGAAAGAACTTCGTTCCCCAGGCAATCCTTTGGCGTGTGGCCTACGGCCTATTTGCTATTCTAAACCGCTTTTTTTAATCCCCTTTATAGACTCTTTATTTTAACACCCTGAACACCTTTTTTCAACATAGATACGCTGAAACATTTTTTTAAAGTTATTTTCCCTTTTATTATATTGTCTTTATCCCTTGAAGATTTATATATAGTTGAGAATTTTCTAAACACTTTTTTCAACATAGACACCCTGAAACCTTTTTTAGTTATTTCACCCCGTTTGATACATAGAAAAACCTTCGTCAGATCTCTTTTTTCAGCTAAATTTTTTTTATATACGAAATGATGGTAAAAAAGCGCCTAAGCCCTAATTTTAATACATTTTTTGAAATTCACGATTTGTATGTTTTTTCATTCCAAATCATTCGATAATTATATTTATTTTTTATGAACTCTTAGAAAGAACTTTGATAAAAGCTCGAAACATACAAAAAAACAGCCTTGCGAATAAAACTTTCAAATAAACCTAAACTCCAAAACATGAAAGGTTACTTGTCCACTAAGCTAAAAAAAACACTTTCAAAATATTCAAAAATTCACCAAGTTAAATTATAGAGTTAAGGATAATAAAAAAATGTTGCATGTCCTATGTCATTAATTCGAGGGGGCCAAACGTTTGGTATAGTTGGGTTTTCTGTTGGATGCCCTTTTTAATTCTATCCACATTTTTTCGCGCTGGTGATCAGATCAGGACTTTGTATTGTTCTTTTAAGAACATAAATATGGAAGCTTTAGTGTATTTCATAGCTATAGAGGCTGTAAATTTTGGATCATCGTTGCCTTGTTGAAAGTAAAACTTCCAACAAACTTCAATTTTCTTGATGATTCTAGAAACTTTCTTTCAAAATATCTTACTATATTATTTCACTTTCCCATTAATTTTAGCAAATTTTGCTGTACCATTAGCCGTAAAAGGAATTCTGTAACTGTATGATTCCTCCGCCCTGCTTTACGCTTTCTATGGTGTTTTTTGGAAGAAGCGAATCACCAGCTATCTGCCAACCGTCTTCTGCAATCATGGCAAAATAGTCCTATTTTTATTTCGTCTTATATTTAAAAATTTTTCAACATTTTGTTTATCGCGGTCAACGAACTTCTTTTTTAACGTTAACCGAATGGCAACGTCAGTTTTACGAAGCCATGACTTCTTTTTAAACCAGTAGTGTGAAGTGCAATTAGGTGTGGGAATATTTCCATTATAATCTCTGAAACCAGAGGCCACAGTTAATTATTCATCCATTATTTTGTTAAAAATCTAACGGAACTTAACGCTAAAGAGTTAATGTTAATTATTATTTTACAAGGCCTTGGCTTTGCCACTCCCCCCTGCGGAAGAATCTTGCGCTTCGTTACTAAGATTCAAAAGGAACTCTAAACTAAATTTCCCTCCTTTCAAAATATCACGTTGCTAAAATATGGCTATAGAAGAAGATATATAAAAATAAATTTTCTGAACTTCACCATTTGTAATGCTTTGGGTTTTAAAAGATTCACAAAGTTCTATACTTATATTTATTTCTGAACTTCACCATTTTGTTTTTTGATATTATAAAAGAATTATTAGAAATAACTTGAAAGAAAAAAACATAAATCATAACCAAACAAAGATGAAATTATTATTCAAATACTCAAAAAAATCCCCCTCTTAAATTATAGAGTTAGTGATGATGATGATGATTAGTATAAAAAAGCCTACAGAAAAAGTTTTCCCCTAAAAACACCTAAAAATTGCCAAGATTATAAATGACATAAACTTCGGAAAATAGAAAACTTTAATGAAACGAAATATTACTATTCATTTAGTACTAATATTGTGTTTCATTAAAGTCTTCTGGATCTTGTAGGTAGCCGCTGGAAGGCCGTACGTGTGCCACAGACAATTCTTTTTACCACATCACTCGGAAAATCTTCCCTCCAAAACTCCCCAGACTGCAACCACCTGTACTATTATGAGTGGGACTAGATTTGAGCTTATTTCTAGGATCACCAAAGGTTTCATCGAGAAGGCTTGCAGCAGGATCTGACGCTACCAGAGGTCACATTTGAGGCCAACGGTGATTTCATTCACTAAAATGATTAGAAACAATTTTTAACGTCATTAGCATGTAACTTTGGTAAATATATCTGTGGTATTTTCTTCTATAATGGAGGTAGGCTACAAATTACCCAACGCACCATGTATACATATCTAATAGGCTTAAACCAAGACAATTACCTGTTGGGCCACCTATATCACTTTGGTTAATAATGTGTAAGCCATTAGCGACCAATTTTTCTATTAACATATATACATCCTACTAATTTTGGCAGGTTAGCTAGGTGTATTTTCTGATCGAAACTCTATAATAGAGATATGATTCCTCAGTACAAATAAAAATTGGAAAGCAGCGAAAAATGATCCCAAACAGTGAATATTTAAAAAATTATAGAGTAAATATTTTATTACTTGTGAATTCAGAATCATATCAGATTTTGGCATAATACCAAATATCTGAAAATGAATTCGTTTCTTTAACATTTTTTATCCATTGATGCTACAAGTTTTTTAAAAGCAGTATGAGAATTTGCTTTTTCGCATCTTATAAATTCAAATATTTTGTTTCATTTTGTGTCGAAGAATATTCTTTTCAGGCTGTTAATCATTTTAAAATTTTCTTATAAATGAAAAAAACTTTAAATTTGAAATATTTCCTCTTAATCAAAACTTATACATTAAAGTTTCCTTGGTCGCAAAACTGCTTTCTTATTATTCTCCCTATTTTTTTAATATTTTAAATTGCTTTGCGCATCTAACACCCAAGTGGTTAATTGTACCTTCCATTTCATTTCAATAATTTATATCTCATTTCGTATTAAACTTGAGAATGAAAATTGAATTGTACTTTAGATAGATTAGACACAAAAGAACCTGAATTTAACCAGGATAAACACACTAATCCAAGTAAATGGGTTAGAGGCAAGATACAAGTGAAATGGAAATTGTTGTGCCCATTATCAGGGGATTAGTAGAGTAGAAATAATAGGAGGGGGGGATAAGCTAAAGGATTAGTTGTTAAAACATTGAATATGAAAGGAAGTTGTAAAATATCGTCATGCTTAAGTACAAATAAGAAAATAAAATTCAGAAATTTGTAGAAAAGAAGGAAAAATGTCTAACGAATTTGTGTCATGGGCATTTGTTTCGATATAATTGGGGAATCTTTGTTATCATTCGGGACTTCATATCCTTTTGCCGCTCCAGGCAGTTTTGGTTGGTTGTGATGCGACATCTTGAAAATAATAATGAATCTAATCGTGAAAATCAAGTGCATGAATTCCAACAGAAAAGAAAACACCCTGTAACCAGAGTTCCCATCACCAACAAAGACACCCATACACACAAATGCGTATAATGCCTCACTCAAAACCAGCTCTCAAACGCTTTTCCACCTCACATCAACCCAGAAGAAAGATCCCTCCCACGCCACAAACGGGTCGCCCTGGCAAAGCTCCTGTGTGATAATCACCTAAACCTAAACACATAAAATTACCCCACCGGAATAATGGAACCAGACATCTCCCCCCCTACTACCACCAAGGAATCAGACATAGTCCAACATATATTCACAGCATGCACAACACGAGCACAGTTGAGACAAAACCTACAAAGATTGTGGGATCTGGAGAAGAACTAAGTGAGGTATGAAGAGTTCATCGGTGCTGCCGGCCAAGAGGAGGAGAGTCCTACTCGGAGCCAACATAAGTAAGAAATAATAAGGCTGATTGAAGGAATCAATTTTGCATTCATCGAAAATTTAGCGGTCGTGAGAACTTATCTAAGTCTTTGAGTTCTGAAGAGATTTGTTAAATGGCAGAGTGAAGATGTTAAAAGTTCTGACGAGATTTTAAAAAAATAAGGTAAAAATTTAAAAAGTTAAAATGTTAAAATTGCTGAAAAGATTTGGAAAAGGCTAAAAAATTAAAATGCTAAAAGTTCAGAAGAAATTTGTTAAATATTTTGAAGAGATTTGATAAAGATTAAAAAATAAATTGTTAAAAAGTTGAAATGATAAAAACTCTGAAGAGATTTGATAAATGCTAAAAGAGGAAGCTAAATTTCATGTGATTATCGTTACAAAAGTTACCGAAATAACAGGACGGATATGAGAAACAGGAGTCACACAAGTCACATGAAAAATAGAACTAACATGAGTTACAGAAGTATTGGGTAACATGTGCAAGAGAAGTGACAAAAGCAGTAAATGGTTGTTGTATGCACGAAGAAGGGAAAATGCAAATGTCTGCCTGAAGAGATTATTAGGGTTAGGTTCAATGAAATGATGCACAAATGTTTGGTTGCCTTTTTTAAAATGTTATACATTAAATAGAGGCTAGCCTTTAGTCAACACAGGATAATTGTTGATGCTCCTAGTTTTTATAAGCTAAAAATAAGTAGGTATTGAAATGAAAAAAAATATAAGCATATTTCTTTCCACCAGTCGCCATTCCCCCAGATTTTTCAGCAAATATTTGTGTTATAAAAGAGAAACTTTGCAAAATACTCCAATAATAATATTAAAAAAGAAATAGAGAAATAATACATATAACAATTCACTCTGGGATCTTCAAATCTCTGCTGAGGTGGATTTGATATGCGAAGGTTATTCTGACGCCACCAACATGCAACTTGCGTGCCTTCCTGGCCCCAATGCTCTCAGGTGGTTGTGCAACTAAATATCTTCTACAAATTTTCACTTCCTCCGTCGTCACCACTTTCTTCACAGATCTCTCCATATAAACTTTTTTGAACGTGGTACTAATCTTAATTTTCACTATTTCTCCTTAATTCGTAATAATAACCAACTAATATTTTATTTGGTTTCTAGAAAAACATTTGAAAGGTGCAAGAACTTTCACTTCACTATATTTTTCGCATTGAACTTTTCTAGGCCGCCTTCGTATATAAACTCAAGTTCGTCGTTCCTCCAAGTTACGATATAGAAGAAAGAAGAGCAAACACGTCTCTCTTTTGGGCAGGAGCCCCACTTTGTGGTTGAGCGTAAATAACGTCCAGTTTTTCTATGGCTCACCCCAAACTAAAAGCAGCGAGACAAGAGAGACAACCCCTTGCAACTCCACCAGAGGTTTGTAAGAGGTATCTGTAAAAAATAAAGTGGAGAAGATGGAGAAAGTAAAGGTTTGTGCGAGATATATAACCGTAGATCCACCTGTAGGCGTTGGAGCCGAAAGGGCACATAAGCCTCCAAAAAGAGAATATACTCTCTTGCCTCGCCTGTTTACTTCCTCTCTTTACGGAAGACTCCTTTGGGTGAAGCTTTCGACCGCTTATCTTCCACCGTTTGCTGTCCGCCGTGATAATTTCTTCTCGTCTTACAGAGCAAATTATAGTTCAAATTTTTGAGGCCAATTTTTATTCTTTTGTTACGATAACTATTTTTATGCCTCTAACTTAGAAGGAAGAAGTCCTTTGTAGTGTTATTTAAGTGTTGTTGGAAACAATAAAATTTAACGAGGAGCTCGCCCTCGAGATGATGTAAAACGGTACGAAAGGTGTGGTTATAATAAAGTATTGCAATCATTCATTGTTTAATCCTTCAGCTCGATGATGATAGAACGTCCCTCGAATGTCGTTATCGCTCTTATCATCTTGTGTCACTAAACTAAAAATAAAAATCATAATTCGTACTTACCTAAGACTAGGACAACAATGCCCACGGGCATGACGAAAATGGCAACCATAAGGTCTGTAGCAGCGAGAGAGAGAAGGAAGTAGTTGGTCATGTTCTGGAGTCGTCTCTCCCAGGATATGGCTAAAATCACCATAATATTTCCCAGGGTGGTGAGCAGCACTACCAGTATAGCAATCAAGCCCCACCAATTGATCGGGATTTCAACCAAATCATCCGGGTTGGGAAGACGATTGATATCTTCAACACTGCAGTTGGTTGAGTTAATAAATCGAAACCTCTGATCCTCAAGAGACACTGAAGAATTCACTAGCATGTCTGTGAAGCCCCATTCCCAATGTGTTGAGTTCACACAGAAAATAGTGGCATTTTCGGGCGCGTAAACTTGATCTCGTTTCGAGGTCAGTGCTTCATTATCACTCACTGCAACCCGGGAGCTCTCAGGGACACTGTCATCCACTACTGTTCCGATATCATCCAATAGCTCCTCATCATCAAACTCACTGGTAGGGACTTTGATGATATTGATAGTGTAGTGAAATTCCGCAGACAAGGAAATGTTTTCGGATTTGTCCATCTCAAAATTAGCTAATTTTGAGAAGTTTCAAGGAAGATATAGAGGCATTCTATGGCTGCACATTTAACACCCCAGAATTAATGCTCACACATCTTTCCAGGAGGTTGAACTCGGGTTACACTTAAAGCACAAAGACTGACACTCGATCATAAATAGAAGCAATGACTTCACAGCTTGAGTTGTTTCACGCATTCTGGACTGAAGTCTTCGCATCTGTGTGAAAGAGAAATGTACTTAAATTCAATCGCAAAATAAAAGACAGTAAATAAAATTATTGTTATTAGTCCAACAATTTTTTCAATATTTGCAAAATGCTGGAAACTTTTGAACTTCTAAATGTGGCTATTTATTAGGCTTCCCCTGAATTCTGTGTGCATAGAGAATTACTAAAAGTAACCAGGATAAAATGCTAATAAATATCAGATACAAATTTATCATCTCAACTAACTTTAATTTATATTTGGAGGGAAAATAAGGATCAAGAGCTAATAGTCAAAAATATAAATTCAATGTAATTTCTTGGTAGAGAAATTCAATTCTTTTTGTAAATATGTTTTTTTTTACAACGATATTTAATTATTCTCTTGAAACCATTAATTAATAACTGGCTATTAATAAGTTAATTTGAGAAGTACATAATATGTGAATTTAATTATCTAAACAAAATGATGTTATAAAGAGGAAAGAGGCCATTTCCTTCCATGGCAGGATTTTCACTATTGTAGGCTTCTACCCATTGCAGGATTCCCCTTCCCCCACAGCATGATTGTTGCCACTGCAGGCTCCCCTCCCTGCCCCTCGAAAGGATTTCTCAATGGCAGGGTTTTCATATTGTAGGATTTTCGCATAGCGATAATTTGCTCCTCGACGGGATTTTCTTTTTTAACTTTGAGATCTTTTCCCCAAGACGCCCATCAAGCGACTGCCATAAAGGCATAATGGCAGAAATTAGAAAAAGGTAATCTAATCTAAGGCTTCCTTAAGAATAAAACAAACAAAACTAATAACCGAAAAGAGAAATAGCACACACAAAAAAGAAAATAAATTAATGGTTAGGCGCCGGTAAGAGACCTGCTCCCTCAGGGGAGGAGCAGTCTTTAAGTAAGAACGTTGGTGGCAACCACCGAGTGCACAACCACCACAATACCAAACCATTAACTAATACCGAAAAGACTACAAAATAATCTCCTTCGTATAGGTAAATGTTCCCTTACCCCAAAAGGAAAAAAAAGAAGAAATAAAATAAATCATGCCATGACAGGGTACCCTTAGGGAGGCTCGCTTCCCCAAGGACTCAAGAGCCACGCCAGCTAATTATAGACTTTGGCTCCTTGGTAAGCTTAGGAATCCTGAAGGAGGTCCGCCTCCTCCAACCCCACCTCATGGCGTGAAGGACCTCACCCTGAGCAACAGAGACAGAGGGTAGTGACCCCCTGTGGTCTCGCTACCGAGGAAGGTATCGCGCGCCAAGTTCTTCCTTGCTAGGGGGCATTCAACCAAACTACCACACAGTACTTTTCTCCTTGAAGAGGAGTGACCTGTGGTTCCATCTGGCTTTCCAGCGATTGGCATTCAGATCGTAATGTTAATTACATTAACCAGTCTGGAGATGTCGTCCACGATTGATAGGAGGGGGATGGTACAACTTAATTTGCGATTGGCATTCAGATCTTTATGCGAGTTGCATTGAACGGTCTGGGGATTTGGTCCAAATTGATAAATGAGGGATGGCACAATTTAATTAGAAAAAAACCCCTGTTAAGTAAAAGTAAAGTCTAAATTCTCACTCAAATTAGAAATCAAAGAAATAACTTAGGCAAAACTAACAACCTTGATACCTAAAACAAAATTACAATGCCAAAGTTAGAGATCGCCAAATTTTGCATTCAAACATTAAACACAAAAGGTGTTGTGGTCGCTATTCTTTTCATACTACACCAAAATGTGTCTTACGACGACTTCAAGCAAACAAAACGAGGCGTTAACACGTTGCTACGAATCGGAGCATATTTAGTTCATTCGAGGCAATATTTTAATGTTAAAATCTTTGGCTCGTTTTGATTTAGTTGTTTTTATTTGATCTGTATTTAAACTTGCCATAATTAAAGCGCTACAATGCACTTCAAACGAACTTTGGGGTAAAAAGTCATTGCGATTCTGTAAATATGAGATACTTCATTGATTATTTTTAATATTTTTTCGAACATTTAGTTTTTAAAAAGTTAAAATGTTTATTTTTTACACCCATGTGTAATTGAAGCCAGAGAATTTGTTAGCAGCATTAGCAATCGAGCTTTGAATCTTTGTAAATGTTGAATAATATGTGTATTGGCTTAATTTTCTTTGTTCTCTGCCATGCGTTTTAACACTTTTGATCCTTTTTTGCATGAGAAAAAGAGAAACATTGAAAGAAAATGGCATGATCGAGGAGTTACCAGGTGCTTGGATTGACAGGCACAAGAGGTGGAATTTGAACTGATGTATGAATGTAATGATTGTGAATGACACTCGAAGATTGGTATGAATACAATGAAAGTGTAGTATAAGTCATTTGTTCAATTGTGGTTCTGACTGAACTGTGTAAAAATGTGAAAGTTAATATAAGAGAAGAAAAAGTTGCAATGTTAAAGAGCTGAAATCCTATGCAGTCTCTAGCTGTCAAGGGATGTAAAACAAAATTGAAAAATATTCTCTTAACACATGTTAAAATCCACGGAATAAATAAAGCAATTTACTTAAAAATAAGATTTTAATATATTCTTTAATTAAAATGAGAAGGAGAAATAAGATGATCATGATTTCTTTCAGCACCCGTGTTCCTCAAATTTGAGCAGAGAAGATAACATTTATAAATCTGTACACGAGACTATTTCACGCACACAATCTCTAACTCACAAACTATGAAGTAGGTTATGTACATTTTTCGATCGTTTTCCGGGCATAATATGCGTAAACTAAATTATACTGTTTCATCCCCGAGCTGTGGACATTGAGATATACTCGTAGTTTTGTTTGACTCAGTAAAATCTTTTGACTAAATGTACGTCTAATGTGGAGAGAGATTACAGTGGTTAGTTAAGTTTTCACTTAAGAAAAGAGCAATCTATTCAGGCATTTATAGTACAGGGTGGTCCGAAAGTGTTGTCCTCCCTTGTAAATATCGTTTTAATTTTCTATTTCAATTTTTTATTTCAGACGACCGAAAGTCTTGTCACACCCTGTTAATATTAATTTAATTTTATATTTCCGATGGCTGACACAAGCTGCTACAGTGTGGAAGAGAGGCTGACTGCAAGTGGATGAGCATATGATCGTATGTATTCTGTTGTTTATGCAGAACTACTCGATGGGTGACAGCGTCAATGAAAGTAAATACACTAAAACCAGAATATGTGTTTGATATTATTCTATTGTTCCTCTATTGTTCTACATTATATATATATATATATATATATATATATATATATATATATATATATATATAATGTAGACGTTTTAATTATAATAATAGAATATTGAGAAGTATTTTTGTATGACGTTATTCAAGGCAATGGGGCTGAATAGAGCGCGAGTCTCCACCTAAGCAAAGGCAAGGGAGAAGAAGTAGGTTTTCAGGAGATGCTTTTTAACACCATGAGGAGAGAATGAGCGTCTTAGCGGAGGCAGATCATTCCACAGTCGCGAGGCAAATATAGTGAAGGCACAATCATCCATACAGCACAGGCAGCTACCAGGGACTATCAGAAAGTTGTTTATTTTTAATTTTAAGAGACAAATGGTGACTGCCTACTAGAGCAAATGTCGCCGTACTCATGCTACAGCCTAATACTAGGATAGATAAAAAAATAAGTAACATGTAAATAACAAATAACAAAGAGAAAAAAGGTTAAACAGCTGACATAAATTGAAAACACAACAGCAACAAATAAATAAAAACAAGATAAGTAAAAAAGCCACCAACATGAAGCGCGGTCTGGCGTTGGGTTAGGCCCGCCTTTCCCAGGCGTAGCACGATGCGACCTACAACAAAGATTCAAATATATTGGATAAGGTCAGCCGCCTCCAAAAATTCATATAGTCCTCAAGTCTATGTATATGACCCGTCCCGAGTACAAGGAACAAGTGGTAGCTACCCTCCCACCCCCCCTCGTTACGGTACCAGGACAATTAACGTGCACGAAGATCACACAAACTAGGATATTCAACAAGAATGTGCAGAACAGTTTGGGCAACAACGTAGTAATCGAAATAAGGTACCGACAAGCGTTCTATCTAATGGCCAAGCATCCCTCAAGTGTGTCCATTTCGGAGAAGACCAAGAAGAATATGAAGCGGTCGAGGAATGGGGGGCGGGGGTAAGTCATGTAGACAGTCGCGGCGCAATGGCCCGCAACTTTAAGTTCACATTAGCCCTATCCCATCTCCTTTGCCAAGCATCCAGGAGAGCTGCCCAAGTAATCGGCGTGAGAAAGATCGAAGTGCCGATATGGTCTCTCAGTCCTTGAAGACTATTTGGCGCCAACATCGACGCCTTCATTCTCCACAATTCTCTCATGTCCAGGAACCCAAGAGAAGATAATCTCGACATACGCTAAACTCGCAGAAACCGTACTGCCACGAATATCACAAACCAGGGAATGTGGATATTCCAGTGCCCTGGGAGCACTGAGACGCTAGGTAAGACGCTATAGATCACAACTCGCGCTCCAAATTACGCACGATTCGTTATCTCCCGTGCTGAGGGAGGTATTTTAACCAGCTTGGCCGCCAAGACAGACGCAGCGCCTAGCAGTGCCCCACTGACTTCACCAGAGGGGGCACGGCATTAAACCGACCCCCCTTTGGGAATTGGAGCCATTCGTATACAATGGCACGTTCTAGGGTGACACGGAGTGTACTTGAAAAGGGCCGAATGCAATAGTACCGGCTCTGTAGAAGCTTTAGGAGCAGAGGCATGAAGACAAATATTTGGAGACAAATATTCACAGCCTTAAACCAAAAAGACTTAGGGTATAAGTGGTGTCTATTGGCGGCATAGGCAACGTCGAGATCAGCTTCGGGATCAGTGAGAGCTGTTCACGATTGAGGGAGGCCCCCGGCTCGGGCGTACAAGCACGGTGCTGAGTTACTGGCACCTCCACAGCTTCAACAAGTAGGCGCTCACTGTGTAACGTGCGGAAGGCACCGGTCACCAGGCGAAGGTCGGTGTGGTGGATCGAGTCTACCTTCTGCAATGCACGCTTGGCCCCGGATGCAAAAACTCGCATCCATAGTCGGGATTCCAACGAACATAGGATCAATAGAAAAGTAAGGCAGTAGCCCTATCACAAGGTCCCTTCACGGAAGGAAGAATGTCGATTTGGGTATCAAGAGACCATAAGGCTGCAAATATGAGCCTTCCGGTGAGGCGTCGGTCAAATACAATACCGAGGAAACGGTGCAAATCCTCCATGTCATAGAAGTGAGCCACGAGGTGCCTTCATGAGAGAGAGAGAGCATCGGGCGGCATAGAAAATTCCCACTCTACAGCCGACAGAAGTATTTCCGGCGATAAGACGCCATGCTGGGTATGCCAAGGTTCGAGCGTCGCGAAAAAAAATAGATTCAGCGACGCCGTAAACCAAGCGAAGATTTGCCCTTCCGGCGACCCGTTTGATAAGTGGGAGTCTCTCTCTCTCTCTCTCACACCGTCCAGGGCAACAAGCCGCATCCGGCTGTCTCGTATAAATACCTAGACGATGGAATTAAAAATTTAGTGTGGATCCGTCTCCGAGAGCATTGCCAGTATTCGCCCGTTTTCGCTTTAACCGAACGCGTCGCGCAACTCTCCCGATCGGATCCCACTCTGAGGCAGGAATACCGTTCAGCTAATTAATAGCTTAATATCTAGAGGCTATTGTCTGAATCCCAGCACTGCCTTTTTTAGCTTGTTGGCATACTCCCTCGGGTCATACTCATTAGGTCACGCGTGGTAATCATAATTCCCCGTTAACAGGATTCTCTCTCTCCGCCCACTTGCCTAAGACCTTCCCACTAAATCAAAGCTACGTGTTAGTCCTTCGTGAGTCAGACCGCCCGAACTTTGAGAAGCATGCGTTTGTTTGTATTTCATTGCCGCGTCCAAACTTTCCCCTGTTCCGTCCCCAGTTTGCACCTAACCTAATTTTATATTTTATTTTTCCCTTGTTAAATTGTGTGTGTATATATATATATATATATATATATATATATATATATATATATATATATATATATATATATATATATATACCCCTGAACCACTAAGATAGTAGATTGTTATGGCCAAATTTAATTGCAGTGTTCATGTATATTGTGATAGAACGGTCTGAAGCCGCTTTAATTCAGCCTCTATCACATGTTAACCATGCTTACTCACATGCTTACCCACGTGCATCCTGCCTGCGAGAGGAAGCAGAAGCGCGTTATCTCCCATAATAACCAATGTTTAATCAAGGAGGTTCACTCCCCCGTTTCGCCTCCATACTTCGATCTCGCCAGATTGAATTAGGCTTATGGGCAGATAAGAAATTTTCCCACGCGCCACCGGGATATTCCCCCGATGTATCCCACTCAATTATCCCCTACGCCATGGAGATGGCTCCAGGTATTTATACCATATCTTTTCCCAATTGAAGCAGATCCAGATTATCTTCGCGAGACATCAAGCTGATCCGTCTCCCTTGTGCACCTAGGAACTCTGCCGAGAAACCCCTTATTGTCCAGAAGAGGACAATATCCCTTGAGTGCCAAGGTTCGTGCCTTCGAGACGCCAAGTCAACAAGGCCCCTATGTTGTTCAGAAAGAGAACCACGTTAGAACAGCTATTGTTCTTCAAGCCCGTTCGTCAAGAAACGGTTCTCGTTCCCAAGACATTACGTCCGGATAATTTAATTCCCCCCTTTTTAACGTTCTTCAAGAGAACGCTTGGTTTCCACAATAACCTCCATTGTTCATCTAGAACATCTCCGATTTGCTGTCACAAGGATCACTCGTACTTCCGAGCCCCACTTCGCTCTCACTCCTCGAAGACAGTCCTTCCCCCTCGTTAAGGACAGCCCCCTGAAAAACCCTTCTGCTGGAAATCCCCAGTGGACCGAAGATTCCCTCGCATCGTTTTCCTCTGGGCAACAACTTTGTAATTACGTAAGCTGAGCATTACCTTTAATCATTAAACCTTTTGTCAACACAACCCTGTGCTTTAAGTGGTTTAGCAAACCATTTCCCCTTTTTATTTTTGTTTGTTTACCTTTTCAAATCTCTCCAAATCTTAATCCTCAGATTAGTCAGATATTCCCACGACCCTTTTCATTTTCCGTTTATGAGAACATTTTTTTTTGTGTATTGTTGATAGTTTAATTAATAAAACTCTATTTTATTAATGGAAGCCATATTATTTATCCTTGTGCTCCGTTCCACTTCTTAAGCATATTGAAGATAAATAAGCCTCTCCAGGCCCCCCTTCCCTTTTGGACTAACCTCGATCAATCAGATTACCACACACTCGAAATATTAGAATAATTCCCTCAACGAATAGTTATATATGGTATATCGTCGAGAGCCTATTCTACGACATATATAAATTCTAACGCACATCACGGCTAATCCGTGCACGTAGACTCGGTCTTAAGTATCAAAGGTGCGAGTAAAGGTGGATCTTTACCTGACCTACAACATTCCACTTGCCGGTAAACCCCATTTATAAACAAGTCTTGATCAAGGCTGAGCCTTTGATAGGGGGAGAAGTGCACCACCTTAGTCTTAGCCAATAAAAAAGAAATCTGTGCTCTTCGGCATAGGAGAGATGCGGTTGAATGCCTGAAAGAGTCGACTCTACAGAGTTGGCATCTGGGCAGCACCGAAAGAGATCGAAAGGTCGTCCATGTAAAGCGTAGCGAGAACATCTTTTTGCAGGAGCGAGGTAATACTGTTGATGCTGTGGGCGAAAGTTGTGAGATTGAGTACACTTCCCTGCGGGACACACTCTTCCTGCTCCAGTGGGCGAGAGAAGGAGAGAGAGAGAGAGAGAGCTCTCCCCAAACATACGCGGAAACGACGATGTTGGAAAAATTCAGATCTAAAGATTGGGAGGCGTCCCCTCGTTCCCATCGTGTGGATAGTCTCCTTGATACTGCATCGCCATGCGGTAACATAGGCTTTTTCCAGATCAAAATACACCATGGTATAGTTCGATCTACGAAAAAAAGCCTCGCAGACGGCAGGGCAGTTTAATGCTGGAGTAGAGCATCCGACGTGGAGTGGAACTTGTTGGGGAAGCCGTACTTGGGAGAAGCCTCTTGCTTCTGCTGTGGAGAAAAAGACTAATCTAATATTTACCAAGAGGAAAAAGAGATATAGAGACAGGAAAAGGAAGCGGTTCTCGGGCAGTGAGGCGTAAACTCATCCACATTTAGGACACATATCTCCAGCTCGTCTATCAGGTCGTCAAAGACCTGACCCCTCGGATTAATCAAGTAGTGTACCCAGGTGGGGTGTTTATCTTTCAGATCCACGAGCAAGAGAAAGGGCCTCGAGCACCGGGACAAGAGGCGGCGGAAGTCCCCCACATCAACGTCAGCTGAAGTTGGAAAGCACGCAGAATTTTCAGTATACCTCCTATATAGGTACAGCTGCACAGTTACTGCCTCAAAGAAGGTATCACCCAACCATCCCTTGGTGGTTGGGTGAAAAAGCCCTTATACCCAAGGAGGATGGGCAAGGAGCACGCTCGCAACCTGGTCTCCTGCAAAAAGATATATAAGGGAAAAGGGAGGAGGGGAAACTCCGCAGCTCCTCCCAATTGGCCGGGAGTCCACGGCAATTCCATTGAAGGAATATGCCTAGCTCGGAGGAGAAGCAGGGGGCCTTTTCGAAGAGCAGACCCTGAAGGAAATGGCCGTGGGCTTCCCGGAGGCAGATCTCCGAGCGCTGTTGGCCAGACAATGTGCTGAAGGTGCTGTCGCCTTCAAAGGCTTATCTTGGAATGTTGGGTACCCAATACGAGTCACTTTTTGCCCTCCACCTCGATACATTAGAGGGGCAGGCCCCCTTCGGAGGCCGGAGTACTTCTGGTGGAGAATCCATCTTCGATTTTTTATTCTTTTGTTAATTTTAGGAGCCCATCTGGTGACTGCCGTCTTGAGCATAATTAGCCGTACTAACCACAGCCTAGTACTTAGCTACATTAAAATAACAATATGCAAAAAAACAACAATAACGATAAAAAGGAAAAAGGTAACAAGAAAGAAGCACACTCTGGCGTCGGGATGAGGGCCGTCTCCCCCCGGCGCAGGAACGTGTAACCAACAAAAAACAACAGGAACATCAAAAAACATAGTTAATAAAGTTGAGGAGACCAGCCTCTTCCCAAAAGTCATAAAGTCGATAAGTCAGTGTTCACTAACTCGTAAAAGGGTTATCCGCGTACAAGAGAAAACAGATAGCGTGCGCGAACATTGCCCAGGCTGAGACATTGAACAAGAATGTGACGAACAGTCTGGAAGACAACTCAGTCTTCACAGTAGAGCGCTGGCGAGCGCTCCATCAAATGGCAGTGCGTCCCTCGAGGGTGTCCAATTCAGAGACGAGAGGAAGTAACCTGAAGCCGTTGCGGCATTAGGGGTAGGTCCATGGGAACAGTTGCGGCGTAATGGTACGTTACTTTAAGTCTTCTCGACAGTCTCCCATTTTCTTTGCCGAGCTTCCCGTAGAGCTGCCCGTATTCCTGCCATGTAATCGGTGAGGAAAAGCGAAACGCTGGTCTAGTCTCCTGGTCCTCGCGGATTATTTGTAGCCCTCATCGGCGCGCTCATTCCCCGCAATTCCTACATTTCCAGGAACCCAGCAGAAGATAATCTCGACATTCGCCGGGTTCGCCAAAACTGTGGCGTTACGGATATCGCGAACCAGGGGATGCTGAGATTACATGCCCCGTGAGCACTAAGGGCGCTTTGTGAGTCACTATACATCACAATCCGGTCTCTGAACCGGGCAGGTCGGGAAATCTCCCGTAATGATCGGTGAATTACAACAGCTCGGCAGTTGAGACAGACGCAGCCCGGGCAGAGCCGTGCTGACTTCAAACAGAGGGGATACGCTGTGGAAACTGATACCCTCATGGGACTTGTAGCCATCCGTATACCCTTGCACGCTTCAAGCGTGACAGTAAGAATACTCCAAAATTACCATACGCAATACTACCGGTGCTGTAGAAGCTTTGGGATCAGAGGTGTGGTGGCCTGGGCAGAACCATGAGTGCCGCCGGCACGAAAGCTATACTTAGCTGTCGAAAGAGTTTCCTGGCCCAAAACCGGAAGGGCTTATGGTATGACTGGCGTCTCTCGGCGATATATGCACCGTCTAGATCAGCCTCGAATGCAGTGAGAGCTGCTAGCGACTAAGGGAGGCACCGGGCTCGCGCTTACAGGTGAATAAGGCATTATGCACGGCGCAAAGCGAGTAGCATTTCCCAAACATCCACAAGTATGCTCTTACTGGAGAAAATCTGGAAGGCACCAGTGGCCAGGTGAAGGCCGGTGTGTTGGATCAAGTCCTCCTTCCAAAATACAAGCTCGGTTGCAGATGCATAAAACTGGCATCCGTAGTCGATTTCGAACGAACAAAGGATCGCTAAAAAAGTAAGGCAGTAGCCCTATCAGCGCCACGGGTGCTGAACGACACAGAGTGAAGAATATCCATGGCGCTGGTTAAATACACCGTAAGGCTGCAAATATGAGCCTCCTAGGTAAGGTGTCGGTCAAATATAAGACCAAGGAAACGGTGCGAGTCCACCAAGTCTGAGTTAGGGTGGACCCGTGGATGGCGGCAGAATTGCAACATCTTAGTCTTGGTCAAGGAAAACCGAAGCCTGTGCGCTTTAGCATAGCGAGAGACGCGGTTGGAGATGCTCCAGAGTTGGAATCCGGGCGATGCCAATAGAGATCAAAAGCTTATCCACGTGGAGCGTAGCAAGAACATCTTACTGCAACATCGAGGTGATGCCGTTTATTCCTAGAGCAAAGAGTGTGACACTGAGGACACTTTCCTGCGGGCCACCCTCTTCCTGCTCCAGTGGGACGAAGAGGGCTCCCATGACCCGATGCGGAATAAAAAATCTCGCAAAAATTAAGATATATAGATTGGGAGGCGTCCCCTCGCCCCCATCCTGTGGAGAGTCTCATTGATACCGTATCGCCATGCAGTATCATAGGCCTTCTCCAGATCGAAAAACACCGTGGCATAGTGCTGTCTACGAAGGAAGGACTCGCAGGCGGCATTTTCAATTCAGAGGAGAGCATCCGAAGTGTAGTAGAAATTGTGGAAGCCGCACTATGTAGAAGACAGATATCCTCCGCTCTCCAAAAAAAACAGCTAATCTAACATATACAATTTCTCCATTAACTTGCATACGCATGAATTTAGAGAGTTTGAGCGGAAACCGGTCGGGGTAGAGTGATTTCTCCCTGGTTTGCAAAAATGGAGCACAATAGCGATTCACCAGGAATCATTGAGGCTACCCTCTATTCATATCATGTTGAACAAATCTAACAGAAAGGCCAGTCGGCGGACTCCCGCGACATCACGACACGCATTGACTTCTGGCGGAGAAGCATCCCGGCTAGAGAATGCGGAAAAAGCGGTCGCGAAGGATTCCGACTCGGATCCACAGTTACGACACCCATCTTTAGCTCGTATATCAGGTCGGCAAGGACTTGACCCATCGAATTAATAGAGCAGTCTCCCCATAGTGGGCGTCTACCGTTCAAATCTCCGAGCAAGAGAAAGGGTCTCGGTAATCGTACCACGACGTGTTGGAAGTCCCCCGCATCGAATTCGGCTGACGGTAGAATGTAGGCGGAAATAACAGTATACCTCCTATCCAGGTGCAGCGGAACAGTTATTGCCTGAAAGGAGGTATCTGAAGCAAAGAGAATAACGGATACATAATGCCGTGTGTAAATCGCGCATCTGCCTGCCCGACTTCCATCCCGTGGTGGTGGGGTCGCAAAACCCTTATACCACGGGATGGTGGGCAGGAGAGCGCACTTAGCATGGTCTCCTGCAAAAAGCCAGCTAACCGGGAACGGAACGAGACGAGCCTCCGCAACTTCTCCCAGTTGGCCTGGAGTGTGCGGCAATTGCATTGAAAGAATATGCCTTCCAGGCCTAGCTCGGAGGAGATGCGGGGGCCCTCTTCGAAGCAAGGACCATCACGGAAATGGCCCCAAGCTGTTCGGAGGCATAACTCCGGGCACTGTTGGCCAGACCAAGACCTTAAGGCGCTTTGGCCTACGAGGACATATTGGGGGAGGTTAGGCTCGCTATGAGATACTTTTCCTCCCTCCGCCTCGAAACCTTAGGTAAGCGAGGTCGCTTTAGAGGCCGGGGTCCCTCTTTTGGAATACCCGCCTTCTACGAGCCACCCAGCCCACCACTAAGTGTGGACGAAGAAACCGAAGCTTCTTCAGTGCTGGCCTCCTTTCGGGGGTAGCTTTAGGAACACCGGAAGATTGCCTAACGACCAACTTCAGGGGTGTTGCCTCCTGTGAGTCTAGTGACTCAGTGCAGTTGCACGGTCGTTTCGCCTTGCGGTACCGGTCACGCTGGGGGAAGGGTGAGGATTAAGCAGGTTGTTAAAAACCCACCACCCCAGCCCGGAGCTCAGGCCTGATGAGATTGTGTCTCCTCCCCCTTCAGCCCTGATGAGGGATAGTTGGGTGAGAGGAGGCTAGTCGGCGTCTATCCTGTAAAATTAGAGGCTGGCCAGAGAAAGTTGTGGGATAGGTTGTAGGGAGAGTGGGGAAGTAGGGCAGAATCGCAGTCTGTCTGAATGAAGGATAAGAGGCTAAGCTGGGGCTGCCGTCATCATTGTGCCCAGTAATGCAAATCGCCTGCCCGTTACGGGGCTACCATCTTGGATCTACCCAGACTACCATTGTAGGTGGGCGAAGAAGCTGAAACTCCTATAGTGCTACCCTCCTTGCAAGGAGTAGCTTTAGGAATAACGGAAGATTGCATCAAGACCAATTTCAGAGGGGTTGCCTCCTGTGAGTCTATCAAATCAGTGGAGGCGCTCGGCCGTTTCGCTTTACGGGAAATGCTCAATTTGGGGGAGGGTGGAGCCTTTGTGGGAGCGGGGCTGTTGGTGAACCCTTTGTGGGGCTAGTTCTACAAGGAGAGCGCCTGAGGTGGGTACATCACGACGAAAGGTTCCGAATGGGCGCGGAAACGACCTTGCTTGTGGGCCTGGAAGGGACAGAAGCAGAAGGTGTCTCGCTTAATATTGAGGTATAGGATGTACCAGGCAACGCTGGGCACGCAATGACCAAGTCATTAGCCTACCGAAATGAGAGAAGTTCCTAAGCATGAAGAGCCAGTATTTCTTTCTCAAGTAGATACGCGCACCACATTGCCTCGAATAAGCGGGATGCGGCTCACCGCACGTGACACACTTGGTTACACACGATTTGGACTTATAATGTGCGGCCTTGGAGCAACTTACACAGACTTCGGGTAAACCTGACTGTCAAAGTCCACAGGAGCGATTCATCTAGCCGAAGCGGTGGCAGTAGTAGCACCTCCGAGGCAGTGGCTTACATGGTTTCACGCGGTAGCGATAGCAAACGGCACGCACTAACTCAGGGAACCTGTCACAGTCGAACGTAACGAAGAGTTTAGGGATGGATTTCCGGGCCCCTCCCTATTTTCTCATCACACTTTCGACCTTGATCGCTCCATGATCGGCCAGCTCTAATGTGATGTTATCTAGATACTAGACCTAGAGTTCTCTTCCTTGAACTACTCATTTCACAAAGTTCATAGTAGAGTACGGCGTCAAACTCACCGGCGTGCCATGAAATGTCCGAAGCGCACTAAACTTGGCCGCATCAGAAATATCCGAGGCATTCATCAAAAGGATTTCTTTCGAGAAACGGGTCACTTTTGGCTCTCTACCAATCAGGCTAGCTAGTAATCTTTTTTGATGGAACATGTTGCCCATGGCAGCATGCTGCCATCATTGTTGGGAATAACTAGAAAGCGTTTCAAGCCAGCAGGCTCGAAAACGTAAGGTAACCTCTGAATGAGGGGCATCGACGTAATCGAGGCTCTGCTCTGTGCACTTTCAATTTTGTTTTTTGTCACGAACTCCTCACCCGGGGGAGCACCAGGGGTGTACGTGCTGATCTTGGCTTGGGTGCTTGCTAAAACGGCAGCAGACCCATCCGTCGCCGTGGCTCCTTGTGTTTGTCCAGTACCTTTTCTTGTTAGGAGAGGAGGATGGAGAATGAACCCGCTTTCCTTCTCGTGCGGTTGGAGCACCTAGGCCAGATGAACACGTCTCAGCAAGGTCCTTCTCTCTTTGGAGAAGGTCTTGGCTGTCATATGGGCACCACCTGGGGGAGGAGATCACTCTACTCCTTGTAAGGCATCGGTGTCCAAGCCGTCTGGGGTGAAGATTGCACAGGGGCAGATTCTGGTTCTTTGCTGGCACCTATCCCGGATTCGACCCCATGGGAGATCCTACCGTCTGGGGCTGGTTCACCTCAGGAACTATGTCCATCTTACGGGGGCCTCCAAGTGACCCCCCCCCCCCCCGCCACAAGTAATCACGGATCCCATTGGATCTTCTCTTTCGTTTCGTCATGAGACGGCGAACCGCTCTCCTTCGCTAAAGAGAGAGGGGGTGGCACATACAGTAACCCCCTATAAACATGAAATTCACGCCAGCAGAACTCTAGAGGGCACGGGCCCACGGGCAATGTCATCCCTTTCACACTCTAAGTTGGTTAGCCCTATCCGCATCTGCCAGAGATATGTCTCTCTTAGATAGGCTTGCTCGTGGAGCCAGGTTCCTTTTTCCTGATGGGGCTAGCTATGACTTGGATCATCGACGGATAATTTCATGTTTGTCGATTTTCCATAAATACTACTTCAGTAGGGAATTGCCCCTATCATTTTTAATTCCTGCGCCCCTGCCTCTCGCTAGAGCAACAAGGTTTGCGGATGGACAACATCCACATGCACTATGCATTCCCCGCTGCCGCACTTCTCACTTTCAGCGTTGCTTTTTCCCAAGTACGGTAAAGTAGCGGAATGATCTTCCTGCAGAAGTTATGCAGGAAGATCTTAATATCTTTAAACGAGGTTGCAATACTAGATTAAGGGTGGGTACTACTACTACCTAATAATTTTAATATTGATTTGATTTTAATAATTTTAAACGTATTTATTTATTTATTTACACATTTCAATTTCTTTCTTCTAGCATTCATTCTTTCTTACTTGACATGTGGACACTGTTCTGTGGGAGCTTCGTTTTCAAGTTCATGGCCGCTAGGCTTTTTCCACAAGAATTTTTGTGTACATTATCTCAAATAATAATAATAATAATCGAGCCTCTCGCACCGAAACGGTCAATTTTGGTCTGTTGGTGTGTTTTCTTTGCACTTCCCTGTGTAACTAAAGGAAGAAGGGGCTACTGCTGGTGAGAGGGAGTTGCTCAAGAGCTCACCCACCCTGCCCCCTTGCGTCCCAAATAGACGCAAACACTAATCATCCCACGTAGTAGCCCAATCAGCGAGGGGTGAATACGGATCGGTAAAGCCAGATGACACCATTTGGGACTACATCTCCCACCCAGTGGTCAGGCATCCCTTCAGCATGGCGCTTCACCTTGGGCTGGGACTAAAATTGATAGACTGTGAAAGGAGATAGAAAGGGTATGTGAGGAAGGTGGTGGTGGGGGTGAAGCAGGTTGTTAAAACGCACCACCCCAAACCGGACCTCTGTGGTGAGGGGACATTGTCCCCTTCCCCCCTCAGTCAGGATCCGGGATGTTTGGGTGATAAGAAGCTGATCTCTGTCTACGCAGTGAAATTAGACGCAGACCAGAGAAAGTTGTGAGAAAGGTTGTATGGAAAGTGATGAAGCAGGGTAAGAAGAGAAGTTGTCAGAAAGGAGAAGAAGAGGCCGGAATGGGCCGTTGAGTCCCGTGACCAGGAAATCAAATCCCCGTGCTCCTTATGGGGCGGCTCATTTGGTATGTTGGTATGGGCTTTCCCACCGGGGGCGCATCAGGGCCGGACCTGCCGATCTTGTCTTGGTCGCTTGACGAAACGCTAGCGGACTCGTCAGTCACGGAGCCCCCCCCCCCCCCCAAGGGAGGAGCACATTTAGTCATCTTAGTTTTTTTTTTCTTTCTATTTTTAGGTGAAAGGGTGAGGAATGAAACTGCCGCTCTCCTACCCGGAAGTATCCTTAAGGAAGGATGGACAGGTCTCAATAAAATCATTCTCTAAATTGAAGTCTTAACGATCAAAGGGGCACTAGCCAGAGGACGAGGTACTGCCTCTCCTTGTGAGTCATCGGGGCCCCAAGGACCCCATGGAAGATATTGACGTCAGTGGCTGGGTTATCTCCGGGACCATGTTCATCTCAGAGGGGGGCCTATGTGGTCATGCCATCCCTAAAGTCATCACAGATCTAATTCATGGAACGTTTTGTCATGTCTTTAGCCGGGGAACAGGTATCAGTCGGGGTAGAGACGGTACCAGGTACACTGACACCCTGTAGATTTGAGATACATGTCTGCAGGACATTAGGGGCCACGGAATGACGGGTCATGCTATCCTTTGCCCAACAAATGGAGTTGGCCCTATTGAGCCGGTTCTATTGATAGCGTTTAATCCTAGACCACCTGCTTGCTCCCTTGGCATTTCCCTGTGAAAGAAAAGGAAGACTGCTGCTGGGAAGGTGATGGAGGCGCCCAATCAGAGAGGGAGAGGGAGTTCACTGTGCCCGTGCGCTTAGGAGAGGAGTAAGCATTCTCTGCGGTCGAAGTAGATCAGAGGGGCACCTGAGAAAGGACAGGCGGGAAACCTCCTTTTTTCCTATTTGGAGCAAGCCAAAAGCGGCTCCGACGATGGTAAAGGGTTTTTATTTTGGAATTATCCATTGCCATAAAGCGAGATTTCACCACACCTACCACTGATGGCCAACATTGACCCCAACAAGGAAACTACACTACTGGGTGCCTTAAATTGGCCCTGGCCGCTATCACCACTGGGCGGGGTCTTATACGTCTTCTTTGCAAACCCTAGGGAAAATCCGGACCAAATCCTACACGTGGTATGGATTTCTGAAACGGCTGTGTTTCACAATATTCCACATCTTTAACTATTTTGTTGACTCCCCCCCCCCCACCCTTTCTCCATTTTCAGTCCTAACCCATAATTTGGGTATGTTTATATTCAAATTATTATGTACAATTTAAAACACATCTCTACATACAGTAAGTTTAAGAATATTGCACACCATCTCATTTCTTCAGATAAACGGTTGCTATAATATATTAATAGACTTTCCTAAACATTTTTGTGTACTAATAACAGAACTATGAATGTTGTAATTGCGACATTTTTTTAAAATGAAAGAATTTAAATTAGTCCCTTGGTATTTTAGAATTCCTCATGCTTTGCCATTCTATTTTTTTTTAGAATCAACCACAATTTTCAAAATAAAATCGCTTTAATGAAATTTTTAGTAATTACGTTTTCCAGATGTTTTGTTTGTAAGGGAAATATATTAAATTTGCATCTATTAGTACTTATTAGAAATGATAAAACCATTTATAGAAGGGACAAAGGAGTGTTGACGAAAATTAAAGGAGAATTTTGCCGACAGAAGCCAGATGTGATAGAATTAAAGCAGAGCAACGTCTCAAAAATGTATTGATTAATATTAAAGACTATGCACACAGGCGGATTTTAGGAGTTACTTTACGAGTTATAATTAGTCGTTGTGACCAATGACCCAAAGCAATTTTCAAATAGCTGAATTAGCCATAAAAAGCAAGTATTTTAAATCCGATGAAATAAAATGGAACGGATACATACGTTTGGTACTTAATAAATTGAAACCGATTTAAAATCCATACAAAAGATTGTTTTGGTAGATTTAAATGAAACTGCCTATGCATCAATTTACTGGCTGTGGTCTCGCGGTGTGCATTTGGAAAGTATTTAAGAGCCCTCATCTGGCAACACCCTTAGGGTGGCCTATTCACACTACAGGGACGATCAGGATCAGATAACTCTCTACTCACGGTCATATTACATGAATTTCAATATTAGTAAAGACACTGGCAGTAATGGTCAAGTAACGTTCTTCTAGCACTTCAGATACGACTTCCCCATACTAGAAAATTCAAACAAAGTGTGACATAGTCTGGAGGACCAAGAAATTCCACTGAAAGGTTAGGGGGAGTGCTCCATCAGATGGCCTGTGTCCCACGAGTGTGTCCAATTCGGAAACGAGGAAAAACGACTTAATTCCATCGAATCATTTAGGGATAGGCCCAAAGGGAAAAGTAAGTACGAAATGACACAATCCTTTAAATTCCAGCGACCCGTCTTCCATCTTCTTTGCCATGTAACCTTAAGGGTTGACCTGATCATTTTCATATAGTAAGAATGAGGAAGAGCAAAACGTCGGTCCTGTTGCCCGGTCTCTGTAAGCAGATTGGCCCCCTCAGTAGCTAATATATTTCCAGCAACCCCCCCATATCCAGAAACACAACGAAAGACATATGGAGGCTCTTGTGATTTGCAGCAGCCATGAGGTCACGCATACTGCAACCAAGTTGATGTGGAGATTCTAATGCCTCTTGGACATTAATTATAATTCCTGTTAGTTACTAAAGATGAATATTCAGTCTCCGAACCGGGAACGGCACGTAAGTATCGTTACCGAAATATAATTGGCAACTAGTTCGTCTATTAAGATGGATTCAGACCCCAAAAGAGCCTACCCAGCTTGAAATAAAGGAGATGTTCTATGGAAGACAGCACGCAATACATTTTGTGCTGTCGAAATTTTGAGAGCAGAGGTTTGGCCCAAAATTTGTACTGTGGTAGTATACAGGGTAGATTATTGGCCACAACCATTGAGCCACCAGTCAGGGTACTACATAGAACTCTCAATGGAGCTTTCTTGTCCTTGATCTGAAAGGCTTACAGGTTAATTGGGGTCTCTTATGAACAGAGGCATCAGGATATCGGCAACTGAGGAAATAAATTAGAGCCATTGGCAACTAGGGAGAGATGATTAACCCACACGAAGATGGCGCATTCTGCTCGGTAGACGAGATGAAACAAGTGGCAACTTTCCTTCCTTTCTACATGGGACTAAGTAGTGGATATGCTCCATCGTGGAGCATCGAAACTAGATTCTGAAATAACATTTGATACGGATTAATCAATTTTGCATCTCTAAGCAAACTTTTAGCGATTTTTTTTTTTACAGCGCCCATCTGGCGATTGCCTTCAAGGGAAAATTAAAATTTCAGCCTAGTAGTAGGCTAATTTAAAATTCCCCAAAAGAACCGAGACAAAGAAAAACAAAACACAATCAAAAAATAAACAAAAAACAAAAAATGCAAAGAGTAAGAAACATAAGGGCAAGAAGAAGAACAAAGCACGCTCGCATTGGGGTGACGCCCAATTCCAGCCGGTGCAGAAACACGTGACCAACACCAAAGAGAGTCAAATAAAATGGAGGACAGCCTCCTTCAGAAAGTTAGATGATTGACGTGTCTGTATGCACGAACTCGTCCCGAGAATAATATAAAAGCGGTAGTTACCCCGCTTATCCCGGTACCGGGACAGGTAACGTAGGTGAAAATCCCTCAGATTGAGACATTCAACAAGAAAGTGCCGAACAGTCTGGGGGACAACGCAGTCGTCACTGTGAGATGCAGCGCAACATTCCCCCAAATGACGGTACGTCCCGCGAGTGTGCCCAGTACGAAATCGACAAAAAAGCGAGCTGATTAATGGCACACACTTTCATTTCTCCTTGGCCGTCTCACATTTTCTTTAGCAGGTAGCCCTGCCCTGATTGCTATCCATGTAGTCGGTGTGAGGAAGAGCGAAACGGTAAAAAGATGGTCAAGTCCAATCGGATCTTTAAACAACAACAACGGCGCGCTCATTCCCAGTAAATTCCCAATGTCCAGGAACCTAGCAGAAGATAACCTAAACATCCGCTTGGGTCAAAGCAACCATAGTGTCTAAAATATCGCGAACTAGTACGCCGGAGATTCCAATGCCTGGAGAGCATACAGGGTGGATTGAGAGTTGCTAAAGATTACAATCAGGGCTCTGCCTGGGCACGACGTGTTACCTCCGGTACTGAGGGATGTATTGTAAGCAACTCGGCTGTATAGACATAAGCAGATCCTACTATACCATTAATAACTTCAAACACAGAGAATATAACGTATATGCTGACCTTCTGATATGATTGGAGCCATCCGTATACACTCGCAAGGATCCAGCGTGACATGAAGTTTGGTTAAAAAATTCCCAACGCAATGCTCCCGGCGCTGTGGAAGTTTGGGACAGAGGGAGAGCGACAATAGTCAGAAAGAGTACACTCCAGGCTAGCGTCCTGGGCAGAACCAGAGGCGTCACCGACGCGAGAGCTACACGGAACTCTAGAAGGAGTTTTCTAGCCCTAAATCAAAAGGGCCTAGGGTATGACTCGCGAATCTGGGCAGCAGATGCACCGTTAAGATCGGCCTCGGCTACAGTGAGAGTTGTTAGTCACTGATGAAGGCGCCGGGCTAGCGCCTGTAGGAGCATAATTCAGTGTGTACGGCGCAAAGCGAGTGGCATCTTCCTATCATCGCAAGTAAGGCTCTCAATGTCAACGTGTGGAAGGCACCGGTCGCCAGGGAAAGACCGGTGTGGTGGATTGAGTCCACTATATACGAGGGGCAGTCAATAAGTTTTGCAATTCGGATATAAGGAAACGAGATATGAGGAAAAGTGTTTTATTATTTTTCAATATAACTACCCTCGACTTCAATGTACTTGCGCCACTTGTCCCCAAGGCTTCGAATTCACGACAACCAGAAATCTCTCGACTGCTGTTCAATCTACTCCTGGACGGCGAGCTGGACATCTTCATCGTCCCCAAACCGGCGTCCACGCAGTGCAGCCTTGAGCTGGCAGAATAAAAAATAGTCACTAGGGGCTAGATTTGGTTAAGCTCCTCGAATCCGCACTCGCGCAGGGCAGCTTGTGAAACTCTGGCTTTGTGGACAGGGGCATTGTCGTGGAGGAGCACGACACCACGTGTCAACTTGCTGCGCCTCTTCTAACGGATGCACTTCTTCAACCCAGCCAGTTCCTCGGCGTAATATTGGCTTGTGATGGTCCTTCCACGAGGCACATAGTCCACCATCAACACTCCCTCAGAATCCCAGAAGATGGTGGCTATGATATTCCTGGCTGAGGGTTGGGCCTGGAACTTGATAGGGGTCGGAGAGCCCTTGTGCTTCCAGGCCATGCTTTCGAGCTTGGTCTTGGGATCCCAGTGATGACTCACGTTTCATCACCCGTCACTATGCGTGACTCGAATCCCGCCGGGTCTTGGTTGTACAGGAGCAGCAGCTCCTCTGAACTTTAACGACGTTGAAGTCGATCATGGGGCGTGAGGTTTCGTGAGGTTTCTAGTGACCCAACGGGCAGAAACCTTGGTCATAGCCAAATTGTCGTGGATGATGTTGATAACACTTCCATGTGATATTCCAAGTTCTCGCTCGATTTCTTTTACCTTCACCCGTCGACTCATCGAGGGTCATCCTCTCCACACGGGCCACATCGTCCTCGTTGGTCACGTCTAACGGGCGTCCTGGACGGAAATCATCTTCAAGGAACTCACGACCATGGCGAAACTCCCTATTCCAGCAACCAATGGTTGCATTTGAAGGGCCAGTGTCTGTGTACACTGCAACCATGCGTTCATGGATCTCTTTTGCATTCTTGCCTTCCTTGGTAAAAAATTTGATCACTGCGCGGTGCTCAACCTTCTCCATTGTTGAAAAATCTGTGACTGACGATCTGTGATCATCTACTGCTTCTTAAATAGACGAGGCAGGAGCGTGCGACTGCAGGTTTAGACTTGTCATAACTTGCCCTAACACCCCCACAAACAGCCATCCCCCTTCCTCTGTTTTGCCCTACCGATTCGCAAAACTTATTGAGCGCCTCTCGTACAATAGACACTCGGTTGCAGTTCGCGGCAATTCCATTGAAGGTATATGACTCTAGGCCCAGCTCAGATGAGTTGTGGGGGCACTCTTCGTAAAGAAGCCCCCACACCGGAATGGCCTTACGCTTACTGGATGCAGATCTCCGAGCGCTGTAAGCCAAACAATGAGCGAAAGGCGCTGTCACCTTCGAGGACTTTTTGGGGGAGGTTGGTTTCGCAATTTAAGTCTTTTCCTTCTTTCGCCTGGAAACCTTAGGCAGGCTTGGCGGCTTTGGAGGCGGGAGTACCTACTTTGGAGGATCCACTGCCTTCGAATCACCCAGCCTAGCAATCGGTGTGAGCGTAGAATCCGAAGCTCCTTTAGTGATGTCCTCCTTTCTGGGAGCAGCTTTAGGAACCCTGCAAGATGGCCTTACGACTAACTTTAGGGGTGTTGCCTCCTGTAAGTCTAAAGAATCGGTGGACGCGCGCGGCCGTTTCGCCTTACGGGAAACGTTCAACCTGGGGGAATGTGTGGGGGGGCTTTAGTTTTATCTGGGACTGGGTGTAAATCCTTTGTGCCGCAGGCTTTACCAGGAAAGAGCCCTGGGTGGGTAGAACTCAAAGAAATGTTTCGAATTGGCGCATAAATGACCGTGCTCATAGGCCTAGAAGGGCTAGGAACATCGAGGCAAAAGATTTCACAGGCAACGCGGGCGCGCCAGGACCAACTCATTAGCCTCGCGAAATGAAAGACGATCCTGTTCCTTAACGGCGAGGATTTCTTTCTCAAGGAGATAAGCTTCACATTGCTTCCAAGAATCAGGGCGCGGCTCACCGCAATTCACGCACTTGGCCACACACGACTTTGACTTATCGTATGCGGCCTTGGAGCAACTTATACAAACTCCGGGTAACCCCGAATTTGCGCGTCAACAGGAGAGATTCGTATAGCCGAACGTTGGCAGTAGTAGCACTTCTGAGGCAATGTCACGAATGTCTTCACGCGGTAGCGATACCAACCTCCGGTACACACCGATTCAGGGACCTTGACACAGTGGAACGTGATGAAGAGTAAGGGTAGGTGTCGAAGCTCGACCTTGATCGCTCCATGGTCGGCAAGCTCTAAGGTAAGGTCATCTAAGGAGTAGTCCACGCGTTCACTCGAAACACCCCTCTTTTCTTGACGTTCATCGTATAGTGTGGCGCCACTCTCACCGGCGTGCCATCAAATGTCCGAATGGCACTAATTATGGCAAGCTCGTAGAAAATTGAGGCTTTCGCCAGAAGGCTCCTGTACGAGAAACCCGTCACCTTTGTCTCTCTACCAATCACGCTAGCTAGTACTCTCGTTTTTTGGATCCTGTTGTCTTCTGCCAACATGCTTCAATCAACCATTTAAGGCCAGCGTGCTCGAAAACGTCAGGTGGTCGCTGAATGAGGGCTCCTACGTAATCCAGGCTCCACTTTGCGCACATTTGCTCTTTATCTGGGACTTCCCAACCAAGGGAGCACCGGGGCCTGACGTGGCAAACGTGGCTTGGTCACTTTCGAAACGGCAGCGTTCCGGTTCTTCCCCGTGGCTCCCACGGAAAGAGAGGAGCCTTCACTATTTTCGTTTTACGGCTTTTTTCTTTTTACAAGAGGAGGGTGGGGAATGAACCCGCCTCTCTCCTCCGCCGGAAGGAGCCCTTAGGCCAAATAGACCAGGTTCTGTGCTTGACCTCAAGGAAGATCCTACCATCTGGGACTGGGTCACTTCAGGGACTATGCCAATCTCAGGTCATCCTCTATATGGCCATCGTTTCTCAAGACATCACGGATCCCATTCAAGGTACCTTTTGTCTCATATTGGGCTGGAGAACCGGCATCCGTCGAGGAAGTGAGGAGGGCACGTACAGTGACCACCTGTAAACTTGATATGCACGGCAGTAGGACTTTAGAGGGCACGGTCCGACGGGCCCTGTCATCCCTTGCCACCTCTATAGGGGTTGGCCCTATCGAGTCACTCCCATCGGGCGCGTTTAATTATGGGCCGCTGGCTTCTTTCTTGGCAGTCCCCTAGGAAATTTAGGAGGAGGACTGCCGCTGGTAAGAGGCAGTCGATCAAGGGCCATTCCAGAGAATGAAGTGAGCGTTAGTCCCCTGCAGCTATAAACCTAGAAAACGAGCCCTTAGGCCGAATGGACCAGGTTCTGTGCTTGACCTCAAGGAAGATCCTACCATCTGGGACTGGGTCACTTCAGGAACCATGCCAATCTCAGGTCAGCCTCTATATGGCCATCGTTTCTCAAGACATCGCGGATCCCATTCAAGGTACCTTTTGTCTCATATTGGGCTGGAGAACCGGCATCCGTCGAGGAAGTGAGGGGGGTACGTACAGTGACCACCTGTAAACTTGATATGCACGGCAGTAGGACTTTCGAGGGCACGGTCCGACGGGCCCTGTCATCCCTTGCCCCCTCTATAGGGGTTGGCCCTATCGAATCACTTCCATCGGGTGCGTTCAATTATGGGCCGCTGGCTTCTTTCTCGGCAGTCCCCTAGGAAATTTAGGAGGAGGACTGCCGCTGATAAGAGGCAGTCGATCAAGGGCCACTCCAGAGAATGAAGTGAGCGTTAGTCCCCTGCAGCTATAAACCTAGAAAACGAGCAAGCCTCCTCTCCGCTTACAAACGTTTGGATGGTCCCCTGAAAAGGCACATGGGGGTGGCCTCCTTTTCTGCTTGGAGCTGCCTGCGAGCGGCTTCGACAGGCTAAAGGGGAAGTGGAGAGTGTTTATTTTCCATCATTGGACATGGTGACCCTCTTAGTATCATAAAACGTAAACGTTAGTCAACCCATGCAGTAGTCCTCTCTGCGACGGGTGAATACGAGGCTAGCAAAGCCAGCTACTGCATTCAAGAACCCTCCTCCCGACCAGTGCCCAGGCATCACTTCTGCATGGTGGCTCTACCTTGGGTTTGGCGTAAAATTGATAGACCGTGAAAGGAGAGAGCAAGGGTATGTGAGGAATGTGAAGGTGAGGGTGGGGAAGGTTGTTAAAAAACTATCACTCAAAATCGCAGCTAAGGGGTGAGGAGGGCCTTGTCCCTTCCCTCTCACCTCCGATCCGGGATGGTTGGGTGAGAGTAAGCTGGTCGGTGTCTACCATGTGAAATTAGAGGCTGACCAAGAAAGTTGTGGGAGAGATTGTAGGGGAAGTGAGGAAGCAGGGTAAGAAGAAGGGTGTCAGAAAGAAGGAAAAGAAGCTAAACTGGGGCAGGACGGGGCCGCTAAGTCACCTCAGTATGGTGGTAGGTAAGCAAATCGCCGTGCCACCCCTTGTGGGCGTTAGGAACCGTGAAAGGGTAAATATCCTTTGGATTTAACTACGCCTGGAGTCCAACTTTGATAAAACCAGGTGGAAGAAAATCTGGCGAGAGGTTAAAGAACAAAGCACAGAAATTTTAAAAAGCAAACTAACTTTTGATTCATCGTTGAGAGAAAAGTTGGAGCGGCAGAAAGACCCGATGGAATAGACCTTGGATGGAATTTGACAGTTCAAAATAGGAATTATTACATAACTTTGTTGACAAAACTCGTCTAAAAATAAAGGAATATAACGCCTGATGCTTTTCTTCTGTATTCCATATCTATTGTGGCAGGGTTTTATATTTTCACCGGTTTTATTTTCAATAGGTTTCAAATTTAATCTAAAATGTTTCGTTCTCTTAAATCTTTTTGTTTCGTTTTTATCCGAAGGTTTTTCTTTGCATCTCTCTCTTCCTCGTTCTTACTGGGCAATTGGTTATACAAACACCCTCATAATATATTATTTATTGACAACATCAGGTTGGAATTCTTGTTGCCTCAACTCAAGAGGTTGAATTGGAGGCTGGCGGTTGGCTTGGAGCGAGGGTGGCAGCGAGCTTTGTGTGAACGACAATTGATTCTGCCTTCAACATGGCTGCCATCTAAGTAGGCACCGAAGTAGCCGCAAATACCAAATCTTTGATGATCACTAGCAAGGCACCTTTGAGAAGTCACTGTTAAATGATTAAACACTTCGGCGTGTCCTCTTACAACACACTATGAGTGAATTATCGAAACCATCATCGGTGTGCCACATTTAGTCCACTTTGTATTCAACGTATTCAAAATCTCGTGGAAAATGAAGCTAGATCTAATTTGGGGTCATTCGTCTAATGAAAATATCAGGAAATAAAACCGATTTCAAAGTCAGATCGCGAGATATAATTTAGTAAAAAAAGGTGATAACCATCGAATGCATTAGGGGAAGAAAATATTTGAAAAGAATTTTGGAAAAACTGGCGAAGTAAGAGGAAGTAAAGATGCTGGTAAAGTGATTAACACGATTCCCCCCAAGGTGTAAAGAAATAAAGAACGTGTTCGAAGGAGGTGACATGGATTAAAGACATTGTCTTCAGGGCTTAGTTTTGGTTCAATAAAAATTAACGTGGGTTTTCAGTTTCCCGTCAGGTGGTGGAGGGAAATCGAAGACCTACGATGTAGATATTTCTGCTGATTGGTCAATTTGAATAGGAAAAATTTACTTTAGGGGGAAATCCGATACTTTTTTTTGACTTCATGTTTACAAATCGACAGATCAAAATTCCACAATATATATATATATATATATATATATATATATATATATATATATATATATATATATATATATATATATATATATATATATATATATATATATATCATCACTTTACTAACTATAATTTAAGAAGGGGGACTTTTTCGAGTATTTGAATAATAATTTCATCTTAGTTTGGTTATGACTTATGTTTTTTATCAAAGTTATTTCTAATAATTATTTTATAATATCGAAAAACAAAATGGTGAAGTTTAGAAATGAATATAAGTATCGCAACATTGTGAATTTTTTAAAACCCTAAGAATTACAAATTGTGAAGTTCAGAAAATTTATAAAAATTTAACCATGGCTGCTTTTTTCAGATTTTAATCTTATTAATGAAGCGTAAGCTCCCCCCGTAGGGGCCTGTAGCGAAGCCATTGCCTGGTATATATATATTTTTATCATAAGTGGAAAAATATGAACAAAAACAGCTATCTAATGATGGATCCTAATTATTGCAGAGACCCGTTATCGTGATGGGTACAAGATCCTCTGCTTCTACCTCGATATCACCCTGATCCCATTTCACTTTACTTCTCATCGTCAATGTGACCTTAAATTTCCGATGTTTTATTGACACCTAAAGACTAGATGTAAGCCTGCAGGAGGCGTATTTAGACTGTTGCACTCGTGGTACTTAGACAGTTGATGTCTGCCTCACTTTCACATTTAATATTCACTTATAATGAGCCATTATAAAAAATCGTCCAATGAAGCTCACACCCGCCGTATCGGTAGTTGATAAGGAAAAAAATTCAGCGCATATTTAAACAATTTATCCGCCTCTCTTCCCCTAAAACGAGCCGGTCTCTTCTCTCAACCACCAGTGATAATCTTTAGTCTGACTATATTATTCGATCTGGTATTCAATCTACCAATGAACCTCGCTATTCTATACTTATCCTCACTACTTCGAAATCTCCCTAATACTTTTCTAAAAAGATTAATTCCCTGCTTGACTTGTCCCTTCCAAGCCTCTGCTGTCAGTTCCTCCTCGTTTTCCTGGCATACTCGTAGTTTTAAAGTATCTTTAACACCACTTTTTCATCTGTTGTGTGACCCAGTGATTTCAAACCTCGTGTTGATGTTTGCATAGCATTGACCCAAACTACTCCCATCACGCACACATTTATTTCCATGAGGGCAGGAGGGTCTCACCGTGAAGGTGCGGGAGGTACTTCCAGCCCCTGTTCTCAGCAGTCTTAAAGTAGATCAAGTCTAGCTTGACTTTATTCTCTTTAGACATTTTCATTTCCCCCCCTTTTTTGCCACTTTATTTTCGAGCCGCCTCTTCTCCCTTCTCGTTCATGCACGACGGTGAATTTCGCAGGCTCGTCAACGACCAGCTTTCGTCCATTCCTCCCTGATCGGGTCTAGGAGATAGGTTCGCCCATTCCCTCTTGGCTCTGTTTACCCTCAATGAGGTTCATCGTGTAGAATGCTACACCTGGTACCTGGAAACCGGCACGACCTCGCCATCGCCCTAGTTCCTCGGGCATTCTCAAACGACATTAAGACTCCCTAGACTTTATTATGTTTAGACATTTCCATTTTGCCCTTAACGCAAAACAGTTTACTAAGAAACTATTTCATTGTTTTTATAACAATTACACAAAAATTGGTATTAGGAATCCCTGAAAAACAAGTAATGGTTCCCGGATTTCTGAATATTAAAATTTATTAGAAAACTATTTTGAGTATTAATTTACAAGATGATTTTTTTTAAGTTTGTATTTTTCTTTTTATTGAATTCATTACCTTTTAATTCTTTCCATTTTTTATATCTTATATTTAAATTTTACTGACATTTGAAATAACTTTTTCTCATTTTTTCCATCTCGTTTGTATCATCTGTTTGAAGTAATATTTTTTCTTAATTCTACATTTCAACTATTACAACGAGAACAAAACGAGGAAAGGGGGGGGGGGGTAACAGAGCCCCAGTACCACTTCACTTGTCTTCCAGTCATAAGATATAATTTTACCTCTATCACAAATAACTAATTCGAATAAATCTAATCATCATAATAGCACTCATAGGATTCTATAATCTACTTTATATCAACCTAATAAGGTGATATCAACTACAAATTGTAATCGATCATTGAAATCATTTACAACAAATTGCTATGTGCAAACTGATTTTTGATCTTAAACTAATGCCAAGAGGTAAATCGTTCTCATAATTATCACAAAATATTTAGATATTTTCTACCTTTAGGCTGATTAAACAATGAAATTTAAAGGACAAAAGACAACATTGCTATCATTGGTAATATAAGACTCATATATCCCAATAATATGGTATAAACACTCTCCCTAACACCGAATCACATCAGCAGGTCACATTATACTGGTCAACACCAACTTTATTGTCTAAGTTCTTTAGCAGATTTGGCATAATTTTTTATGCGCTGAATAAAAAAAAATCATTTGTTTTGCTCAATCAGGTCATCTTAGTGAATTATTAACACGATGTTTTATACGTTGTTCTTTTACATGTGCGGGCAGTCACTCGTTATAGGATGCAAAGATCTTCCTTATTTCTTTAAATAAACGAATTCTGAAAATTTTACATGCGGCAAAATTTGACTAACTCGTATTTTTCTTTTGCACTTGAATGAAATGGATTCGCCCAGAAGATCTTGCAAAAATAAGCCCGAAGTATTATTCTGCTACATCTGCGAAGAAGCGGTTGTTCCTAAGAGGAATCCTGTCAGAAGTTTCATAAAACCTTCTTACTCCGCTTATTTTGGTAGGAAACGTGGTGACCAAGATAAATCTTAGGCGCCACACATTCTATGTAATACATGCACCGAGTACATATCTGCGTCGTTAGAGCAAGGACAAGAGGAGTTGTTTTAAGTATAAAATTCCCATGGCGACCAAAAGTTGCCGTAATCACGTTATATCTTAATTCTAAAGTAGATTAAAAAACAAAGAAAATACAAGACAGAGTAACAAAAATGGAAAAAGAAAACAAAAACAAAGGCAAACAAACAAGCAAAAGAGGCAATTATGCAAGAAGAAGAAGAATGAAGCAAGCTCACGAGTCGGGGACAGGCCCGCCTCCCCGGTGCAGATCCATCCCATCTACAAGAAAGAGAGTCATATAAATGGGAGGATACTAGGCTCCTCCCAAAATTCAGCTAGTATACAAGGATGTGTATATGAACAAAACCCGAATACAAGGGACACAAGGTAACGATCCCGCTCGCCCCGTAAACAGAACAGGTAAAGTGCGCGAATATAAAGATCAGGAGGGGGTCATCTTACCCACATCGTGTGAAGAGTCTCGATGATCCTGCATAGCCATGTGGTATCATAGGACGTTTCCAGATCGAAAAACAACGCGATATAGTTCTATCTACAATGGAAGGCCTCGCACACACCATTTTCCAGTCAGAGCATAGCATACGACGTGGAGTGGAACTTGCGGAAGCCGCATTGTGCAGAAGACAGGTGGCATATGCTGTCCAGATAAAAGGTTAATCTAACATTTACCGATTTCCCCGTCAACTTGCGCACGTAGTAGGTTAGAGAGATTGGGTGAAAACCGGCCGGGTTAGAGTGATCTCTCCCTAGTTTGCAAAAAGTGAGCATATTAGCGATAGGTAAGGAGTCTGGGAGGATACCCTCTACGCAAATAGTGTTAAACAGCTCTAACAGAAAGGCCATGCTTCGCCCAAACAGATGTCAAAGCATGACATACGGGACATCATCTGAACTAGGGGCGGCGTCCAGGCGAGAAGTGAGAGCGAAACGCAACTCACTTAATGTAAACTTGTCATTGAAAGGTTCTTTGCCTGTGGAAGTAAAGTCCAATTGGCGGACTTCTGCGCCATCACGATGCAGATTGAGTGCCTTTGGAGCAGTTTTCTGGTTAGATAATGCGGATAAAGTGGTAGCGATGGACGCCGCCATGGACGCGGGGTCCGAGATTGCAGTCCTATTCTCCTAGATAACGGGATAGGGTCCTGCGAGAACTTGCTCCAAATACTTCTGACTCGCTTTCACACCTCTGCTAGAGGGGTTTTCCCGTTAAGTGAAGACACTTATGCCCGCCAGGAAGAGCGGTGGGCGTGCTTCGAAACATAACAGAACATAGCTCTAGCTTGCCGAAATTCACCGTAGGTCAAATCGTTTGGGCGGTGCTTATAGCGTATGTATGCATAACGCTTCTGTTTGAGGGTCGCCTCACACTTTGCTGACCACCACGGAAGCGGTCGGAGTGCAAAACAGCCAGACGTTCTAAGAATAAGAGTTAGGCCCACGGCGATAAGTTGGCCCGAGAAGATTTCAACGGCCTCATCTACCGACCTAAACTCCTTGACTGAGACAGAAAAATCAATCATTTACTGAAATGATGACAACCGGTCTGTACAAAGAACCACCGGGGCGGGTTCTCAGACGGCAGCAGCCCAGAAAATCATATTTGAATGGGAAATTGATCAATACCATCGAAGTCATCGACCGCCCTCCATCCAAAATCAGGCTGTGCCTCCGGATAGCAGAAAGATAGCGCAAGACAGGAAACTGAAACGGTCCTCGGTCAGTGATAGGTAAACAAATCCATTTTTAGGACACCTATCTCTAGCTCGTCGATCAGGTCGACAAGGTCATGCATGACCCTAGGGATTGATCGAGGAGTCTCCCTAGATAAATGGAGTTTGGTGTCTACGGTTCCAACCCCTGAGCAAGAGAAAGGGCCTTGACAACCATGCCACGACACGGCGGAAGTCCTCCTCGTCGAAGTCGGCTGACGGTGAAATGTACGCAGAAATAACAGTATACGGCCTATCCAGGGGCAGCTGCACAGCTACTGCCTGAAAGCAGGTATTTAAAGCAAAGCAAAGAACGGAGACATAATGCCGGGTGTAAATGGCGAATCCTCCTGCCCGGCTCCCATCATGTGGTGGTGGGTTTACTATATCCTTATACACCAGGACGGTGGGCAAGGGGCACACGCCCAGCATGGTCTCTTGCAAAAGTATAGCTAAGAGAAAACGGGAGACGAGTCTCCACAGCTCTTTCCAGTTGGCCCGGAGTCCGCAGGAGATGCGGGGAAAAGGAGATGCGGGGACCCTCTTTAAAGAGAATACCCTCACGGTAATTACCTTATCCTTTCAAATGTAAAACTCCGGGTTATGTTGGCCCTTCAATGATCTGAAGGCACTGTCCCCTTAGAAGACTTATCGGTGGAGGTTAGGCTCTTCATGCGAGTTTTTTCCTTCCTCCGGTTCGAAACCTTAGGCAGGCGCGGCGGCCTCGGAGGAGGGGGCCCCTCCTTTAGAAGATTCACTGACTTCGGGTCATCCAGCCTAGCACTTAGCTTGCCTCCTGTGCATCTATCAACACGGTGGAGCGCGCATCTCTTTCGCTTTACGAGAAACCGTCACGCTGGGGAAAGGGAGGAAGCCCTGGTTTTAGCCAGGGCTGGATGAGAACCCTTTGTGCCGTACGCTCTACCACAAGAGCGCCCAGGTTGGATAGAAGCCGCAGAAGTTTTCTGAATGGGCACGGAAACGACCGTACTCGTAGACCTTGAGGGGCCAGGAACAGAGGGTGTCTTTTTTAAAATTGATGCATAAGACGTCCCAGGCAGCGCCGGGCGCATAGGACCAATTCCTTAGCCTCGCGAAATGAGAGACGATCCTGGACCTAAGTGGCCAGGATTTCTTTCTCAAGGAGATACGCACCACATAGCTTCGAAGAAGCGGTGTGCTGCTCTCCGCAATTGACACACTTGGCCAAACATGATTTTGACTTATCATGTAAGGCCTTGGAGCAACTTACACAGACTTCTAGTAACCCCGACTTTGCACGTCTACTTGGGGTCACCAACCATCCTTTATTTGAAATACAGTCCTCTTTTCAGCTTTCCTGCATTATCCTTTTTTATTTCAATTAGGACGCCAAATGTGCTTTATTTTGACAATCATTTCCCACATAAATTATTTATATGGAAATAAATCTTGACTGATTTTCTTAGGAATGATATGTTTTGTAAATTATTTTGCTTTTAAATTATATACATATACGAGTATGTATAACATATATAATTAATATTATATCATGATGTATGACATCATGAATCACCCGAAAACAACGGAACTAAACGTTATAGTTCACTTTTTTTTATTATAAGTTGCGTTTTGGGTGCCGAGTGATGGTGAGGCCCATGGTGTCGTGTTGTAGCTTATAGATTGTATCCTGATTGAAATAACAGTGTCAGTGCTATCGTGATTTTGTGACCTGTAATTTCAAGTCTTTTGTGTGCTTATATGTAGACTTAACTTTTCGTTGATTTCATTTATGGTAATAGTGGGCAGTGCAGTTACAAACTGTTACAAGTTAGTTAATTTATCAGTTAACTAATCTTCGTAATATAAAATTAGGTGTTGTTTAAAAAAAAAGGATTAGGCTTAGTTAAAGCTATGCAAGTTTTACTGTGAATACTTGTTTGGAAGGCAGTCGCGCATTATTTTTCATAACTTTATAAGAGAATAGCTTAATTAATAACAAAGGCGAAATCTTGGGTCGAACTTAGGTCACTGGTTAGTCTAGGCCGAGTATAAACAAAAAGCCTAGGCCTGGTGTTCACTAGGGTTTATCTTGGTTACTTAGGTAAGTACCAGGATTATTGTTTAATTGTAAGCAAGTTATATAGACCCTTATCTTTTTATATTGAATATATATTTTGACAAAGTATAGAGGATGGAGGAAAGGTGTATACAGTTAAAAACAGATTTGAATAATTGATTGCATGGGCTGATAAGTTATTACTGGATAATAATATTCAATTTTAAGGAGTATAAGACACGGTAACACTTCAGATTCGCGGCGCACGGTAGATGGCGCTGTTAGTCAGCTACAATTTGGGGCTACAATATATCTCTTATGACGTCAGACGGTAGCGTCAGATGTGAACAATCACGGCGTTATATTTTTTTGTATATGAGTATATACTGGGGGGCTGTGCCTCCCAGACCCCCTCCCCCCCAATTGATTGAAACTCAGGATCATCGCAGGGTGGTTCCCCACCAGTGATATATCCCCCACAGCAGTCCCCTTGAATTTACTGGGTTACCCCCCCCCCCAACAGCTTTTTACTGGCAGAAAAACCTAACCTAATAACAAACAATTCTTACTTTTATAGGTTTCTTGATTAGTTTATGCGCCTTTAGATAATCTAAAGGTTTTTCGCGATTATACAAACTAAAGCAGAATTTGAATAACAAAGAAGCACATGGAGATCAAGAGAACACAATAACTAAAGAAAAACATTTGCAAAATGGGTCCTATTTATAAGCTACGACGTTGCCAGTAAGAAGCTGTTATCGTTCGCAGCAATCAAAAAATACGAAAACAAAACTAAAAACAATAAAAGACATCAAGAAACCTTACCTAACTTAGAAAAAAATATAAATGAGCAGATCGCAGATATTTAGTAAATAATGGACTAAAAGTTACAAATCCCCAAAACAACAAAAAAATATAACGCCGTGATTGGTCACATCTAACGCTACCGTCTGACGTTATAAGAGATATGCTGTAGCCCTAAAGTGTAGCCGACTAACAGCGCCATCTACCGTGTGCCCCGAATCTGAAGAATTACCTAAGACACTACATATCGGTAAGAATAATAAAAGTTTTGGATAATGTTGGGTTTATGCCCACCCTCGAATTTTTTAATAATATATATATATATATATATATATATATATATATATATATATATATATATATATATATATATATATATAAGGTAGACAATGTTTTTCTTGGGCAAATAAAAAAAAAGGTGCTTTTGGTTGTTTTTTGTTAGGCTATTGCAATCTCATTATATTGCATTATATATCATTTTTAAGGTAATTTCGAAATGGGAGCTTCGCTCCCTTTACCCTCCACTTAATTGCGGGGGTTACCCCCCCCCCCTGCAATTTAAAAAACCCCTCATAATATGCCTAATTCGAAAGCCTAATATTAGATTCGAATTTATAAGGCGACTGCTAAATGTCTGTTAGGCCTCTAGTCCTTCTACCGCGTTCCTTGATTTCACCCCCGAATGCTATTTAAACAATCATATTTTCTTTAAAATTAATTGATATGAAATGTCCATATCATATTTTAATTCAGAAAAATTTAACGGTAACACTTCAGTTTCGGGACGCATGGTAAGTGGCGTTGTTTATAGGATACAATTTTGGGCTACAATATAGGTCTTATGACGTCAGACGGTAGCGTCAGATGTGAACAATCAGGGCGTTATATTTTTTGGTATATGAGTATATACTGGGGGGCTGCGACCCCAGACCCTCCCCAATTGATTGAAACTCAGGATCATCGCAGGGTGGTGCTTCAGCAGTGATATCTCCCCCACGAGCACTTCCTTGAATTTACTGAGGGTTTTTTCAAATTTTTGTTTAGCTGCGAACGACAACAGCTTTTTACTGGCAGAAAAAAACCTAACCTAATGACAAACAATACTTACTTTTATAGGTTTCTTGATTAGTTTATGCGCCTCTAAATAATCAAAGTTTTTCGAGGTCATGCAAAATAAACCCGAATTCGAATAACGAAGAAGCACAACTAGAGCACGAAAAAGCTATAACGAAACAGAAACATCTGCGAAGTGGGTCCTATTTATAGCTACGACGTTGCCAGTAAGAAGCTGTTATCGTTCACTGCGAAACAAAAAATACGAAAAAAATAAATGGCATCAAGAAACATTACCTAATTTAGAAAAAAAACTATAAACGAGCAGAGGCGCAGATATTTAGTAAATAATACAGACTAAAGGTTACAAATCCCCCAAACAAAAAAAAATATATAACACCGTGATTGGTCACATCTGAATCTACTGTCTGATTTCACAAGAGATATATTGTAGCCCAAAATTGTAGCCTACTAATAGCATTAGTATATATATATATATATATATATATATATATATATATATGATGTCGGACAATTATATCAATGGTTTGTTCAAGAGAAAATTATAATCTCCCCTCTTATAACCCTGCCAAATATTTGGCTCCTTTAATAACCCCTCTTTCCCCAAACCAGTTTAAAATTCAAAATAGCTTCACCTTTGTTAAAGAAGTAGAAAATTTTCAGCTTCCTTATCCCTCCGCTTGGCAAAGAAGATGGGAGACGGTCGAAGGGAACTAAAAGTTGCGTGCCATTGCGCCGCTACTGTTCCTATGGACCTATCCCCCAATGCCGCGATGGTTTCAGGTCGCTTTCTGTCGTCTCCGAATCGTGCACACTCGTGTGACGCATCGCGATCTGATGGAGCGCTCGCCAGCGCCCTATTGCGACGACTGCGTCATCCCCCAGACTGTTCGCCACATTCTTGTCGAATGTCCCAGTCTGGGTGATCTTCGCGCACGATACCTGTCCTGGTACCGCGATTGGCGGGGTCGCTACCACCTGTCACTTGTACTCGGGACGAGTACGTGCACATTGACTGGTGGACTAGTAGACTTTTTTTCTTTCGGGGCCTTTTTTTTCCTTTATAGGTTTCACGCTTCTACGCCGGGGGACCTCCCCCCGACGAAGGAGCTTGCTTACCACTCTTTTCCTTTTCCCTTTTTTCCATTTTTGGTGTTGGGTTTGGCTTGTTTTTTGTTCTTTGTTTGTGTGTTTTTGAATTAGATTTTAATGTAGACTAGTACTAGGCAAGTTTTTAATAGACTTTACTCTATTAATTGTAAAACTGATATCACAATGGACGATTTTAAAATCTTACAAACCACCCCTGATCCCATATCATTAAGGATTCTTGAATCCATGTATATTAAATACCTTTCTCCTTCCTTAAATTCCAATTCTTCTTCTCACCCACTACTTCTACTCTAAACAAAAATATTACCAACCCCCTAACCTTCTCTTTCTTCTTACACTAGCATAAATAATAGCATAAATAATTTCAAGGCAAATCATAGAGTAGGTTGAAATTATATCCTAGTACATATCTCATTAGTTAGTTATTATAGCTATGTATTTAAGACAAATATGGAATATTATTTATGATATAAGTATGAATTAAACTATATTTATTGATACAACTACAAGTAAATTAAGACTTATAAAAGGTAAATTGCAAATACATATTACACATACATACATACATACATATATATATATATATATATATATATATATATATATATATATATATATATATATATATATGTGTATTTTCATAGAAACATATAATATAGAACAGTTTACTGCATATTAAAATTTGAGCGAACCACCAAGATATTTTCTATATTTTGTGGTAATAAACTATTTCGTTGTGGACTTAAGATTAATCTAAAAGTGGAAAGCAATCTTTAAACAGACACTTGCGGCATCGGAACCGCATAAACAATTCGAGCTAGCTCATGTATCTCTGTATATTTAAGCTTCATAAAATTCCAACATGTAATGAGATTACTATCTGATGAGATTCTTTCATCGTTTGCAAAGTTTTTAAGAGCCGATATAACATCATTATTTCTGAGTGTGGCACTTTTTACTTTTTCGGCTGATTCAAGTACCTTCTCCAAATCATTTTCGTTTGAGTTAGTTGCAGTAGTAGGATCCCAATCGTTCTGCTCTCTAGGTTCAAACGCACCATTAAGCAATTGTCGTAGATGTTCGATGGCAATTTCTTGGTCTGATTGGGAAATCAAAACATTCAACCTAGAATCTAGAAATAATGATGCTACGAATGATTTGGTGCTAAATAGTTCTTTTTCTTGAATCTTCATTGCATCATGGAGGTTGCGAGTAATAGTGCATTGCATTTTGGAAACTCACCTTTTGAAATGGAACCAAACCTTATAAAAGTCACCTGGAGTTAAATTTTGCTCTTGCAATTGCACAGTCGCAATCTTTTCTGGCTTCAAAGCTAGTTTGATTTATTTTAACTTCTCTCAAGATTTATCGAGAGAGTTGCGCATCACTTCCTATAATTTCAATAAATTCATCAATGAATGACTTCAATGTAGGTAAGAGTGCAATCATGTCAAAAGTGGAGTACTAGCGGGTGACTACATCAATAATAGGCATACGATATTGCTTTGATTTTAAAACCGTAAGTATAGCAGGCACTCGCAGTTTCTTGGCTAATTTTCGTGTATGGAATATGGTATTTAAACAAGAACCACTATTTAAAGTGTCTTTTATAGCAAGCTGAAAAATGTGGGCAGCACATCTAACCGGAAAAACATTTTGAAAGACGATTTCATTATTTAGCTCGCTATCTATATTTAATTCTTTAAAACTATCTTCATAGGCACTATGATAACTGGCACTATTTTCACTGTTTTCATATGACATATCTTGTATAGCTTTTACCATATTTCTTGCATTGTCAGTTTTAACCGTATATACTTGATTGGTATTCAGCTCAAATTTTTTTATTACCGTTTCTCTGACTTGTTCTCCAGTATGAGAGCAGGAAAATTGTGCCACTGCTAAAGTTCTTATTTGAAGAGAATCGCCAATAATAAATTGAGCATTAATACCAAGCACAGATCTGTCCAAGCAGGATACATTGTCAATCTTTAATGATAATAGCCTTCCTTGGAGTTCCTTCCTAATTTTTTTAACAATATCTGCTGCTTTTTCATTTACTAAAGTTAATACTTTCTTCCTGTCCATTGTAACATTGAGTGTCTTTGTAATGGGGTCTATTATTTTACATAGTCCACTATCTTCAATAGTAGAAAATAGTCTTGCATTTACAGTGACCAACTCGATTATAGAGCTATTGAATATGTTGGCTTCAATATTTATGCTTACTGTTGGGCGAAATATTTTGTCAATAGTCTTGCTTCGCTTGGAATGTTTACATCTTTGTGTTTCATGTTGTGCAAAAGATCGCTTAGCAATTTGAATAGCACACTTATTCAATAAATAAAACTCATTCTGGTGATACCTTTCTAAATGTGTCTTTAAATTTGTAGCAGACGGACACTTTAAGGTCATTGTGCAACTGTTAACTCTGCAAGTTGCTTTTGCTTCTTTTCCGCGTCCACTAAGATGGAAATACGAATAACACTTATCCGTTTTTTGACATCCCATTTTAGAGGAGTTTAAAAATGAAATGAAAAGTTGTCACAAAAAATTAAATGGGAGAGAAGCGTTTATAAAAATGTGACGTTTACAGGATACTGTCTAGTTTCAAAATGATTTTCTCTAAATGCTTTTAACAATTTATGTAATTTATTATTCTGCTAAATTTTAAAAGAAAGGAAGATTCTACCCGGGTTGCTGAAACAAAAGGGAGCTCTTATCTATGGTAGGTGAGAAGAAAAGTTTAGCTTTGAGTCATTCTGTGATTAGCGAAACAAGAGCTCGAGCCTATCATTTAGATGCGAAGGTAAGGTCAGGTTAGATAATTAAGAAATCTCTTAGGGATTTAAAAACTCGGAACAGAAGAAAGGTTTAGCTTTGGGTCATTCTGTGATTAGCAAAATAAGATTAGGACTAGGATTAGGACAAAAGATTAGAATATACATTTACATTTAAACCCACGTTATTTATTGTAATTCCTAAATTATTTTATTAATGATACTCGACGTTTTCGCTTCAAACTTATATTTATAATCGATTCAAGTTCGAAATCGAGTTTTTAAATTCTTTTCGGTTCGAGTATAAATTTCGATTCGAGTTTTCAAAAATTTTTCAGTTCGGAATTTTTTTTTCGATTCGAGTTTAAAAATATATAGATTTTAAAGGTTTATCGATTCGAATTAAATTCAATTTCCCGGCACTGATATATATATATATATATATATATATATATATATATATATATATATATATATATATTATGTTGGATACTGGATTTTTTTAACATTTATAATAACACGAAGTGAAAAATGTTTATATGTATACTTATACTTATGTTTTCATTTTGTTCTGTTTTCACAGGATGGCACAGAGGAGAAAAGAGAGCTATGAATTTCGAAATCTCACGAATTTGGAGGGAACAACTGACTACTCAAGCAATTGTGGTAATAATCGAGCAGGCAAAAATGTGCCTGTATCATGTATCCAAACCTTCAGTCATCTATTGCGCGAGTGCCACACAGTTCCGAGCTCCCCGTACCCACACCTCCAAAAGGAGAGCAGCAGTTTTTAGAAAGAAAAAACAGTTCAGAAGAGGATGAAGTCATTGATCCAGATTACAGAGGTGCAACTGGGGAGAGAAACCCATACTACCCAAACTAAAAAGATCTCAACGACCTTGTCAGAGATATTGGTCTCACAAAGTCCAATGTCGAGCTTTAAACTTTACGACTCGAGCAGTGGGATTTGTTTTATGACAGTGTGCAAATATTAGGTCAGAACAAGCGTAACCAGTGTTTTTTAAGATTTTTACACGTCAAGATGAGTTTTGTCTTTGTTGCAATGTGACTGGTTTGTTTGAGGCAATTGGAATCACCTGTAACCCCAACGAGTTGTGCCTGTTCATTGACAGCTCGTCCAGGAGCCTCAAAGCAGTGCTGCTTCATAACGGGAACATGTATCCATCTTTTTTCCTTGCTCTCTCGGTCCAGCTCAAAGAGGAATAGATTAGTGTCAAGATTTTGCTAGATGTATTGAAATATGAAGAGTAGGGTTGGGAGGTAATCGGAGACTTTGAAATGATGGCCTTTTTGATAGGTCTCCAAGGCGGCTTTATCAAATTTCCTTGTTATCTTTGCCTTTGGGACAACAGTGACACCGTTTCACACTTACATCAGCGGGATTGGCCAAAAGGACCGAGTTTAATGGGGGGGGGAAATAACGTCAAATGTGAGCCTTTGTTGGATCCCCGAACAGTACTGTTTCCGACTCTGCACTTAAAATTGGGATAAGTAGTCTGCAGCTTTCAAGTATCTCCAACATTTTTTTTCTAAGCTGTCTGCGGCAAAGTTGGAAGCCGAGGTCTTCGTCGGTCCACAAATAAAAAAAGATCATGCAGTGTAAGAAGTTTTCAGAGATGCTCAATAGGACGAAAAAAAGCAGCGTGAAACAGCTTTATTGCAGTAGTTCTGAGCTTTCTAGGTAATCACAAAGCCGAAAACTATGTACAGCTTGTTGAGAACTTAGTGAGAAACTACGTCAAGACGGTTTGCTGGATGTCCCTGAAAGTCCATATTCTTGACGCCTATCTTGATAAATTCAAGAAGAAGATGAGAGCGTACTCCGAGGAGCATGGCGAGCACTGTCACCAGGATCTACTGGACTTTGAACGCCGCTATCAAGGACCGTATAATGAAAATCTGATGGTTACACTATATTTAGGGGCTGATTCGTGAAAGTAATTTAGAGTATAAGCGTAAATCACGGAAAACTACTCATTTCTAATATTATAATTGTCTCACCTATGTAATTTGAGAATAAATAAATGTTATTTTTGTATCATGAGTTTTTGTTTATACATTATGAAAATGAAAGTTCAAATTCGACACTTTCTTCCAGAGGGAATAAGTAAATTTCATATAAATACTATTATTCTGGACACAAAAGCAAAGTTTGAAATAAAAAAACAATGTTTTTTTCATGTATTTTAGACACAAGCAAATAAAAAATATCAGTTGCTACCCAAAGACAAAGATTGTGTTAGACAGTGTTATTATTCAAATTAAAAAAATGCTCTTACTACTGTTAACAAATCAGTTGAATGTTAATAGATTACAGTTTACTATCTGCTCTTCATACCAGATATAAATTGATAAAATTCAACAGGGAAATCAGAGCAAAGGTCATTCGAATAAACAACGACAAGTCTTGTAATAGCCTCATCGATATCTTCATCAGACATAGTCATACAGAGTTAAAACACCAAACTTCTGTAGCACTGTAGAATATGCCTCAATATGTTTCTGCAGTGCACTTTTGAGTTGATCGATGATGACATAACAGGTGTTAACTTTAAACTTTTCCTCGCTAGACATCGCTTCCAGAAAATCTGTAGCATCCCCATCATTAACATTCTTCTTAGGTTTAGGTACTTGCCGACGTTCAGATTTGTATCTGCTGCAGCCACTGCTTTTAATTGCCTTTTGCTCATAATAGTCAAACTTCTCTCGGCATTCATTTAAGGATTTATCCAAGTTCTTCAGCAAACCAAGAATGGGTGTTAATTCGATGGTCGAGCCTTGCAGCAATTTAGTACAGCAGTTGAAACGCTGCTAAATGTTATTTCATAGTTCACACATTAAGGCAAATTCACTAGTGTCCGTGTAGTTAGCCAGTGAACTTGCTTCATTTATTGTGCCATCGTTCTGAGTGGCATCCTCTGATATGTCCTGCAGAGCACTTTGAAACTTATGGTACCCCATCAAAACTGCTTTTTTGGCATCAGACCAAACAAACCATCGCTTATCCGATGGATATTTCGGAACTAGGCATTCGGGGTTCTTTTTAATGTTGTTTAACAAGACATGGCAACGATGTGTTGATGCAACAAGAAATGAATACAAGCTTCCCAGGAATTGAAAAAAAATGAAAGTGCTTCAACAATATAATCCACAGCTGACTATCCAATTAAATTTAGAGAGTGGCTTGCGCAAACAATATAATCCACTTGACTGTTCTTGTTTTTTAAGCTTTGCTGTATGCCATTATATTTTCAAGATTTAATTACTACCATTATCGTAAGTTTGATCACAGCAATTTTTTTAAAGTTTACTCCCTGATCCCGAAAGTATTGAAGCAATGTCTGCTAGATTCTGTCTTGTGTGAATGGACATTGGTATGAAAGTCAGAAAACGCTGCACTGGATGGTGATCCAGCATATTTAGATCTCGCAGAATGATGGATAAATGGGCAGAATGTGTAATATCTTGAGTAGAATCCGCAGAAACTGAAAAGTATCGTGACTTGGCAATCTCAACCTTTATGATACTAAAAATTCGCTTACCCATCATAGTAATTAGTTCTTCGTAAATCGTTTTTGACAGGTAAGATGTGTGGCCACGTCCGCGATTGGCATGGGCACGAATATGTTGCGACAAAAAAGGATCAAACTGCTCAATAGGCCCTAAGATGCCCAAATAATTATCGTTGTCTTTAGATCCAATAATTTCATTACTACCTCCAGAGAGCCAGAACTCTTTCACAGAGAAAATGAATTGTTTCAACACAGCGCGACAGAATGTTTTTCCAGTAGTTGGTCTGTTTCAGCATGTTTTGTTGTAGGGCTACGGCAAAATGACTTGAGACCTACCACATTTTTAAATAAAAATAAAACTTCAGCCTGAAAATTAGAGTATTGTACTGAAGCAAAATAAGGTCAAATGGCGGCCAAGTGCCCTCTTGTACCCAGGTAGATCCAGAGATCACCTCATGGAGCTGGTGAAAGCATGGGAACCTAGGCAAGAAGGCGGCTGACGCTGTTACCACTCGCCCTAGCTGTATTTGCCTAGGGACCAATGTCATCCCTCCCCCTCCCCATCTTTCACGCGACCATCTGTCCGCGAGCATGTGGGCTTTCTGTTTAAAGATTGGAATCCGTTGGACATTCCAACGAGCGTTATCAAGATTCCCCCTTCCCCAAAAGGAGTCTCCAACTTTTCACTCAAGATCGCGCGCGCCTCCTCTCCAGGCGCCTATATAACGCTTTGACTGAGTTTAGAGAGCAGCACTGTCAAACTTCCACCTACTCTGATGAACGAGCTAAAGGACGCTCCCCGTTCCCCCCTCCCAGCGGCGATTTCGATTCAAGTGAAGGCTAAATCGATCAGTAAACTTTGTCTTAGTCAAGCAGCAAGCTTCCACATCAGTGAACTCTGCCCTAGTCAATTGGAAAGGACTCCCAACTACGAAGACGGCTAGTGCTTCCTTGTATTGAAGCCAAAGGTAAAACCAACTTCCTCCGTCTCCTTCACCGTACCCCAACTGGCCCCCTTTTTGCAGCGAGCTCATAAGGTAATCATAACCGTTGCCGCCTGCAGATTGATCTTAAATCTGGCGTATCACAATTGCTCCATTATTTGTGTGCACGCCCCAGTTAAAATCCCCCTTTAAATCACCAACTGTATCTGACCTCTTTAATCCCTTAATCGACCTACCTAATCGCGTGTAGCTCTTTCACCCCGTCTGGGCAACCATTCCATTTAAATCCAATTTCTATGTAAATATATATATTTCTTTTTTTGTTGTTAGTAAAGTTATATTTTAATATATGACCAACTTGCCCCCTGAAATATTTGTTTAAAAAGACCCCGCAAAGTAAGAATAAACCATACCTACTGAATTCAACCATTTCCCCTTTAACTAACGGTCTTCAACCTAATTTGGGCCAATCCCCAAAAGCCAGCCACGTATATATAAATATATCGTTTGGCCATTCCACGACATATACTAAAAAATACATAGTAACTACATATTTTAGTATTTAGTCATGTTGCCCTTATTCTTGATGATCGTGTTGAGGTGTTTTGGCATGAAATAGCTTAGATTCCTAAAGTAATCCAAGGACATCTCTGTTCCCCACACCTTCATTAGCTCTGCTTGGAGGGTATCCAGGTTTGGAGTCTTCTTTCCGCACATTGTTTCCTTCATTTTCTTCCAACAATTCTCTATGGGGTTGAGGTCAGGACTATTTCCAGGCCACTCTAATACCTTAATAAGTCTCTCCTGGAGCCACTTTGTGACCTTCTTGGCCGTATGGCAGGGATCATTGTCATGCATAAAGATTTCACACTCGTGAATGGTAAACATTTCCAACATATGGTCATTCAGAACGTCAATATACCGATCAGGGTTCATCTTTAGGTTCTTTGGAAGGAAATAAAGGCCCGCCCTTCCCTTATCACCAAAAAACAACCCCAGACCATCAGTGAATCGAGGTGTTTAACTGTCGGCACAGTGTATCTTGGGGTTGTACCGATCGGGAGACGACGGGCATCGAACCGTGATAGACTCCGTCCGAAACACCTGGAAATTGCTTTCGTCGGAAAACATCACCTTCCTCCACTCTGCCGATGCCCAAGGTGCATATTTCTTTGCGAATGGAAGACGTTGCTTCTTCTTGCGTTCATTGATAAGCGGTTTCGCGGTGGCTTTACGGCATGGAAGCCCCAAGTCCTTCTGGAGCCGATGCCGAATGGTTCGAACGACGACGTTTTGTAGCAGTCATGGATGCAATTCCTTTAATTCGGGCGCAGTCAGGCGAGGATCCTTCTCCAATTCTCTCTTGATGAGGACATTTTTAACAGCAGGAGTCTTCCTTGGCCTTTCACTGCCGAATTTGTGCACCGGAATAGCGTTGGGTGGGAGTCCCCGGGCTGCTGCCAGCAGCCTCAATATGGTTGCTTTTGCTCTTCCTGTACGTTCACATATCGTCTTAATCAAGACGTTTTCTTGTCTCCACGCAAGAATACTGGCTTTTTCTTCAGCAGTACAGTACTTTCCAGCCATTTCAAAACGACCGTATGAAAATACTGAGCAGGAACCACTAACAACAAAAAGCTGCAGATTATTGATGCGGTATGAAGGAGACACAACATTTCCCACTCACGTCTAGCGTAGCACTGAGTGTCATTGGCAGCACAGCACATGCAGCACAGACCATTGCCGAAGAATCCAGATCCTTTTAGAAAAAAAATTATACGCACTGTAACTGCATCATGCTAAACACAATACACATTAATACGCTCAAAAAACGTGGTAGGAATAGTCATTTTTCCGCGGCTGTAACTGCTCATAATCTCGCCTAACATCAACATTACACTGACATATTTTCAGAACTGACTTGATAATATTTTCAAAATAGTTTCATTTGTGTTTGCAATTCCTGTAACATCAGCATAATGTGAAAGGATTTTTACCCTAATGTCATCTAAATCGCGAAATAAAAGAAACATATCCGTAGAACCTTAAAAAATTAAATTTTCATATACTTCAACTTGAAAGATAAATATCTAGAATTTGCGGAAAAAACAAAAGATGACAGCTAATTGCTCAAGCCTGCAAATAGCCAGAACATGTATAATTTAAAAAATAATATTATACTAAGTTAAGAAAGAAGTATTTTTAGTTTTATTTTTTATTATATGGGAATACATAGGAGTGAAATTAAAAATTATGCATATACATATTTTTTATGTCCTTTATTGAAACTTGACAGAGTTGGCAACCCTACGTCTGCAGTAGCAATTCGTATGGCTGAAGAGGTAGCAGTAGTAGAACCTCCGCAGCAGTGGCACGAATGCCTTTACGCGTTAGTTATACCAACTAGCACACGCCGACTCAGGGAGCCTGTCACGGTCGAATGTGAAGAAAAGTCTAGGGGTGGGTCTTAAGGACACACTGTTTTCTCATCAAACGTTCTAACATGAGCGCTCCATGGGCGGCCAGCTCTAACGTGTGATGTCATCTATGGAGTAGTCCACGAGTTTCTTTGCATAAACAACTTTCACAAAGTTTATGGTAGAGTACGGGGTCACACTCACTGGCGTGCCATCAAGTATCTGAAGGGCATCAATCATGGCAGCCTCTGAGGGATTCAACGCATTCGCCAAAAGATCCCTTCCGAGAAACGGGTCACCTTCGGTTCTCTACCAGTCACGGTATATATTGCTCTCCTTTGATGGATCATGATGCATTTGGCCAACATGCTGTCATTAGTAGAACGAATGGCGAGAAAGCGCTTGAAGACAGCGGGCTAAAAATCGCCATGTAACCTCTGAATGAGGATCTGCGACGTAATAAAGGCTCCACTTTGCCAACTTGCCCTTCTGGTCTTTGTCTGAGATTCTCCACACGGGTGAGCACCGGGGCCAGAGGTGCCGCTCTTGGCTTGGTCGCTTACTGAAACGGGAGCGGACCCGTTCTCCCCGTGTTTTCCACGGAGGGAGAGAAACCCTTAGTCATTTTTGTCATCCTGTTTCTTTTCTTTATAGGAGAGGAGAGTGGGAAATGAATCCACTTCTCTCTTCCACCCGAAGGAGCCCTTAGGCAAGATGCACCTGCCTCAAGATTCTTCTCTGAACTGAATAAGGACTTGCCTGTTAAATGGAAACCAGTCCTGAGAGGAAGTCACTCCTCTCTTTGTGAATCATTGGGGCCAGAGGCCTCTGAAGTGAATATTGCGCAGGGGTGGACTCGGGTTTTGTGCTTGGCACTGAGCCCGGGTTCGACCCCATGAAACCTCTTACAGTCTGGTGTTGGGTCACCTCAAGGACAATGTCCATCTCAGTGGGTACCTCTATGTGGACATCCTCCCCCCCCCAAGATATCACGGATCCCATTCTATGTTCCTTATGTCTCGTCTTGGGGCGGTGAGCCGGCATCAATCGGGAAAGAGACTGGGACAGGTACGTAGGCCCCTTGTAAACTGAAAATACATGAATGCAGGACGTTAGGGGGCACGGAGCGACGGGAACTACCATCCTTTGCCGGATTAAGGCGCTTGACCCTATCTAGCCGCTCCTACCGGGACTGGTCAATATTAGGCCATCTGCGTGCTTTGCATCCCGTGATACTAATATGGTAACCATGCCCATTGGTGACAACTTAATAAACACCATTTTGACTTCCTCGTACCACCGTCGGAGCCACTCTTAGGCAGCTCCTCAACAAAAAAAGGAGTTACCCCCCCATGCTTTCTCAGGGGACCCTCCAAATATCTTCTACCGAGGATGAGGATTCTTCTTCTCTTAGGCTTACGGGTTTGGTGGACTCCGCTTCACGCTTTTCTCCGAATCAAAGGAAGGACTTCCAGTGGAATGTGGGAGTCGCCCAAGGGCGCCTCCAGAGAAAAGCGTGAAGCGGAGTCCACCAAACCCGTAAGCCTAAGAGAAGAGGAATCCTCATCCTCGGTAAAAGATATTTGGAGGGTCCCCTGAGAAAGCATGGGGGGGTAACTCCTTTTTTTGTTGAGGAGCTGCCTAAGAGTGGCTCCGACGGTGGTACGAGGAAGTCAAAATGGTGTTTATTAAGTTGTCACCAATGGGCATGGTTACCATATTAGTATCACGGGATGCAATTGCTAATCATCCCACACAGTAGCCGGCTCTGCGATGGGTGAATATGGAAAGGGCAAAGCCAGCTGCCGCCAGTAGAGACCACTCCTCCTGCCCAGTGGCCATCGCGACTCTACATTTTGCTCCGCGTAGAATTGATAAAATGTGAAAAGATATAGAACGGCTATGTGAGGAAGGTAAGAACGGGAGGAGGCAGGTTTTTAAATAAAATACCACCCTAAACCGGTACTGAGGGGTGAGGGCGCATTGACCCCTCCCCTCAGCCTCCATCCGGGATGGTTGGGTGGGAGGAAGCTGGTCGGTGTCTACTCAGTGAAATAGGATACCAACCAGGGAAAGTTGTGAGATAGGTTGTAGGGGAATTGAGAAAGCAGGGGAAGAGGACAGGATGTAGAGAGAAGGAGAAGAGGCTAAGTTGAGGGAGAACCGGGCTTGCTGAGTACCGTTAGCACGGCGGCCAGGAAAGAAAATCGCCGTGCCCTTTACGGAACAGAGGTGTGGCGACATATAGTCAAAGGTGCTACCCACCTGGATGGATTCCTCGACAGAACCCGAGGCGCTACCGTCCTAAGAGCTAGACCGACCTCTCGAAGGAGTTTCCTAGCCCGGTATGACTGGCGTCTCTCAGCGTCATAGGCACCATCGAGATCAGCTGAGAATGCAGTGAGAGCTGTTGGCGAATGAGGAAGGGGCCTGGCTTGCGCCAACAGGAGCATAATGCAGTTTGCACGGGGCAGAGTGTCTGTCATCTCCTAAGCATCGACAAGTAGTCTCTCAATGAGGGATGTACTGAAGACACCAGTCACCAAGTGGAGACCGAGTTGAAGAATCTAGTCCAACTTCCGCAATATACCCTCAGCCTTGAATGCATAAATCTCGCACCTCTATTGAAGCGCCAAACGAACAAAGGAATGATAGAAAATAAAGGCAGTAGCCCTTTCAGCACCCCTAGGGCTGAATGTCACTCAACGAAGAATGTAGATGCGTGGGTATGTGAGTTGCTAAGGATACGAATATGAGCCTATCCCGTGAGGCACTGGTCGAAAATAACACCAAGGAAACTGTGAAAATACACTACTTTCAGCTCAACTCCATTAAGAACAAGCCTTGTTTGTCATGGAGCCTTGGATGGCTATAGAAGTGCACCACCATAGTCTTGGGTAAGAAAAGCGAAACTTGTGCCCTTCCGCCTTGCGAGAGATGCGGTTTAATGCTTGTTGGAGTAGTGACTCCAGATCTGGCATCTGGGCGGCAGAAAATGAGATCGAAAGGTCCTCCACCTAGAGCGTAGAGAGAGCATCTTTTCTTCCAGCACCGAGGTGATTTCCTAGCTGGTCAGTGCAAAGTGTTTGACATTGAAGACACTTCATTATAGGACATTCTCTTCCTACTCCATTGGGCAGGAAAGGACTCCCCTTCACTCGAAATCGACGATCTCGCTAGTAACCAACTTTTCAAGGCATACTCGTATATACCATAGCACCGTGTGGAATCATAGCCTTTCTTCAGAGGGAAAATCCCCGGAGTGTAGTGCTATCTACGAAGCAAAGCCTCGCTGATGCATTTTCCAGTCGGAGCAGAGCATCGGACGTGGATTAGAACTTGCGGAAGTAGCACTATACAGAAGACATGTGGCCACCACTGTGAAGGAAAAAGGCTAGTCTAACATTTAGCAATTTTGCGATCGATTTGCAGAGCCAGGAGGTTAGAGATATTGGGTGGAAACTAGGCGAGGTAGTGTGAGCTATCCCCAGTTTACGAAAAGCGAGCACAGTATTCTTTGCCCAGGAAAGGACATGCCTTGCTAACGTAGATTTCAAAGCATTGTATTATGGGCAACGCTCAGATCATCTGTGGTGTCCGCGCACGTTGCAAAAGCGAAATGCAACTCTCTCAAGGACAATTTGTTGTTTAAGGGTTCTCCGCCTCTGAAAGTAAAGTCCAATCGGCGCCTTTAACGATATAAGGATGTGAATTGAATGTTAGAGGAGTATCATCCTGACTATAAAATGCGAAGAAAGCTGTGAAAAAGACTCCACAACGGACGCAGGGTCCCATCGTTTGCGCCGCCGATCTTCAATGTTTACCAATATTATTGCCTTAGGCTGAGAAGCTCCTTTTTATCCACTTTATTCACTGGAAATTGCGTCATGTGATTATACCATTCAATTAAGTTATTACAACATACTATAAATGTCAAAGTTTACTCTGATATGGTGGAGGTGGCAAAGAATATCCTATCATACATTTCATCAAATCGAATGGATTCTTCAAGAAAGGAATTAGTTAAAGGATGAAAAGTCATCGCCAATAATGATGGAAACTAGATTGCTGGATAAATGCATTTTTATGTATATTAAATATAATCCTTTTGCTGAGGAAAATAAAATTTCTTGATAATATTTGTCAGTTGAAGGATGAGGCGCTATGCCTAGAAACTTTTGCAAAAACAAGCTCTTAATTAATTTCTTTCTTATCCATGGAGTACTTATCATTTGCTATTTCTTCTTACCAACAATTGAGTTTTTAAGCAGCCTCTTTGCATTGGATGAGCCCCTTTTGTTTTGCTGCAGCTGGTAAGAGCCCAACCCAGCTTCCTATCCCTTGAAGGTCGATCAATGCGAAATATCTAAGATTGGGGGAGGGAAAGCCACAGCCTACTTAAAACTCTAGGACTCGCTAGAGATAGGCAACAGGCAGTAGAAATCGATGATGGAAAACTTGGCAAAGCAATTTTCTATAACAGACTTATTATGAAGTAAAAATATATAAAATAATCGTACAAAATAAAGTTAAGTCATTAACCGTAGAATAAGTCTTATTATTTTCATCATGAAATTGTGAAAGGAAAGACTCTTGTCTTTATTTATCTTTTCTCTCTGTTAAATTCTCTCATTGATTACTTGGATCAAATTTTCCCCCACTATTTCTCTTAATTCAGATAAGGTTGGGAAGGCTCGAAGGTTTCTATGTCCTGGAAATTTCTGCCTTGCTTACATATTTGTTAGCCTCGTTCAACCAATTTTGTATGAATCCGCCGCCTTTAATTTGTCCTTTTTCTTAAAAGGGAATTGCTGAGGCAGGACATAAGAACGACGAACCAACACCGACCTCGAAATTGAAGGCTTTTTCTTTGACATTTTATCGTAGGGAGAGAAGGAAGTAAAGGAGGGGAGACAAGCCGTTGTGTTTATAGGTGTGAATACACAAAAAAGGAAAGAATTATGGACAGGGATAGAGAAAGATGCTGTTTAAAAGGGAATGGGTGAAAAGATGCAAATTAAATATAACATGGTTCTAGGAATCCAAAATGCAGTAATGAAGGGAAATTTTAACTAGTCTTTTTCTAAAGAGCTCCCATCCACGAACTACCAATCAACTCTTATCAACCTGTTGGATAGATTCACCAACTCGTGTACAAAGCACAAAGACCGTTCGAATTTATATTAACCAATACAAAATTGAGGGCTATCAAACACCCTTATTTCCCTCCGACGCCGAAGAATCAGATAGAGGTTTGGAGTTACCTTTGTTTTTCGTTTTCGATTTCGTTTTTCTCCTTTTTTGATTTAACGCTTTGGGTATTCTATTTTTTGTATTAGTTTTATTAAAATAGCTAAGTATAGGCTAAATTCTAATTACTGCAACCATTCCCTGAGTAGCAGTCGCCATTTGGATGCTTAAGAAAAAAATCCTATGCGTCCAGTCGGCGGCATTCCGCGACACCACGACGCGCATTGAATGTTGGCGAAAAGAGGTTTCCCGGCTAGAGAATGCAGAGAAAGCGATCGTGAAGGATTCTCCCTCCGACTGGGGTTCGAGGTTGTGGTCCCATTCTCCTGGAGAACGGAAGGGAGGTCGTGTGAGGACTTGGCCCGAATCCTTTTTGACTCTCTTCCACACCTCTTCTAGAGAGGTCTTCCTGTGAAGTGAAGACACGTATGCCCGCCAAGAAGAGCGGCGGGCGTGCTTCGAAATATACCGGAACCTAGCCCTCGCTTGACGAAATTCACCGACAGTAAAGTCCTTCGGGTGGAGCTTATAGCGCATGTATGCATAACGCTTCTGTTTGAGGGCTGTCTCACACTCGGCTGACCACCACTGGAGCGGTAGGCATTCAAAACTGCCAGTTCTAGGAATAGTAGTTAAGCAAACGGCGATGATGTTGCCGGAGAAGAACTCAACGGCCTCATCTATCAATGTAATCTCCTCGACTAAAACATAAATTTAGTCATTTCCTGAAATGCGGATCACCGCGCCCGCGCCAAACCAACCCGGGTGGGCTCTCGGGTACCAGCGGCCCAGAGAATGATATTCGAATGGTAAAGTGATCACTATCATGGACGTCATCGATTACACCCCACCAAAAATTATGCTGTGCAACCGGAAAGCACACAAATATATCGAGGCAGAAAAATGAAGCAGTTCTCGGGCAGTAATGCGTAAACTGATCCACATTTAGAACACCTATCCCCAGCTTGACGATCAGGTCAGCAAGGACTTGACTCCTGGGATTAATAGAGTAGTCTTCCCAGAGGGGGTGTCTATCGTTCAGATTTCTGAGCAAGAGAAAGGGCGTCGGCAACAGTGCCACGACACAATGGAAGTCCCCCGCGTCGAAGTCGGCTGATGGTGGAATGTACGCAGAAATAACAGTATATCTTCTATCCAGGTGCAGCTGCACTATACTGCCTGAAATGAGGTATCTAATGCAAATAGAAGAACGGAGACATCATGCTGAGTGTAAATCGCGCATCCTCCTACCTAGCCCCCATCCCGTGATTGTGGAGTCGCAAAACCCTTATACCTCGGGAGGGTAGAAAGAAGGAACGCGCCCAGCCTCCACAGTTCATACGATTTGGCTAGGAGTCCGGGGCAATTCCATAGAAAGAATATACCCTCCAGGCCTCGTTCGTAAACGATACGGGTGCCCTCTTCGAGGAGAAGACCCTCACGGGAATGCCCGTACGCTTCCCGGAAGCAGAGTTCCGAGAGCTGTTGGTCGGACAATGCGCTGAAGGCGCTCTTGCCTTTGAAGACTTATTCGCGGAGGTTAAGATCACCATGCGATTCTTTTACTCCCTCCGCCTCGAAACCTTAGGCAGGCGGCGTACGTTGGGTCCCTCTTTTAGAGGATGCACCGTCTCAGAGCCACCTAGCCTATCACTGGGTGTAGGCGAAGGAGCCGAACCTCCTTTAGTGCAGTCCTCCTTTTGGGGGCAGCTTTAAGAACCCCGGAAGGTGGCCTCACGACCAATTTCAGGAGTGTTGCCTCCTGTGAGTCTAACGAATCGGTGGAGGCGCGCAGCGGTTTTGCCTTACGGGAAACGGTCACGCTGGGGGAAGGAGGAAGAACCTTCGTTTGAATCGAGGATTGATGTGAACCCTTTATGCTGCTAGCTCTACCAGGGGAGCGCCTGTGGTGGGTAGAACCAGAAGAAAGCTTCCGAATCGGCACTGAAAAACCGTCCTCGTAGGCCTGGAGGGGCAAGGAGCAGAGGGTGTCTTTCTTAACATTGAGGCATAAGGCGTCCCGGACCAAGGTGGGCTCGCTGGATCAAGTTCTTACCCCCTCGAAATGATAGACGATCATGGGCCTCAACGGCGAGGATTTCCTTCTCAAGGAGATACACACAACACATTGATTAGAAAAAGTATAGTACGGCTTTCTGTAATTGGCACACTTAACTACACACGATTTGGACTTATCGTGTGCGCCTTGGAGCAACTTAGTATGACAAAGCGGTGACATTAGTAGCACCTCCACGGCAGTGGCACGAATGACTTCCCACGGTAGCGATAATACCGCCACGTACTGAATCAGGCAGCTTGTCACAGTCAACATGACAAGGAGTCTAGGGGTGGAGCTCGAGGCCCCTTCCTGTTTTCTCACCGCACATTCAACCTTAACCGTTATTTTCTCGGACAGCTCTACTGGATCATGTTGTCCTTGGCCAACATGATGCCAATAGTGAAGCGAATAACTAGAAAGCGTCTGAAGCCAGCTGACTTGAAAACACCAGGTAGTCCCTCAATGAGGGGCCACGATCTAATCAAAGCTCCGTTCGGTGCACTTACGACTTTGGTCTTGGTCAGGGTCTCTCCACCCGGGGAGCATCGGGGCTGGACGGGCCGATCTTGGCCTGTTCGCTTGCCGAGACGGGAGTTGAGCCATCCCCCCCCGGAGCTCCAGCGGAGGGAGAGGAGCCTCGAGTGTTTTTCGTGTTTTTTTTTATTTTTTTTTGTTTTTAGGAGAGGAGGGCGGGGAATGAACCTTCTTCTCTCCTCCACCGACAAGAGCCCTTAGGCAAGATTGACTGGCCTTAGCGAGGTTTTTTTTTAAATGGAGAAGGTCTTGGAAGTCACAGGGGCACCAGCCGGGGAAGGTGATCCCTCTTCTCCTTGCAAGGCCTTGGGGGGCCCGAGCCGTCTAAGGAGGACATTGCACAGGGGCGAACTCTGGTTCAGTGCTTCGCACCGAGCCCAGGTTCAACCCCATGCAATGAAATACCGTCTGCGGAATGGTCACCTTAAGGGGCCATGTCCATTTCAGGAGGGGAGGGGGGTTCCTTGTGGTCGTTCTCGCCTGCCGAGTATAACCAGTTGTACGCGGCTATACGAACACTGGCCTACTGGCCGGCTGAAATTAAGGCTCCACCTGGGAATGGTTCTAAAAGTGCTCTAAATACACAGTTGCCTGGCCAAGTAATATTCAAAATACGGATACAATAATATACTTTAATGGGAATAAAGTTTGCATATACATATAGGGCAAGTTAAATGTCAATGAAATTAAATATTGACAGTTCACGGCTAAGATAAATAACACTATCAATTAAGTTTGAACCGAGGGGTTCGATGCGGTAAAGGTGGGAGGGGCGTGATGAAGCGGAGGGTTAAATACGTTTTACCTTGATGTGCGGTGAGTAGGACTTGGTAGGTAAGTTCGACATTGAATTTGTGGGAGTCTCCCGAAACGCTCAATCCAACTTGCGAAACTGAAGTTGGGGGCATCTTATCCTTAAGAGGCTAACGGAGGGTGCTTCGGGATGTTTTTTCCGATCCTCAAAATCGGTGGTGAAAAGGGTTAAAACGCACCTAACTATTTCCACAAACAACACTGAGTGACAACTAGCTCTTCCTTGGCTCTTCCACAATCACTCAATTCTTCTCTAGACGAGAATGTAGTCGATTTCCTCTAGGCTAACAAAGACGTTACAGCTAACGTAGTAGACGGCGACTTCAGACACAATCTGCATATGAACTTCGAAGTCTCGAATATATACTCCGAAATTTTTTAGACAGGGAGAGAGATTTATCGCCAACAGACTTCCTAAATTGCCTTGGGTCGCGCTAAGGGCCCAGAGCGAGAAGTCGCGATGCCCCCTTAATGGTATTTCCATTGTTCTAATTTTCGCAGTATATAGGGCAGACGAATTTAGAGCGGTCAACGGCGAACTGGGGAAGTCAGGGGGAGTGGATTCCTTCTCTCTCTCCTTATTTTTTCAAACTCCTTCCTTTTCAGGAAGACATTTTTCCTCCTCACAAGTCGGGTGCGAATAAAATGTCTTGAACTAATTTTTTCTTCAAGGGGGAGATGCTATAAAAATTGAATTATGTAGTGTAACGAGATACAAACAAAATTACTTCAGACTATACGCACAGGTGCAATAAAAAAAATAAAATAAAATAAAATTAAGCCATACAACCTATTGATTATCTAAATAGAAGAAAAAGCAGTGAACCATTACTAAAGACGCACTACAACAAAGAATAATTATACAACACTTAAACAATTTACCTATATATAAAACAAATCAGCGAACATATTTACAAGGAGATACGCTAATGGTATCTTTAATTTATGGCCATAGGAGTTTCTAGAGGATTTCTACTTAAACTATCAGCTAAACAATTTTGAGTACCCTTGATATACACAAAACGAATTAGTCGTCCGTTTTGACTCTTGAAATTACGAAGGTATGACAATGGCTTATGGTCACTTTTAATTAAGGATTCGGTTCCTATAAGGAACATTCTATAAGCTAACGCCTCGAGTTCAATGGCGGCGTAAGCCTTCTCGCGGACAGACAGCTTCCTGCTCGCATACGCAACGAGATATCAACTTCCATCGTTTTCATACTGCATAAGGGCACCACCTATACCATCATGAGAGGCATCAGTACGAATCCCAAACTTTATGTTCGGATTCGGGAGTCTCTAAATAGGAGTAGAGATCATTTTCTCCTTCAGCTTGTTAAAGCTAGACACCGGAGGGGATGGAGTCGAACTGACAGGATCAGGTTCCGTTTTCTTTAACACATCATTAAGGGGTGACGCTATAGTGGCGAAATTGGGAACGAAGCCACTGTAAAATGAAGCAGAACCCAGAAATGACCGCAGCTGCTTCTTCCTCCGAATAAGCGGCATTTCAGCTATGGCTTTAACTTTGTCTTTTGGGGGGACAATCTGGTTCTTCCCGATCTTAAAAACAAGATATTTAATCGTATCATATGCGAAATGACACTTTGACGGGCCTATCGTGAGTCCATGTGCACGCAAACGGATTAACAAAGCGCGAAGGAACTCTACGTGCTGGTCCCACGTACGGGTGGCCACGAAGACGTTGTCAAAGTAAAAGGTTACACTGAGTACACCGTCTAAAATTCGACGCATCATTCGATTGTAGTTTCCACACGCAGTTACCAAACCACAGGGGAGACGGGTAAACTTTTTTACTTCGTCTTTAAACGCACGGCGTAAATCAACGAAGATAGCGTAAGGCTTAGTTCTTACTGGTTCTTGCATTTTTAAAACAATCTCATGAGTGAATTGGGTTGAACAACCTGGGGTTTCAGAGACTACGTCCGAGAATTCACTTAGGACGCTCGCCAATTGAGCCTTCTCGATGGGTCGGAGACGGGGGTTAAATAGCGAGCTTGGGGGCTGAGTCCGACTAGGGGGAAGGGAGAGACGACAAAGGTTATTCGTTTTCTGCTTTCACGCAGACCGTTTGAATGAGGCAAAGCAGTTCGACCGGGTAAGTTGGCTCTAAGAAGAGTTTTCCGTCTAAAGCGACCACATTATTAGCGCACGTGCTTCGGTGGTACCTTTTTAACAGGTTGACGTGTTACATTTTGTTACCTGAGGGGGTTTTAATTAAGTAGTTGCCTAGGCCTCGGGGTTCTATTACTGGAAAAGGTCCTTTCCACCGAGATAGGGGCTTATTAGGCTCAGACAGCAACAGAAGTAGTACTTCGTTGCCCGCTTCGAATTTCCGTGCTTTGGATTTTGATGTCAAAATATCTTCTGTATTTTTCCAAATTCACCTCAGAATTCTTGAAGGCGAGGTCTGCACAATTTTCTAGGTGAGTACGCAGATCCAACAGATAAGCGTAGGAGGACTTAACCTCCTCATCAAGCTTCAAGTTTGACCATAATACTTTAGGATGATCATCGACCCGCGGACGTTTCGTCTGTACAATAGCTCGAACGGGGAAAATCCGAGCGTACGGTGTGGGATTTCCCGACACGCAAATAAAGCCACGGGAAGGGGCGGCGCCATTCTCGCGGTTGGGCGTGGCACAATTTCTTGAACTGATTTGAGAGTCGCGTTAAATTTCTCGCACATCCTATTTGAGGCTGAGTGATAAGGGGTTGAGAAAAGGCGCTTGATCAGCAGGAGCTTTTCTACATACTCCATCAATTCTGAAGTGAATTGACGGCCTCTGTCTGATAGGATCTTCTTCGGGATTCCTACACGGGGAAAAAATAGAAATCAACGCCTCTGCACATGAAATGCTATAAATGTTCTTCAAGGGGACCGCATTCGGGAAACGAGTGGCACAATCTACGACGGTCAAAATATAAGAATGTCCCTCACTAGACGGGGGACGGAGAGGGCCTATCAAATCGATCGCACCCTGAAGAATAGTTCAGACACGATTAAGTCTTCTGAAGGGGAGCGGGGGCCACACGATGTTTGACGGTGACCTTTTGACAAATGTTACAGGCTTGCAAAAGATGGATATTTCTTTGTTAGCGCCTGGCTAAAAGAAATATTTGAAAACGCGCTGGGCCGTCTTATTATGAATGAAATGCCCAGCCATTAATCCGTCATAAGTCATCTGCAGAATTTGACGTACATACATCCTGAGTACACACAGGGTAGTGACCGGGCGTTATCTGGTCCTACCAAAGATCGATGTATTAACAAATCTTTTTCTATGTAGGCAATTCTTCTATTTCCTCGAACGGATTTGGGCTACTTTTTTATAGCCTTCCCCCACAGGGGTTGCAAAAAAAGGAAATTCTTTTGAGCTTCAGAAAACTGATCATTGCTAGATAACTCAACGTCCGTGATTGACCATGACGTTAAAGTTACCAGGATAATAAGATTTTTCGTAGCTTGGGCTCTTGTGATCACTGGTTGCGCGATGGGTTTTGGGGAGAGCTGCGCGTTCTTTCGAAAAAGAACAGAATAAAACTTTATCGGGGCGGCGAATACATTGGCCCATCCTGTAAAATACTGACACTGTATGTAGCACTTTACCAAACGGAACTTAGTGGCACGACCTAAAATGTCGTGAAAGATCACAAATCTCTTATGCTGGGGACTTACTTGGGGAAACAGCTTGTCCGAGACTACTATGTAGGTGCAACCCGTGTCTCTTAAAACGGTTGACACTCGGCACCCATTTCTCGTGCCGTTTTAAAACTTGAGACCACCGGGGCAGCTCTTATTGAACGGGAAATTTACCGGTTGTTCAGAGTAAGAGGGAGCAGGTGACGACAGCGAGGACGAGGCAGAAGAGTTAGGGGAAGGAGAAGTGGTTACTTGATGGACTGTTGATTGGGATGGTCCTTAGCTGCGACCAGAGGTGACCAGAGGTGCCACACGTAAAGCATTCGATGGGTTTACACGGGTAGTGAGACTGCACAGAAGGGAATGTTGTAGGCTTTGCGTCTTTTTGTTCAGGCTGAGGATGAAACTTGGGCTTAAAGGCGCCTAAATCTTCACGATGCTACCATTATTCTTGATATGGAACTTATTAGGCCCAAACTTATGTTTGGGAGACGGGGGATGACTCTTCTTGATCTCCTTGGGATATAGGTCGTGGCTGGAAGCGTAAAGGTCGGCGTCCTCTACACACTCATTAAACGAAGACGCTTTAATTCTCGGGTAAGGGTAGCCATGAGTTGATCCCTTAAAATCAAATCGACTAATGACTCATAGTCGTTAGTCACTTGTGAGGAGTCCAGCAAAAACTGTAAATTGCCGCAAAGGGTGAACCTAAATTGCTTAAAAGTTTATCCCGGCTGTATCATAGCCGAGCAAAATCTAAACCGATAGAACTCCGGATTCATATTGATAGCAGAGAGGAGCTCTGCTTTAGGGTTGAATAATCTAGAGTTGCTGCCAAGCGCAGAGAAATAAACATTTCACGCAAACGAGTGTTTAAGTGGGGGAGTCGACGGGCAACTCCATCTGATTCTAAATCCCAATTGTTGACTTCGAAAAAATTTTCACAGTGGGTCAGATAAGAACAAAAATCTTCTCCGTCTTTATAGGCGGTGAGTTTTAACGAGGGTGGTTGTGGCTGATGGTTACATGATCCCACAAAACTCATTTAGACATGATCACGGCTTAATTTTCTCTTGTGCTGTCGTATTTGTTCTCTCTCTCTCTCTCTTTCTTCTGCTTATCTATTTGCATTCCTTTCTGCCCGTTCATTTCGTTGTTCCTCTTGAACGTAAGCGATTAAATCCTTTGCTGATAGTCCTAGGATATGTCCCTGCTTATGAAAACGATCGAACGAAGACATTCTGAATATGCTGCGTTCGTCTTTCGGCACACGAGAAAGCTTATTAGAACAAGTGGGGCTCTTCCTAACAAATCTAACCTACTTGTAATTAACAATTAACAAAAAAAAAACTTACTAAAGGTTCCAATTAGTTATGCACACCATAAAAAATAACTATCGAGAAACCTGACTCAGGACTGAGTCTTCTGATAAATTTACCCCAGCAAAACCAAAATTTGGCGGCTATTCTTGCCGTTTAATTAGTGCTATCTTGCCTCACATGAATACGCTCAACTAAAAAAAAAATAGAATTGCCTATTAACAAAAAAAAATGGCCTATTATTTTTGCTTGAATATTCTTGATACTTGCAACTGTAAAGAGTGGAAATAATGATCTTTAAGGAAATATCAAAAGATCAGGTAAGGTGGAATCTTTTACAAACCCAAAGACCTGACGCCAGTTTTATGTCGTGGTATGACCAGGTGTACGCGGTTATAGGCACACTGGCCTACTGGCCGACCGAAATTAAGGCTCGATCTATGGATGGTTCTAAGAGTGCTTTAAATACACAGTTGCTAGGCCAAGAAATATTCAAACACGGCTAAAAAAATATACTTTAAAAGGACAAAAGTTTACATATACGTATAGGGCAAGGTAAATGGCAATGCAATTAAATATTGACAGTTCAAGGCTAAGAGGATTAACACTATCAATTAAGTTTGAACCGAGGGATAATTAATTAACTAATGATTTTACAATTATGCATGTTCTAGAGCAAAGAGGATCCTTAAGGTTCGACGCGGTAAAGGTGGGAGCAGCGTGACGAAGCGGGGGTTAAATCCCTCTTACCTTGATGTGCGGCGAGTAGGACCAGGTAGGTAAGTTCGACTTTGAACTTATGGGCGTCTCCTAAGACGCCCAATCCAACTTCGGTAAACTGAAGTTGGGAGGGCCTCTTATCCTTAAGAGGCAAACGGTGGGTGCTACGGGGATTGTTTTTCCGATCCTAAAATCTGACGACGTGGTGAGAAGGGTTGAAGCACGCCTAACTATTTCCACGAAAAACACTACGTGATGACTAGATCTTTATTGAATCTTCGACAATCACTCAATTCTTCTCTGGACGAGAATATAGTCGATTTCCTCTCGACTGACGAAGACGTTACAACTAACGTACTGGACGGCAGCTTCGGATACAATCTGCATGTAAACTTTGAAGTCTCGTATATATACTCCAAAATTATCTAGACTGGGAGTGAGATTCATCGCTAACAGACTTCCTTAATTGCCATGGGTTGCGATAAGATTCTATAGCCCGAAGTCGCGATGCCCACTTAATGGTCTTTCCATTGTTCTAAATGGACGCGCGGGGGTCTTATTAAATCCCAGCATACTACACACAAATAAAATAATGTCTAAAATTTGAATAAAGAAATAAGATTAATTTGAATCTATGAATTTTAATACAAAAAATAAGGAATTTAAACGTATTTATTAATGTATATATATAGAAGGCGAGCGACCGTTGGAAGTGCGCGTGGGACACACAAATGTACGAACGCGCGAAAGGTCAGAAGCACTTGTGTCAATAAGATAACTCATAAACAAACAATTCGAGTCTCAGAATAGATTTGTCAAAAGATGAGAGTTTACGAAGCACTTGGGTTAATACACCCGTTGACCAAAACGAATTGTATCACAAAGCTGCGACCAGCATATCCTGTTATATAGATAAAACTTGGGTTATGTATTTAATTCGACATACACAGCTTTCGGTAGCTCCTCCTTAGGGGTATAGAACAAATAACTCGACAACTGAAGCTAATCAAACGGACGATTCTAGGCCATGCTGTCTAGAAAATAAGCACATATATATAGTCGGAGCAGCTCAGTTAGTATGATGATTTTATTATTGAGATTACTAGATTATTAGATTACTCTCGTTCACGTTCCCCCTTTTAAATTCACCAAGTCTTGACGCTCCAGAATTTACTACTTCGCGTTGTATACACTAGACTGCATAAAAAATGCAACATAAATGACAATATCATTTTCCCAACCAATTTTGCGGGCTAAACACTGTGGTAGTATTCGTTTTGTTCCTGAGGCTCTAGTTTTTGTGTTGCACAGCATGTGTTATAGAGCTAGGTGCATAGGCAGCTATGTATGAATTATTACTATGTAATGTCCGTGTGTGACCATTGACTGTTGCAGATTAACTGAAGGATGCCACAGACTTGCATGAACCATCCTGACTCGTTCTGCTACATATGCGGAAAGTACACACCCTCCCAACAGAAGCATACTATCACATCTTCAGTAAAACGTCTGTAACGTGCCTATTTTGCCATTGAACTAAGACATCAGGACAAGCCATGAGCTTCTCCTCACTTTGCTTGTGTGAACTGTATTTCTGGGTTCAGCCATTGGATTAAAAGGAAACGTAAGTCAATGCCATTTGGTATACCAATGGTTTGGCCGGAACCGAAAAATCATCATAATAGCCGCTATATTTGTATGGTGAAACTGCTGGGGAGGAATGCTAAAAGCATGAAACACATTAAATATCCAAACATTCCATCAGCCTTCGACCTGTACTACACAGTGATGACGTCCTAGTACCAATGTGTCCTGAGAATGCGCACCGTAGCAGTTCTAGTAACTCTTCAAGTAGTGACTGTGAAGATGCAGATGTGGATGAAGAGTTTAACCCTACCGGGATCCGTGGGAAAAGCCCTCAGTTGTTTGAACAAAGTGAGCTAGATGGCCTTGTTCGAAATCTTGGGCTGTCAAAAGAATTTGTACAATTGCTAGGCTCAAGGTTAACAGAGAAAAATCTTTTGGGAAGCAGCACCCACTGCATTGTATAGGCATCGAGAGCAGGAATTTGTGCGGTACTTTACTAAGACAGATGACATGGTGTATTGCCATGATGTTTCAGGTCTTGTTGGACACATGGGCAAGGAATACCATCCTGAAGAATTTAGGCTCTTTATCGACTCATCTACAAGGAGTCTGAAAGCCGTGTTACTTTTTAATGGCAAAAATGTAGCATCATTGCCCATTGCGCATTTCGTCAGCCTGAAAGAAACCTACGCTACCATGTCACTTCTTCTTAACAACATACAATATCAGGATCACAACTGGCTTCTTTGTGATGACCTCAAGGTCCTAAGTATTTTGAGAGGGCTGCAGGGAGGCTACACAAAACATCCATGCTTTTTATGCTTGTGGAACAGCCGTGCAGATTCCGTACACTACCGACAAGTGCAATGGCCACAACAGACGGAATTTTTACCTGACCGCCATAAAGTCAAAGCTCTACCACTTGTACCAGGGGAGAAAGTGCTTCTACCTCCACTTCACATAAAGCTGACATTGATGAAGAACTTTGTAAAAGCACTTCCAAAAGATGGAGAAGGGTTTAAGTACCTGTCCCACAAATTCCCTTCTGTAAGTGATGCTAAAATGAAAACCGGCATATTTGTTGGACCACAGATTCGTGAGCTTCTTTCGGATACCGGCTTTACTGGAGCATTAACACCCCATGAAAGAAGCGCTTGGAATTGTTTTAAGTCAGTTGTAACAGGCTTCTTGGGTAACACAAAAGCCGATGTCTACAAGGAAAGAGTTGGAAACATGCCTTAAGCATATGAGACGGCTGGCGTACGGATAAGCATAAAAATGCATTTCTTCCATAGCCATCTTGACTACTTTCCTGCCAACTTGGGTGACTTCAGTGCGGAACAGTGGAAGAGGTTCCATCAAGATATATCCGAAATGGAGCACCGCTATCAAAGCAATTGAAGCGTGACGATGATGGCTGATTTCTGCTGGTCGCTTCAAAGAAGCCGGGCAACATCTGCTGATACACCAGCACACAAGAGAAAGTCTCGAACGCGTGCCTTTGAGGGAGAATAGCTGGCCTCAACATTCAAATACAATGGTTATTTTCTTAAGCAGATATGTACATGCCTATGTGTGTAACGTACATTTATCATGATTTTGTTTCTTCTCAATAAAATAAAATGGCCTTTCAACCTCTGTTTGCCTTTACTTACCTATATAAATTTACAGGAATTTTATAGACCTGGCTCAGACGCATTTCTGCACGATAAACCTGAATAATTTAGTGTCGGTTATTACAAAAGAATGAGAACCTCACTGAAAAAAATAAGTATGATTTCTGGATTCAGTATGCAGAACTCTAATGGGAAATGGTAATGACGCCTTTGTTGCAAGGAATAGTTTGGGGGATGCAGCCCAGTGATATATATAGACTGCTAGTCGCCCGCAAAGTAACTTCATGACGTTCCGCTTGCCTCGTTAATAGGCCAATATTAGAATAAAGTATATTTTTGAAACGATCTTATTTACCTAGATTACCCTGAAACCTTCGGTAAGCCCAGCCAAAATAAGAACACCGTGAAGAAATCATGTTTGGATTCAGATACTTTATTCACCTTCATATAGGTTAGCTACACAATAAATTGGTAACTAACACCAACCCCTATGAACTGGTCACAACCCCTATAAGTTAACGTGAAATTATCATTTTATTATTATAAAACAATATATAAACTTTTCTGCTGTAAAAACAACGACTTAAAAATTACTAATATTGTTTTTCATTAAAGGGTTTTACGATTTTCATCATTTTATCCTTTATAGTTGTGGTAATTTTTATATTTTATAGTTTGGGCCGTTTTTAGGTGTTTGGTTCCGTTATAGGTTATAGCCATAGGTAAGCCTCTTGGTGAGTGGTGTGATTACCAAGCCTGATTTCATAACGAATTTTTGTATCACTCTCGGGGCAGCCAAATGGGTTTCTTAATTCGGCTGGGCGGCTGCCTGGTTGCTTCCTCTGTAAATGCTTGGTATTCAGAAGGTTATGACTCCAAAGGTAGAATGCTCTCTTCTTTCTTGGTAGGCTGGGTAAATGGTAATCGGAGATTTCCTCAAAGGTAAAAGGACTCTTGGAGCTGGATTCAATATTCTTTATTCGGCGGGAACTTTGGAATCGTCTTCAGATGTCTTTTCTTGACAAAATAATTCATCTTTAAATGCACTCCATCTCCAGCTTCACTTCAACAGCTCGAATACATGATTGCGGTCTTTAAAGAATCACTTATAATAAAATATTTAACATAAAATTGCTTCTCTCAACTTACATCAACATATTTTATCAATTCTTACATAACCATCAAGTCTTACAATTGCTATATAATAATACAGGGAATTCATACACTTTCTTAAAAATCAAGACGAAAGAATGAGTTACTATTCGGGGCCTTCAAATAGACAAAGTTTCTATAAGACCACTTAATGCATTAGATATACATCTCACTATATTTAATTTGATTTAATATGTTCCTTCGATAGAATTGGGCTGAATTTCGGAGCGTTTATAAGTAAAAAATATAAGTTTATTGGAGATTAATTTTTAGTACATTCATTTTTTTGATTTAATCACAATATATGCTTATTTCAAAATAAAAATAAATTCATTGCAAGATTATAGCAAAATTGTTTCTATTTTAATCAGAGATCTCATCTTACAAGCATATAATTTTGGAGATTAATTTACAGTACATTGTTTTGATTTAATCACATATTATACCTATTACAAAATCAAAAGAAATCCATTGCATTGTTATAGCAAAATTGTTTCTATTTTAATTAGAGATCTCATCTTACAAGAATATATTTTTTTTATTATTTCATTTAAATCTCTTGTATAGTTGCCAAATGTCACCGCTTCTCCTATTTCAGTGCCACAAAACAGATTCCTTTATTTTCGTCAATAAAACTATTTTTATAATAAATCAATTGAAGAAATAAGATGAAAGTATGATCTATATTCTTATAAATGAATTTTATATATATATATATATATGAATGCAATGTCCCGCAGGAAAAAAAATGAAAAGGTGTTTCCAAGTACTTTCGAACTTTATTAAGTTCCTTATCAAGGATAACTACCTTCACGTGATACTTTGTGAGTTTTTCATATATATATATATATATATATATATATATATATATATATATATATATATATATATATATATATATATATATATATATATATATATATATATATATATATATATATAATATATATATATATATAAATATATATATATATATATAAATATATATATATATATATAAATATATAAATATACATATATATATATATATATATATATATATATAAATATATAAATATACATATATATATATATATATATATATATAAATATATAAATATACATATATATATATATATATATATATATAAATATATAAATATACATATATATATATATATAAATATAAATATATATATATATATATATATATATATATATATATATATATATATATATATATATATACATTAATATTAATAAATCCCAGTGTTTCGTTTATTTTTAATGTTCCCTTGTGTTAATTAAGAAAAATTTATTTAGTTACTCATGCAAAACATAACTTTGTTAGTTAAAATGAGAAACATTGCAAATATTTTAACTGGTGTTTAAATTATGTAACATTAGGAGATACCTAGATTTTACTTTGACGATATTTGCTTGGATAATTATAATTAGTTACACTCTCGGTTGGGCGATGAAATTTAGGACATCGTAGTTATTTGGTCGTCATCATTTCCTATTCTCCTCTGTCATTCGACTAGTCACTTCGCGGTAAAGGCGGCAAGGACAAGTGAAAATTACAGCTCCAGAAGTGAGAATTTGGGGGTAAAATTCCAAGAAATCCTAAAGTGTAATAATGAAGAGTTATAAGAATTGACAAAAGTGGAAGGGAGGCAGTGACCTAAAAGTATATATAGTAAAGTGACAAAGATCAGCATGATTCAAAGGTAGGACCAAATTAAGGTAGTGAGAAGGTACTAACTTTTTACCCCCTTTATCTACTTCACCCATTACTTTAATTATGTTCAACTGAGGTGGACATGATTGATATGGGAAGGTGGAACAGGGTGCACTTACAGGTAGCAAGCGGTGGGACAAAACCCGTAAGGGCTTTGTCCCACCCCTTGCTACATTTGACCACCAAGAAGAAACTATTTGTCACTTCATAATTTCCTGGGGGTATTCGAAGGAACATTCTGGTGATTTTCCTTGGCGACCTGAATGCTAGCTCCGGACACTTAGGATATTCTTCAGAGAACAGGATGGGGAAGAACCTAGATTTATTAATAAATAGGGGTATATTGGCACGAGATGAGCCGGAGTTTCACACTCACGTCAAGGAGGATGCAGCTATTAAGCTGGAACATTATTTTAAAACCAGGTCCTGTGTTCCCAACGGATCACAACTCAATCACAGTATTGCCGGCACTAATTCCAATTCAAGTGTCATGCCTGGCCATGAAAAAATATGCAAAAGTGGAGTTGGATAAACTTCGAGAGGTGCTGGGAGACTATCGGCCGCCAGTGATGGAAGGCAAAGGTTGTGAAGATATTGATCTGCAAATAGAGAGGTTAGAGTCTAGAATAAGGTCAGCAGAGGATGTTAGGATACCAAAGTTGGTGATGAGAAGACTCCTAGCTCTAAGGTGCTCACCTGAAATAAGATCGCAGATGCTAAAACTGGAGGCAATAAATCAACTGCTGAGAGGCATAGGTCCAACTATTGAGCTATACAGAAAGAAACGTGAACTCCAAAGAGAAGTAAGTGATCTGTTGAGGATAGAGAAAGAGAGAGTATGGGAAGGTTTGATTGATACACTAGAGAGTGAATGGAACCCGATACAATTCTGGCTATCTGTTAAAAGTTTACAAAGTATTCACCGCCAAGGAAGCTAAGGACCAAGAGAGTCAATGGGTGCATAACGAAACTAGAGGAAGGAAATAGAGTTGTTGTTTAGGGACAACCCGAGTCAGGGATTTAATATCACGGATTAAGATAATGAGAATTTTGAAGCAGAACACAAAACAAGGATTATGGAAGAACTAAACCTCCATCTGGGCAAGACCTACCCACTCGACAGGATCCCTCCTAAGAAGGGGTGAAAGGATGACATTGGAGAAGATGGAAAGATAATAATAGAGGAATTATGGACGGTAGTCCAGGCCTTCAACAGCAGGGCAACTGGGGCTAACGAGAGCGAGCATAAGTCAGCTCCCAGAGAACCTATTGGAGTGGATGTTGGAAATTTTCAATGCATGCTGGAACATCTGATACTTCCCGGACAGACTGTGTCGTAGAATTGCTCATAGTCTGGTCCAATAATTATTCTAGTCCTTAATCTGGACACACCGCTTTTGTTTAAGTCGATGGTATTGACCCTATGACTCAATCTACTATGATTTATATATATATATATATATATATATATATATATATATATATATATATATATATATATATATTTATATATATATATATATATATATATATATATATATATATGCTTTAATTCCTACTGAACGTGCGCAAGCTGGTTAGAGGCGGGTTGTGCTGTAGCCAGGATTCTCACTATAAAAGTCCCACTTGTTACTGGGGGAAGGTTTGTGATTGTTGAATTCTAAGAGTGTATAATACAGGTTGAATAAATTAGCCGAAGGGATTCTTAATTAAAGTCTTGCCAAGGGGTAGGTCAAGAAACAGGAACCACAAATAAACACATGTACAAAAAATAAACTTTACACAAATATAATAATTAGCAATAGTTAAACGGGCAAAATTAAGGATTAAATATTAAACACTGACGTTAAGCGTCTAGATTTATAATGACTCAATGGGAGTATCAATCACTGTTAATTAAATAGGTAATTTAAGAATAGAGGGACACTGGGTTTACAGATTACCATTAATTGTGATGGGAAGGAGAGACGACTACTTAGGTCCAGACGGGGTGGTTCGGGTGGCGTTAATACGAGTTCTCGGGGAGAGGGGGAATAAGACGACGGGTTCGGGGCTGCTGACTGCAGTTCCGGTTAGTTTACTCCTAACTGGATGTGACAATAACAAAAAGGAAATTCCAGTAACTATTTGGATGTTCCTTTTCTTTCTCAATTTACGTTGAGCAGCAGAGCGTATTATTCTAGTCACAGACTCTGCGGGGCGGGATTTACCGCAGGAAAACTTTGAGACAGCGACCAAGTTGACTCGGCAGCACGTTGGAAGTCGATGCGTTACGGCAACGACTCTCGTTCAACGTGAGGGTTACGCGTTACGCGAGTAGGTTGGGAAACCGCTGTAGAGGGATGAACGGCGATGTTATTTATACCACGGATTGTGGGAAATTGAGAGAGAGATTCCATTCACGACAATTCGCTTGTCGCAGCGCCTTCTGGACAATCTCCATGTTATCATAAAGAAGGCAAATAGAATTTAAGCTTCTCTGTGAGATAGGCCTTCTTTCGTCAGACTTCCTGTCGCCAGTTGGAAGAAGGGGGGGGAGGAGACGAAGGCCAACTCAAACGACAAATTTCTTTCCTTCCCACAATTGTCTGGCGGCATGCGAGTATGTACGTTCCATACCTTCACAGACTGAAAGTGGCTAAAATGATTTTGTGACAAAACTGGGCAGGTCAACAACGACAGTCAACGGGTACAGACCCATCTCACTTCTGAATTTTATAGCCAAAGTATTGGGAAAAATTGCATGCATCAGATTGATTGATTACCTAGAGACCAACTGTAAGTTCAATCCCCAAGAGTACGGATTCAGGAGAAAGAAAGGTAGAGAGATGGTCATAGCACTGATTACAGAGAAGCTGGCCAAAGCAAAGAGAGAGGGTAAAATGGTTGACTTAGTGGTGCGTGAGGTGCAGCAGGCATTTGACAAGGTGTAGAGGGATGGTCTCAAATATAAACTGGTAAAGGTGGAGCTTGGGGAGAAAATGAGTAGGTTGTTATGCAGTTTCATTAGCGACAGAAAGGCCTATATGGTGTTCGAAAGCTATGAAGGCCCCACCTTTAATACAAAGGAGGGGCTCCTTCGGGGTAGTTGCATCTCTCCAGTCCTCTAACCATTTATACGAATGATGTACTGTTTCCCTTTAGCCAAGAACAACAGTTCGCAGATGACGTCACCCAGATTATTGCGATCTCAACTAGAACAGCAAGGAAGGCTGCCAAGAATACAGCAAAACAGATCCTGAACTTAAATAGATATGAGAGGAAATGGAAGATAAAGACCAATAGTGATAGATTTGCAGTGATACCCAGCAACAGGAGAAAGGTAGAGAGCATTAGAGTTGAGGGCAAAAGATATGAATATACGACGAAGCTAAAGCATTGGGTCTGAAAATATGTAAAACCGGGTAAAAAACACATGTAGAGGATAGGACAAGAATAGCAAAGGTAATGTTGGCGCAACTAGGGAGCTTTACACGGCTATCACCCAGTCACAAGGGGAAACTCTGCATGGCAATAGTCAGAGCGACTCTACTGTACCCAGCTGTTGTGCTACATAGTATTCCCAAGAGTGTCATGATTAAACTTCAGAGGGTACAATCTAAGGTACTCTATGAATTACAGGCACTAGGTGGATGGATATGAGAAGGCAAAAAGAATTACATAGGGAAGTAAAAATGAGATCGGTCAATATAGTGTTACGTGAGAGGGCAGTGGAAATCTGGAAAAAGAAAGAAGAGTTGAGAAATAGTTGGGAGGACAGACTGAGAGTAAGAGAGAGAATTGAAATGAAACTTCAATTCTCTAGTAGCAGGAAAAGATAAGAACAAATCAGGTTCCAAAGTTTGTCTAAGCCTGAGATTAATAATAGAGAGAACGTCAATTTATACCGAATGTTGAAATTATACAGAAAATGTGAAATCCAATTTAATATTGAGTATTTAGCCGCGAGAAAAAGAGTAGGAAGGTGACAGGAACTAAGAAGAAGAGAAGGGAAAGGACCATCCAGTCACTTGGAAACTACATATACACACCTCCTTACAAACACCTGCTTACACCTACTTATAATTTCAACACTAAACTGTCATATCCACCGATAAATTCTACCTTCATACACCTTAAGAAATTTAGGAAGCGATGATTTTAGCATTAGCCAAAATTGGCATGTGCTCCCCTTGATTATCTAAACGATCCGGGCAGTAGTCCTTTGAGCGCTTGGTTTTAGACTTACTTACTCACCTGCATGTTTGCCCGCTTACCCAGATCCCACAGGTCAGCATATAACATTTAGGTCCTTTAAAAGACCAGTCGTTTAATGGACAAAATTCCGTTTTACGGCTCACTCGACGTCCATTTTAGGACTTCTACAAAAGAGAATATGAAACTTCACGGACCAGCGCTCTTTTAAAAGCACTCTTCATATTCCCCTCCATCGAATGTTTTTATGGTCCAGAGTGTGAAGCTATTATAAAATTTTATAAAACTACAAAATGCTTATTTTTTAGGTTCTTTTGAGTCATATTCAATTCTATAACGTGCTTCTCACGCTACACCGTTACATTTTTAAAGGATTAAGAATTAAAATGTACCTGTGGTAATAAGCCACTCTCCTTATCCACCAGCTTTCATTTTTAAACCTCTAGCATTTTAATGCCTACTACAAAAACTATCACGAGTACTTGTAATCTTTATAATTTCTTGGTCCTGTAAGAAATGTAGCCTCTTGGATGTATAAAGCAGGATAATTCCATCCTTTTATAACTCCTTATAATGCTTTCTAAGACCTCAGTCAAAGGTCAAGATGGCGTTGAACCTTTAATTATCAATGGCACTGTTTCTGGATTCCAAAAAAGAACATCCGAGAACAAAGGTAAGAAATTGCTTGCTTTCGTAAAGCATTTTAAAGGTGACAATTGCTAAAACAAATTGCTTAGGTAAAATATTTTCAAGGTGGTAATCGCTATATCCTATTTAGTCAGAGCCTTTGCAAGGTAGCAATTACTACAGCTTTCTTATGTAGGAAGCTGTATAGGCTGTGTATAGGATAAAGATAACATTAAGGCCCCAAGAAGATTTGATCTCACAGGAGAGCAGCAAATAGGCAGTGGTTGGGATTTATTTAGAAAAATGAAAACGAAAACCATCGAGAGCATCACAGCCAGAATACTTATTAGAGGAGGTTGGTCGGAAAGAGGTGATGTTATGTGAGATGTGTTACCTGGCTTCCTTTCCCAGGAGACACAGGGTGCGACCTAGGACCAGGAGCAAGGGACCCAGAATTATCGAAGCCAGGACTTGAGACCAATAACTCACATCCCAGAAGTCAAATTCAATGACCCGGAGCCAGAGATCCATGACAAAGATCTCAGAACCCATGAGCAGGCATCTAGAACACTAAGTCTGAACCTATCCCTAAGAACCAGGCACTTGAAATCTAGAACTAGAAACAAAGTCCTAGGAGCCGAAAACGAAAAAAAAACATACCCAAGAATGCCCTACCTTTGCTGTGAATAAGGGAAGCAGGGGAGAGATGCCCTCCTTCCGTCACTCGGGGGAGGCCTCAGAATAAAGCGGACGTCTCCCTAACCCAAGGGCGGTGCGCCTAAAAGACACAAGAGACATCCATCTCTATGTACCCAGACTAACAAAAGCATAAGGGAGGGTATGGTATCCTTATTGACATTAATAAAAAAACTTATCTCATTACAATCCTCTTCCAAATCTTGTGTTGGAGATGCTTCAATTGCCTCTCGCAATATATATTTTATTTACTCCATTTAATTGAGCTCCTCTGTCAACAGCATGAGAGATGATGCAATGACATTACCATATAAGTTTTCCAGTTACTTATTTTAGTATTAAAGCACTCATGCCCTCAAAATACCGGGAATATTTAAGTATTATTTATTTTTAAAACAAAAACAAAATCCTAAAATATATACAGATTTTTATATTTAAATTAATTTACATATTTAAATTATCTTAAATTTAGCTTAAATTGATGAGTTATAAAATAGCAAAGATTTATTTTAAAAGTCGGCTTTCGATCGACAATGGAAGAAATATGGCCCATGGCTGAGCCTCAATTTTCTTTTAAATTTCATAACTTTAAGGAGCAAAATTCCGGATTTCATTTAAGCAATAACAGAATCCGATCCCTTTTGATTGTGTGCAAAATATCTCAAAAAATTATAAACGGATTTCGATCAGTTTTGGAGATGGGGTTGGGGAGCCTTAGACCAAGGAGGAGTTGATTTAGATTTGATGGATAATCCAGATGCGGATTCTGCATTTTGCCATTTTAACGTATGTAATTGTTACCTGGAGAGTAAACCCCCTTTATAAAAAGGCAAAAATGGAAGCCATCTCAAAGAAATAAACAGCAGTGACCATGGAAATATCCTAGGATAAGCAAACAAACTCGTGTGACTGATATGTCAGAAGACTAACAATATCTCCAGCAGATGTGAGTGGGTTACAATGCGTCAATAAACGATAGAAGATGGATCAAACAAATCAGAAACCGGACACATTTATACATAAAGAGAGCGACAAGACAATTTCTCAAATGGTAAAAGGTTGAACTTCGCTGAGTAGCAGAAGTAACCTGGCAAACTCGAGGGCTGGACTATAATTAGTGGATACTTTCGTGGGATATCTTCGCCCTCCAACGAGATGAGACAAGATTAATAATAATAATAACAAATAATTGTCATTTATCCTGTGCTTTTCAAGGCTAACAACACTTGCTGGTCACCAAATCAGGACAGAGCGCAAGGGGGAGCAAAAGAACATGATCAAGGGGGAGGAAAGGCTTGGCAACGTAGATAAGTTCGGGTCGTCCTTGAACGCCAAGTAGACTCCGAGGATCAATTAATGAGGCGGAAGGTTGGTCCAGGATCTCGGGACAGAGAATCCGCATTAACCCATTGAGCGAAGAGTGGATCAAAGGCTGCGATAGAGAATGCCAGAATTGAGTAATACTTTCCACTCGAGGCGAAGCAAGGAAGGAAAGGAGAGTAAGAGAGAAGAGAGTAGAAAGAGAGCGAATGGATATAAAACGAATATCAGAGGCATTATTGTTTTATATCACTAAGTTTTTAACTGAATATTTTAACTCAGTATCGAGAATACAAATCAGTAGTAAGACAAAGTTTACGGCTTTTTTTATAAACAATATAAAATTCTTTATTTAGGAGACAGGTTTATGTAGTGACTGGCTTCCATCATTCTTGGACAGATGATGGAAGAGTCACTTCTGAAACTTGTCTCCTAAGTAAAGAATTCTCTAACTCTATATTGTTTTATACAAAAATTCCCAAAATTGCGTCTTCCTACTCAAGCTTATAAGTAGTGTTATCATTTGTATGCTCGACAAGTTGGCTGAGCTCTTTTATCAATTCAGGAATGGAGATCATAATTTTATAAGGTAAATATTTCAGGAGTATCGTCATTTTGGGTATTTTCTTAATAACCTCGCAGCCTATATTTCTAGTGACCACTCGGTTATCTAACTCAAAAATCAACTCATCATTTATTTTAGTGAAACCGTTTGGTATTTTAGAGACGTCTATGAAGTTTGATATCATAGGATTTATTTCATAGGATTAATTTCGTCAGTCTATAAGTGGAATCAGGAAGATCTTGATTGGACGGGGAAATGAATGGTGTTTGAAGTGACACGAGAAATAATGAGGATAGTTTGGAATCAGTATTATTAGAGAAACACTATAGACCACTTATAAACTCTCCTCTCTTCGGAAAAGGAGAGGGTACATGGGACAAGATGGAGTGACATAACTCAGTGGCAAAAGTTATCAAACTCGAAATAGAAAAACTCTCCAGAAAGATTAAAAACGGCCAAAATATTTGGTGCAATTTATAAATTTAAATATGTATGCAAATACTTTCTTGAAAAAATCAAGGTTAAATGTTTCAAAGACAGCCGGTTTCATTTACGACCACACATTTTTACCCCAATATTTCCCGTTCAATAAAAAAATAATGCTCCAGGAATCTTGCCTTTATTTCACACACCTTATTTCTCAACTCCGATTAGTCCTTTATCATGAATATAATGGTGTAAAACCTCTAATGGTCATTATCTATTCCTAGTCATTTCAAAACTTCTAATTCAATTTCTAGCTCCGAGACCTTACGAAGTTGGCGAACTAATTCTCTTGGTATCCGCAGGCGGGTTTCCCATTATTTTCCTTTGATAAAGGAAAATTAAAAAATGAAGTCACCTCAAGGAGATTCAAGTAATTAAGTTTGGCTTCACTATTAAATATATTCACACAATGAGTGAGGATGTTTTGAAGCGAATAGTTTCCCAATTTCTAGGAGAAGACTTTTAAAACCAAGGTTATAATTACTTCCAAAGGGATATGGTTCATGAAATCTTTGTGCTCTTTAGCCTTTTCGTACCAAAGTCTTCTTGTGATTTGAGAAACTAGAGTAAACAACTTTGGCATAGATGTTTTCGTTTTTTATTATCCAACTAAAGCTTCCAACATATCTTCAACGTGACTCCAAACATGTTCAGTGTTATCCTTTCGGGAATTATTACCGTTAGCATTGGAGTTTTACGTTTCTTCAATCAGATTTCAATGGGTATACAGATTTGTTGCGAGTCATTTTTTTACTGGCCAGACCGTATGGACAATTCTAAGCAGACGCCGTTGTTCATGAATATTAAACATCAGTGGTCTACCAACGCACTCCTCATGGTCGCAGTATTGCCCAGTGGTGGCGTGATAACTAAAAAAATGTATCACGATAACCAATAAATCGATAACGATAACCTTATTGGTGATAACCGATAATCGATATTTGGTGATGAATTTATCACCTGATAAGGTGATAACCGATAAATCGATAAATCTAAAATTCCTAGGCTTTCCTTCACCTCTTCATAGGTTTTTGAGGATCCTCCTCCCCAGCGTCTGCCTGGAGGGTACTTTTTTCTTAGAGGTGAGGGTATGGACCATGTTCCTGAAGCTCTGACTGTCAATAATCTGCAGCTGCAGCATGTTGTCCGCCACAAGCCTGATAATTGTTTTGTCGACGGTGAACTGAAGGACGGCGCTGCCCTGTGCCATGGTGCCAAAGGTCTCGGCGATGGACATCTGCCGCTGCTTCTTGGTGGTTGTATCGCCATCGTCTGACTGACCGGACCGGTTCCTGCTGCGGCCGCCAGTCCCAACGTTGGCCATGCTAGCCTTATCAACTTGTTTTGCCTTGTCAGGATGAATCCTGTTGAGGTGGCTTTTCAGGTTGGCCTTGGTGTCCTTGTTCACCTTCACCTCAGTGATCTTGAGAAGGCAGGACAAGCACTGGAAGATGTAGCTGTCGCCAACCATCTCCTTGTACTTCACCTACTTGCCAAGGAATGGCCAGGGTGACTAAAGCTCAGCCTCAGTAAGCTCAGAGTTAATAGACTTCGCTGAATCTCTTTGGCTTGATGCGGGCACAGTTTTTTTGCAACGCCATCACTAATTCAATACTATAAAATAACAAAGCACTGCACTACTAAATTACAATAAAAATAGGATCAGTTTTGAATAGGGGCGTAACTTTGTAAGTGTTTAAAACGTTAATAAACGGATATTAAAGAATATACACGTGCACAAAAAAATAGAACGGAAGAAGCACGGAAACATAGGAAAAAAAAATCATCAAATAACGTGTAAAACCGGTAGTGCTCAGAAGCAATACCTCGTGACCTCTCGTCCGACAGCTGGTGAGAGACTAAAGCTGAGCGAACGTTTTGAGAAGACGTCAAGACCGGCCGCCCCGCACTCCGTTTAATATACGTTCGGTTCTCATCTAGGTCTTACCAATTTCTGCCTCCAAGGAGGCACGCAGGGCTTGCCCCTGTGCTAAACTGGAACAAAAAACTGAAATTATCGATTATCGCTAGTTTGGAACCAAAAGTATAGGCGATACCGATGGATCGATAACGCGGAAAAATATCGGATAACCGATAACCCGATATCGTTATCGCGATAACGCCCACCTATGGTATTATTTTATATATGGTAGTCTAAGCTAGTGACATAACACCGAGGAACATGCAATGTTGAATGTTTGCACAGATTTAAAAATCGAATGTCCTATCCCTCAGTCATCCATATAACGAACCATGTTCGCACTCCCACACTTTAAGCCGTCATGACATGAAAAGCTCGTTGGTGCTCATACTGACAGCGTGACACATAAGAAGTTAGGTTACAACAGACGCATGTCTGGGAATTCTCATTACATCACCGTACGGTGCTAGCGCTGCCTTCCATCACTTATACATCCTGCTAACCAATAATCTTTGCATTCCAATATATTTACTGTAATGCTTTTAAAGACCTTACAAGTCAACTTATTCCAAGTTTGCGTTAGAATAGGAGAAAATAAATTTGGTTATCGCAGTGATAAATCTTTTTAGTTGCTAGCTTATAAACGTTATTTCTAGTGACCAAGCAGCTATCTAGGGTAGATATTTAGTTATAATTTATATTGATAAATCCGTTTAGTATATAAAATAAATTAATAGTTCGCCACACAAATGCCGATTTTATAATAAAAGTAAATGAAGGTGCATCAGTCTGTTTGCCTACGATGTATTTCTAATTTCAGGAAATAATTTCGTTGCTCGACGCTAAACGCGCTCCAATACTGCAATATCCTTTAGTAAGTACGGAGACCGGAATTCCACCGCCTATTCCAAATAAAGTCGCACAAGCAATCTATAGAGGGGAAGAATATTATCTTTTGATTTAACTCATTATGTCTAGCTATGTAACATAGAAAACCTTTCGCTTTTTGTGACGCTGAATTGTATTTTTTAAAAGTTTTAGATCACTTGAAATTGAGAACCTTAAACCCTTCCCATGTTTACTAGATTTAAAGTTTTATCAGCCATAAATCCTTCCCATGTTTACTAGATTCAAAATTTTATGAGCCATAAATCCTTCCCATGTTTACTAGATTTAAAAGTTTATCAGCCATAAATCCTTCCCGTGTTTACTAGATTTAAAATTTTATCAGCTATAAATCCTTCCCATGTTTACTAGATTCAAAATTTTATGAACCATTAATCCTTCCCATGTTTGCTAAATTCAAAATTTTATCAGCCATAAATTCTTCCTATGTTTACTAGATTTAAAATTATATCAGTCATAAATCCTTCCTATGTTTACTAGATTTAAAAGTTTATCAGCCATAAATCCTTCCCGTGTTTACTAGATTTAAAATTTATCAGCTATAAATCATTCCCCAGTTTACTAGATTTAAAATTTTATTATCCATAAATCCTTCCCATGTTTACTAGATTTAAAATTTTATCAGCTATAAATCCTTCTCCAGTTTACTAGATTTAAAATTTTATCATCCATAAATCCTTCCCATGTTTACTAGATTTAAAATTTTATCAACCATAAATCTTTCCCATGTTTACTAGTTTTAAAATTTTATCAGCCATATTGTAGTCCCTTCGAACATTATCATGACATCTGCATTATTTTCACTTGTGAATGTTAAACAGGATTTGCTATCTTTTCGACCATTTTACTACTTTATCCAAGTATTCTTGTATGTTTTCAGATTCACTATTATATTTTGCACTACTAGTTAAATTCTAGTTATCGCAAATATAGATAAATTTTACCTAATAAATTTGTGACAAAGTTGCTTATAGGGTGGAAACACGAAGTGTAGGTTGATATTTATTTCCTTATTATCAGAATACAATGCAATATTAAATAATGATTAGACTAAAAATTTTAAAAGTATATGCTACAAGATGATCTAACTAATATTCAATGTGACCGACCGCTTTTTGCTTCGATGGAAAGAAGTGTAGTTATCACTAAAGCGCAAGTGGTGCGCAGGGTTTCAGCTAATATTTCCTTCAAGCATTTTTCTAGTTTGCACTTCAGAAGTTCGACATTTTAATCAGATTTGGTACAGACATTCTGCTCAAACATTGATCACAATCAAAAGTCCATGAGGTTAAAATATGGCGAACTTAGAGGTCAAAGTTCTTTTGAACAAAACTCTTTGAACTATTTTGTTGTGTGTGAGGTTTTTCATTATTTTTGAAGGTAATATCGGCTTTCTAAAATACATCCAACCATCGGACGACTTTCTTCTCCAATATGCCCAAATATATTGATCGATATTTACGCCCTCTTCAAGAAAGATGCAAGGTGTTTGCTGACGAGTTGAGGTTACACCTACACACCCACTTAAGCTGATTTTGCCTACTGAAAGATATCCGCTTTTCAACTTGTTTTACTTTTAATTTGTCTCCAAACACGATCATTCTGTGTTTTGTCGGTGGCCTGGACAGTAAATAAGTTCTCATCCGTCCACGGAACTGCTGGCTGCAGGTCATCGAGGAGGAGCAGCTTTTCTCTTTCGACTCTCTTATTTTTGATTGAGTTGCAAAGTAGATGCTCTTTAGCTATCTTGATTATAGGAAGTTTCAGATCACTTTTCAGCATTTTTGTATGGTCTCATAGCTCACTTTGGTCGCCTGATCTTGTTCATATTGTTTTTGATGAAGGATGGGCTCCTCACTGATCAGGTTGGGGTGTTCTTCACTCTTGGAAGGCAACTACCTGTCTCTTTAAGCTGCTTAAATGCTTTAAAAGAACAGACCTACTCACAGTGGGGGTTTTCATTTGGAAAATATTGCCCGCTCTCTTCCCACTTTTATACGCGTACTCGATTGCTTCACATTTAAAGTTAATGTTTTCTGGTTTCAGTCCTCCTACCGAGCTACATATGTTGCTGCTTATCAGGTGGATGTCAGTCAGGGCAAAACCCAACTCCCCACCGTGATGCCCAGTCACGGTGGTGACCTCCCTTATAAATACTGTCAGCTTAATAAGAATCCGGAAGGAGATTTGAACTGCCGACCAAGCGATTACCGGGCAAGCGCGCTAATCACATTTGACAGTGATATTTGTAAACGAGTGTTGCCTTTTATAAAATTGCAATTTGATTTACACAATTCAATAAATTCTGAAAAAACATGCAAAAATGTAATTAATTAATGGTAAGTAAACATATTTTAAATCATTTGTAAAAAGAAGTCTACACTTTGTGTTTCCACACTTTATTAAAAAAAAACAAATATCCGAGAACAAATGCCTGAGTTACGCCACTAGTGGCCAATTCCCGTGAAGAATTATATCTAATAGTAATAAATAGTCCTACTACTTTCCAGTTTAGCCTGCTCTTCTTATTCCGTGTGCTTTTAGCTTTATTAAGTGTTTTATGACGAATGCGCCAGAAGCCTTTTTAAATAGAGGGAAACTACATCTACAGCTTTATTTGGGCCATAGGTTGCGATCATTTGATTACAACATCTATTAAATTACATGAGCGTACGTGTCGAAAGATATGCTGCGAGTCAAAAAATATTATGTAATTATAATCAATTATATAGTTACCACATTCTAATACCTTTTGCGATTTTACTGTTTTAAAAAAAAACACAAAATACTGAAAATATATGAATTGCTATGCCTAAAGATTTGAGCTAGCAACGCTAATCCATCTGATGGACAAATATGAGAACTAGGTTTACCTAGTTAATTTATTAAATAGCACTAGGCTAGCTTATACTGAAAATAGATAAGAAAATTTTGACAGGAACGAAAAGTTAGAACTTATAAGACAGGGTAGTGATTTCCTAACTAGGACAGCCTTGTCCGACCTTCTCACTTATTAAAGAGAGATGCGTTGTTTTCTAAAGTCTTTTAGGATAAGAATTCTTATTTTTTGGGAGATTTTTTTCCCGTTGTTTTAAAAGCAATAAAATGGAAAAGGTTGTAGAAAACATGATAATTTTTAAATTGGTTAAATTTACTAAAATAATTTTTCTAAAGCGGATTAAACTTTCCGGTGTGCTATTATTTACCTCCAGATTCTCAAACAAACGACTATAAGAATTTGCTAAAGATTGAAGTAAGGGATGTTGGACGAAAAATACCAGGATGAGCCTCTATGCCTTTTTTGAAAATTGGTTTTCCCTTTGGATATTTGAATTTCCTAGGAACAATTTCCTTGGTAATAGATTTTAAAAATTGTAAAAAGGGCTATTAACAGTTCACCTTCTAAATGCTTAGGGTTGACTGGCTAAATTTTATCGGACCCATGCGGTTTGGAAGTTTTCATTAGCTTGATGTAAAAAGCAATTTTTTCTTCGGTTAGGTCATTATTTGAAAGTGTAGCGTCTTAATAAAAAATTAATGCATCTTCTATTGTCAATAATTTATTTGCATCTTTGATGGTAATATCTTTCGAAAAATGTTCATTTAATGTTTTAATCACCTGGTGTGGACCGTTACTAGGCCCTTGGTATTCTGAAGGGGGGTGATGCGCTCTCTAAAGAAATTACGACTGTTTACATATTTATAAAATTGGTTTGGCTCGGAGTTATATCAACTAGCACCTTTACCTAGTTTCTTTTAGACATTTTTTTTTCCCCATTGGACAGGAGGACTATAATAGTATAATATTTTCGATTCTTGACAGTACTTCTGCTTTTAGCAATTAATACAATCGGTTACGTTCACTTTAACACATTTTAATTTCACTATTTATCCGTAGCACCTATTTTGACCTATTACAAGTTACAGTTTTATACCACACTATTTTGATAGTTATAGTGAAAAATGATCACTGCAATTATTTATACATTTTTTGGATGATTTAAGCGTTTAACATTTCATCCCAGGTTAAAATCTTTAATGTGATTTGAGAGCTGTCGTTAACAAGTTTAGAAATCTTTATATTGAATCTAATTATGTTGTGATCGCTGTTCCAAAGTGTTTCGCCTATATATATATATATATATATATATATATATATATATATATATATACTTTCTACTAACGCATCATTATTAAAACTTAAGTCTGGAATATTATTTCAAGATGTCGGTTCTTCTACTTATTGAGGCAGTAAATTATTGTTTATAAATTCTAGAAATAGTTTTCAGGCATTTTCCGCTATTTCATTTAAAAATCTACGTTGGAAGATTGAAGTTCCTGCATATAACCTTTAATCTTTGTCTAATAAGCTCGATAGAGGTTGAAAATAATAACATCGTACTCTTCAGTGTTCCTTATTGACTATAAACCACGAAAACATTTACTTTAGTTGTATTTAGCAACAAGTCACCCTTAACCCTTAGACGTGTTATCTACAATGCTGTCTTTCATTATCGCGCCCAAAAACGCCTTTAACCTTTTTTAGACGTATCCATATTAATCCCTTTGTAGCGACGAGAGATAAATTCATAAAGTTCATATTAAAACTATCGATCCAATTGACGAAGGGACAATTATTCATTAAATGGGTACATTTGGAAATAACCCAATCAAATTGGATGGACCAAACCTAATCTCCTTTTACGGAAATTATGTTAGATTATGTCCACCAATTTTAATTGATTTATTTTCAATTTGACTTTTTGAACAAGAGATGTTGAAATTCTGTGGCCGGTAATTAAAAAAGTTGTGAAGGCAAGGATCAATATTCAGTTAAATGAATGGAAAGGTTACCGAAAAAAATCACCATAAGATATCTCCGTAAAACTTTATACACTTACTAAATTTCATTAACAAAGAATCAGATCCTATAACCAACATTCCGTATTTTATTGAAATAAACAGGGCCCCCAAAAGATGAATTTATACAGGGTTTTGAAAAAGTTCTGCTACACTCGGATTTTTTTTATCTTTTGAGAGGTATACGTAGGTTATAGAAAAGGTTCCGCCAAACATTTCCAGCACTTTTCATTGAAACATCTTTTCCGATGTGTGTAGGTGTGTCGAGAGGAAGTGAAAAGAATCTAGATTTCAGCTCTCCTGTGCGTGGGACACAACAGGTTCGACATTGCCAAACAGCTCATCGTCAGCTAGATGATCGTCTACAGAGTAGCAGGGAGGCTCAAGAACGGAGAAGACCTCGTTCAGGAGAGCTTATACTAGCCGAGTGGATACGACGTTGGCCTCCCAATGTCGCGGTACAAGGTTCGATTCCGAATCCAGGCATCAACGAACACAAACGTCAGCGCATGTATACTGATATGTGGACGCGCTGTGCTCACCCCGTTTTTCAGGTGCGTAGATCTTACACCTCTCACCTCACACATAGCCAATCACAACACTGCTTTCTTCCCCTCCCTTCTTCACAGCACAACATACACACACACTCCTTGTTCCAAGGAATCCTGCCGATGGGTATCCAAGTACCTCTGACGCGGAATAGGTCCCTCTCTCCCGAGGTAATGAAGGCTTCCACCTGACCGCTGTTTGGGGTCAAAATATAATACTTCCTGGCAACTCTCCCCAAAAGAGGACCGGCCCCTGGGGCCCTCGGGCCGACCAGCGATTGTTATACTGACCTTATATAAAATTTCATTATCCGGTGGGGGATCCTCCCAGTATCATGGGAGGATTAGCGCTGAGTAACTAACTAACTACCTCGTTCAGGCAGTTTTCGAAAGTGCTCCGAAGCTTAAAATGACTGCGCTCGTGAAAAGAAAGCGCATCTCGTTAGTGACGGTATCCAGGGTAGTCAAGGAGGAGGGTGGCAAAAGCTCGAGGTGCGTGGAAAGCCTACCGCTTACAGACCGCATTGACTTCTCAACGACTTGAAGAGTCTTGGTATTCGAATTCTCACTTTTTCTGATGAAAAGATCTTCACGGTCAATCCGCTCATCAATATCTAAAAAGACCGCGTACAAAGCTTCTGCTAGGACGTCTCTGAGGTCTGCCACGTGTCCACGCCTAAGCACCTGACCTCCGTGATGATGGTCGGTATCGTGGCTTCAAATGGCGGGAAGATGCCGCTGGTGTGGTAGGCGGCTTGTTATGGCTCACCGAGTCAGATTGCAGGTACATCTTGGCCACGAATGTCCTGTCATGGGTGAGAAAGATAATAAAGTAGAAGGACCACGTCTTTCGGCAGGACGATGCCCAGGCCCACATGTCCAAGACCACACAAGAGTGGTTAAGGTCGAAGATGAACTCCTGGTCGAATGAATTTTGGCCGCTGCAGTCACGCAACCTTAGTCCATTCGACTACAGTGCGTGGGTGCATGTCAAGGGCAAGGCTTACAAGATCCGCCACAGCATCTTCAAAAAGATTAAATCTTCCGTCAACTGCATGTGGACTTACATGTGGAAGGACTTCGTCCACACCGTATTCACGGCTTTCAGGCTCACCTTGAGTCTTGCTCGTCGCCGAGGGCGGCCATATTGATTAATATTACAATTTAATGAAGTATTTATATGTAAAACAATAAAAACGTGTCTAACTGCATCAAAACTATCATTGTGTCCTTTGTTGAGAGCAGTGTAACAACTTAAACAAGACCTTGGAAATACACGGTAGAGCAGAGACTTAATACTCTCCAAATTAGAGAAATATATTTTTCGCGATAATGAGCAATCGCAGAGCTGTTGATTGAAAACTATTATTTTCTCCCTTTTCGCCCTTTTACTTAAATAATTCATATGTTGAGACCTCAATTCTTCAATTGTGCATAAACTGAGAGCCTTATGGTTAAAATGAGTTAATACGGATCGATATACTTTAAGAGCTTCATTATATTTTACTTTTCACCAAGACTGTGGGTATGGGTGGGGAAAAAATAGGGATCAAGATATTCAAGAGAACAGTAATAATGAAACGATAGACACCCTCTCCTCTGACGATCTCCTCGTCTTAATCACATTAAACACAAAAACAAACTTCAGGCTACAAAAACCCCTCAAAACATACACAAATTATCACAAGGCAAACTGGATAGAATAAACAAAATAAATTGAACAAGTACTCTCCAACATCCAACTCCCCAAAGATGCACACACATCAAACAAAATACTAACTAACACTATCTTACAAGTAGACAAACACAACATCCCACGTAGGAAAATACACAACACAAAAAAACTACTCCCTGAACCAATCAGAAACCTCATAGCACAACGGAACAACACTAGGAAACAAAAACCATCACACTCCAACATTATAGAACAAAACAAACAAATAGATCGCGCCATACAAGAACACAAACAAGAATTATGGAAACATCACCTATACCAGCAATGGAACCACAAAACAAACACACACAAACTCTGGAAAACCATTGCTGGCCTCACAAACAAAAAATCAACACAGCCACAAAACAACGCCATTTCCTTCGGAAACAAAGAAGCCACAATACCCATACAAAAAGAAGAACACTTCAAAAAACAATTTACAAACACAACCATACACCAAACGAAAAATAAAAAGAGATAAATAGACAAACTTACAAAAAAAACTCCCCAAACCATAATTCACAACCACAAAAGAACCGACCATCAGAGCCATAAAACGAGCAAGAGACAACGACTCCACCGGCCCTGATGGCATAAACATCAAACACCTCAAAGACCTAGGTCAAAATGCCATAAACCTCCTCACGCACACTTACAACCTCGCCATAAACACAAACAGCATACCTAAACAATAAAGAGTAGCAAAACTAATTCAAATACCCAAACCAAACAAAGAGATAAACAAAGGAGACTCCTACAACCAATAACGCTGCTTTTCCCCATAGCCAAAACACTATAAAAAATCATCCTACTCTACATCACATCCAACATTCCAAACACACCACACTAACATGGGTTCAAACACCTGCACTTAACCACCACAGAATTACACACAATAAACAAAATAATCACAAATGGATTCAACAAGAAAGTTGCACCACATAGAACGATAGCAGTCGCCCTTGACATGTCCAAAAGCATTCGACACAGTAGACCTACACAAAGTAGCCATACTCACCACCCTAATCAAGTACATAGCAAACTACATCAAGAGATGACTCCAATACTCCCAAATACAAAACATAAAATCTAAACACAGACCCACAAAATACGGAGTTCCCCAAGGAGGAGTATTTTCCCCAACATTTTTCAACATCTACACTTCAGATATACTAACTCCCACAAACAGTAAAAATTGTCACCTACGCAGACGACATGACAATACTCTTATCACAAAACAAACCAGAAGCCGATGCACAAGAAATACAACCTTACCTCAACAAAATACACACATGGACAATAGAAATCTCACTAAAGCTAAACACCACCAAAACAATGACCATTCTCTTCACACCAGACCATGCAGAATACAACACAACGCTAAATATAAACCTAGAAAACATACCACTACCAACCACAAGAGAACCGAAGATCTTTGGTCTCACTTTTGACTGCAAACTCACATACTCAAAACTCATACAAAACACAATAGTCAAGGCCACAAAAACACTCAAAGTCATCAAGGCACTCACAACTACACACTGGTGGAAAATAAAGGAAACGCTCATTGACACGTACAAGACAATCACAATACCAGCACTAGAATACGTCAACAAAATCTGGTCTCCAATCGTTTCAGAAACCAACACTAAAAAACAACAGACAATACAAAACACAGCCCTCCACACTGCCACAGGATGCACTCTTGACACAAACACCCAACATTTACACCACGAGACGAATATCCTACCAATCAAAAATCACCTAAAACTACATGCATCACAACTCAGGCAGAAAACACAACATCCAAATCATCCCCTCCACTACGTCTCCAGACAACCACCCAATTACCGACACATAAAACAGACAATTTTCGATAACAACAACAAGTACACCACCAACTTAGATACATACCCTAACACAACAACAGAAGATACAATCAAGCAATACAAGAAAACAATCCACTCTCATAATCGTATCATCAACAATATTTGACAAATAGGACTCACAACAAAATATTAAGTGCAATACTCCAACCATACACAACTCAGAACAAACAGTCACAAAGCAGATCAGAAGAACACTAACACAGATACGAACAAATAAATCACCACTCCTGACGTCATACATGCACAAAATATCTCCAACTATACAACACTAAACTGCCCCAAATGCTTAACACAAATACACAACACCATGCATCTCTTCAACTGCCCGAAGATACTTGCAGACCTGAGCCCGGTGGATCTCTGGGAGAGACCCCGGGAGACTGCGAGTCTGCTCCTGCGAAGTTTCGGGGAGCTGGTGTAGGGCGTGGAATAGGTGTGAGGGTCCCCGGCCCACTGTCGGACCCGGGACGGGGTCGCTACCACCAGAGTAAAAATGATAAACAGGTATTAGGAAACAGACTAAAACTAATCACATGTACTAACTACATCAAAACTGATATGTGAGATTGCACACAAAGTTAATCAACAGTCAAACTGAAGTCGACCAGGCGGGGGAGGAATGCAGGCCTTCACTTGACAGAACTCAGTGACAAATATAGGTTTAAAAGTAGTTGATATTCGTGTATCCTATATTTGGAGAAAGTTTTGAAAATATTTTGAACATATATTGCCCCTTACCCAATTCAGAAAGTTTACATGAGAAAGTTCTTTCTCATCATGTTAATGTTTTAAACATACATTTTCATTTATCAAATCAAGAAAATTTACATGAGAAAGTTCTTTCCCATCATATCAATGTTTTGAACATAGATTTCCCTTTATCCCATTGAGAAAGTTTACATGAGAAAGTTCTTTCACATCATGTCAATGTTTCGAACATAGATTTCCCTTTATCCCTTTGAGAAAGTGTACATGAGAAAATTCTTTCCCATCATGTCAATATTTTGGAAATAGATTTTCCTTTATCCCATTGAGAAAGTTTACATTAGGAAGTTCTTTCCTATTATGTCAATGTTTTGAATATAGATTTCCCTTTATCCCATTGAAAAAGATTACATAAGAAAGTTCTTCCTCATCATGTCAATGTTTTGAACATACATTTCTCTTTATCCCATTGAGAAAGTTTACATGAGAAAGTTCTTTCTCATTATGTCAATGTTTTGAACATACATTTCTCTTTATCCCATTGAGAAAGTTTACATGAGAAAGTTCTTTCTCATTATGTCAATGTTTTGAACATAGATTTCCCTTTATCCTATTGATAAAGTTTAAAAGAGAAAGTTGTTTCCCATCATGAGAATTTTGGTAAGCTAAACTTCAATGTACGTAGTGATGGTATTTAAAAATAACAAATAATGATTGCCCGAAGTGGTGTGAAGCCGGTTACTATTTTTTATACTAATCTCATGTCACTGTTAGCTAAATCGTTGTGATTTCCTAGTAATTTTGACATTATTTTGTTGTAAATGGATATCAAAACCATCCAACAGTCCATCTTTAGCTCTTTTTTACATATTTTTGCAAGCCTGATATGAAAAAAAATGATTCAAGTGATCCTATTTTCATGTCACAGAAAATTTTGAAAGTTTCAAACCTTGACTTTAGTGAAAGTATTTAAGATGTTTCACACACAAGTGGCAGAGATGTTGCAGGCAAAAACTTAGGAAAAAAACAACAAAATTCCTTTTCCTCAGGAAATTATCCGACACTTCTGGGGAAGTTCTTTCGGAAGTTTGTGGTGTATTAAGTAATTCGTTCTAGGAATATTAATCTATTCCAGTTCTCATTTTGGGGATAAAATATGTTGGGCTATCCGGCGACAGTGGCCTAAAAAATGATATTTGAATGGGAAAGTGATCACTACTATGGAGTTTATCGACTACTTCCCACACAAAACCAGCTTGCGCATCAGAAGATTACAAAGATTGAGCAAGATAGGAAAATGAACTGGTTCTCGGGCAGTGATGCATAAACTCATCCACCTATTAGAAACTTATCTAGAGCTCGTCAAACAGGTTGACAAGAACTTGATCCCTGGGATTGGTCGAGTTGTCTCCCCAAAGCGGGTGTATACCTTCTAAATCCCCGAACAAGAGAAAGGGCCTCGGCCTCCCTGCCACGATGCAGCGGAAGTTCCTCGCATCGGAGTCAGCTGACGGTGCAATTTATGCAGAAATAACAGTATACCTCCTATCCAAGTGCAGCTGCACTGCTACTGCTTGAAAGGAGATATTTTAAAGAAAGAAAAGAACGGGGACATCATGCTGGGTGTAAATGGCGCATCTTCTAGCCCGACTCCCATCCCGTGATAGTCGGTTCGTAAAACCCTAATATCCCGACAGGGTGGGCAGGGACACGCGCCGGGCATGGTCTCCTGCAAAAGGATAGCAAAATGAAAATGGGAGGAGACGAGTCTCCGCAGCTCCTCCCAGTTGGCTCGGAGTCCGCGGCAATTTTATTGAACGAATAAGCACTCTAGTCCTAGCTCGAGGGAGATGCGGATGCTTTCTTTGAAGAAGAGGCCCTCAGGGGAATGGCCTAAAGATTTCCTCAGGAGAACTCCAGGCGCTGTTGGCCAAACAATGCGCTGAGTTGAGGTTGGGCTCGGCATGCGGTGATGATTTGTAAGCTGGGCCGCACATTTAAAGGATCCACCGTCTTCGAGTGACCAAGTCTAGCACTGGCTGTAAACGTAGGACCCGAAGCTCGGGGATCAGCTTTAGTAACCACGCAATACGGCCTCACGACCAACTTCAAGGGTGTTTCCTCCTGTGAGTCTAATGGCTCTAGGATTTCCTTCTTCAGGAGACACGCATCACTTTGCATCGAAGAAGCAGGGTGCGACTCTTTGCAGTTCACACCCCTGTCCATACACGATTTGGAATTATCGTGTACGGCCTTGGAGGACCTTACACAGACTTCGGGTAACCCCGAATTTCCACGTTTAATGGAGCGATTCGTATGGCCAAAGCGGTGTCATTAATAGCATATCCGCGGTTGTAGCACGAAGGCCGTCACAAGGTACTGATAACAACCAGTAAGCACCGATTCAGGGAGCTGGGTAGAAACCACATGGCCCTGCTATCCCTTGCCCCCAAAGGGAGTTAGACTTATCGAACCACTCCCTCCGGGAGCCGTTATCTTGGACTGCTTGCTTGATCTCTGGGCAGTCGCCTGTAAAAGTAGTGTGGAATTACTGCTGGAAAGAAGATTGAGTCTCCCAATGGCGCCTCTAGATTAGGTGAGCAGGATTCCACCGCACCGGTTGGTCTCGGATAGGAATAGCCTCCTTTCCAGTAGAAGAGGGTTGGCTGAGCCTCTGAAAAAGCACAGTGAAAGGCTGGTCGGGATGACGTATTCAGCTTGGTCACTATACCTAACAACCTTACGTCAGAGCTTCCGGTTCCGTGATCTAAATGAATGCCGGGTCGTAATCGAGGAGGTCCATAGGCAAGAGACGAAGGGTCGATCAAATGGTAGAGAAAATATGAATGAAAAACAACGATGGAAGGGCAGGGTCGAGATGAGGCAGAGTTGGTACACGATACAGTGATTAGGGGTTAGCAAAGGAAGGAAGAGAGGCTAAGGTAGGGCAAGACGGTCATTGATATGATTTAGCGGACCAGCAGATCCAGCCTATGCTACGTGACGCCTAAGTATAGAAATACCCCTAGCTTGCACGCTGCCTTGTTTATAACTTGGGTACTTGACACCAGGTTTTGTGCCACATCTGAACTGTAGCATCAGCCTCCACATCTAGAATAGTGATTAATGCAATCACGCCACATGTTCCAATCCTCAAGGGTCTATCTAATTAGCGACGTCGCGAGCTCAAGGTTACAGCACGGTAGTGAGTGCCAGGTTGTTAACAAGTGTACTCTAGTGCATCTTGAGCTACCATATCCAATGTAAGGTGAAAAACATTGAAATGACTTAATGGATATGTGTCAGGTACCCGTTGCATTGAATTTGCATTCGATTTAAAGCCAGACGCGGCTGGTCACTATCATTAAGTATCCGTGGTAGGCCACTGCGCTGTCTACGGTGGGTGGTATTGCCTCCAATGAGGTATTCTCGTTACACACAGGGTATCAACGAATGTTGTATGTCCCCACAGAAATGGAATACCCCGCTCAAACTCGCTTTATCATGGTCAGCCTATTTGGTGTTTGCACTAACGCATAAAAACTCAGATCACAACTGATACAAATCTTGAAATTTCCAGAGGGGGCCAACTATTACCTCTATATCCTGTAACCAGTGACATTTGGCAACAGTGTATTATATTTATGCCACTTAAGCTTCTTGTCTTTTATACTGTTAAGTAATCAGTCAGTCTCCAACCATCGTAAAACTTATTGGAAACAAATAGTGTTATACATTGAAAAAATTAAAATAAATCGATATGACCTGATAGAAACAAAATACTAAAATATTCAAGACGCCTCTAAAATAGTTACTGTGAAACTAATATTAAAAGGATGGAACCCAGTATAAAACAGTAGATAACTTTGGATATTTGAACCGCTATAATATGTAGCATATTCTTTAACATCGCTTTCAAAATTTCAAATTATGATTACCGAGATTGTGTCTAATTGTTTATAAAATGGAAAAAAATAAGGTTGTCAACGAGCACTATATGAAATTCGCTTTGAATGCAAGAAAGCAATTAACACTACCACAAAATTTGATATATACTACTTGATGATTATCAATCTATATTCTTTATTAGTACTTCAGCATTGATTAATCCAAATAATTTGTTTTAAATTATGCAGATCCTTACTTAAACTAGCTATTTTATTGATATTTCAGAATTGAGTTTTTAGTGGCTGCTGCAAGCTCTCTTATTAGCGCTCGCTCCTTGCTTTGCAAGGAGGCCAAAAGAGGCGAGAAGACTTCCACTGTTGCCAACCATCTTAACAAGCTGAAACCCAGAATACTTAAAAATATAGCAGTCTCTAACCAAAACAGTACAAGGTCCAGGCTAGTATAACCAATAGTTTCTTATCACAAACCAATTGAATCACGACGTAAATCTCTATAGCCTTTTGTTTATAATTAAATAAATCTCCATTTTGAAGTGCATCGTTCTATCTTACCTTCAGTTTATTTTAAATGTTAGGTTCATCTCTCGTTTTCACTATTCAAATACCTTCCTTTTTGGTATTTGATATAGGTTGGAAACACAAAGTGTAGTCTGATTTTTACAAGTTATTTTAAATATGTGTACATACCATTAATTCATTACTTGCACGTTAGTCTGGATTTATTGAATTTTGTGAATCAAAATGTGAATTTATAAAAAGTCACCCATTTACAAATATAACCGGAAAATGTGAACCAATCTCGTGCCTGTATAGCAGAGGGAGGAAAGCGGGCAATATTTCCATACTGTTGAACCACCACTGTGAGCAAATCTGGGGTTTAAATCTATCAAATGACTTAAAGTGAAAAGCAGTTATATTCTAAATGAGAGGACCATCGCGTTCCTATCAGTGAATACCTAACCCTCATTAAAAATGCGATGAACAAAATTAGGCAAAGTCTAAGGAGTGCCAGACAACTTGTTTTGCAGACAAAAATAAGCCATGTGGCCATGCAAAATTGAGAAAGGATGATCTGAAACGTTATTCATTCCAGAGAGCTAAAAGACATCCACTTTCCAACCTCACAAAAAAGAAGAGTGTTGGAAGAGCAAAGCTGCTCCTCCAACGGCTCCTTGATATCTCGCAGACTCCATTTCTGTGGATGGATGAGAAGTCGTTTACTGCAAAGGCCACCCAACACACATAGAATGATCGTGTGTGACATATCTCTTTAATGTGTCGAAGTTTTGTAGTGCAAACTAGAAAAATGCTGGAAGAAAATATCAACAAAACCCTAGTCGCTACTTGCGCTCGGATTACAGTGGAATACAATAGTGTCAAGATCTTGCTAGATGGATTTAAATATGAAGAATGCGGTTAAGAGGTTATTGAAGACTTTAAAATGGTGGCCCTCTTCATAGGTCTCTAAGGTGACTTTACCAATTTTCCTTATTATCTTTGCCTTTGAGACAGCAGGGGCACCGTGGCACACTACCATAAGTGGGATTGGCCACAACGGACCGAGTTTATTGTGGGGAGAAACAACATCAAATGGGAGTCTTTGTTTGACCCCCAAAGTACTGTTTCCGACTCTGCACTTAAAATTGGGCCTTATCAAAAAATTCGTCAGATCTCTAGATAAGGAGTCTGCAACTTTTAAGTATCTCCAAGATTTCTTTCCTAAGCTATCTGCGGCAAAAGGTGGAAGCCGGGGTCTTCGTCGGTCCACAAATAAAAAAAGATCATGGAGTGCAGGGAGTTTCCTGAGAAGCTCACCTGGATCTAAAAAGCAGCGTAGGACAGCTTTATCACAGTGGTTCTGGGCTTGTTGAGAACTCGGTCAGAAACTACAGCAAGATGGGTTGCAAGATGTTCATGAAAGCCCATCTTCTTGACGATCATCTTGATAATTTTAAGGAGAACATGGGAGCGTACTCCGAGGAGCATGGTGAGCGCTTTCACCAGGATCTACTGGACTTTGAACGCCGCTATCAAGGATCGTATAATGAAAATCTGATGGAAGACTATATTTGGGGGCTGATTAGTAAAAGTAATTTAAAGTATAAGCCTAGGTCAAGGAAAACTACTCATTTCTAATATTTTAATTGTCTCACTTATGTAATTCTAGAATAAATAAATGCTATTTTTGTATCATATTTTTTTTTTTTCTACTTTATGCTATTGAAAGTTTAAATTCGCCACTTCCTTCCAGAGGGAATAGGTAAATTTCATAAAAATATCATTATTCTGGACACAAAAGCCAAGTTTAAAATAAATAAGTGTTTTATCATGTACTCTAGACACAAGCAAGTAGAAATTAACAGTTGCTACCCAAAGACAAAAATCGTGTTACACTGTTATAGCTAGACTTCGTCGCCCTATCAACTCAGCATTTAATCATATTGAATATTAGCTACAGCATCTTGTAGCATATAATTATTTTTGTGGTTTTATTCGAGAGTAAGCATTAATAATATTGCATTTTGTTCTGAAATAATTGAATAAATATCACTCTACACTTTGTGTTTCCCCCTGTAAAACCGATGTTATACCTATAACTTAAAGATAAATATTATATTTAATTTACTTCTTTGGCTTTGAGGTTTGGATAGGCACAAGATAACCCACATTGAAAATCATCTATCCATGCCACCAGAACAGCCGATGAAGACGAATAAGTCTAAAATTCCTTACGCTCTATTTGGTTTTTATCCTCTTTTAATCATCTCCACCTTTTTTCCTCGTTAGTAAGTAAATTTACGTTATTTATTAGCTATCAAATTTTCGGCTGTGAGACATTTTTTCTACCTAATTTTTCTTTTTCTACATAATTTTCATTTTTTCTGGAATACTGAAATTAGGACCTCGAAACGAAAGTCAATTTTCTTATCCTCAAAATGAATTTTTTTTGTTTCTTGTTAATATTAGATTGTTTATTTGTAGGGGGATGTTCAAGTTATTGTATTTTTATGAGTTTACTTTCGGAAGGGAGGAGTGCGAAAGGACGACTTCAAAGGACCACCTTGACACCCCCCCCCCTTCCTCGAGCAGAGACCACGGGGCTTGGAGCAGGTTCCTAAAAAGCGAAGAAATTCTCGCGTGGGGACAGCCAACACAACTGTTCAGAGCTGTGTTTGCTTAAGCCGGCCGATCCCCAGCTGAGACGCCTTTACCGAGAACCCCATACCTCTCGGACATACTAATCCCACGCAAACAGGAGTCTCCAGCTAACCCCCATGCCTTGAGTCCAGGATCGCCGCCAGAACGAGCGTCTTCCCAAGGCCTTATCTCGTCTTGGTAGACGAAAAACGGCACCATTATGTTCCCCCGGGACTGCCATGCTCTGGAGGCCTTCTAGCGAGCAAGCCGACGGAGTATTTAATCTGAGGTCTCCCCTTACTCGAGAGAAATCACCACCCACTTTTCGCAAATATACACACCCCTCTTCTCTAGTCGAACCTCGGAGTTAGGTTTCGTCGGCTAGACTAATTGTCGTGAATTTTGGCCACAGTCAATAGGCAAATTCGCGAAGCGGCATTTCACGGATAATTGTGGGACCCACTCATCTCATCCCGTTTTCAAGATTACTTCGCCCCCTCGTTCAAGATTACTTATTTCCGCATCCAAGAGCATCACGCCCGGAGTTCAAGAATATCTCGCCTCACCTTTCAAGAGTAATTCGCTCAGTATTCAAGATTACCTCACTCGTGCCCAAGGTAATCCAATCCCGCCCTTGAGATTACTTCGCCCGTGCCGCAAGATTATCTCACCCTGTAAGAATCCAAGCTTTGGTTTCACCCCCCAACCTCACCAAGAGTCAAACCTACAAGGTAAAAGCCTTTTCACATTTTCTACTCCTTCTCGAAGATTATCTCCTTTTGTCATTATTTTCCTTTCTAACCGAGTCAAGCATTTACCCCCCGATTGTCTCTTTAGTCATTAAGTTATTATTTCTTTTGAGCCCGACATTATTTCTCAATTTATTCCTATGTGTATATTTCTATATTTATCTTGTTTTTGTTGTAACTAAACCTTTATTCGGGTTTTTAATCTTTCAATAACCTTGAATGAAACCTGGCATTTAAAGAACTCCCCGGCCAACAATGAGGCACTCGCCGAGATTTAATCGCTTTAAACTCCCCCGAACCCAGGAAAGACTTACTGTCCCACTTCATTAGGTCCGCACAGACGGTCATCTTTCGGCCGCCTGCCACGTGAGTGTAATTGCCTTCACAGCTGCTAAGGTATACACTTACGATACCACGACATTAATTTCTATTTTGCTTCTCTCTCATTTTAGTCAATTAAAAAAGAATGTTGCATGGAGTTTCCATAACCTCCCAACGGCTGAGACACCTATTAAAAATACAAAAACTTTCTAACTCATATTCGTTTTATAGAGGGGGATAAAATAAGTTTCTGTGTATTGAGAAAATTCCCTCGTTGAAAAGTGAAATAAGCGTCCTCAGTGAAAACAAGAAAGTAGAAAAAAAGGATAGAAATCATTGTGTTTGCCCCTAAATAGAGAAGGTTAAATCTTTATGTTTGAGCACAACGATATTTTCAACACGTACTGAAAATATTTATATCACGTATTAAATCTACCTGTACATATGTTTCTTTCATCCTCTCTCCTCTTTTAAGGTGTTTTTTTTTATGCAATTATTGTAAGTATTATATATACTGCTGCTATTTCGCTACACCCATGTAAACACCTTTGAATCTAAGGTATGAGTGAACTACAAGTGACTTACAAAATATGTTTATGCATTAGCCTCGGTTTCACTGAGAAATAAGAAAGAGGTGAGTTAACAAAATGGTTTTTCAATTGGATGATAAATGCAAAAGTGTGTTAAATTTGAATACAATATCAAAATATTAGTAAAAATGCAATCTTTGATGAAGTTATATATGGAAGATACCATCTCACTGTATCGGTCATGAAATACAACGACACAAAAGAAAAAGTGAAAAGGCAACAAGAAAGTGGGTTCCACAAGAATGTGCAAAACATCTAGGGGACAACGCAATCGTCGCAAAAGGCGCAGAAAAGTGCTCCTTCAAATAGCGGTGGGTCTCCGCAAAGGTCTCCGATTTTGAGACATGAAAAAGCAACCCGAAGCCGTCACGGCATTAAGCGGGTAGGGCCTAGGAAACAGTCACAGCGCAATAGCACGGAACTTTAAGTTCTCCTCGACCGTCTCCCATCTTATTTGCCAAGCCGCCCGAAGGGCAGCCACATGATCTTGCCATGTAATCGATGTCAGGTAGAGCGAAACGCTAGTCTGGTCGCACAGTCCTCGCGGACTCTTTGGCGCCGCCCTTATCGGCATGCTCATTCCCCTCAATTCTTACATGTCCAGGAACCCAGCAGAAAATAATCTCGACATCTGACAGGCTCACAAAAAAACGGGGCGTCAAAGAAATCGCGAACCAGCGAATGAAGAGATTCCAATGCCCTGAGAGCACGCAGTGCGCTTTGAGAATAGCTATAAATCACAATCATATCTCCGAACGTGGCACGTTACGTTATTTCCCACACCGAGCAGTGTATTGCAACCAACTAGGCCGTGAAGAAAGACGCAGCGCCTAGCAGAACCACGCTGACTTTGAACAGATGGAATATGGCGTGGAAGTCGACCCTTTCTTGTGACTTGGAGCCATCCGCATATACTGGCATGATTAAAGCGTGACAAGAAGTGTGCTCCGAAAAGGCCAAACGCAATATTCCCGGTGCTGTATAATTTTGGGAGCAGATGAGTAGAGATAAATAGTCAAAGGTGCTACTCTCCAGGGTGGCGTCATGGGCAGAACCAGTGGCGCCATCGGCTCCAGAGCTCTACCTATCTCTCACGGAGTTTTCTATCCATAAAACCAAGGGGCTTAGGGTATAACTGGCGTCTCTCGGAAGCATAGGCACCTTCGAGATCAGCTGCGGATGTAGGGAGAGCAGTTGGCGACTGAGGGAGGCGATAGAAACGCGCGTACATGCGAATAATGTACTGCACGACGCAGAGCAAGTGTCATCACCCCAGCATCGACAAGTAGGCAATCAATAGGGTTCGTGCGGAAGGCACAGGCCGCCAGGGAAAGGCAGGTAAGGAAGATTGAGTCCAGTTTCCGCAATACACAGTTGGATGTGGATGCAACAAACCCACATCCGTAGTCAAGCTTCGAACAAACAAAACCTCGATAAAAAGGTTAGTCAGTAGACCTATCAGCACCCCCAACATCACGGAGCGGAGAATATACATGGCGCGAGAAGAAGTCACACTAAGGCTGCGAATATAAACTTTCCGTGTAAGGCGTCGGTCAAATACAAGACCAAAGAAACGGTGTAAGTATACAACTTCCATGCGAACCCTATTTTAAAACAAGTCTGGGTCGGGATGGAGCCGTGGGTGGCGTCAAAGTGCACAGCCATAGTCGAGGCGAAGGAAAACCGAAGCCTGTGAGCTTCGGCATAGAGATAGACGCGGTTCAATGCTTGTTGCAGTTGACGCTCCAGTGTTGGCATGTGGCCCGCGCGAAAAAGATCGAAAGGTCGTCCACGTAAAGCGTAACGAGAACATCTTCCGGCAGCAGCGAGGTGATGCTGTTGATGCTCAGAGAAAGGAGTGCGAGAATGAGGACACTTCCCAGCAGGACACCCTCTTCCTGCTCCATTGGCTGGAGACAATCTTGCAAAAATTCAGATATAAATATTGGGAGGCGTACTCTCGCGCCGATCGTGTTGAGAGTCTCCATTATACCCTATTGACATGCGGTATCCTAGGCCTTCTCCAGATCAAAAAGCACCGTGGCGTAGTGCTGTTTGCAAAGGAAGACCTAGTAGATGGCTTTTTCTAGTCGAAGTAGAGCATCCGACTTGGAATAAAACATGCGGATGCCGCACTGCGTAGAATACAAATGGCCCCTGCTGTCCAGAAAATGGGTTAATCTAACGTTTACTCGTAGCAATTTATTCATCAGCTTGCACACGTAGTAGGTTGAACACGCCTGCACACGCAGTGGTAGAGTGATCTCTCTCAGGTTTGCCAAAAACGAGCATAGAAGTGATTCTCCAGGAGTCTGGGAAAATACCCTCTACATAGATCTTGTTGAACAAATCTGACACAAAGACAAGGCCTCACTCACCTAGGTGACGAAGTAGGGGGTACGGGACATCGTCCAGACCAGGGGCGGTGTCCGCGCAAGAAGCGAGAGCGGAGCGCAACTCACTCAGAGTAAACTTGTCGTTAAAGGGTTCTCCGCCTCTGGAGGTAAAGTCTAGTCGGCGGCCTTCCGCGACATCAGAGCACACAGTGAATACTAGCCGAGCAGCATCTCAGCTAGAGAATGCCGAGAAAGCGGTGGCAAATGAACCTGCCACAGACGCAGCTCCGAGATTGCAGTCGCATTCTCCTGGAGAACGGGGAGGAGGTCCTGCAAGAACTTGCTACGAATCCTTTTGACTTGCCTCCACACCACTGCTATAAGGATCTTCTCGTTAAGAGAAGACACGTATACAGGCAAAGAATAGCGGCGGGCGTGTTTCAAAACATACCGGAACCTAGCCTAAGCTCGACGAAATGCACCGACAGTGAAATCGTTCGGAAGGCGATTATCTGGCATGTAGGCATAACGCTTATGTCTGAGGGTTGCCTCATGCTCTGCTAACTCCCGCAAGAGCGGTCGGCATGCAAAACGGCCAGAGTTTCAAGAAATAGTAGTTAGGCACACAGCGATGAGATTGCCGGAGATGCACCAACGGCCTTATCTAGCGAGCTAAACTCTTCGAATGAGAAAAAGAAATCAGTCATTTCCTGAAATGAGGACCACCGCACCCGCGCAAAGCATCTCTGGGGCATGCACTGAGGCGGCAGAGGCCAAAAAAATAATACTTAGATGGGAAAGTGATCACTACCATGGAGGGCATCGACTACCCCCCACCCAAAATCAGTCTGTGTATCCGGAGAGCACAAAGATAGATCGAAGCAATTAAATGAAGCGGTTCTCGGGCAGTAATGCGTAAACTCATTCTCATTTAGGACATCTATCTCCCGCTCGTCAATCAGGTTGTCAAGGACCTGACCCGTAGGATTGATCGAGTAGTTTCCCCAAACTTTGTGTCTACCATTCAGATCCCCGACAAAGAGAAAGCGCATCGGCAACCGTGCCTTGACGTGGTGGAAGTCCACCGCATCGAAGTCGGCTGACTATGGATTGTACGCAGAAATAACAGTATACCTCCTATCCAGGTGCAGCTGCACAGCTACTGCCTGAAATTAGGGGTCTAAATCGAAGAGAAAAACTAAGACATCATGCTGGGTGTAAATGGCGCATCCTCCTGATGAGAGGTCGCAAAACCCTTTTACCCCGGGAGGGTGGGCAGGGAGCACGCGCACAGCATGGTCTCCTGTAGAAAGATAGCTATGGGAAAACACGACGAGAAGAGCCTCCGTAGCTCATCAGAGATGGCTCTGAGTCCGCAGCAATTCCATTTAAGGAATATGCCCTCTACTCTTAGCTCGGAGGAGATGCCAGGGCGCTTTTCGAAGAGAAGACCCTCACGAGAATGGCCGTAAGCTTACCGGAGGTACACTCCGAGCGCTGTTGGCACCACAATAGGATGAAAGCGTTGTCGCCTTTAAGGACTTAGAGGAGGAGGTTGGACTCGCCATGCAAGTCTTTTCCATTTTTTGCCTTGAAACATTAGGCAGGCTGGGTTCTTCGAAGGCGGAGTTCTGCCTTTTGAAGGCTACACCGCCTTAGAGTCACCCAGGCTAGAACTAGGTGTAGGCTTAAGAGCCGAAGCTCCTCTAGCGTTGTCGTCCTTTTGGAAAGCAGCTGTATAAACCCCGGAAGATGGCCTAACAACCATCTTCAGGGCTATTGCCTCCTGGGAGTCTAACGACTCGGTGGAGGCGCGCTGCTATTTCGACTTACGGGAAACGTTCACACAGGATGAACGAGGAGGGGGGCCCTGATGTAGCCGGGGCTGGGTGTGAACCCTTGCTGTCGCCAGCTCTACCAGGTGAGAGCACAGGGTGGATAGAACTTGCAGAAGGGTTCCGAATGGGCGCGAAAACGACCTTGTTCGTACGCCTGGAGGGGATAGGAGAAGAGGGTGTCTTTCTTAACCAATTTGGGTCTCTGCAATTGACACACCTGCTCACATACGGTTTGGACTTATCGTTTGCAGCATTAAAGCAACTTACACAGAGTTCGGATAACCCCGAATTTGCGCGCTTACAGCAGCGATTTGTATGGCCGACGTGGTGGCAGTAGTAGCACCTCCGCGGCACTGGAATGAATGCCTTCACGCGCTGGCGATACCAACTGGCACGCACTGACTCAGGGAGCTTGTCACATGAACCATGACGAAGAACATAGTTGTGGGTCTCGAAACCTCTCCCTGTTTTCTAATCACGCGTTCGACCTTGACCGCATCACGGTCGGCCTGATCTTAGGTAATGTCATCTATGGAGTAGTCCACCAGGTCCGTCGTATAAACTAGTCCTTTCACGAAGTTCCTGGTAGAGTGCGGCGTCACACTCACCGGCGTGCCTTCAAGTGTCCAATGGGAACTAATCATGGCCGCCTTTGCGGGATTCAACGCATTCGCCAGAAGGCTCCCTTCTGAGAAACGGGTCAGCTTCGGCTGTCTACCAATCACGCTAGCAAAACCTCTCCTATGATGGAGCATGTTGCCTTTAGCCAACATTGTCCCATAAGTGGAGCCAATAACAAGTAATCGTTTAAGCCAGTTGGCTCGAAAACGCCAAGTAGCCTCCAAATGAGGGGCCCCGACGTACGCGAGGCTCCACTCACCCTGACTTTTGGTCTATTCAGGGACTCCCCATCCGGAGGAGCACCTGGGCCGGACGTGCCCGTGGCCCCCGAGGGGGAAGAAGAGCCCTGTCATACTTTGCCCCTTAAGGGGGTTGACACTATTGAGCCACTCCGACCAGGAGCGGTAAATTATTGGCCTCTGCGCCCTTTCTTGGCTATCCCCTGTGAAAGAGGGAGTTGTCCAAAGACATCTCCAGAGTATGAGGTGAGGGGGAGTCCCCTGCACCCCTAGGCATTGGAAAGGATTAAGCTTCCTCTTCAGTAGAAGTTTGTATGGTCCCCTGCCAAAGCACAAGGGGAAGAACCTCCATTTTTCCGCTGGGAAAGGGGGAGTAAAGAGGGAGATTATATGTTTTTTTTCTCAATCATGGGCATGCTGACCCTGGTATTTTCGCGGGACGCAAGCGCTAATCACCCCAAGCAGTAGCCCGCTTTGCGAGAGTTGAATACGGTGATGGCTTTACCAGCTGCTGCCATTTGAGACCACTCCTCCCAACTAGTGGCCTGGTAGCCCATCGGCATGCGGCTCCACCTTACGCTTGGCGTAAAGTCGATAGACATTGAAAGAAGAAAGAAAGGGGATGTGTGGAAGGTGTATGGGGGGAGGGTGAAGCAGGTTGTTACAAACCTACCACCTCAAACCGGATCTCAAGGGGAGTGGCCATTGCCCCCCTCCCCCCGATCCGGGATAGCTGGGTGAGAGGAAGCTAATCGGTGTCTACCCTGTGAAATTAGAGGCCAACCAGAGAAAGTTGTGGGAGATGTAGGGAAATTGAGGAAGTAGAATAAAAGTACAGGCTGTCAGAGTGAAGGAGAAGAGGCTAAGCTGGGGCCGGACGGGGTGCTGAGTCCTGCCAGCACAGGGGCAAGAAGGCAAATCGCTGCGCTCTTTACGGGGTAACCAAATGTATAGTAATCGCATCACTTTTGCGTCTATTACACATTCTTATGTTTCAGAGTAATGCGCAAGAAGCATTCCAGTGAGCACAATTATACGAGTATTTATGCGCCTGCAAGAAATACAATTATGAAGGAAGATGCTTGACTTCATTTAGACGTTTTATTTTAGCGAGCTCATTTGGCAGACACCTACAAGGTCACAGGCTCCAAAACTCCCTATGGAAGACCGAAAAGGAGTATGACAATGATTCAAAATGTAGGTCAAGTTTAGTATAATGATTAATCACGCATTTTTTGAATGTAATCCATTTATTGCGCTTACATTGTTATTCATTTAGAGAATGGAAGCATGAACCTCATGCTAGAGGTCCCGCATACTGAGATTTGAAACTAACGACTTGTGTTTACAAACGAACGCTGAAATATACAAATACGAACTAATTGATGTCTTTATTTAAAAAGAGGCGTCGCTGACTGATCAAATAACTTTTAAACCTTTTATCTGTCTTATTTCTATCTATGTCATATACCAATATAGTCAAAACCTGCTATTTACTTTTCTTCGTCCAAATGTGCACATCCTAATTGAATTCCCTTTTTTATCCTCATTTTCGCTAATAACACATTCATTTTCACAATTCCACCATTATTTTCGCAACTTCATTTTCACATTCAGGCTTATGGAGTCGGTCTCCTATACATTTTAACTTTGCTCTCCCTTTCCTTCAGCGAACAAACATCACAAACTCATTTCCAGTCCCAGGTGAATCAAAATGCGTTCGGAGGACAAAAAACAATCATAATAATAACTATTAAAAATAGATAGAAAAGACAAATTACATCATAGCGAAAAACTAAAATCGCAATGTCTGATAACTGAATTTGAATATCAATTTAGAAAATGACAGACCCAAAATCTCAAAGATTTAATCTTTAAATTCAGGTTTCCCTTTTTGATCCTCGCTGATATCCATCCAGAAAATAGGTGTTATGCACAATCTCATCTAGTGGAACACACACTCAACTCCAGAAGACTTATAATGCACTCCTGGAACACGCACGCTGCAATCCAAAGATACTCACTCTACAATCCCTGAATACTCACGCTGCACTTCTGGAATAAATGTCTATTCATTTGGCCTATAAGGCTGCAAGGTTACTATCCTTGTCTATTGTGGATCAGCCCATATTTTTTTAGGCGGATTTTCTGGTTTTAACTCATATGTAAGCTGATATTCTCAATTATCATAAGACCCGTGTTCCTGCCTTATCAAACATAGAGCCCTATGTACAGGGTGGTCCGAAAGTCTTGTTACCCATTGTAAATATTTTTATAATTTTATATTTCAGATGACCGAAAGTCTTGTCTCTCTCTGTTAATATTGTTTTCATTTTCTATCTCAAATGGCTGACCCGAGCCCCTACAGTTTGGGAGAGAGGCTGCTGGCAAGTCTATAGGCACATAATTGTGTGTATTCTATTCTGGAAATAGCATGGAAGATGTGCGATATGGTTTCACTGTAATGAAAGTGAATACTCTAAAACCAGTACATGTGTGTAAGATTATTCCTCGTGTTATTATTTCTTTTCGTTAAGGGGTAACAAGACTTTCGGACTACACTGAAGGTTCTAATACCCTATTTGTTCAGTCATTTGACGAGAACTTTTATATCGCTGCATTTTATTCACTCTTTATGTCTGCTTTCTCTAACTATCAATGGGCATAGCATAGCCGATTGGAAACAAGATATACGAGTTGAGCTAAGTTAAGACACGTTCGATATGGGTGGTCATCGAATGGAGTACTATTTGGGTCTTTTTTGTAGCAGTTTCCATATACTATGCTTATCCATGAGGTGCATCTCACGTTAATCTATAGGCCCCCTAGGAGGTACTCATTGAAGACACAAGCAAAAGTTTGGATACATTTTCCTAGTGGAAATAACGGATGCAAAGAAATGAGAATATTCAAAACATGTGGATCTCGAATATCCTAAAAAGTTATTTTCCTTCTCGGATTTCCCAATGAAACTTAAACAGTAGCAACTCCTATCGACTCACTACCGGGTAAGTATTGCTCTCGAAACTTCTCCAGACTAGTATATTTACCGAAAATGTGACGCAGTCTCAGGTACTAAACAATCCTCATAATTATTTATTTTATTTATTTAAGGAAACAAGGTGGTAGCCGCCCAATCTTAATGGACTTTCAATGGCAGCACAAATAAAACGGCGTCGCCCGAATAAGGTCATAAGGGGCGTGGAACACACTCAATAAAAATGGCGAAAAGGAAAAGACTAAAAGAAAACAGCACAACACAGACAAACGCACACTTAAATTACACACATACGGCACACAATCTAAAAACAAGGGCGGCTGGGGCAATAAACAAATGACATGCGCCAAGACAAAGGATAAAACAATAAATTTAAACAAAAAAATGGAAAGACAATTTAGAATAGGGATAAAACACCACTTCATGATAGAAATGTAAGGAGGGAGGACGACCGAAGGTGTCTCCTGTTAGAAGAAAGCGTAGTTGAGCAGGGGGGATGACGCCAGAAAGGGTACGAAAGCAAGAATTTCAAAGAGAGGCAAGGTGGGGACAAACTACTAAGATGTGAGCTAAAGACAACTCGCCACCGCAAAAGAGACAACCGGAGTCGCTGAAAGCTAGAGGACCAGATACGGACAGAGCATTTAATAAGGAACAGCTTAGAAGGGGGGAACGAATCTCAAACTTGCGTTTACAAGCTCTGTATACACGATATAAAGAAAGTGGAATCTTCCCCTCGTTTCTCTACATAGGATGAGCTGAAGGCACCAGACACAGAATGAAAACCAGTCTAGTAGATCATATGCACCCTTGCAATTTTATGTATGCTTGAATGCGGAGAAGATAAATTTGCACCTATATTGCTATTTTGAGTGAAAAAGGAGCAATAAAATGCAATATGATACCCTTATCACCACGCCCCATAATTAACAATATGAGAGAAGAGATTCCATGATACCGTACAAGATACCTTAAGAGTGCGATTGTGTTTTCCCTCCCCCAGCAAGCCCCAGGTCAACTTAAGCCCAAGAAATTAGTCGTAGCGTAGCACGTATAGGGACGCGGGTTTCTAGAATGCGGTCTCATTCTCCTGGACAACGGGAGAGAGGTCTTGCGAGAACTTGCCGCGAATTCCTTTGACTCGCTTCCAAAGATCTGCAAGAGAGGTCGTTCCGTTAAGTGAAGACACGTATATCAACTAGGAAGAGCTGAGGGCGTGCTTCGAAACATAACGGAAACTAGCCCTAGCTCGACATAATTCACCAAAGGTAAAATCGATCGGGTGGCACTTATATTGCATGTAGGCATAACGCTTTGGTTTTGTGGTTCGTCTCACACTCTGCTGAACGCTCTGGAAGCGATCGGCGTGCAGAACGACGATAAGTTCTAGGAATAGTAGTTGGGCCCACGGCGATGAGATTAACTGAGAACTCAACGGCCTCATCCACCAGCCTAAACACGAGTGAGATAAAGAAATCAGTTATTTCCTGAAATCTTACTGCGCACGTTTCAACCACCACCGTGCTGTTCTTTCAGGTTATGCACCAGATAGCAAGATGCATGGAAATTAAGCGGTTCACAGGCAGTGATGCGTAAGTTCATCCACATTTAGGACCTCCATCTTCATCTTATCGACCCCTGGGATTAATCAAATAGTCACCCCAGAAAGGCTGTCTACCATTTAATACCCCGAGCAGAATAAAAGGCATTGGAAACCGTACCACGACGTAGTAAAGAACTTCACGTTTGAGTAGACGGACGATGGAATGTACGCATAAATAACAGTAGACTACCTCCTATCCAGTTGTAGCTGCAATATCTTTGTCTGAAAGGAGGCATTTATAGCAAATTAAAGAAGGGAGATATCATGCCAGGTGGAAATTATGGAAACCTCTGCCAGGTTCCTATCCCGTGTTGGTGGAGTCACAAAACCTAAGTAGTAAATCTGGAGGGCGGGCAGGGGACACGCGGGCAGCATGGTACCCTGTATATATATATATATATATAGATAAGGGTTATTGGGAAGAGGAGAGGCCCCGAAGCTGATTCTAGCTGCACTGGAGTGATATGCCACCAGGCCCTGCTCGGAGGAAATGCGAGGGCCATCTTTGAAAAGAAGACCGGACGATGTTGGCGTATAGATTGCTAAATAAGCTGTTGCCCTCGAAAACATCGGAAGTGATTGTACTCGCTATCAGTCTTTCCCTCCTTCTAGATGCCAACAGGCCCTAATCCGAGGAAATGCAAAGGCCAGCTTCGAAAAGAAGACCGGACGATGTTTGCGTATAGATTGCTGAAGTCGCTGTTGCCTTTAAAGACATCAGAGGTGCTTGGACTCGCTATCAGTCTTTTCATCGTTCTGCCCCGAAACTTGTAGCGAGCGGGGCAGCTTCGGATACGGGAATCGTTCTTTTGCAGGGTCCAGGCGTGTTCCCGTCCTCCAGTCCAGTTTTGCAAGTGAAGTATGAGCCGACGCTCCTTTGTTGCTCTTCTTCTTTCGTAGGTTAGCTTTAGTAGTCCCCGAAGACGGCCTCGTGACCACAGTCAGGTCGCTTGCCTCCATTGAGTTTAACAACTTGGTGGAAGCGCGCGGCCATTTCGCTTTACGGGAAAAAGGTCGCGCTGGGGCAGCCCTGGTTTTATCGAGGCTGCGTCAAATTTTTGTGCCGCCAGATCTGAAGGGGAGCGCCTGTATTGGGTAGAAAAAGCATAAGGGTTCCGAATGGAGGCAGAATCGACCGTACTCTTCAGTCTGGAGGGACCAGGAGCAGGCGAAGCCTTTTATAATATTAAGAGAGCAAACTTCTCGGGGAGCTCTGGATGGACCAGGTCCAAGTCGTTAGCTTCCATCAAAGAGAAACGACCCTCATCCTAAACCACCGGGATTTCCTCCTACGCGAGATATACGGCACATTATTGTCGAGGATTCAGGGTTCAGGTCTCCGTAACTGACACCCTTGACATTACACGAATAGGATTATCGTGTACTGCCTTGGAGAAACTTACGCAAACTTCGTGTAAATCCTAATTTGCATGTCCACATGAGAAATTTGAATGGCTAAAATGGTGACAGTAGTAGCACCAACTTGGCACTGGTTCAGTAGCTTATCCAATCGGCACGCCCCAACTCAGGAAGCCTGTCACGATCGAACGTGCCGAAGATTGTAGGTTATGGTCTCGAGGCTCGTTTCTGTTTTTCCTCACTCGCTGACCTTGCCAGCTTTTTGGTGATGTCTTGTAAGGTTTAGCCTATGTATTGTCTCGCATTAACCACACTTTCACAAAATTCATGGTAGTGTGTGGCGTCGTACTCTTCGGCAATTCAATGAGTGTTCTAAGACCACTAATAATAGCCGTCATGTATGAGTTGGGCTTTGATCAACTTATTTCTATTAATGGAGTAAATAACTTAAACGAGCGTATAGCCAATCGCCACAAAAACGACGGGTAATCTCTTAATGAGGCGCCCCGACTTATTCGAGGCTCTGCTCACCACACTTAATATTTTGGTCTTTCTCTGGCCCTACCCGCCCGAGAGTGCCACGGGGTCGAACGTGCTGTTCTTGGCCTGGCTATTTGCCGAAAAGGCATCAGATTCATCCGACTTCGGAGGCCACGGAAACGGAGAGGAATCCCTCGTAATCTTTAATTTCTTCATATAGAGTGCAGTACATCAGGACGAACATTTTCCCAGCAAGTAAGTGGCAAATTTTAGAATCCAAGGCTAAAAATACAGTTTTCCACACCACTCTTACATACCGCTCACACTGACTATTACCAGTTGGGTGGTAGGGCGTGCTTCTGCTGATGGCGATTCTTTTATCATTTAAAAAGGTTTTTACAGAATTAGACATAAAGCTGGCTCCTCTATCTGAATAAATAAAGGCAGGTAATCCAAAAATTGAAAAAGGTTGAGCTAGAAAACAAATTTCATGTAGCAGATGAAGTATCTCGGCAAGGAAAGACAAAAGGAAATCTGCTGTAATCATCGATAGTAATAAGTAGATACTTATTTGTGCTATTGGAAGGAAGAGGTCTTTTCAAGTCTATACTAATTCGATCCATAGGATTTAACGCACGTACCACAGGTGTGTCAGGAGCCTTATAGAACCGAGCTTTCAATTTTGCACAGGTAACATGACGAAGTCATTCTTTTAATGTCTTCAAGAGAATAGGGTAAATTTTTAATTCGTACAAAATGGGTGGCATAAGGATTTATCAAATTCTAAGAGATCCTAGTTAGACATGGCAGAGAAAAATATCCTAGACAAAGTATCCGCAACCTCATTTAATTATCCAGGACGATGAATGATTCCATAAGAATATGATTAGATTTCAACCTTCCATCTGAGTATTTTTTCGCTTTTTTTTATTTTTTGTTTATGTACTCTATCGGACATGTAAAAAACTGACCTCTGATCAGTTATTAAAGTAAACTTTCTATTAGCTAAAAAGTGGCGCCATTCTCTTAATGCTTCAGCGCTGGCCTGAGCCTCCTTTTTCAAAGAACCATTCTTTTTTTCACTCTCATTTAATGTCTTAGCCAAAAACGCGACAGGTCTTCCTTTGTGGTTTAATGTAGCTGATAATGCTATTTCGGAGGCATCAGTTTCTACTGTGAATGGAAGATTTTCATCAATTTTACATTTGACAGCTTTGATAATAGAATTTTTTTGCTACTGTATTGCTTTGATCGGTTCGTTAGTCAAAGGTAAAGTAGTATCAATTAAAGGTCGGATTTTATATGAGAAATTTGGTATCCATTTCGCATAGTAGGCAAAAAGTCCTAACATTCTTTCTTATCATGAATAGTAGCCATATTATGCAACAGCTCAAATCTGCTTGAATCTGGGATCAGCTCATGGTGTAACAAATAAACGCAATAAGTGTAAGACAATTACATTAAATTATTAATAATCTATATAAATGTTATAAACGATATATAAAAAGGTTAAGAAATAATAAGAAGTTATATTTACCTTAAACTAAGCTTCACCAGGTTGGAAAATTTCCACCATTCATAGAGAACTAAGGTGAACACTTTGGAGAGCAATCAGAAGAAGACTGACCATTGCCAGCAGCTTCCAATCGTTATCAGTTTTCTCCAAACCAACCAGCTGTTCTTGCTGGTTGTTTTCATTGACAATTTTTAACAATACCCAGCACAATTACATTCAACAAAATGCGTGATTAATCATCATACTAAACTTAACTTAAATTTTGAATCATTTTCATACTCCTTCACGGTCTTCCATAAGGAGTTTTGGAGTCTGTGACATCGTAGGTGTCTGCCAAATGAGCTTCTTCCTTCATAATTGTATTTCTTACGGGCGCATAAATACTCGTATAATTAATTGCGCTCACTGGAATTCTTCTTGCGTATTACTCTGAAAGATAAGTGTCTAATGGACGCAACCGTGGTATGTGATTACTATACAATTGGTTACCCCTTAAGGGGCGCGGCGATTTTCCTTCTTGGCCGCTGTGCTGATGGGACTAAGCGCCCCGTCCGGCCCAAGCTTAGCTTCTTCTCCTTCTTTCTGACAGCCTGTGTTTTTATTCTACTTCCTAACTGTAATATCTCTATTATCAGTTAGGTTATAACAACTATTCAGAAAAACACTCACCGAAAATGACATGACGCATCAGATGTGGTAGTAATTGACACAATAAGTTATTAGTAGGGGTTAGTAAATAGAATAATGTAATATGTAATTTAGGCTATGATAGGAAACATTAGGCAAGAGTTGTTTTGACTATAGCTTTTTCTTAAGTATGTCGTTATCTTGATAAAGTGGGTGACGGGCGTGATCTCACTGGTTATTTCTACAGCACCTTAAGAGGTCACCTAGTATTGAAGTATCGACAACAAGACTATATAAACCACAATAATAGATCACGTCATTACACTAACTTTCCCTACAACATCCCCCACAACTTTCTCTGGTTGGCCTCTAATTTCACAGGGTAGACACCGACTAGCTTCCTCTCACCCAACCATCCCGGATCAAGGGGAGCGGGGCAACGGCCCCTCCCCCTGAGATCCGGTTTGAGGTGGTGGGTTTGTAACAACGTGCTTCATCTCCACCCACACTTTCCTCACATCCCCTTTCTTTCTCCTTTCAATGTCTATCGACTTTACGCCGAGCCTAAGGTGGAGCCACATGGTGATGGGCTGCCAGGCCACTAGGCGGAAGGAGTGGCCTCAAATGGCGTCAGCTGGTTCTGCCAGCCCCGTATTAAACCTTCGCAGAGCGGGATACTGTGTGGGGTGATTAGCGTTTGCGTCCAGCGAAAATACCAGGGTCACCATGCCCATGATAGAGAAAAAAACAAATAGAATCTAGCGCTTTACTCCCGCTTCATCAGTGGATAAATGTAGGTGCTCCACCCCTCTGCTTTGGCAGGAGACCTTCAAAACATCTACTGAAGAGGAAGCTTACTACTCTCCCATGCCTAGGGGTGCAGAGGCCTTACCCTCACCTCCTTCTCTGGAATTGTCTTTGGGTGATTCCCTCTTTAAAGTGGCAGTCCCCCTTTTACTTTCTCAGGCGATATTCAAGAAATGGCGCAGAAGCCTATAATTGAACGCTCCCGGTCGGAGCAGCTCAATAGGACCAACCTTTTTTAGGTGGCGAAGGAAGACAGGGCTCGTCGGCCCTCTTGGCACGCATATCAAGCTTAAAGTGGGTCACAGTACGTGCCCCACTGTCTTCCCCGACGGATAGGACGAAAGGTACCTCGAAGGTGACCAGTGATGTCTTGAAGGAGGTGGGGGTGGCCACATGATCTCTGAAGTTACCAAGCCCAACCCATACGGTAGAATCATTCATGGGGTCGAACACGGGCTCGGTGCCAAGCACAAAACCCAAGTCCGCCCCTTTGAAGGCTTCTCCGCAGATGGCTCGGGCGCCCGAGGCCTTACAAGGAGAGAAAGGATATCCTCCCCGGACTTGTGCGCTGTGACAGGCAAGACCTTCTCCATTTCAGAGAAGGATCTTGCAAAGTCAGACCCCCCCTGGCCTAGGGGCTTCCTTTGGCGGAGGAGAGAAGCGGAGTCATTCCCAGCCTTTCTTTCCTAAAAAGAAAAAGAACAAGAAAAAGACGGAAAAGACTCGGGGCTCTTTCCTTTAATTTTCCTTTCAATTATTTTTATCCTTCTTTCCAACTCCTTGTGCTATTGTTTCCATTCTGCTTCTCTAAAATTCCCATTGTTCTGGTAGTTCGTTATCTTTAGGTTTTTATTCTTAACAGGTTAGTTTAGTTTAGTTATTTTGTACCTCTTTTACATTTTTGTCTTTTTTTCACTTCTTCATTCTCTTTTTCTATTTCTTGTCTCTCTGTTCACCAAACTGCAGAGCTCATTTTGACTGGGCAGTAGACCCTGACTTGCAAGGCAGTGATCACTTCCCCATTGCAATAACACCATGTACAGGTGGTCCTCCTCCACCACCTAGCAAAAGATGGAATACTAAAAAAGCAAACTGGCCTAAGTTCAGGCACCTCTCGAGCCATGATGGGTCCATCCCTTATGAGGATATTAAAGTGGCTATTGATGATCTTCTAGCTCACGTCAATCACGAAGCTAATTCCTCCATGCCGCTCTCTGGCTCAACTGCTTGTAGACCATAATTGCTCTGGTAGTCTGCGGAATGATCGATAGTTGTCAATGAATGTAAACATGCTTGCCGACGTTACCATCAGTGTCCCATAATGGCACAGAAACTTGCTCGTAACTGAGCAAGGGCAGCACGCCGACGCACCCTTCGACGAGCTCGAAAGACCTCGTTGGATCGTTACATAGCGTCGATAAGTTGGCAGACCCCTATAGACAAAATCTGGAAGAGGGTCAAAAAGCTATTGGGGAAATCCAATGGCTTTACAGCTTCCAACATTGTTCAGGCCAGAGAAGTGTTGGGAGACTTGTCCCATATTTCCGATGTCTTGGCCAGATTGTTTGCTAATATTTCAAGCTCAAACAATTATTCCATCCAATTCCAGCGCTTTAGGCTCCAACAGGAGCAGCATCTTATCAACTTTATAACCAGCTCTTTTCTATCCATAGGCTCCATAATGAACTGAAGCACTGTGGATCCACTGCATCCGGATCGGATGGCATTTCCTATGATATTATTAAGAATAAGCAACCATCCCTCCTCTTACATTTGCTAGACATCTATAACTTCATCCGGATTAGGGGCTACTTTCCTTCTATGTGGAGGGAGGCTGTGGTTTTACCTTTCCGAAAACCAGGAAAGGATGGGACGGAACCCACCGATTACTGCCCCATTCTCCTTACTAGTTGTACATATAAATTGTTTGAGAGGATGATAAATACGAGACTCGTCTGGTTTTTGGAGGCAAACTATCTTATATCTCTCTCTTAATCAGGGTTCAGAAGAAAACTAGGTACCATCGACCCGCTTGCTAGAATGGAGTCTTATATAAGAGATGCTTTTTCAAAGAGGCAGCATTCTGTTGCTGTTTTCTTTGATATTGAAAAAGCATATGATAAATACCACTTGGAGGCGTAGTATCCTAAAGCAACTCCATGATTGGGGCCTGCGGGGCTTTCTTCCTAGGTTCGTAGAGCAATTCCTCATGTGGCGCACACTACATATAAAAGTTGGAAATGCCCTATCAGAGCCCTTAGAACAAGTTGAGGGTGTGCCACAGGTTAATGTCCTCAGTGTCACCTGCTTCTCTATGACCATCAATAGCATTATCGCAAATCTCCCAGCTGAGATTTCCTCAACTCTATATTTAATGACTTAGCGCTTATCTGTTCATCGCCTAGACTTCCATTTTCATCCGTAAGCTACAGCGGGTTATAAATACCGTAGCTGATAATGCTTCTTCTAAGGGATTCCGCTTTTCCGCAGTAAAGACCAAGGCTGTCCACTTTTACAATTATAGATCGGTGACATGGGACCCTCCTCATTTGTCACTCTATGGTGTGCCTGTCACCTTTAAGCCCCATTTTTAAGGGGAAACGGTTTGCTCGTCCAAGGGTGTTGTAGACCGCAGCGTATTTTTTATGGTCAGGGCTTACTGTGGAAGGTAATTTTATGGACATTACAATACAGGTACAACCACTGTCCTTTACGTGGGTGCACACACTGCATCAATTTATGGATCCGTTTTTGAATTTTAATCTCATGGGAAAGTTTACCTGATGTCCCGAGGGACTATTCGTCGAGAGTTGCTGGAGATTTCACGCGAGAAGGCGAGGAAGTTGGAGCAGCGCAGATTTGAAGAACTTGGTGTTTGGGAGGGCAATCAGCATTGCGAACTTTGGGGGCAGTTAGGTCTCACGTGGCCCTCCGTGGGCGTTGTAGGATATGCCGACGAAGGGAAAGTTGAAATTAGGGGCTGGATATCCCTCGGCTGAGTCGGAAGAAGGTTCTTCGGTTTGGAGGGACCAGGGACCTTCATAACTTTGTTAGCGTTCTCATGGGAGAACCTGTTGTTACTAGTCTCGCTTCTAAGGGATGGAGCATGTGATTTCCCTGGGTCCTTTGGGTGCAGGTTGTGACTTGCCGCGTACATATCCGCCTCTTTAATACATTCTTCGAAAGTAGTGGATCGTCTATCTTTCACGATTGCGCAGATTTTCGGGAGCAGTGCCGCCATCAACTGGTCCCTGTGGGCGGAGTCTAGGCAAAAATTAAAGTTTTTTTGCAGGGTGAAAGCAAACTGACGGAATGTCTGTCCGGGCTGAATTCTGGTGTGGCGGAATTTAGATCGATAAAATTCGTTGTTCATATTTACTGCCGATATAAGTTCCGATTTGAAGGTGGAATAATCTATTGTTGCTTCGACGAGAAGGGAAATAAAAATCTCGGAGTTGGGTATTGAGGAGGGGAAGCAATCTAGCGACACCACCGTCTGCCTGAATGTCTTAGTGATTGACTTCAAATATTTTTTGGAAATGCGTAAGGTATGCGTCAAAATTTTCACCATCTTTGAAGACTAGCAACTTTACGGAGGGTGAGTGTGGGGCATCAGTTCTTGAATGTAAGGAAGGGGCTTCTAGTGGATTGCGACTTAGTTCGCGTTCGTGTTGCCGAACTCTTTTCCTTTTTTCCATCCCCAGCGGCTCTCTTTCTCTTTTTTCTGCCTTTCGTTTCTTTATTGTTTTTGAACGTATGGAATTTAATCCTTACAGATAATCCAAGGCTTCTCCAAGATTTGCGGACAAAATCCAGGGGAGAAAAAAATGGCTAAAACCTCGAGAGAAAGAACAGACGGTACAAATTTGTAGCAAAAGAAACGATAGAATAAACTAATGTTACAATTTGATGAGAAAACCACAGATAGAAGAAACAGACACTACAAAATGGTAGCAAATAACCGAGATATAAAAAGACCGGACGAATTGGAGGTGAAACCTCTGAGAGAATAAACATACAATAAGAATTTATGGGATAAGCCCATGCAATAATAGAGAAATCCAGCTTAAATCTTTGAAATCTGTGCAATTGTGAGACTTGAGCACACTTTCACAACAATACGAGATTCTATTTCACTTTTCTCTGTTTCAGGATTTGGCACTACTGTGCCCCAGGAACTCTGCCATTTCGAAGCTACCCTGATTGCCAGACGAGTTCACACTATTTTAGTCTTATGGAATGAAATTTTAGTCTGATGGACGCTCATACACTTTAGGTGCCATTAAGCTTTCCATGAAGACCCATCGTCTTTGTTTTAAACCTTTCTTAGACGCTATATGATGGCCAATCGTCTTGAAGAGCGCAATACCAAACATACTATTATTATTATCATTATTACTAATGAGCTAAATAAAATTGTGTCTATTTCAGGATCACCTGTTTTGTGGGTGTGGAAATAATAAGAGGAAAGAAAAGATGATTTTAAAGAGAGGAAATGGTAAATGTGTAAAAGAGCAAGTTTGAAAGAACTGCAGAACGATGCCTTATTTATTATTCCTATAGGCGATTGTAACTCCTATAGAGAAGGACTGATATAAGGGATATCAGTTTTCCAGATTATGAATTAGATTCCATTGTGCAAATCCTTAGGCTTTAGTAGTTATCTTCTGGTAATTGAACAGAGAGAGACCTTTCACACAATTCAAGATCATGTCATAAGGTGTTTGTAGTCAGGTGCGACACTATATCTCACATGTCGGTCGGTCGCTCAGTCCCGATTTTGCTTTTTTATTCATTTGGTAATAGCATTGTAGCTAGCCGGCCGACTCTAACGAAATTTGAAATCCTTATGTTGTTTTACATTCTCTTTCGCCGATATAATTGTCAAGGTCCTCTCAAGGTTAGTCCTGGAATTATTGAAAGTTTTGAAGGTCGTAAGGTCATAAATCAGAATAAGTGAGAGCAGGCGACTTTGGTCAGCAGACCTTGTTGTGTTACTTTAAGATTTAAGATGATAAAATAAAATATTAGAAGAATACTTCCTGAGTATGCTGTTACATTTATTTTGTATGGCAAACTATTGTCCTAAATTGCCACTCTTTGGGAAAATAGAACTGATACAGTAAAACATTGCTCCACTTCATTCGCGTAAATCAAATGACTTGGTAACATGTCGGTGATGGTAAAAGATAGGCTGGATTGAGTTGAGTTGCATTTGGTCCAATTAAGTTAAGGTAGGAATAGATTAACATTAAGGTTAGGTTGCTGGAAATTAAAGTTAGATTAGGTTAATCTAGTTTCAGTTAAATCAACTTTGGTTAATTTAATATTTGGCTATTTTAGTTATACTAAATTGATTCGATACCATTGCATCTCGGTCGATGCCACGGCAGTATTTAATTGAATTCCCCAAAGATATCTTTGTCTCATTAGCCTGGAATTTGAGGGAAATTTGCTCACTGTTAATCCACGAACAAGAAATTTCCTCATCAATTTAAAACATTGTGAAAACATCTGGTTACATAAATCTATGGTATTTCTTTTAAATATTTCACTTCGAATTCATCTTCTTTTTTATATCTGCAACCACTGAAGTGATGTTTTATATCATGCTCCTATAGAAATATATTTTTACTATATATAATTCTATTAAAAATCACAATAAGGTAATAGGTCATGTTCAACCATTTTGGTTTGTGTTAGCTTCCGTACCAGGATTTGAATATGTCGGTAATTCATTGTACTGTAGATTCACCAAATCAAAATCAATCCCCTTAACTCTGATCTCATTTCGACGCTCTTCTTCTCATTCTATTCTTAATCTACATCCAATTTTTATTTTTTCTCTTTGTCTAACTCTACATCCTCTTCTTTTCCCATTGTGTACACCTCTGCCCAACAGCCTTGAAAAATCAATTAAAGATTAAAATAAATCGCGCCAATAACCGACTCATTAGCATAACAGGTGTTCAGTAAAGCTTTAAGGTTTATGATCAAAGACTAGGGAGTGGATCCCTTAGAGACAACTGTTTTAAATAAATTTGCTCTGTTTAAATTCTGGTAAATAATTTAAAGTATAATCAGGGTACAAAATGTAGGAAGGAACTACGTACCTAGCAATTCTTAGGCCTTTGACCAATCGCAGATAGTACTAAGTTCTGTAAAAATAGAAATAAGGTGATAAGATTAAAGTGTATGGAGGACCAGATTTCCCTATTTCACATCTGGTATTTATAAAATGGAACAAGTGTAGTTTCCTTGGAATTCAAATGGTCACCTTTTTTATAGTATATAGCAAAAATGAAGGAAATTGTATTCTATTACAATTTCCGTTATTATAATAATCCCACTAATCTATGGCAATAATAATATTTTGAGTGGAAAGAAAAATGCAACGAAATCAGAAAAAAGTTTAAAGGATATATCTTACAGCCGGAACCCAAAATTAAAACAATACTAAGACAAGAAGTTGGGGTGTTGTCTTCAGTTGTTATGTCATATATATATATATATATATATATATATATATATATATATATATATATATATATATATATGTATAACTGAATCACGAAAATAAGGAACGTGAGGAATTTATAAATAACGTTACAGCCACGAGGAAAATGAAACAACGGAGAACTGCGAGGCCTTTCGACTAATGGTCCTTTACTAAGCAGACTGCTTAGTAAAGGACCATTAGTCGAAAGGCCTCGCAGTTCTCCGTGGTTTCATTTTCCTCGTGGCTGTAACGTTATTCATATATATATATATATATATATATATATATATATATATATATATATATATATATATATATATATATATATATATATATATATATATGTATGTATATATATATATATATATATATATATATATATATATATATATATATATATATATATATAGATATATAGATATGTTAACAAAACCACTGTATATGAGCGTAGAGCGTAGTAATTATTATCTCGAGGCCAGTTTCGGAATTGTGTTTGTCTTGCCAGCCTCAGTCGAACACTGAGAATACATGCAGTCCCACCACGCATACAATATATATATATAGTTTACAGAGATCCAATTGGAGTTCCTAATCAGAGGGTGTGAATTTAAGTTCATTAAGGATATCTTATAAGATTAGATCTTTGACGTAGGAGCTGCAATTGTATTGCCCATCTGAAAGGTTAAAGTTGGGGATTTCATCTATAAGGGTGGGTTCCTTGACCTTTCTTTCGCGGAAGTCCTTACACGGGTAGATAAGACTTACCACTAGCCAAACTAATCTAACCATTTAAGGATTTTTGTAAGAGAAATGTCATTGAATCCACCCGTATAGATGAAATCGCCAACTTTAATCTTTCGGAGGGGCAATCTAAATGCTGCCCCTACGTCAAAGATCTAATTTTAAAAGATTTTCTTTAGGAACTTAAATTCACACCTCCTGATTAGGAAATCCAAATGGATTTCTGTAAACTATATATATATTGTATGCTTGGTCTGACTGCATGTATTTTCAGTGTTCGACTGAGACTGGCATGAAAAAATCCATCCTGAAACTGGTCTCGAGATAATAAATACTACGCTCCTCCACAGTGGTTTTATTAACATATTTCGAATCTGTCATTGGATTTAACAATTGTTCTGATATTTATATATATATATATATATATATATATATATATAAATATATATATATATATAAATATATATATATAATGTTTAACTGAAATCCCCAGGTGAGGGAAATAGCTGGCATCATCCTTTTTATTTACCGGCAACGTTTCGACCACAATACGGTCATCTTCTTAGGACTAAAATAAACGAACAAAATATTTTGCACTGTTAAGAGAGCACACTGCTAAATGGACATCTAGCACTTTACTAGCTAGTATTAGCTTTGAATTGCAAAGTTAGAGTTAAAGGGAATATTTAGAAATGGGGCTAAAATTTACAACAAAGTGACTAAGGAAGGATTTTAAATATTTAAATTAGTTAACGAGTGTACAATTGCTAAAATCTATTAAGTTAGGGGCGCTTTGATTTATGAATCTAATGATTATATAAAATTGTTTAAAAATTAATTTTAAACGAATAATTGAAGCAAAAATTGGAAAAAACCTAATATAGAAAATCACAAACCTTGCCAACGAAGGGGTTACGCACTCCAGGCCGACCCAAAAACACCAAACTGCGCCCAGCAACCCACATCCAAAAGAATTCAGGTGACAAGTAGGGGAACCGACGAGAGATCACTATTTTTTGTTGGGAGAGAGCTTTTTTATATATAGTGTTTCTAGGATTCGAAGCGTAATAGGACATTTGTGCGAATTTAGAATTTCAAAGTCTTCTAAGGAGATATCACATTTAAATACCATCCACAATGGAAACTCTGAGTGATAACACCCTCCCCTTTTTAGCTATTTTGATAAGAAAAAATAAAAATACTCTAGAAATATTAGTATATAGGAAACCGATTGATACGAGGTTATGATTAAACTTTTTTAGTTGCTTAGATTTGAAATACAAAATCTCATCCATTAAGACCCTTCTTCACCGTGCATACAATCTCTGTTCATCCTACAATTTTATAGACAAAGAATTTCAGTACCTTAAATATTTCTTTGTGCACAATGGTTTTCTATCTTTTATTGTAGAAGAGTCAATCCGCACATTTTTAGGTGGGGTATATCAACCAAGCCACCCTGAGATAACAGTAGCAAAACACAAACATTATTTAATAATGCCAGAGTTGGGTATTCACAATAATGTCCTTAGCCGAAAATTACACATAATTGTTAGGAAAATACTTCTATCAAATAAAATTTCATATTGCCTTTGTCAACAAAATAAAAATGAAATCTTTCTTTACAATAAAGGATCCGGTTCCAAAGAGTCTTCGTAGTTCGATTATATACTTATTTAAATGTCCTGGGTGTTCCCAAGGCAAATATATCGGAAGCTCCGTGAGAACTCTGAAGGCAAGATTCTCCTCCCATGTCGGTATAATAAGTAATAGAACCAGCGGAATATTTGAAACTAAAGAAAATTCAAGGATAGGAAATCACGTAATAAAGTGTAAAAGTGACATCTCTTTAGAAGACTTTGAAATTCTAAATTCGCACAAATGTCCCATTACGCTTCGAATCCTAGAAACACTATATATAAAAGAGCTCTCCCCGAACAAAAAATAGTGATCTCTCGTCGGTTTCCCTACTTGTCACCTGAATTCTTTTGGATGTGGGTTGCGGGGCGCAGTTTGGTGTTTTTGGGTCAGCCTGGAGCGCGTAATCCGTTCGTTGGTACTGTTTGTGATTTTCTATATTAGGTTTTTGCCAATTTCTGCTTCAAATATTTGTTTAAAATCCATTTTAAAACAGTTTTATATAATCATTAGATTCATAAATCAAAGCGCCCCTAACTCAATAGATTTTAGCAATTATACACTCGTTAACTAATTTAAATATTTAAAATCCTTCCTTAGTCTCTTTATTATTAATTTGAGCCCCATTTTTAAATATTCCCTTTAACTCTAACTTTGCAATTCAAATCTAATATTAGCTAGTAAAGTTCTAGATGTCCATTTAGCAGTGTGCTCTCTTAACAGTGCAAAATATTTTGTTCGTTTATTTTAGGCCTAAGAAGATGACCGTATTGTGGTCGAAACGTCACCGGTAAATAAGAAGGATGATGCCAGCTATTTTCCTCGCCTGGGAATTTCTATAAATATTTAATTTAGGCTCTCTAGAAGCAATCCTCATCGATATATATATATATATATATATATATATATATATATATATATATATATATATATATATATATATATATATATATATATTTATATATATAGATAGATAGATAGATATATATATATATATATATATATATATATTTATATATATATATATATATATATATATATATATATATATATATATATATTTATATATATAGATAGATAGATATATATATATATATATATATATATATATATATACATATATATATATTCGACAGTGGACATACTAAGGTAGAGAAGAGAATAGTAGAATGATTAGTAGAAGAAGTATAGTGGTGATACTTTTTGAAAAGATAGTAAAGAAATAGCTTAGTTCGAGTTTGAAAGATTTGTTTCCTAGCGAAAGGGTATCTCAAACAAAGGAGGATTAGCATAAAGAGTAGTATAGCATAGTAAGTTAGTTAGTAAGATCCCTGATGACAAAGTAGCTCTGGCATTGTAGAAATGTAAGTTTTGTTCATGATTTGTCACAATTGGTGCATTCAAGACTTTGATTTGGCAAAGACCTGTCACTACGGTTAGTCAAATTTGGGTTATATTTGTCTCAATTTAAGGTTTGTTTATTCGGGTTATTATTTCGTTAAATTTGGTTGGTGTCATGTTTTGGTAATGTTTTCTTCGATTTACCTCTAACCATAGATACTAGAGTCGCAGTGCAGCTTAGTTGTATTTTGTTAGTAAGTGTTTATTCCCTTTGGACGTTTGCTCCTTGGGGAAGGATGGTGGAATCCCCCCCGAGCCGGATCTTTGCTTTCGGAACTCAGCGTCCTTAAGAACAACATAAGTGTCTGTCGAGAACTTCACGAGGCCACAGAAGATAGCCTCTTTACCTAGATATTCTAGCCTGCAAACCGTGTATTCCCATTTGTACTGTCCGGCTGTAAGATCATCGCGAATATCACCTGGACCACCTCTTAGATAAACTGGTTCCCTTTGGCAGCATATACCTGAGGTTAAGATTTTTTTTATTTTTTAAGAGCTCATCTTGCGACTACCTACTTGGGCATTAGTCTCCGTATTAAAAACCTTCCTAGTACTAGGCTACTTTAAAATAAAATTCAAAGACACAAAATCCCAAAACAAACTCAACACTAAAAAATTTTAAAAAGAGAAAAGGCAACGAGCAGGAAGCAAGCTTCTGCGTAGAGGGGAGGTCCCCCCGGCGCAGGAACGTGCGACCTATAAGGGAAAAAAAACAAAAACAAAAAAACAAACCAAACAAAACAAAAAAACTGGTTAAATAAAAGGGAGAAGGCCGGCCTACCCCCAAAAGTCTACAAGTCCACTAGTCAATGTGCACGCACTCGTCCCGAGTACAAGGGACAGGCGGTGGCGACCCCGCCCATCCCGGTACCGGGACAGGCGGTGGCGACCCCGCCCATCCCGGTACCGGGACAGGTAACGTGTGCAAAGATCGCCCAGACTAGCACATTTAACAAGATTGTACCAAACAGTCTGGGGAACCACGCAATTTTCTCAGTAGGGCGCTGGCGAGCGCTCCATCAAATGGTGGTTCGTCCCGCGAGTGTGCCCAATTCAGAGACGACAGAAAGCAACCTGAAGCCTTCGCGGCATTGGGGGGTAGGTCCATGGGAATAGTCGTGGCGCAATGGAACGCAACTTTAAGTTCCCTTCCCCGTAAGGGGCTCGGCGATTTGCCATCCTGGTTTCCTCGCTTTTCATACAACCTCTCCTATAACTTTCTCTGGTCAGCCTCTAATGAAGAGTAAAAAAAAAATTCCCTTTAATTCCCCCTGTTCCATCGACGAAACCGCCCTCGGGCAGCTCCACAAAAAATAGAATCCCTCCCCCTTTGCTTCCGAAAGGGACCCTCCAAATTCCTCTAACCGGAGAGGAATCTTACACCTTTCCTTCGCCTACGGGTGTAGAGGGACTACCCCTCACCCCCTTCTCTGGACGAAATTTCGGGTACATCTATGTTCCCAGCTGCAGTCCCCCCTTTTCCCTCCAAGGGGACTGTCGAGAAAGCCAGCAGGCCGCCCATAGCCGAGCGCTCCCCATTAAAGCGGCTCAGTAGGGCAAATTCTCTTAGGGGGGCGAGGAAAGCCAGGCGTCTTCGGTCGCTTCCCTCAAAAGACCTGCTGGCAGGAATATTAAACCTTGGCGGGGTCAAGGCCTGTGCCTCCCCAGACGTGACTAGAGACAGCTCTGTCAATGGGACCTGTGATGTCCTGGGAGTTGATGGCCAACAGGAGCCCCCCCTCCCCTGAGATAGAAATGGTCCTTAAGGCAACCCAGCCTTAGACGGTAGGGCCTCCCATGGGAGGTAATCCACGCTCGGCGCCAAGAACCGAACCCGTATCCGCCCCTGTGCAAGGAACTCCTCAAACGACTAAAGTTTCCGAGGCAGTACAAGGAGGGGAGGGATCTCCCTCAACCGGTGCCTCTACGACTGCGAGGACCATCTCCATTTCTGAGGACCTAGCTGAGGCCGGTCCATCTGGCCTGGGGGCTCCTGCCGGCGGAGGGAAGAAGCAGGTTCATTCCCCGCCCTTCTCTCCTACGAAGAGAAAATGAATAAATAAAACGACTCGGGGTTTCTCTTTATCCGCGAGACTGCGGGAACGAATGGATCTGCTGCTTTGATAAGCGATCAAGCCAAGATCGGCACATCTGGCCTCTGTGCCCTCCGGGTGTGAAGCCGGGCAACATGATCCATCAGAGGACAGCTTTAGCTAGTGTAATTGGTAGAAAGACGGAGGGGACCCGTTTGTCGGACTGGAGCATTCTGGCGAATTCGGCGAATCCCTCCGAGCCGGCCAAGATAAGTGCTCTTCGAACACTTGATGGCACCCCGGTAAGTGTGACGCCACAGTCTAGCATGAACTTTATGAAAGAAGTAGTTTATGCGAGGGAACTCGTTGACTACTCCATAGAGGACATCACCTTAGTGCTGGCCGACCATGGGGCGTTCAAGGTCGAACGTGTGATGAGAAAACAGGGAGTGGCCTCGAGAGTAACCTCTACACTCTTCGTCACGTTCGACTGTGACAAGCTCCCTGAGTCGGGGTGGGCCGATTGCTACCGCTACCGCGTGAAGGAATTTGTGCCACTGCCGCGGCGGCGCTATTACTGTAACCGCTTCGGCCATACGAATCGCTCATAGAGACGTGCAAAGTCGGGATCACCCAAATTCTGTGTAAATTGCTACAAGGTTGCACACGATAAGTCCAAATCGTGTGTCAAATGCGAAGAGCCGCACCCAGCTTCTTCAAAGTAATGTAGTGCATATCTCCTTGGGAAAGAAATCCTGGCTGTTCAGGCACTAGATCGACTCTGATTCCGCAAGGCTAAGGACTTGGTCCTGGCGCGCCCGGCTCTGCCTGGGGCGGCTTATGCCTCAATAGTTAGAAAGTCACTCTCTGCTCCTAGCCCATTCAGGCCAACGAGCACGGTTGTTTTCGCGCCCATTTGGAGCCCTACTGCGGGTTTTACTCACCTCGGGGGCTACCCTGGTAAAGCTGGCAGCACAAACGGTTCACACCTAGTCCCGGCTAAAACCAGGGCTCTCCCCCCTTCTTCCAGCGTGACCGTTTCCCGTAAGGCGAAACGGCCACTCACCTCCACCGAGTCGTTAGATTCACAGGAGGAAACACCCCTGAAATTGGTAGCGAGGCCATCTTCCAAAGTTCCTAAAGCTGTCGCCCAAAAGGAGGACAGCAACAAAGGAGCTTCGGCTCCTTCGCTCACGCCTAGTGGTGGGCTGAGTGGCTCGGAGATGGTGGATGCTCAAAAAGAGGGCCCCCCCGCCTCCGAAGCCGCAACGCCAGCCTAAGGTTTCGAGGCGGAGGGAGGAAAAGACTCGCATGGCTAGCCCAACCTCCCCCAATAAGTCAGCGAAGGCGACAGCACCTTCAGCCTTATTGTCCGGCCAACGGCGCTAGAATAAATGCCTCCGGGAAGCGTACGGCCATTCCCGTGACGGTCATCTGTTCGAAGAGGGCCCCTGCGTCTCCTCCGAGCTAGGCCTGGAGGGCATATTCCTTTAATGGAATTGCCGTAGACTCCGGGCCAACTGGGATGAACTGGGGAGGCTCGTCTCGTCCCGTTCCCCGTTAGCTATTTTACTGCAGGAGACCATGCAAGGCGCGTGCCGCCTGCCCACCCTCCCGGGGTATAAGGGTTTTAAGACCCCACCACCACGAGATGGGTGCCGTGCTGGGGGCTGGGCTGGGGGATGGTTGGTTTACACCCGGCATGAAGTTTAGGTTCTTTTTTTACTTTAGATACCTCCTTTCAGGCAGTGGTTGTGCAACTTTACTAGATAGGAGGTATACTATCATTTCTGCGTACATTCCACCGTCAGCTGACATCGACGCGGGTGACTTCCGCCGCGTCGTGGCACGGTTGCCGAGGCCCTTTCTATTGCTTGTAGTTCTGAACGGTAGACATCCCTTTCTGAGGGGATTACTCAATAAATCCCAGGGGACAAGTCCTTGCCAATTTGATCGAAGAGCTTGAGATAGGTGTCCTAAATTTGGATGAGTTTACTCATAACTGCCTGAGAACCGCTTTATTTTCTTGCCTGATCCATCTTTGTGCTCTTCGTATGCACAGCCTGATTTTGATTGGTGGGTCGTCGATGACCTCCATGGTAGTGATCACTTTCTCATTCAAATATCATTTTCAGAGCAACTGCCGCCTGAGAGAGCATCTCTGTGGTTCTTGGCGTGGGCGCGGTGGGCTGTATTTCAGGAAATGAATAAATTCTTTATCTCAGTCGAAGAAGTTTAGGTCGGAAAATGAGGCCGTTGATTTTTTCTCCGGGAACCTCATCGCCGCGTGCCTGACCACTGTTCCCAGAACGTCTGGCCGATTTTCACGCTGACCACTGCCGTGGTGGTCGGCCGAGTGTGACCCAGCCATCAAACAAAAGCGTTATGCCTACATGCACTATGAGCACCACCCGAATGATTTCACTGTCGCTGAATTTCGTCGGTTCCGGTATATTTCGAAGCACGCCCGCAGCTCTTCTTGGGGGGCATAAGTGTTTTCACTTAAAGGGAAGACTCCTCTAGCAGAGGTGTCGAAGCGCGTCAAAAGGATTCGGGGCAAGTTCTCGCAGGACCTCCCTCCCGTTCTCCAGGAGAATCGGACGGCAATCTCGGACCCCGCGTCCGTGGCGGCATCCTTTGCGACCGCTTTCTCCGCATTATATAGCCGGGATGTTGCTCTGCCAGCATTCAATGCACGTCGTGATGTTGCGGAAGGCCGCCGACTGGACTCTATCTCCAGAGGCGGAGGACCCTTTAACGACAGGTTTACTGTGAGTGAGTTGCGTTTCGCTCATGCTTCGAGCGCGCACACCGCCTATGGTCCGGAAGATGTCCCGTACGTCATGCTTCAACCCCTGGGTAAGCGATGCATGGCCCAACTCTTAGATTTGTTCACTAGGGTCTGAGTGGAGGGTCTCCTCCCGGATTCCTGGCGAATCGCTGCTGTGCTCGCCTTTCGCAAACCAGGGAGAGATCACTCCACTCCGTTCGGTTTCCGTTCAATCTCTCTAACCTCTTGCGTGTGCAAAGTGATGGAGAAATTGGTAAATGTCAGATTAGCATTTTTCCTGGACAGCATAGGCCAACTTTCCTTCGCACAGTGCGGCTTCCGCAAGTTCCACTCCACGTCGGATGCTCTGCTTTGACTGGAAAATGCTGTCTGCGATGCCTTCCTTCGTAGACAGCACTATGCCATGGTGTTTTTTGATCTGAAAAAGGCCTATGATACCGCATGGCGATATGGTATCATGAAGACTCTCCACACGATGGGGGCGAGGCGACGCCTCCCAATGTTTATATCTGATTTTTTGCGAGATCGTCGATTCCGCGTACGGGTGAGGTGGGGGGTAAGGACGTGCTTTCTGCCCAATGGAGCAGGAAGAGGTTTATCCCACAGAAAAGTGTCCTCAGTGTCACACTCTTTGCCCTCAGCACCAACGGCATTACTTCGGTGCTGCCGGAAAATGTTCTCGCTACGCTCTACGTGGACGACCCTTCGATCTCTTTTGGCGCGACCCAGATGGTCCTAACGTCTTGGGCTAGGTTGCCTCAGGGACTATGTCCAACTCATGGGAGGCGTTCATGTGGCCATGCCCCCCCCCCCCCCCAAGTACATCACAGGTCCCATTCGTCAAAAATTCTTTGTTTGGGGAAGATACACGTACACTAAGCTTGATATTTGAGCCAGCAGCTTTTTAGAGGGAAGGGGCCGACGGGTCATCTCTTCCCTAGTCCTCTAATTTGATTTAGCCTATCGGTCAATTATGGGCCGCCTGCCTTTCTTGGAAGTCCCTTTAGAAAGTAAAAGGGGGATGGCCGCTGGAGAAAGGGACGCGCCCAAGGGTGTCTCCAGAGATGGGGGAGAGGGGGAGTCCCCTACACCCGTAAGCATGGGAGTGGAGTAAGCCTCTTCTCCATTCGAAGAGTTTTGGATGATCCCCTGAGAAAGCACATGAGGGGAACTTCATTTTTCCGGGGTAGCTACCCGAGGGCGGCTCCGACGATGGTAAAAGGGAAGGAGAGAAAGATATTTTTGTTTGATTTTCATCATCGTGCATGGTGAAACTATACATTTCCCAGGACGCATAAGATAATACCACACGCATCATCTCGCTCTGAGAGGGGTGAGTAAGGGTCCGGCAGAACCGGATCCCACCACTTGAAGCCACTTCTCCCGCTTAGTGACCGGGCAGCCCATCAGAAAGGCGGCTTCACCCTAGGTACGGCGTAAAAATTGATAGAGATAGAAGTGAGAATGAAAGGTGATATGAAGATGTGGTGGGGATGAAGCAGCTTGTTAAAAACCGAAACCCTCAGGCCGCAGCTCAGGGCTGAGCAAACGTTGCCTCCTCAGCCCTGATCCGGGATAGTTAGGTAAGAGCAAGCTTGTTGGCGTCTACCCTTTTTAATTCGAGGCCAACCATAGAAAGATGTGGGAGAGGTTGTAGGAAAAGTGAGGAAGTAGAGTAAAAACACAGGCTGTCAGAAAGAAGGAGAAGAGGCTAAGCTGGGGTCGGATGGGGCGCTGAGTTCCGTTAGCACGGTAGTCAAGAAGGCAAATCACCGCGCCCCCTACTGATGTTCTAAAATCGAATGCAGAAAAGGGTCATGTAATAATGGTATTTGGAGTGCGGGGCTTGGGCCTGGGATATATAATTTCGTAGTGTCACCCATGCACAAGTGTGAAATGTTGGGTATCTCGGGACCATTGAATATGATAGTGGTAGAGATGAAGCAGATTGCAACCACAACGTTTTTAATGGAAAGAAAGTCTCTAGAGCGATCAAGAAATGGTAATGGCTAAGGTTTGAGTGTGGAATATGAGAGGAAGCTGCATGAGAGTATGCTGAAGCCAACGTTAGTGTATGGAAGTAAGCGTATCGTATAGTAGGAGGAGGAAAGAGAAAACTTGAGAAGAATACTTGCTGTGCGAAAATTAGCTAGATTGAGTAGGTAAGAAATGTCTTTGATATGAAGTAGGGTGTGATTAAGGATGTGACTGAAGATGTTCTGAGGTGCTGGATGTAAGGAAAATATACGAGAATGAGAGTCAGATCGTGGATTGATTATTTGAATGATTGTTGAAAGGAAAAGGTCTTACTGATAAGGTTAGGAATGATAATGTGTATTAGAGTGCAGGGATGGGGTTTTTGAGGGGGTGTGTCATAGGGGTATTCTACCCAGCAAAGAACCGTGACTGGATGTTCTGCTACGGCACTTAACATCCCATCGCTATGAAGTACCCTTAGTGGGTACAAAGTTATGGTTAGTCTTGGGGTTAATAGGACATAAGGGGTGTGGGAGGCGGGAGGTAGTATTAGCGGCGTTGAAGCGCGTTGACCCAATCTTGTGGAAAACTAGTTGATGTTGAATTATTGAAGAATTGATGATGATACATAATGTCTCATCATCGCTAAATCCTTGCAAAGCCTAACTTGCCCATTCGTTTGGATGCAAACTTTCCGCACCTTTTTCACTCACACATATCATAAATCACTAAGGAAACTAGGCAATATGGCGATGCTGATAGTACAGCTTAAAAGCAGCTGATCAGGTCTGATAGCAAATCTTTGTTATTGGATATTCTTTTGTACTCAACATCTTTGGAATTTCGCATTAATTTCACATAATTACAAGGACAAGTTTTCACTTTTGTGTCGTTAAAAGCTTCATTTTCAACTTCTAACAGTTGCACAAATGGCTTCACGAGACATAGTTTATTTACTGCGTAGAGACGAGAGCAGAAGTGGTTCAGCTTAGAAAAGAGGCTCGTTTATCACATCTCACCTTATTCGCTTCAAGCTTTGTCGTGGAAGTCCCTCTGCTTTTTCATATTGCTCGTCGATTGCTCTCGCGACCCATATATATACGAGGGGGAGTCAAAAAGTTCTCAGATAAATGGCATAAAATTTTTATTTGTAATAATACTGTAATCATTTTTCTACATAAGCTCCATTAACATCTATACACTTTCTTAATCTATGAATCCAACGGTAAAGACCATCTTTGTAGAATTCACGGGGTTGTCTCTGGCACCAAGTAATGACCTGCTTTTTTGCTTCATCTAATGATTGAAACCGGGTTCCTTTTAGGTGTCCCTTTAAATTTGGTTAGGTTAGGTTAGGTTAGGTTAGGTTAGGTTAGGTTAGGTTAGGTTACCTAACCTAACCAAATTTAAAGGGACACCTAAAAGGAACCCGGTTTCAATCATTAGATGAAGCAAAAAAGCAGGTCATTACTTGGTGCCAGAGACAACCCCGTGAATTCTACAAAGATGGTCTTTACCGTTGGATTCATAGATTAAGAAAGTGTATAGATGTTAATGGAGCTTATGCAGAAAAATGATTACAGTATTATTACAAATAAAAATTTTATGCCATTTGTCTGAGAACTTTTTGACTCACCTACGTATATATATATATATATATATATATATATATATATATATATATATATATATATATATATATATATATATGCATTGTTGGGCACTTGCGCGCAACTATTTTCGATTGCGGTTGATTTCGCGGCAATTATGTTGAATGAGTTGCAAAGTGGTTCGCGACGAAATTATTAAAGCAATATACACCCCAAGTCGCAACCACAACTTTGAAAAATCTAGACTAAAAACTTTATTTAATTCTATTCTGGTTTGAACTTGTTTCAAACTTGTTACAAGTTGATACATGTTGTTGCGGGTGAGACCCATTCCCGTTGCGTGCGAGCGTCAGGCTCACTGTAACTATTGCTGGAATAGGTTGTGTGCTTTTTTCTGCTCGTCTGGTTTGTTCGTAAAGACTTTGTACTCTTGATAAGGAATTACTAAAATGGAACGTCTGTGACGAAAACGCCAGGTTGTATAACTAGCTCGAGTGCAACATCCACTACTTGTTCAAGTGCAGGTGATACTTACGTTAATCCGGTAGATAAAGCTACTGGTAGCAGCTATGTTAGTGCTGGAAGTGACACGTTAGCAAGTTGCTCATCACAATAGCCCTGGCCTTACGTAAAATATTTTTTTAGTCTGTTAGTTCAAGCAAGGCTGGTGACCGTATGGTATTCAAATATCTTAAGTGTTTGCCGAAGTCTAAATTTTACAAGGCTCATAAAAGTCCCTCTACAGTCTTCGTTCATATATTGCAAGCATACATGGAGAGATAAAAAACTTAGTCTTAGATATCATACGTTACTGTTAGTAACAATTTAATTCACTATTTATCAGTCATCATTTAGGCATGTATATTATAATATATACTATTTATTAAATATAAAATAATAAACACTAACTGTGTATAACGGTGTAATTAATTTCAATCACGTCGGAATTCCCAATGCGGGAGATCATGATCATAGTCGCAAGTTAACGATGGGACGTGATACCAAGTCTTTTTAGTTTTAAAGAAAACGATTCCGTATTATTAAGGTGAAACGATTAGAAAAGCGAAACGTCAATGACAGCTAGGGAGAGAATGACATCGTGATAAGGGAAGAACAGCGACCCATATCACGACCTGTCACAGAGCCAGTAGTGGACACGATTAGTGTCACTCAATTTGGAGGGATGGAGATTGCCACTATAATTTATAGACGGAACTAAACAGTTCAAATAGTTTTAAATTTAATAATTTGCTGAATATTTAAATTTTACGATAACAAATTGTTGTTCATTATTAACATTATAATTTATATATGTATATCTATTTGGTAACATACCATTATAAATAAATAAAACATTTAGTAAATTGAATGTTTTATGCATCTTCTAATTATATTTTTCAGGTTAATCTATTCACTATTTTTATTACAACTAAATAATTACTTTTTTCTGCCAGACAAAAAAGTAATCATATTTTTTAAGTTAAATAATAAAATAGAGAATACTCTTTTATAAGGTCTATGATTAAATTGATTATTCGGTCTCTTTTATAAATTGTGGTAACTTTTGAATAGTCGGAATTTGCCGTAGCTGGGAAACGGCGTTGTTCTGTCAACCAATTTGGCTGATAAACGTAGTTTGTTAAAAATGGTCTACCCGCACGGCAATTTTTTTTTTTACCATACTACGTTTTTCAGCAAAAATTGTTTAGTAATTTTGGGTTGTTTTCTGATTATGGTCCTTCATTCTTACCATTCTACTAAAAGTTTTAAGTAGAATTCTATTTTTGGAAAATTATACAGCCTTCTGTGTATAATTTGTCATGTTGGGTCATTTATAATTTTATGTATTGGGACTTTGTGTGATGCACAGGTCCGCTGTTTGAGGGACAAATGACTAATTTTGGGTTTGTTTTACTGTTTTCGCTAATTACGCAAGAATTATAACAGCGCCATGTGATTCTGCGTGCGATTATATGATAATTATTTGATAATTACTATAAATTAAATATTAATTCAATATAATATTTATATACAGTTATGTTTTCTATATTTGAGTAAAATTATAAAACTTATTTTATATTTATATAATATAACAGCTATATCTATAATATTTATTTAATTGTAATTTTGTTACATAAAACGTATGCTTCTTCCACAGAGTTTGACGAGGTTCAACAAGTGCGTGAATGAAGGAAGCAAGGAGCCTGTCAGGAAGAAAAGAGATTTGTCAGGTGAACGTGATGATGCTGAGGGTGGCAATCCCAAAAAACAAGATAAACAGATGAAGATACCTCAGGCAATGGTTCAGAGTGCATTTAGTGGCTATAACTTTTCCAACGAAATTCTAGAAGACAAACTTATTAATTTCTTCGTCGACGATGTCTTGTCACCTTAGAATCGTTGAAACCAATTCCTTTATGCAGCTGATGGAATGTTCTTCAGCCAAAAGGTTCTCCATGTGTAGGCGAACATTGACCAGAAAAATTGAGGAGAGTTTTAAGTGTGGAGTCGCCCCTTTGAAGGATAACCTGGAGGAACCTCTGTATGTTGCCACAAAAACTAATGCTTGTTCTTGCTGAAACAAGCCTGTTTTATTAAGCAAATAATTATATTCATAATTTGTCCGCCAATATAGCAATACGATCAATACTTTTAAGCTTCATAAGAAATCTATGTATAAAAAAATTCCAGTTTAAATATTTTATTTGGCTAAATATTATTAACTAGTTTAACCCGTTACTATCATAAATATCGTAAATAAGCTTATATAATTTTGTTTATGTTTACTTCGTTTCGTTAACTATTATTAATTACATACAATCATTTTTGCTTATCATATCTTAGTGTAACTGTTCATTCGATCGACCCTCATACTCTCCTACGAAAACAAAGGATCATAGCTTGTGGCGGCTGAAAGGAAAACACTCATTCAAAGTGCTTGCATAGGAAATTGAGGACATTCACATTCAATTTGGCATATCGGATAAGACCTGTGCAACTACCACGGACAATGGTAGTAACTTTGTCAAAGCTCTCAGGTCAGTTTTAATCAATATAATATTGTAATTAAATGATAAAATATTAACGACTCATGAACTCTTTAAAGAGGCACATTTCTTTCTCACTGTCATAAGGTAATCAGTATTGAATCTTAATGCATATTAGTAATATTACTTTTTATTCATATAAAAATATATGTATTAAGTGAAAAAAATAATGCTTTGCATTTTAATCATTGCTCGTTCTATCTTACAGCTTATTTGACGATCACAGTCTGACGGGAAGCGCAGTCAGTCACAGGCAACTGCAAGGCCTACAACGCACAGTGACAGTGAAGAGGAAGATGATGCTGACGAAAGCGAACAACAATTGAAGACGTCACAACAATACTTGACCGAGGTATGAGCTGATAAGTGATAACTATACCTAAACTTGTAAACTATACTTATACTATACTATACTTAAACTTGTATGAGCTGATAAGTGATAACTATACTTAAACTTAAGTTGTTGATAAGTTAAATTATAACTAATACAAGAATAAGTGTTTATTTAATTAATCACAATTTCTATAAGTAAATAAAACGGAGATCATGCCGAAGTGTAGGGATCCTTCGTGAGGCAATAAGGGTTGAATGAGAGCGAATGTGCGGGGAAAAGGGTCGCGGCGAGCCTCTCTCTCTCTCTCAGGGGTACGCCGCTCTTAGAGAGGAGCTAGGTGCGCATGAGAGCGAAAGGATCGTGGTGCTCCTAGTCTCTGAGCCACCCTGCTTTTGCGGAGAAGGCTGGCTATAATAAATAAATATAAATGAGTAAAAGAGTTATAGTCATTGACCTTTTTTTCTATATCTCAGGTCTGCAATCTTCAGATTTGGGCGACTACCATACCTTGCCAAAGCATGTTCGTTGTGCTGCACATACTTTAAACCTTGTTGCAATCACACACGCTGCTAAAGTTATGGATCACGACACTATAAAGATTACAAAAAAATCACGCGATCGGCTGTCAGCACAGCTCAAGTTATGCAGAACAAAAGGCCAGGAGCCTCCAAGCAGCAGATGTCATCAAGGGCGAATTAGATGGATCATTCATAATCCCAGGAGTTACAAGAGGAAACTCTTTATATGATGCCGTGTGCCGCCTCAACAAGATTCTGGGATCTAAGGAAAGTGCTCTGAAGGCATCCCAAGCTTTCACCTATCGAAGTTACCTATCTCAAAGAATATGAAATGGTGATGAATCTTGTCGCTATGGGCTTGGATGTGTGAGGATAAAGCGTATATGGGAATTTTGCTGCCAACAATAACAGTTTGTCTTAATCTACTTATTGTGTGCAGCACTCTTGCTACTGTTGTTGAAAATGCAATCTGAAATAGATTAAGTAAATTTCTAGAAGATGATGAGTGCTCTTGGCATCTGCATCCCATCCCCATTTCAAGATAAAGTGGCTCAATAATACCAAATAGGTAGATTATATTACTAAAAAGGTGTCGATTGAAATAAAACACTTGGTGATATTACAGCCTCAGAAAGCACCAGTGCAGAAGGAGAAACAAATGATGCAGAGGATGACATCTTCCACTCCCTGTCAAAGAGTGAAGGGTGTGCCGCTAGGAAGAAAGACGGGTCGAATAAAGTAAAAGAATGGCTACAACAACCAGTAGTAAACCGGTTTAAAAGTCTAGCTATTCACAAACCCATGTTTCCATCGAGTGCGTTTGTTTCGTGCTTCATAAAACACAATACGGCATTCCATCAAATGCAGCAGTGCAGAGACTCTTTTCTTTAGGAAAAGATATTCTACGACCAAAGAAGCTCTTCTCTCCGACAAACATTTTGAAATTCTTACATTCCTCTAAGGAAATAATTTCAAATGAAACGTATTCCAATATTAAAGTATGTTCCTAAATCTGTAATAAATATTTTTGTCCGTAAATATTAGTTCCTCTTTTATTTCATATATTTAATGTACGATATTTCCAGTTACGAACTCAACTCGTGTTCTTCCTTAATTGCGTGTGCGCTTACGATCGCAATCATTTTCCATGACTTGTGATTGCGCCGCAATTATTTTCGGGTTGTGTGCCCAACACTATATATATATATATATATATATATATATATATATATATATATATATATATATATATATATATATAAAAGAGCATATTATTTAGTGAATTATCCTTCCAAACCCCGCGTAAACTTATCTAACCTCCAATCTGGAATGGTCAGGGGTAATTTGCATAAGTTTAAAATCATTGTAATCTTATTTGACTTGAGCTGAAAATGTAACTGGTAAAAATGGATGATCGATTCCATTGGTAGAATATTCGCAATGTCGTAAAAATATTCATGGGTCAAATATATTGCCAACGGTGGTTGGTACGTAAAACCTACATTGGTATTCGTGCTTTTTTATTTTTGCTCCCAGAATGTATAATGATCTGACTGCTGAGATACGCCCTCTCCTTATTTTGGAGTCTACATAGTAACTTGAAAACTCATCTTTTCTCATTCGCTGTGTTCTTTAGTTGATTAATGAGCGCTCTGTGAAGACGCATGACATTTAAGAACGCCACACAAAAATTCATATTATTATGATAGCATTTGGATGAATTATTATAAATCCTATTCTAAATGTAAGGAGCAATTATCACCAGTCAACTATTTACATTTAGCTGGGAACCAAAGCACTAGATAAAGTAAGAAATGATGGGCGCCTATCTCATCTTAATACTAAGTAGTTTCTAAATGTTTGAGATAGTAAGAGCGATGCATCGAACCCTTTGAAGGTAAATCACCTAAAAACTTTGAAAATTACTAGAAAAAGAGAAAAGAAAAATATTAAAATCAACTCAAAAATAAATTCGATTTTAAATCTTTTTCCAAAGACGAAATGTTGCAAGAAGCATCTCCATGTCTTTTCTTAATAGCATAAAATTCGAGATAAAAATAAAACATATGACACAAACCTCATTAGGAGATTGTGAATAAAACTAATTCAATCCCCCCCTGATTTCAACCACAGAGAGATAAATATCCCGTCCTCTCCATTCCTTGTCGGAGAAAAGGGTAAAAAAATTTATCGAAATGAAAAAATCAATCAACGGTCTCCTTAAAATCTCAGTGTAAGCAAATTTTGGCTCTGTTACCAATTCCTCTACTCGATTAGGCAAATCAATTTAGGCTGAAAAATTCTAGCTATTAATAAACTCAACTTTTGAGACTTGAATTTAATATTAAAAATAGTTGTAAGATAAAATGATAAAATATGTCCCTTTGACGTTGCAACGGTTGCCATATACTAATGTTGTATTAATCTATATTTTGGATACCACATTAAACTGCGGATCTACCTGAAATAAGGTACAAACGGTCCAGACTGGCATTAAAAACCCATCGCGAAACATAGTTTGTGTAAATTAAGTTCATTCTAGGATGTATTCATTTTTTTACACATAAGTAAATACATGTTATTGATCCCTATGATTATTCAGAATGCATAGATATAAACTTGGCACTTTTATTATATTATTTGCCTATCATCTGTTTTATATCGGAAATATACAACTTTGATAAGACTTCTACTGTGCAATCAATGCTAGAAAACTCTTATAATGTTATCATGATCAACATTTTAAATTAAGGGTGACAATTAATTATAAATTCGGTGTATTTTCTCCCAATCCACTGAATTATGCGAGTATTATTCTTAACCCCTATAAATTTAATTGTCTCTAGACTTTGGTCTGTTACAAACATGTAGAGTGGAGTATTATTCGTAATATTCTGCGGTCTGTTTCCGCTGTAAGAAACGCGTCTATCTATAATTATATAATCAATAATTCTTACAAAAGGGTAAGTATTTTTTGCGACAAATCATACCAACGAAACTGTAAAGATATTTATCTTAACATCAGCTTTTTTATTGGAATAGAAACCACTACGGGAAAATGAAACCAACAAATAGCTAGGAATGACATTACTTGAAAGCCCATCGGAAACAGAGACTAGAGGTTGGGGAGGGGGAGGGGGAATCGGTAGTATTGTATTCTCCCGCTAACCAGAGAGGGTGAAAAAGCATTCGTGGCTCATAGGAATTTGGGTGAGAAACCCCTACCATAATAGACAAATCCAGGCTAAATCTTTGAAATCTGTGCAATTGTGAGACTCGAACACAATTTCACACCAATACGAGATTATATTCCAATTTTCTCTGTTTCTGGATTTGGCACTACTGTGCCTCAGGAACTGTGCCATTTCGTAGCCACCTTGAGTGACAGACGAGGTCACACTAAGATATTCTTATGGAATGATCAGTCTGTTGATGGCTCCTACACCTTAGGTTCCATTAGGCAACCCTTGAAGACCCACCCCCCTGTTTTAAACCTTTCCTAGACGCTATATGAAGGCCAATCGCCTTGAAAAGCGCAATACCAAGCATACTATTATTATTATAATTATTACTAATGAGCTAAATAAAATAGTGCCCATTTCAGCATCACCTGTTTTGTAGGTCTGTAAATAATGAGAGAAAAGAAAAGATGATTTTGAAGAGAGGGAAGGGTAAATGTGTAAAAGAGCAAGTTTGAAAGAATGGCAGAACGATGCCTTATTATTCCTATAGGCGATTGTAACTCCTATAGAGAAGGACTGATATAAGGGACATCAGTTTTCCAGATTATGAATTACTGTAGATTCCATTTTCCGAATACTTAGGCTTTAGTAGTTATCTTCTGGTATTTGAACTGAGAGAGACCATTCACACAAGGTGTTTGTAGTCGCGTGCTATACTATATCTCACATGTCGGTCGGTCGCTCAGTCCCCATTTTGCTTTTTTATTCATTTGGTAATAGCATTGTAGCTAGCAGGCCGACTCTAAAGAAATTTGAAACCCTTATGTTGTTTTAAATTCTCTTCCGACAAATATAATTGTCAAGGTCCTCTCAAGGTTAGTCCTGGAATTATTGAAAGTTTTGAAGGTCGTAAGGTCATAAATCAGAATAAGGGAGAGCATGCGACTCTGGTCAGCATACCTTGTTATGTTACTTTAAGATTTAAGATGATAAGATGAATTATTAAAATAATTCTTCTTTAATATACTATTACATTCATTTTATATGGCAAATTATTGTCATATATTGCCACTCTTTGAAAAATAGAACTGGTACAGTAAAACATAGCTCCACTTCATTCGCGTAAATCAAATGACTTCGTAACATGTCGGTGATGGTAAAAGATAGGCTGGATTGAGTTGAGTTGCATTTGGTCCAATTAAGTTAAGGTAGGAGTAGACTTACATTAGGTTTAGGTTGTTTGAACTTAAATTTAGATTAGGTTTATCTAGTTTAAGTTTGGTCAACTTTGGTTAATTTAATATTTGGCTATTTTAGTTATACTAAATTGATTCGATACCATTGCATCTCGGTCGATGCCACGGCAGTATTTAATTGAATTCCCCAAAGATATCTTTGTCTCATTAGCCTGGAATTTGAGGGAAATTTTCTCACTGTTAATCCATGAACAAGAAATACCTCATCAATTTAAAACATTGTGAAAACATGTGGTTACATAAATCTATGGTATTTCTTTTAAATATTTCACTTATATAGCATTATGTGGTCATACTCTTCGAATTCATCTTCTTTTTATATCTGCAACCACTGGTCATTTTTTTTATCATGCTCCTATAGACATATTTTTGCTTTATATAATTCTATTCAAAATCACAATAAGGGAATAGGTCATCTTCAACCAATTTGGTGAATAACGTGGTAACTTCCGTACAAGAATTTGAATATGTCGGTAATTCATTCACCAAATCCAAATCAATACCATAAAATCTGCTTTCATTTCGACGCTCTTCTTCTTATTCTATTCTTAATCTATATCCCATTTTTATTTTTTCTCTTTGTCTAACTCTACATCTTCCTCATCTCCTATTGTGTACACCTCTGCCCAACAGCCTTGAAAAATCAATATTAGATTAAAATAAATCGCGGCAATATCCGACCATTAGCATAGCAGGTGTTTAGTAAAGCTTTAAGGTCTATGATCAAAGACTAGAGTGGATCTCTTAGAGACAATTATTTTAAATAAATATGCTCTGCTTAAATTCTGGTAAATAATTTAAAGTATAATCAAGGTACAAAAGTTAGTATGTAACTACGTACCTAGCAATTCCTAAGGCCTTTGACCAATCGCAGATAGTACCAAGTTCTGTAAAAATAAAAAATAAGGGGATAATATTAAAGTGTATGGAGGACCTGATTTCCCTATTTCACATCTGGCATTTATAAAATGGAACAAGTGTAGTTTCCTTTGAATTAAAATTGGTTCTTAGACCATCCGCAATATAATCTGGGCCCGCCTCTTAGGGAAACTGATTCCCTTCTGCAACATATACCCTGAGGTTAAGATCCTTTAGTTGTCCATCTACCTGGGATTCCGATTCTTCGATGACGAAGACATACTCGGGAGACGTGACTGTGAGGCCGTTTGGGGGAGGGGAAGCAAATGCTATACCTTCTTGGGCTTGACACCAGGAGCTTCGTTCCGCTCAACTCGCAAATCTGTTGGAGTTTTCTCTGTTGTGTGTGCATTTGTGTGCGTATTTTGAGCGTTCTGCTAGGCAACTTGGACTCCAGGATCCCGTGAAAGAGCATTGTTCAAGACCGGGGCTTTTTGGCCGCCCTGCTCGTTCTGAGGTTGGAGTTACCACTTAGGAACTCGTTCAACGGAGTGATTTCGGGAAACCACATTGGCTCCATGCCGTTTTTCACGAACATGGTGTTTAACTCCTTTGCGAAGGTACCAGACCGGCTCAGATTGGCAATGTGTGCATCCTATATATCAATCAGGCCCATGAGAGAAATATTTAGCTCACTGTAAATCTTTTTGAACAACTTACCCCTGTTCGGTTTTTGCCGGTCAGTTAAGGTCTTAAAGGCTTAGACGCCGGGTCTCCTTCATCACTCCGTCATTACACCCGAGAGTGTAATTTGGGACAGAGTCGGGAAGAGCAAGTTTTTGGTTGTGTGTAGCTGTGCATAAATGTATGTGTTTAGATATTCGTGATGAAAACACGGAAAATGCTATGTGAAAAAGCTGGGAAAATGGAAAGATGTCCAATGAACAAAATAACCACCTTACTTTGAGGCAGTTTATAAAGTTCCCACTTCCTTTCCCTCAACTAGCCTTCATCGAAGTCAATCAAAGCAAAAAAACCACTTCCTAACGTATCACTACGTGTCATATATCAGATCACGCACAATAGAGCGGGAAATCAATAACAATACATTTCATTCGAATTGACCTCCAGTCCAACGAGTAGGAATGAGCACAATCCAAATGACAAGTTTCAGTTATATATATATATATATATATATATATATATATATATATATATATATATATATATATATAATTACTAAACTTAAATCTAGCAACGCCTCTCTTCCTACAGGATCTGCCAAGTGTAGGCCATGAATGGTCTTTTGCAGTCTCCTTCTTTTCTTATGTTCTTATGTTCTTATATATGTACGCTTGGTAAAAACTCATAAACTTAATAATCCTATGCGCCCTATTATAAGTGCATTAGGCTCTGCTTCATATTCCTTATCAAAATGGCTTGTTAATCACTTATCTCCGCTTGTGGGGTCCATCTCCTAATCTCATATTAAAAATAGTTGTGAACTTATAGAGAAGCTTAATACAATACCTTACTCCAACAATTTCATCCTTGTCAGCTTCGATGTCTGTTCTTTTTTACTAAAGTTCCTTTAGACGATCTTCTTCCTCTCCTTTGTGATAAATTATATAATTTAGTTCCCCCTGTACCGGTCAATACTTTCCTAAGACTCATTTCTCTTTGTCCTAAAAATTGTAAATTTTTATTCAATGATAAATTTTACCTTCAAAATTCTGTCTTCTGATGGGTATTGTCTATCTCCCACCTTCTTGCCCCAAATCCTCGATTTTCCTATTGTCTGGTAGCGTTACATTGATGATATTATATGTCTTTGGCCTTCTTCAAAAGATATTTACAATTTTCTATGTAATCTTAATTCTCTAGTCCCTTCTATTAAATTTACACTTTAAATTGAGGAAAATAGGATCCTTCCTTTTCTTCACCTTTTGCTACATAGGACGCCGTCAGGTTTTAAATTATCTGTTTATCGCAAACCGTCTAACTCCAATCTATATATTGAATTTTATTCTTATCATAGTGTTAAAATTAAACTGTCTGTATTCACTTCTATGTTTCTGCGTGCATTATGCCTTGTTAGTCTAGAATTTTTGGATAAGTTATTGTCCAATATCTTTGAAATAGGTAAGAAACTTTGTTACTCTCTTCAATTTGTGCATACTTCATTAGACTTTGCTAAGAGAACTTTTTATAGAACTGATAACGCACCGGTTTTCACTTTCAAAATTTGTCCTATCTTGCCATACTTTGAACCATTTTTTTGTCTCCCCCGTATTTTTAAGCAACTTAATATCTTTGTAAATTTTAAATACGAATCCACTTTATATAAAATGTTAGTCCACAATAATACAAGGAAAAAAGGTAGAGTATATTTTATAGAATGTTCTATTTGTAATTAACTTTATTTCGGGCAAACTGGTAAATCTTTATCTACTCGAATTTACCAAGATAAGTATAATATTAGAAGAGGTGAAATAAAGAGCGCTTTATTTTTACATTTATCTGAAAATAACCACCCCATTGACTGGAATTCTGCAAAATTCCTTTATCATTCCGCTGATTTTCACAAAAGAAATATGTTCGAGTGTTACTTAATTGGCATCTTACACAATATAAACATTTCCCCTGGCTTATTTAAACTCTACCTTGTTTTAAAAAAACTTGTACTAAATGAAATAACTTCATAATGCAGCTTCTTGTCACTCTTTATTAGTGTAATATCATTAGCATTACCTCCTCCTCCACGTGTCTTTGTTGTGCCTGTGGATTATCTCTTAGCGCTAAATGTTTTCGATTTAATGATAACCCTTTAAAATGTTTTTTCACCCACCTTATTCTATTCATATACATGGCGTTGTTGTATGTATATCGTTTTAGGGATGCACATGTCTGTTATTAATTGTATATTGTTCTTTTTCCTCGTATATTGCATTTCTTCCTTCCTCAGTCACTTACCAAAACAGCAGCAAACCCGTCGGTCACCGCGGCTCCCGCGGAGGGAGAGGAGCCCCGAGTCTTTTTTGTCTTTTTCTTGTTCTTTTTTAGGAAAGGAGGCCGAGGAATGAACCCTCTTCTCTTCTCCACCTGCAGGAATCCCTCAGGTCAGAGGTACCGGCCTCAGCAAGATCCTTGACAAGATAGAGAAGGTCTTGGCTGCCACAGGGGCATCAGCCGGAGGAGAAGATCCCTGCCCCTATTTGCAAGGTCTTGGAGACCCTAGCCGTCTGAGGATCTTGCACAGGGCTGGACTAGGGTTCGCTGCTTGGCACAAAGCCCAGGTCTGCTCCCATGATAGGTCCTAACGTGTTGGGCTGGGTCGCCTCAAGGATCATGTCCATCTCATGGGGGGCATCCAAGTGGCCGTCCCCCCAAGAACATCATAGATCCCATTCGTCAGAAAGTCTTTGGTCTTGGAAGATAGGGGGGGCACGTAAACTAACCCCCAGCTAAGCTCAATATTCGATCCCACAGCTCTTTAGAGGGAAGGGGCAGACGGGCCATCTCTTCGCTAGTCTCCCTAAGGTGATTCGCCCTATCGTGCCTCTCATACCAGGAGCGGTCAATTATGGACCGCTTGACTTCCTTGGCAGTCTCCTTAGAAAGTAAAATGGGGACTGCCGCTAGGTGAAAGGGAGGCGCCTAAGGGCGGCTCCAGAGAAGAGGGTAAGGGGTAGTTCCCTAAACCCGTAGGCAGAGGAGAGGACTAAGCCTCCTCTATAGTAGGAGAGTTTTGGACGGTCCGCTGAGAAAGCACATGGGGCAACCCCCATATTTTCAGTGGAGATAATAGAGGGCGGCTCCGACGATGGTAAAGGAAAAGGGGAGAAAGATATATTTATTTTCATCTTCAGGCCTGGTGAACCTATACATTTCACAGGACGCATACGTTAATCATCCCACGCAGTAGCCTGCTCTGCGAAGGGTTAATGAGGGGCCGGCAGAACCGGCTCCCATTTAAGGTCACTCCTCGCGCTGTGGCCTAGCAGCCCATCAGCAAGGCGGTTCCAACTTGGGCACGGCGTAAAAATTGATAGAGATAGAATGGAGAATGAAAGGGGATGTGAGGCAGGTGTAGGTGGGGATGAAGCAAGTTGTTAAAAAAAACACCACCTCAGGCCGGAGCTCAGGGATGAGGGAACGTTCCCCCCACCCACAGCCCCTTTCCGGAATAGTTAGATAAGAGGAAGTTGCTGGTCGGCGTCTACCCTATGAAATTTGAGGCCAACCAGAGAAAGTTGTGAGAGTGTTTCTGACACAGGCTGTCAGAAAGAAGGAGAAGAGGCTAAGCTGGGGTCGGACAAGGCGCTGAGTCCTGTTAGCACGGCGGCCAGGAATGCAAATCACCGCGCCCTTTACTGGGGTTCTAAAATCGAATGCCGAAAAGGGTAAGGTATTGTTGGTATTGGGAGTGCGGAGCTGGTGTCTGGGATATTTAAGTCCGTGGTGTCACCCATGCACAAGTGGGAAATGTTGGCTATCTTGGGAAGAACAAAACAAGTGAATACAGCCTTTGTAGAGAGAAATGGGTGTTTAAGTCGCCACCGAGAAGCTGGTTCGGAAAGAGGGCCCTTGTTACCAATCGTAAAAGAGGAGCCACGAGACATATTCCGAAAGCTAAGGCCAAAAAGATCCGCTTGACGAAGTCAAGGAAGCTTCTGAACAAGATGATGCATTTTGTTGAGTAAGAGATGTTTAAGTTCTTCTCAAACTATAAAACCTCTCCAAGGACCAGCTATACAACATTTATAATAACAGGTGGCTTGCTTACAATCCAAGTTTCCCTCAACTGTGATAGTCATTATGTGTGTTTCCTGTTAGGGTGAGTTCATGCTGTCCCACATCTTTGAGCAGGTTCTTAGGTACACCTGTGACTTCTATCTAGATGTGCCGAAGAATGTGGTCAAAGGCTGGCTGGAGAGTTTGCTGCTGAAAGGCAATGCATCTGGAAAGAATCAGAAGTGGTTGTAAGAGAATGTCTACGCCCTTACCAGTACCACTCTCTGGCATCTTAATTCCTAGGATTTTAATCTCATCTATTATTATTTATACCGCACGGTTGAGAAAGAGACTATCCAATGTGCCTGCAATATCAAGATTGAGCTAGTGGCCATGATCAAGGAGGTGTTCAAAGATCCTCGGAGCCGTCTTTATGCCACAGTGGAAGCTGTGGTCGGCTAGTTTGAGTAAACTGTTATCTCCAAGCTATAATCTAGTTGATATTTTGTTATTTTTTAAATACATTTCTTTTTGATTGAGATATTACGGGTTTATTTCCTCTCATGCAAACCGTAAGGTTTATCTCTAACACCATGTATATTACAGGAATCGGGAAACGAATTGGGAACGCTTGCCTCAGATGTGCCGCCAGGATGTCGGCACCCGCGGAGACCTGGAGTTGCTGAAGTAGAGTTGTCGGCCTGTTCCCCACCAGAGTAACGTCCTTGATGAGGTTCTGCCATCGTTGGTAATGCTAAGGCTCGTGATGCCGAAGAACCATGGCTTTGAAAGCTTACTACTTCCTCTGTTCTGTTGGCAACTCGAATAATGAGTCTGCTTCTTCAAGGAGGTCTCTTTATATATTTGAGAAGGCCAGGCGGAATTTTTTCTATGTTGCAGAGACATTTTAAATCTCAAATGCCAGCTTGCAGAGACACAGAAAGCGTTTCGGCCTACCTAGCAAATACTAAGTTTCTTAAATTGCCAATTACTTACCATAGAAAAAGATTTTCTTATTCTGCTGTTAGATCATGACAACTCCGTGAAAAATCCTTTTGATTGATGGGGTTGCTTAATGCAGGCTTGAAGAGAGTGCAAACTTTTCGCGCACGAATTATTCTTGAATACTCAGTCAAGTATCTGTGGCTCGAGTGAATTGAGAGCTTGAAGGTGTACGGTGAAAGTGGCACTTGGTGAGGAGCAAGTGAGGCAGCACGTGTCGAGGCAATGAAACAAGGTCTGCTTGACCAAAGTCGCGTGCTCTCACTTATTCTGATTTAGGACCTTACAATCTTCCAAACTTTTAATATTTCGCGGAATAACCTTGCGGAGACCTTGGCAATTATATCATTCAAAAGAGAATGCAAAACAACATAAAGGTTTCAAATTCCGTTAGATTAGGCCGAATAGTTATGATGTTATTGCCAAATAATTCCCCAGCTAACCTTGGGAGGATTTGGAGAATTATACATTCATTCAAAAAGAGAATGTAAAACGACATAGGGGTTTTAAATTCCGTTAGAATCGGCCGAATAGTTACAATATTATTACCAAAACAATAGAATTCCCGAGCTAAACTTGGGAGTACCTTGGCAATTATATCATTCGAAAGAGAATGTAAAGTAACATAAGGGTTTCAAATCTCGCTAGAATCAGCTGAAAAGTTACAATGTTACTATCAAAACCCCCTTAAAGAAGCAAAATTGGGACCGAGCGACCATCCGAAATAGTGAGATATAGAGTCGCACGCGACTAAGCGCACGGGACTAAAAACTATCTATGATTCTCATAGGCTCGCGTCGCGTCGGGTTTCCAGAAACCGCCACAGGGTTGTCAGTGGTCGCTGGCTACGCCACTAAGAACTACCAAGTCACTTTAAAATTTTTTTTTAAATAAATTGGAATTAATAGAATATTATGAGGAAAATGAAATAATAGTTTTAGTAAATAAATTCGCCCTCCAAATTGATTCGGTCATTTAAAATGTTTTAAAAAATCGCGTATAGAATAAACATTAATGGCACGTAATTTTATGTTGACGGAATCATAGTGTGATACACGGCATAAAATACCCCCAAATTTCAGATTGATTTCTGAGGCGAAATTCGAAAATGATCATTTCTTTTCCAGATCAAAACAAGTTTAATTTTTCCCAAGAAATTTGAGTTTCCTCGAAATTAGAAAACTTTCCACTTCAAAACTGAGGAAAAGAAGGGAAAGAAGAAGAATGAATGGGATTTAAGGGAAAATCACTTGATTTCTTCCCTCATCCGAGATAGTGAGTGAACATTCAATAAAAAAAGCCATTTTAAATTGGAAAGAGGCTACAAATCAAAGACGAAGCCATTTGTATAAATTAGAAAGGGAAGTGGATGTAATCCAATTAGGTTAGTCATTAAGGGAGACGTTTTCTGCACCTGACACTTGCAGAGTTTACTTTGATCCTTTGTAATTATGAAGTGGGCCACACACGGTTCATCGAGATTTAAAAGTATATAACTCATATGTAGCAAGAAGTTACAACTGTTTTGAATCCTTAATACCGGCGTACACTACATTTAATGAACGACAGTTTGTTTGCACCCCAAAGTGAACAATAAATATTTAGTGATAACAATGTATTTTATTCTGATATAACAAATATTTTTAGTATAACAGTAGTTACTGGTATGTTCTGTATGAATATTTTTATATAAAATAAAAATGCCCCATCTCCCAATTTAGTGATAAGATATTTATGTTTACTTTGACACAAACTATAAATACCAAGAGATAATCCATTTAGAATGGATGCCCAAACTTCAAATCTATCGGGTAATCTAGGGCATGGAACAAATAAGGGTCTTCAGCTGACAAGGGCATGGGACAAACCAAGTTCTTCAGGTGGTCAAGAACTTGGAAAAAAAACAGCTTCATAAGTGATGAAAGGCCTCGGTCAGACAAGGCTTGCCAGGTGATCATGTGGCTGGAATACACCAGGCTCGTCAGTCGGTCAAGGCCATTGGATAAAAGAGGCTTGTTGGTAGCTCAAGGGCATTGGATAACTCAACCTTCTCAGGTGATAAAGATCATGAGGAAAGGCAGGTTCTTCACAGGTGGTCAAGGGCATGATACAGACCAGGCTTGCATTAAGATCAAGGTTACCTAATAAACAAACCAAGTGGTTTTCCCTATGGTTTGGATCTCCAGACAGGCCTGGTTTATCCCATACCCGCTGATCACAAAGTTTGAAGAGCCATGGATGAAGAACACATTGATGTTTTCCATTTACACTTGTTTATCGTTATGCATTTATAGTTTATTGCAATACTTGTATATATTTGTTAACTTTTGCAGCACTTATATTATATCATCACGGATTGACGCAGATACAACTTTGTACACTTTTTAATTACCACTTTCTCGATGCCATCTATATTTTTTATACTCCGAACACAGTAGTAAATAGAGTAAAGATAATCATTTTAATTTCCTATGTCAAGTTTTAAATTCTAATAATTCATTTTAGTACATCGTGTTTCCTGGTAATTCAGTTGATTATTTATATACATTTTAACAAAAAACACTTGTTCAAATTTAATTTGCTTCCTTATCTAATTATAGGTGACCCATTCTACCACTGTCCTTACTTCTGGAATATAATCAGATACATATCTAAGTATCTTTTTGGTTAAACGCGTCCATTTGGCAACTCACACTAAGGGCATAAGTCGCGGTAGTCAGTTTTAGCCTATTACTAGGCTAAAACAAGAAAAATAAATACAGTAAACAAAAATAAAAACAAGAACAAACAAAGGCATTAAGACGGATAATGTGCATACAAAACAATAAATACAGTAAAAAAAAATATAAACAAGAACAAACAAACAAAAGGACTTGGACGGATAATGTGCACGAGAATCATCCAGCTTGGAACGATCAAAATGAATGTGTCGAACTTGCTAGGTGACGAAACAGTCTTCGCAGTAATGTGCAGAGGAATACTCCATTAAATGGTGGCGCGTTCTGCTAGTGTGCCAAATTCGGAGACGACAGAAAATGACCATAAGCCGCGGAAACATTTGGGGGGCATATCCATAGGAACATTCGCGGCACAATAGACTGCAAATTCAATTCCCGCCGGCCATTTCCCATCTTCTTTAAAATGCAGCCCGTAGGGGTAAACCTGATTGCTGCAGTGTTGTCAAAGTGAGGAAGAGTGAAATGCTGGTCTGGACGCCCAGTTGTTGCATACCCTTAGGTGCCCTCATCGGCGCGCTCATTCCCCGCAATCTCCGAATGCACAGGAACCCAGCAGAAATAAATCTTTACATCCAGACAGCTCGTGGCAACCGTAGAGTCACGCACGGATACCCTTGAACCTTTAGTGTGGATATTCAAATATATATATATATATATATATATATATATATACACGGTTGGGTAGGCAAAATAATTAGAACACGTCTTAAATTCAATTAATATTTATTTAATACAGAGTTGGTCCTCCCTTTGCTTTCTGAACAGCGTCGATCGTCTTGGAATTGATTTATACATCTTCCTGACTTTATTGAGAGGATTTTGGAGCCCTTCTTCTTACAATACCTGCTCCAGCTGTTTTAGACACGACGGTGGAGAGTGACCACCTCTAACTTGTCGCTCCAAGATGCACCACAAATGCTTAATAATATAAAGATCTGGAGATTTGGGGGGGCCACTCCATCTGTTGTAGCTCACTACAATGCTTTTTATACCAATTCTTAACAACATGAGCGGTGTGTGTATTGGGGCATTGGCATGTTAGAAAAAACAGTTACCATCAGGGAATAATGTCTAGACCATGGGATGGACTTGATCTTTCAAAATATTGAGATATTCGTTGCTATTGATCCTACCATGCAGGGCAATGATTAGACCAAGAGAATTACAAGATATGGCTGCCCAAACCATCACTGACCTTCCTCCGTGCTTCACTGTAGGAAGAAGGTACTCAGAATTAAAAGCTTCTCCGGACTGCCTCCACACATAAGCTCGTCCTGCAGTGGGAAGAAAAGAAAAACTGGACTCGTCGGAGAATATTACTTGCTTCCATTGGTCTATCGACCAGTCTTTGTGGTCTCTACACGAGTTCAGCCTTTTCTGAATGTTTTGATAAGAAAGCAGAGGTTTCTTGATGGCGGCTCTTCCATTATAACCGGCTTTATTGAGCTCGCAGCGAACAGATTTTTTCGAAACTGGGCTACTGAGATGTTGATTCAACTCTGCAATTACTTTAGTGGCAGTTGTCCCGGGGATTTTTCCTCACAATGCGTTTCAACACTCATCGGTCTCTTTCGGCGAGCTTCAAAGTCTTGCCATAATTAATCCTCCTGCTGGAGGTTTTGCCCTGCTTCTTTAATTCGGTCATGGTCCTTGATATGGTATCTCTCGAAAAACAAGAAGTTTGGCCGTTCTGGTGAAGAAAGCTCCTGCAATTCGAGCTTCGACAATTTGCCCATTTTCGAACTCAGTGAGGTCACGCATTTTAGCATCTATACCATGATCTGGAAAAAATACAAATAATCATGAAGGTTGCTAAATAAAGCTATGTATTTAGAATAAAAACAAAACATTCACAATGAAATTTGGATGGATACTCGTAATATAATGGTTCATTGAAATATTAGTGTTAAATTTCTACTGGGACAATTTTTTTGTGCAACCGATCACTCCCAGAGGAACGCAGATTACAATTGAGCACCCAGAGAGGCATGGTAACAAGGTGGGTTTCCTTACTAGTTATCACCAATCGTCGACATGACGGCCAAAATCTGAAAATGTCGTAGTAGACTCCGAGACTGAACCCCGAGAATGGTCCCTGAGACTGGTCTCCAAGACTGGTCCTCGAGTCTTTTCGTTATCTTGGCCGCCGAACGGGCAGTAATGCCCCCCCCCCCCATAAGTAGTACAGCTTTATTTACCCGAAAAGAGAGGCAGAAAGGTGGTCAGCCCATTACTCGCAGGAGAGGGCTTATTGGAGCAAAACCGATCTTCGCATTAGTCGCGCTCTATCGCCCAAGATCCATTAAGTACTGTTCTCTTGCGATCTGCATCCTAAAGAGTGTTTTTAATAAAGGTTCCAAAGAATCTCTTCTGACAAGGCATGAGTTAGCTGGCCAGGTCCCCTAAGGATAGGCTAAGGGATAAGTGTATTTTTGTAGAAAAAAGGAATGCTCTAGAGAGCGCGAGGAAGAAGCGCACCAACTTCCTCCCCATGCCCAGGCAGAGAGTTCAACTCAATCCGTTTCCTGATAATTTGCACTCATGCTAGTAGGACGTGCAGCTCCTCCAGTAACCAGGTGTAACAGGCTATTCAGTGTATCCCTGTGCGGGGAAGTTTGCTAAACAATATAACGTAAATAAAATGAACTGTGCCTTAAATACAGTACCGGAAAACATACTTTAACTGAACAAGGGACTGTTGTATAACTAACTAAGAAATATTTGACGAGTCAAAAGAGAATTAGAAACGAGACAGATACACAAACTTGGACATCAGACAATTAGAAAAACAAATCTATTAAACGCCTGAGCATGATAAGAACTGTAATAGACTTTTTTTCGAAACTGCTCAAAATTGCATGGTACAAAAATGGGCCAAGGCTGGTAAAGATTAATATTATGAATCACACAAAGGATTGATGTGCTATTTCCAGGAACTGATTTGGCAGGAATCATATAAAGTCTTATGAGAGACTTGGGCCTAGCATGGAGCTTACAGTTGCCATTTACTGTTTTCCTACGACCTGATTTATATATTAAATTTGGCATCGATAAATGTAACACTACAGTATTTTACGAACGGTCAGCAATAAACTTATTTCAAATACAAAATGGTTAAAAGATTTCAATACAAACGTCTCTTTTTAGGTATGTGTACTCTAACTCTGACGTTTGGAAGAGCATCCGGAGAAGCGAGAAGCTTACGAAGGCATCGGTTCGAGTCCTCTCAATTTATAAAATGGAAACAGTTTTCTTTAAATAATTTCACCGTTATTGGGAAATATTTGAATCTTCTGAGAGATTTAAAAACTTTCCTTTCTCAATAATGCCACCATTCATATTTAGATTAGAGCAGAGGTGGGGAAACCCTCGCCCGCCAACCCAATTTATATCTCTACTGGGTATTTCTATGCACAAATTTTCAATACTGAAATTTAAATAATATTTGTATGTCCAATTTTCGTGGTGGCAGTCAATAAAAATGATGCGTATTTTTTAGTCTCGTGCGAGTAAGGTCGCGAGCGACTCTACATCTCACTATTTTGTTTTTGTAATAACATTTTAACTATTCAGCCGTTTATAACGAAATTTGAAACACTTATGTTGTTTTACATGTTCTTCCAAATGCTATAACTGCCGAAGTCTTCCCATGGTTAGCCCGGGAATTATTTTGTTTTGGCCATGACATCATAACTTGTCTACTGATACTCTGCTAGATTAGACTAGGCTATAATATGCTATACTCTACTAGGCAAGCATAGAATAAGCTATGCTATGCGAGGCTATACTATGCGAGGCTATACTATGCTAAGATGTAATGTATAAGGGTAAGCCAGACTATGCTAATTTAGGCTATAATATGCTATGCTAGATAGCATATAGTATGTTAGGCTAGACAATAATAAGATATGCTTGACTAGGGTATAATAGTATAGTATAGACTATACATGTTTAGGACAGTCAATTCTAGGCTAGGCTAGGCTAGGCTAGGCTAAGCTAGACTAGGCTAGGCAGGGCATGAAAGGCTATACTAGGCTAGGCTACGCTATGGTATGCTAGGTTAGGCTATGATATACTAAGCAACGCTACACTAGGCTAGTCTTCGCTATACAAGGCTATGATAAGCGAGGATTTGCTTGGGTAGGCTAGACTATGTTATGCATGTTATGCAACCTAGTCTAAGATCTAATAGTCTAGGCTAGGCAATACTATGCCATACTATACTATACTAACTGGGCTAGGGTAGGGTAGGGTAAGGTAGGCTATGATATATTATACTAGGCTATGCGAGTCTTGGCTAGAATATGCTAACTAGGTTAGGATAGGATAAAATATACTAGGCTAGGCTCCAGTGAACTAGGCTAAGCTAGGCTATAGTGAGAATTGCTATACTATGTAGACTAGGATACGCTAAGCTAGGCTAAGTTTTAATATATAATTGTAGGCAGCGCTAAGCTTTGCTAGGTTATACTCTGCTAGGCAGGCTAGGCTTTCTTTGATAGGCTAGGCTAGGATACACTGTGATAGGTTCAGGTATACTATACTAAGCTAGGTTATTCTAATATATACTATGCTAGGCTAGATATGCAAGTCTATACTAGGCTAGGCTAGAGTATACTAGGCTACTCTAGGGTATACTATGCTATTCTAGGCCATTCTATGGTATGGTATACTAGGTTGGGCAATAAAAGGGTATAGTATGCTATGCAAGCTTATTTTTATCTATACTAAGCTACACTAGGCTAGATTATAGTGTACCATGATAAGCTAGCATAGGCTAGGGTAGGCTAGGCAAAAATATGGTTGGGTGTGCTATGTCAATAATTACCATGCTAGAATAGGATAGGATATACTATGCTAAGCTAGGCTATACTATGCTAGGCTATACTATACTTATACTATACTATGCTAAATAGATTAGGGTAAGGTAGGCTATGGTAAATAGGCTATACTATGCTAGGCTTTGCTAGATTAGGCTAGCCTATGCTATACGAGAATAGGATAGGCAATACTATGTTAAACTATTCTAAAGTATACTAGGATAGGCTATGCTATACTATACTATTCTAGGCTAGGCTATACTATGATAAGCTATACTCTGCTATAATATGGTAAGCTTTACTATCCTATAGATACTAGGCTGCACTAGGCTATGTTAGGCTAGATTTTGTTAGGCTAGGCTTTACTATGGTTTCTAGGCTAAGATACGCCATACTATACATTCTCTGCTAGGCTAGGCTAGATGAGTCTAGGCTAGGTCATACTACGCCAGGCGAAGCTATAGTATGTAAAGCTAGGCTATACTATTCTAGCCAGCTAGAGTATGGTATGGTAAGTTTTACTATTATAGGGAATCATAGGCTAGATTTGATTATACTAAGCTAGGCTATGCTAGACTAGGCTATCCGATGCTAGGCTAGACTAGGATATGAAATAATCTACTCTGTTATACTATGCTATACTATATTATGCTATGATATACTATGCTAGGCTAGTCAAGATTTACTATGTTAGGCAATCTAGGCTAGTTTATACTATGCTAGACTTTATTATGCTAGGTGATTAATACTATGGTAGGCTATCCTACGGTAAGCTATAAAATGTTATACTATTCTAGATAATACTATGCTAAACTAGGATATGCTATGCTAGGCTATACTATGCAAGGGGATAATATACTACATATACTATACTATATTATAATTTACTATGCTGTTTTCTATGCTATGCTACATATACTATAATATGCTATGCCATGTTATACTATGCTATAATATGATAAGCAGAACTATGAAGTAATATCCAAAGTTATACTATGCTATAATGTGCTATCCTTTACTATTCTAGACTATGCAATTAGGGTGTGACCATTTTTTCGCACTTCCTATTCCATAAATGAGGTGTGACAAAAAGTTAAGGCCAGCCATTAAAAAAAATATATATTTTAATATAATTTAGTTCTGCTTTTTAATAAGATTTTAGAAAGTTGTGAAGTTTTAGTCACGGTCAACTTTTTGCTTTTATTTTTACTAACATTGTAACAATTCAACCAATTCTAACGAAATTTGAAAGTCTTATGATGTTTTACATTCTTTTTCGAATGATACACTAATCAAAGTCCTGTCATGTTAGCCCTGGAATTATATCGTTTTGGCGATAACATCATAACTATTCAGCCCATTCTTACGAAATTTTAAACACATATTTTTTTACATTATATTTCGGATGATATAATGGCCAAAGTCCTCCCAAGGATAGCCATGGTATTATTTTGTTTTAGCAATAACATCATAACTATTCGACAGATTATAACAAAATTAGAACACATTATGTTGTTTTACATTATATTTCGAATGATATAATTGTCAAATTCCTCCCAAGGAGAGCCATGGAATTATTTTGTTTTGGCAATAATATCATAACTCTTCGGCCGATTCTAACCAAATTTGAACCCATATTTTGTTTTACATTCTCTTTCGAAGGATATAATTTCTAAGGTCTTCCTAAGGTTAACCCGAGAGTTAGTTTTGGGGGGCAATAACATCATAACTATTCAGACCATTCTACCGAAATTTTGAACAGTTATGTTTTTTTACATTATATTTCGAATGATATAATTGTAAAAGTCCTCCCCAGGATAGCCAGGAAATTATTTTGTTTTGGCAATAACATCATAACTATTCAGTATATTCTAACGAAATTTTAAACCCATTATGTTGTTTCACATTCTCTTTCGAATGATAAAATTGCCAAAGTCATCTCAAGGTTAGCCAAGGAATTATTTTGGGGGGCAATAACATCATAGCTATTCAGAACATTTTCACGAAATTTTAAACACGCATGTTTTTTTTTACATTATATTTCGAATGATATAATTGCAAAAGTCCTCCCCAGGATGGCCAGGGAATTATTTTGTTTTGGCAATAACATCATAACTATTCGGTCGATTCTAACGAAATTTGAAACCAATTATTTTGTTTCACATTCTTTTTCGAATGATAAAATTGCCAAAGTCATCTCAAGGTTATCCAAGGAATTATTTTGGGGAGCAATAACATCATAACTATTCAGAACATTTTCACGAAATTTTAAACACGTATGTTTTTTTTTACATTATATTTCGAATGATATAATTGCCAAAGTCCTTCATAGGATAGCCAGGGAATTATTTTGTTTTGACAATAACATCATAACTATTCCGTCGATTCTAACGAAATTTGAACCCATTATGTTGTTTAACATTCTCTTTCGAATGATATAATTGCTAATATGCTCCTAAGGTTATTCAAGATTTAGTTTGCTTTTTCGAGCAATAACATCATAACTATTCGGTCGATTCTAACGAAATTTGAACCCATTATGTTGTTTTACATTCTTTTTCGAATGATAAAATTGCCAAAGTCATCTCAAGGCTAGCCAAGGAATTATTTTGGGGGGAAATAACATCATAACTATTCAGAACATTTTCACGAAATTTAAAACACGCATGTTTTTTTTTTACATTATATTTCGAATGATATAATTGCCAAAGTCCTCCCCAGGATAGCCAGGGTATTATTTTGTTTTGGCAATAACATCATAACTATTCGGCCGATTTTAACGAAATTTGAAACCCTTAAGTTGTTTACATTCTCTTTTAAATGATAGAATTGCCAAGGCCCTCCCAAGTGTACTCCGGGGATTATTGAAAATTTTCAAAGTCGAAAGGACATAAATCAGAATAAGTGAGGGCACGCGACCTTTTTGTCAGCAGACCTTGTTTTTATAGATATTAATGCGTAAGTATATCGCACCATGTAATAAATTTAAACAACATTTGCAAATATACAAAAGTCAAATTTTATTTTTCGCTCGCCGACTTCTTTCAGTAGAGATTTTCTCCCACGGCTAAAAAAAGTTTCCCCACCCCTTGATTAGAGCCTCCATAACAGCCGGACTCTCAATGACTCCTACTTGATGCCAATTAGCCACACATTGGTCGATGAAGTACACCAAATTGTGGCAATGGAGCGTCTTTTAAAACCTGCCTCACATGTTTTCTGGACTCTATGACTTTTGTTACAGGAGTCTGACAATTCTGTCACTTGTATCATTGGATCAAGAAACTTCTGTGACCTTTCTAACATAAGTCAAGGATATCTCGGATCTTTTTTACTGAATAATAAAACTCGAGCTTTGTCGTTTCAAGGTTTATCAAATAAACATAGCGAAAGCGTTGTCACTAAGTTAACTCAAACAGTGGAAGCCGAGTAATCCGGGGAGTAACTCGTCTTCATTGAGTCTTAGAGATTGCCGCTCTCCGTACACATAGGCACGAAGGGTTTTGATCAAATTTGCCCCATTTATACGTAGGTTGGGATTTGGTATCAAATTATATGGTTAATAAATATCCAATTAAATGGTAGTCAATGGCAAAATTTATGGTGAATAAATGGCCAGTTAAGTGGCTAATAAAAAATATATACTATTAAAGGTTTTGATTAGACGTTAATGTAATCATTCCATTAAAGATTATATTTATTTTGGTTCCTTTATAAAGGGTAAATACCCTCCCCCCTCCTAACTAAGGAGCACTACCCTTTAGAACCGTCTGATTCAAGAGAGTTGTGTGCCGCACTGGTCCTTAGCAACTAGAATAATTCAATCAGGCTCAGAACCTTCCCTTTATTTCCACTTTAACTTCCTCACCTTCGTTTCTAACTTGTCTTAAAAATTTTAGACTATAAATGCCCACGTTAGTTTTTGATTTTCAATGCAGACATTTCAGGCCTCGACGCCCCTGCCAATGCACTCGCTGAATGGCGCTTATTACTAATTGTTTTGTTTAATAAAGGGGATTTGACCTGTCTGATACTCATCTCAGTGCGGACCTATAGTTTAACTTGCGATTCTGGTCGCGAGATAGGTGTAGCAGAGTTGCGTAGAATCCTTTTTTCTACGCTCATTCCGAGTAATCTAATGAAGCTGTTTCTTCCACAATATTTTACCTTTCACCAAACTTTTTTTTATCTTTCAGGTCAAAATTCCTTCATTAGTCATTCAAACTAATATTGATAGATCGAGGACTTATTGGAAGAGGTTGGGTTCGCCATGCGAGTCTTTTCCTCCCTCCGCCTCGAAACCTTAGGCGGTGGGGGGGAGGCCTCTTTTCGAGGATCCACCATCGCTGAACTACTCAGCCCACCACTAGGTGTGGGCGAAGGAGCCGAAGCTCCTTTGTTGCTGTCCTCCTTTCGGGGGACAGCTTCAGGAACTCCGGAAGATGACCTAGCGACCAACTTCAGGGGTGTTGCCTCCTGTGAATATAACGATTTAGTGGAGGTGCGTGGCAGTTTCGCCATCCGGAAAACGGTCACGCTCGGGGAAGGGGGAGAAACCTTGGTTTTAGCCGGGGTTGGGTGTGAAGCATTTCTGCCGCCAGCTTTACCAGGGGAGTGCCTGGGTTGAGTAGAACCCGAAGAAGGGCTCCGAATGGGCGCGGAAACAACCGTGCTCGTTGGCCTGGATGAGCCAGGAGCAGAGGGTGTCTTTCTAACCATTGAGGCATAAGAAGTCCCAGGCAGAGCCGGGCGCGCCAGGACCAATTCCTTAGCTTTGGGGAATGAGAGTGGATCCTAAGCCTGAACAGCCACGATTTCTTTCTCAAGGAGATACGCACCACATTGTTTCGAAGAAGCGGGGTGCGGCTCTTCGCATTTGACACACTTGGCCACACACGGTTTGGACTTATCGTGTGCGGCCTTGGAGCAATTTACACATAGTTCGGGTGATTCCGACTTTGCACGTCTACATGAGCGATTCGTATGGCCAAAGCGGTGACAGTAATAGCACCGACGCGGCAGTGGCACGAATGCCTTCACGCGGTAGCGGTACCAACCGGCACGCACCGACTCAGGGAACTTGTCACAGTCGAACGTGACGAAGAGTGTAGGGGGGGGTATTGAGGCCCCTCCCTGTTTTCTCATCACACGTTCGACCTTGACCGCCCCGTGGTTGTCCAGCTCTAGATTGATATCTTCTATGGTGTAGTCAATGAGTTCCCTCGCATAAACTACTATTTCACAAAGTTCATAGTAAAGTGCGGCGTCACACTCATGGGGTGCCATGAAGTGTCCGAAGAGCACTTATCTTGGCCACCTCGGACGGAACCGCCGCATTCGCCAGAAGGCTCCTGTCCGAGAAAAGGGTCACTTTCGGCTCTCTACTAATTATACTAGCTAAAGCTCTCCTCTGATGGATCATGTTGCCCTTGGCAAACATGCTGCCATCAGTGGAGCGGATAACGAGGAAGCGTTTAAAGCCAGCGGGCTCGAAAACCCCAACTAACCTTTGAATGAGGTGCCCCGATGTTATCAAGGTTCCGCCCTGCGCCCTTTTGTTCTTAGTCAGGGGCTCCGCACTCGGGGGGGCAGAGGGGCCGGATGTGCCGATCTTGGCTTGGTCGCTTACCGAAGCAGCAGACCCATCCGTCCCCGCAGGCCTCGCGGATGGAGAGGCGCCCCGGGTCTTTTTAGTCTTTTCCTTTTCTTTTTAGAAGAAGAGGGCGGGGAATGAACCAGCTTCTTCCCCATGCCAGCAGGAGCCCCCATGCCAGATGGACCGGCCTCAGCCAGGTCCTTCTTAGAGATAGAGAAGGTCTTGTTAGTTGCAGGGGCACCGGTCGGAGGAGATCCCTCCACTCCTTATACTGCCTTGGAAACCCGGGCCATTTGAAGAGGACCTTGCACAGGGGTGGATTCGGGTTCGGTTCTTGGCGCCGAGCCCGGATTCCCTCCCATGGAAGGCCCTACCGTCTGAGGCTGGGTTGCCTCAAGGACCATGTCTATCTACGGGGGGAGCGCTCCAGTTGGCCACATCCCCCCAGGACATCGCGGGTCCCGTTGGCAGTGTCTTTATACGGGAAGCAATCGCTCATCACCCCCTCGCAGTAGCCCGCTCTGCAAGAGGTGCGTACAGGCGTGGCAGAGCCAGGCGCCGCTATTTGAGGCCACTCTCCCACCTGCTGACCGCGCAGCCCTTCAGCATGGCGGCTCCACCTTGGGCACGGCGTAAAATTGATAGTGTGGGAAGAGAAAATGAAAAGGGATGTGAGGAAGTTATGGGTGGGGATGAAGTATATTGTTAAAAAATACCATCCCGAACCAGAGCTCAGGGGCTAGGGAACGTGTTCCCCTTCCCCCTCAGCCCCGATCCGAGACGGTTGGCTGAGAAGAAGGTCAGCATCTACCCTGTGAAATTAGAGGCTGACCATAGAAAGTTGTAGGAAAGGTTGTATGAAAAGCGATGAAACCGGGGGAAAACACAAGTGTTTTGAAGGAAGGAGACGAGGCTAAGCTGGGGTCGGACGAGGTGCTGAATCCCATCAGCACGGCGGCCAGGATGGCAAATCGCCGCGCCCCTTACGGGGGGGTTGAAAGTTTAGAAAGGCGTAAGGTCATAGGGTCACAAGTCAAAATAATTGAGATCACTTAGGGGTTTGAGAACCTAATTTGTATTTTTCAGTGCAAATATACATACTTTAGAGTACTCATAGACTCTAAGGTACCTGGTATCACTTAATTTCTTGCTGAATTTAAACTTTTTGTTCTCTATTTATTATGTTGGCGCACACGCAAAGCACTGTACACGAAAATATTTTTCTCTTGTAATTAGGAGTATTTGCTGTGAAGTACGAACGTTCTAACTGAGATATCAGATCAATCTTATTGAACTTACATCACTTATTCAGACTTTTATAAAAATTTTAATGATCTTAAAAATCGCAATCAAATTGCACAGAATTATTATTTAGGAGAAAACTTCACTAATTATTTTCAAAATTTAATTAAAATTTTAGCATAGAACCTAAGATGGCACAATTAGAATTCTCTTTCCCAGATAGATGATATTCTTAAGGTTATGCATTAAATAGGCCATTTTTAGGTAGCTTTCTTAATTACGAGTCGTAATTTCTTAGCTGAGCCTTTCATTTGAACTTTTTAAGTCAAATTTGGCATAGAGCTTTGCTTTTTAATTTAAAGATCCTATCTTGAAGGAAACCTTGGCAGTTGCAATTCGAGGTAAAGAAGTTCGAAACTCCATTAAATTGAAACTTATTTCAAAGCTTTAGAACTGTAATTACTTTTCGCAGCTGTATTTTGTATTACATACTTAGGAGTGAACGAAGATATAGAGCACTCAATTATGAGAGATATAAGTACATTCATATATAGACATAAATATGATATATTTAAATACAATTATAATACATATTTGAACTTGTTTTTTGTGACTTTTTCCTCAGAGAGATGAGCAGTTTGACGTGAAATTCGATCCACAGGGTGCTGCACATATGGCAACCTCCGTAAATTTCATCCGAATTTAAATTCTATCCAGCGACTATCCAGATGATGAATAACTTTGCTCAGGTTGCTAAATAGTGTTTCAGTTCGGGCATTTCCCGCATGAAATTTGAGCGGGAAACCAAAAATATCTTATTTTTAAAGGAGGTATAACTAATGTAAGTTTTGATTAGTAATACAAATGGGAAATGGGCCCAATTCTAGAACATTTATGAATTTTCAATAGTTGTTCCTATTCGATTCGATATATCGGTTGTCATTTTTAATGTAATTATGATATGCAATTGCGATTCTTCGCGTTATGATGAGCACTTATCGTCTTAAAATTAGAGTTTGCGTGCATGTATAAATTGGGATATTTCGGATAAATATCCCCTGATTTGCATGTTTTACAGTTGATCATCTTCTTGCGTGATTTGTTGGTTGTTTAGTTGATACTAAGCAAATGTTTCAGAATTTGAGAATTCTTGATATAAGAATATGGATTAGGAATCGTGAGCAGATGTAGCTATGTCAGGAAATGAGAGAGAGAGAGAGAGAGGGTGTGATCGAGTCACGAGAAGGGATTCCTAGCGCAGTAGCCTTGCTTCCAGACCTTTGGTAAAGTTCTGGAGCGATAACGCGCCAGAAATTCGTCCCGTTTATGGCGTTACATCCTTCACAGCTGATTCTAGCCATCGAGGCTGTTGGACCGAACTGATAACACTTCCGTCGGCAAATATTGGAACTTCCGGCGGAATAATATAAATTCTTCACCTCGAGGATAATCGAGTGAGTATTCTTTGAGCTTTCGGGCCGCGAGCTGTCTCCCCGTTGCTTCCCAGTAAGCAAGCCCACGCAATACAGAAGGTATTCACGCGGCATCATAAGAGGTCTTTCGAATCATTCATTGACGACGCGCAATCCTCGAGCGACAAACACCGGTCCTATTCGGTGTCGCAGCAGGAATCCATATTCGGAACGACAAACACTAAGTCTGGAATATAGCGTTCACCCATCCTCCTCAAAGAGATTATCTTCCCCCGAGTACCCATACTCGTGGTCTTCTCCAGAAAATCGTAAGACTTACATTTTCCTTCATTGTCGAAGAGGCGTGACGCTCTCTGACGAAGTGACTCACCCCGCGATCGCCTCCCGGTCCCTCTCGGGTAATTATTGTAATAATTATTGAGCTTCATCCTGCTAAGACTTACCTCGTAGTAGCCCCGCTTTCCCTTGGCTAATTAATATAATTATCGAACATAGTACGGCTAATACTCACCTAGTAGTCACCTCCCATTGTCCCTCGGATAATTAATGTAATTTTTGAGCCTCGTACGGCTAAGACTCACCTAGTAGTCACCTCCCGTTGTCCCTCTAGTAATTAATGTAATTATTGAGGCTAGTACAGCTGAGACGAGTCCTACTTGTCATTTCAATTTCCTCCAATTAATAACGGTGTTAACTAAATCGCTTGTATATTATTCTGTAAATATTTTTTTTTTGTATAAGATTAAAAGATTATTTTTGTTATCCTGTTTAAATCCTCCGACGACCAAAGCCTTAGTAAAACATATTAACACCGGCCATCAGTAATTCATTCTCGACATTTAAATCCCTATCGCACTCACGGCAAATATTGCCACCCCCCATCAAATTAGGGCTGTTGTCTTCCCTCCCCTGCCTCTTTGGGCGAGGAAGTCAAAAGGGGTTCAGGCGGACTACCTGAATCCTACGACAAGCTAACACTGATATTTTGCACTTTAATTTGATTTTAGATTACTTTTTTGTACGTTTTGTTAATGGGCGAATTCAGATTAATTACTAGCAAATTTAAACTCATTTTTCAATCAATGAACTAAGAAAACAAATCACACCGCTCTAATTCCTGCAGAGTACAGTCCTCAGGATACATGGAAATAACTCAGCAGACTATTTTTCGTAGGAGTTGATTGACTGCGGGCAGTGAATCCATTCCAATCCGCCACATTCCCAATATCTCAAAGATAATCAACCAGATTCAGATATTTGGACAAGACCCTTTTTTGCTGCATGGACGGCTTCTTCCTTTTACGCCTTTTCACCATAACCCAGAAAATAACATGATATAACAAATAACAATTTTTTTTCAAGACAGCCTCTCTGACGACTGCCACTAAAGGCATAAACAACGAAATAAATGAGGCTATGCTAAATAAAAGCAAACAAATAGCGAAAAACGAGGCAAAAATAACAAACCCCATACCACCAAGACAAAAACAACTAACCTACAACAACCAAACAAAATAGGCATGCTCCGACGTTGCAGGCAAGATTATCCCACTTCGGCGTCCAATCATACAACCAACACCAAACTTTATACGAGAAGGAAGTTTGCCCCTTCCAGAAACTCGCAAATTCCTCATAAAATCAACATTTGTTAAACTATGATTCGCAACCTGTCTCAATTATAGGCTTGGATAATGATGGTAGAGATGAAAGTGAAAACAAAGATATGTTGTGTTAGTGCCACTGGCAAATATGAGAGAGAGGGAGAAAGTAACAAATTAGGCAGTTTATTATATTATACAGAAGCAAGAAGCGGGTTTGTTGTATCTTCTACGCGCAGAAAAAGAGAGAAAAATTAAAGATTCGTCATCTGTTAGTCACTGACGAGGGAGGGCCCAGCCCCCGGCGGAGAGGAAAAGAGGCAGTCACAGGTTTAAGAAATAACCCTCATAAGGAGAGGCTCAGTATTATACAAGAATGAATTGTAGTTTAGTGATTTACCCTTAGCTAATTGCAGTTACTCTATTGCTTTGACATCGATGATTCACTAGTTATTTATTCGTATTCATAACATCATTTGAGACTATTTTCACTCTTTTATGCATAATAATCCCTGTAAGAATTTGGAGTTTCAAATAATTATTTAAAAATAAAAATATCCACTAAATAATACAATTCACAAGGGGAGATTGATATGAAATGCTCAATCTTTTTTATCCATGTTGTTTTTTTCTTTTTAATTACAAAACATTAAGATGACACACCTCCCCCCATATAATATTTTTTTCAAAGTAACCTTTTAGATATAAAATGAGGAAAAGTGTAAATTTACGGAATCAAAATGATCGATCATGGATAGGTGCCACATAATACAGATGTACCTAAAAACCCGACATGGGAAACAGCCCGAAAACTCCAGCCAGAGACGACTCGTTAAGTTTCTGGTAAATGGAGTCTTTTTTTATGGTTTAATTTCTTAAAAGAGATTCATAAAAGTGAGGCATTATGCACAGATTGCTCCACCTTGGAAAATCATAGTGAATAATACCATCCATTAAGATATACCAAGATTTAACAAATAGTTACATACCACGATGTAAAAATGATCAAATACCATGATGTAAACAATGATTACATATATCAAGATGTATCAAGATGCAATAACAAATGGTTACATATACTCGTACCAAGACGTAACAAGAGCTCTTGAAAGCCGACTGGATAAAGCGTTGATCTGCCAACGTCACAGTACGTCAGTGCGTGGAGTAATCTGGCTGCCAATTGGTGGACGGCTGCGCTGAGCCCTGTACTGGATTGGGTAGATCTTACACTCCTCATCACAGACATAGCTAATTACAGCACTGCTTTCTTTCCATGACATCAATGAGCAATTTACAGACTTTTGGGGTGTTTTCATTGCCCTTTTCCGCAAAGGAGTGCTCCGTGAAGACTGTTCTAAGACGTATGTACCATCTGACTGGTGATGTAGGCATGTTTAAAAATCAACTGGATCTTATTTACATAGGTTTATGTACATTTAACTATGCTTTTTCACATAAAAAAGGGTAAAAAAATGACAAGTATTTTGATAAAATGTTGGGAAGCATTACAGCATCATTTTATGCCTTGAATTCAGCCAAAGGCACGAGGTTCGGGGTCCCTTGAACCATGTTTTACACCATAACTTCTTATCTCAGCCAGATAGAGCAACAAATTAGTTATAAAATTAAAGAGCATTCAATTAATTAATAAATAAATAATAATTATGTATAATTATGTATAATATTTCAGGGAATAAAAGACTCAATAAGTATCTAGAAAACCATCTACAAGTTACAACTTCACGATTGCCTTAGGAAGATATTTAAGTGATTGGCATGTTAATGGGTATGCTAGCAGGATTTACATAACGTGTTTCCTGTGCTTATGGGAAAGTGGTGCCACTACAGAAAATTGCACTAGACTGGGCAAAAGGTCTACATATGTCAAAGACATGTAGAAGCGATATTCATTTTGTCCCTTTAGTTAATACCAAAAGATCCTTCTACCACCTCATCATATTAAATTGGATTAAATGAAGAATTTTGCCTAATACAGAGTGATGGAAAAAGTGATTCAGACAGATTCTAATATCTCCATCACCAAGTTTCAAAGATTACTGGAGCAAAATTAAAGTATTACAAGTATGTAGGAAGCAAATAAGAGATGTTTGTGAAGGCTATGGCAATTTATAAGGTCATCAGCTTGACTGTATCCTGTCAATCCACTGCAAATCTAGCAGAGAAAATCTCAGTCACAACGCTTTTAAGAAGATGCAAAATTTACTTTATTTAAAAGTAGGTTGAATTAATTATACAATATAAATTGTGATTTAACTTTTATGAAAATAAGTAATTTGAATTACAGTGTGATTTTTTGCCCCCATATATTTCCTAAAACTAAAAAAGTATATTTAAAATAAATACGAGCTAACCAAAAGAAAAGAAGATTTTAACTCGGGGAAATACCAAAAAGGTATTCACATTTTCGGCCGGTATCATTTTTTTTATATATTTACTCTTCTAAAATACTAATTCCGATAAAAAGTGACTAAAAACAATCAATTAGAATCATCGTTCATATTCTGAGGATAATATTCTACCTCACTGTTTCATAGAGCTGTCAGACAACAGCTAATTCATAACAATATCAGAAAAAATAGAGGAATTCTTTAGCTCCAATATTGTCGTTTGAGTATTTGTTGTATCAAATTTGGTATTCGTTTAAACAAGTTTCAAGATCTGTTTATTTAAATTATACAGCCTCAGTCACTTGTGTAGCCACTCATTCACCTTTAAAAATGTTAAATTTAAATGACAAAATGGCGTAAACCTTAAAGCTTCAAATGACTGCGCTCGCGAAGAAGAAAGTCTCGGTAGCCATGATGGCCAGAACCGTCAACAAGGAGTGTGGCAAAAGCTTGAGGTACGTGGAAAGGCCTCTGCTTACCGACTGTCCGCCAGAACACCATCGGAGTGTTGTTGTCGCCTTCTCAAAGACTTATAGCGCCATGGAATTTGATTTCTCATTCTTTCTGATGAAAAATCTTCAGAGAATGACCGCGTGGTAAGCTTCAGCAAGGATATCTCTGAGGTCCACTACTTGTTATCGACCAAGCAACCGGGTTTCATGATGCTTCTCGGTGTCGTGACTTCGAATGTAATATAAAACTCTTCAACTGGGACTAATTGAAACTTTAGATACGATTTTCTTTTGCTCTGGACAGGTTTACCACAAGGAGGATGCCTAAGCCCAACCTTGTATTCAATATATAGGGCAGATATCGCAGCAACAAACTATCCTCCAGCCTTAACATACAATGCGCGGACTACATCATTAAATCATACAATGTCCAAACAAGAACCAAAAGGTGCAAGATTGCCTGATTGCAGAAAAGTAAACAAAAAAAAAATAATGAATCTCTCTTATAGAGAGACACAAACTTTCAGATTCAAGGGTGGAAGATATAATATATCACTACACTACAGAGTGCAATATTTATGGATTGGTGATCACATCAACCGGGTAGAGGAAACTCGTCACAATGACATTGCGGATCGGAAGAGCAAAAGAGACATTTGGAACGTTCGATACATTCAGAAACATCTGACAAAAGAAGGAGAGGAAAATCTACCATAGCATGATAAGGAGAGCTTTTTTTCCCTTATCTGCATGTCAAAAACGAAGACATTGAAAATAAAAAAGTGCTAAACAAAATACATATATTAAATTATAGCTTGAGAAACGATAATAGATCTAATAAATAAAGCAATAGAAACAAGAACATTGTAAATAAAAGAAAAAATAATAGATAACCAGGAACAACAGAGTAGGTTCAAGCGATACAAGATTTCCAAGCTGCATAAAGAAATTATCAACTGGAGACAGAACAGCCACTATGCCTAAAAACTTTATACTAAAATGAGGGTAAAATATGATAGAAAAGACACATTTACCGACCTTGAAGAAAATCGAACCTAAAGAACATACCCGAATCTCGTCCAATATACCAGATTTTGGATTAAAATGAAACCAAAATATAAAACAAACAAACCCAAACATGAGCAGACGATATCAATAGAAAAATCACACAAAAACAAACAAAGAGAACCTAACATTAAAAACGAAATAATGAACAGAACCACATAAAATAAACAGTAACTACCTCGTTATTGAAAGTCCAATTAAAGCTTACGGGAAAACAAATAACCACACGACAAAGGTTTGAACACTAAATAATATCACATAAAAACAATAGAAACCATATCAGTCTGATCTCAAGGTGCCTTGCAACTCTATGTCGACCTAACACTTTCAGCTCACTTCACCCCTAAACATTACATATTACAAGCTATACATTGCACTTTACAATCTATACAGTAGACCTTGCAATCTATACATTACACCTTATAATCCATACGATTTAGTGTCAATTGTTCGAAAGAGAAGAAGGATGTTAAAAAGGACAAGAAGTATAGAGGAATTCGTAAAGAGTTTGGAGGAGGGAGCGAAATGGCGTTTCGCGATAGCTAGTGGCACTGGGGCCAGGGGGGCTCGCTACTCATCCAGGTTTCAGGTGCGATAGAGGCTCAATCCCTGCTATGCCAATCTCCCTCCCCACGTTGTTGCGGGTAGATTAAGAGATCAATTGTGGGGTGTTGCGGTGGCGATGCCCACGTCGGTTGACAAGATCTTATAATTTTATGTGTATTTGTACGAGAATGTGTGTGTGACTGTGATACTGTGTGTGAGAGTGAATGTGTGTGCGTGTGTGTGTGTTTTACTCAAAGGCATAACCCAACCACACCATCTTTGCCCGGAATTTTTCTCCGAAGAGGTTAAAAAGGAAAGTGGTGAAGTTAAGGTAGTGAAATATGTGCAAGGACAAATCCTGGATTGATTAATTGGAGTTCTAAGGACTTGGCAGGCGCGAAGTCACCCCTCCTCACCTCTCTCACACATGCTCACAAAGTAGTATCCGCTGTAGCTGTCATCTCCACTTACGCATTGGAGGCAAAACGTTTTCAGAAATGGAAAGAGGACGGGCGCACACAAGCTCAGCCAAAGGCAAAAAAAATGATAACCATTACGGACGATAAATAGAAACGGAAAAGGTAAGAAAGATAAATGGAACGAAGAAAAAAAGGTGAGGAGTAAGTATATTAGAATAACGTTTTTATTTGCTTAAATTTAGTAATTTTTATATCCAGAGAGCTTGGGCGGTATTATTTTTATTGAAAGACCTATAACTTCCTCTTATTTAATTGTATTGATTTGAATTATCTTTAAATTTATCCATTTATCGCAGGTCTAATTTTCATAAGTTTATCTTAATATCTTTAATGTTATTGAATTCAGATAATTCGATGAGTTGTCGATTTTTCTGCTCGACTCTAAAAAGTAAGGACGTTTTTCATCGTTCCATATGACCCACAAAACTATGCGTTCGAAAGGTCTCGCAACGAAGTGCAGAAACACAAATTCAACAACGGCAAATATAAATTACTGATAAAGGCACGATATTATGTCAGCTTGAAAACTCTCCCCTCTGATAAATGTCCCTACAGAGAGCGTTCAGACCGACTCCACTATAAAGATGGTCTTACCGCTCTTCAAACACGGTTCACTTGAGAAGATTAGATGATTGGACGTAACACTGCTCCTAGTTTATGCCTGTTATGGACGATCAGACGTACAAGTACATCACATCTCCGAATCGTCCACGAGAAAACCGCACGCTTGTTCATCTCCGCGACTTTCAACCGAATTGAGAGACAACTCCTAAAACGCGCGCTAATCGGCTTACTCAAACGAGCTGAATCAACTTCACACTCAAAGTGAACATCGCTCTTTGATTCAATTAGCTACCAAGCACTCAAACATCCAAACTTCCAATCAATCTAATGCTTGCACTCCCTTCAACTCATAGGCACTCTTCGAATTAACGCTCACGACCAAGCAATCGGGTAACCCTCCCCAAACGCCTGCAGCCGCTTGATTTTTTTAAAAATTAAAGCGAAAATCAGCGAGAGCGTTTGCGCACAAATTTTGTAAAGAGAGATCTGTAAAGAAAGTGGTCTAGGTTGGCAAGTGAAAATATGTGGAAGATTTTGAGGCCAGGAAGGCTGGCAAATGCATGCGCCCCATCGGAATACAACCACGGTACTGCGTACACAAATGTATACACACTGAAGCGACCCATCGACATGGCAGGATTCTGTCTTTCTCCACTTCATTACGGGAAGTATCTTCTTAATTTAATTTCAATGATTGCTCCAAACCGATCACATCGAAATTATCAGTTTGGCTGTAAAATTGGTTTGTTTTCATAGTCGTTTATGTTTATTTTCTCCTATTCTCTCTTCTTTTTCCCATCTATGACATCGGCTTAAATGATCGGATTGGATATAAGATTGGATGACTAGAGAAAAGATGAATGACGAAATGAATGCACACCGATCGTGTTCAGAAAAGTCACCGTTCGAGTTTAGAATGATGAATTCTCTGCTCTAATCACCTGGGATCATATCAAATGGGTTTATAAAACTCAAGAACATTGTATTCATGCGTAAATCTCTTGAAGTGAAACCAAAGATTTACACTGCCAAACCCTTTAATTTTTAATTCAGGAATTTGTCTGGATTTTAATTCTTCCTACCAATGTGTAGTTGCGACTGATTGAATACTTGGTGATACATTAATTTCTAGACGTTTGCCCTCTACTTCAGTCTTCACGATGTGTGATTTTCTCCTTCTAATTCTTCCCGTCCTCGTAATTGGCATTAATCCGCTCCTTCATTTTTTTTTAAACAAACGGAAATTATTAGTCGATGAATCGTCTGAGGAATTGCATTTCAAAGACTCTCTCTCGGGTTGGATATAAATAATCATTAAATGACTTCACAGAGGTAACTTCTAGAATCAATAAATCCTTCATTGTAATTGCAAAATGCGCCACATTTTAGGGTTTATTTTTTTTCATAAATTAAATACCCTCTTTAGAAATTGGCACATTTGATTCCTACAGAGTCGTTCTAAAGTTTTGTAACCACTTACCGAAAAGTAATAAAAAGTAATAAGAGCAATAGAGGAGTATTATAATAATATCAAATACATATCCTGGTTTTAGTATATTCAATTTCATTGACATTGTCACATATCGAGAATGTCTTTATGAAAACCAGAATTCCCTCGATCATGTTCCCATGCACTTGCAATTAGCCCCTCTTCCAAACTCTAAGAACTTATGTCAGCCATCTGAAATAGAAATTAAAACAATATTTACAGGGGGTAACAAGACTTTTGGAACACCCTGTACATTCTTTTAAGTCCTCTCCCTCATTTTAATGGTTCTCGGTGAGTTTGATCTCACTCCGGGTTTCCAGTGGCTGAACAGGTGCTTTTGAAGACACGAAATCAAGACATGTTCTTTTCATGTCCAAGATTGCCTTTAACGGGAAATAATCACCTGTTTCAGGATGGGTTGGCGATCATTTCATTAATGTCTTTTCTCCTCCCCTCTTTGTTCGTGCTACACAATCGAAATTAAGATAAGGAATATTATGGCCATTCCTTTGTCACTAAATTTGGTCGAACCCCACTCCTGGTAGCTTATTGTCACCCGTGAGTCACTAGTGAGGGCACGCAGGAACCTAATAAACTAAATGGTGCAGAACTAAAAAACGTTTCTTCAGTCGGCTGATAGACAAGACAAAAATGATTTTTTAATTCATAAGGACTTAGCCAAAGACTGCCTTTATTGTCTATCGAGGGCAGCTTAAGTAGGGTTGCGCCCTTCTTGCTCTCACTAATGTTTCAAATATTTTGACTTTCTCTAACTTTAGCAATTTCTTTACAATTGATTTATGTATACTTTTTAGAGGAGATACCTTCGTTGATTTTTGCTTAAATATTATTAAATAATTGTAAATGAGGTTAATAGGAGGGATTGGAGAAATGTAGAGAAACCCACTTCAAAAAGGAAAAATAGAGAGGCCTTTCTACTCTTATACTATGGGTCATTAGAAGCAAAGCCAAAATCAAGGCGGGCAGCCCTGCAAGAATAATTTATAATGAGAGCTTGGACCATAAATGGTGAGTTAGGGGAAGTGGAAGTGTTCTAAAAGTACTTAGCCCAATTAAACTACTTCAAGTACGAGAGACTAAGGGAGTCGAGCAAAACTACAACGAATTTTTCCTAATTTCTCCACGATGGTACGCATCGACTTTCTGGGATCATTGTTGATGATCTCTTTGGATTTCAGCGAGGACTTCCGGCGTTCTGATGGTGTAAGATTGTCGACCATGGGCTTTCCTCTCTGTTGTCACCTCGAAGTCGAACCCTAATTTATTTTAGCTCTTTTCTGACCTTTTCCACCATCCTTCTGCTGACGTTGAGGAAATTTGAAATCTCCTTGTTAGTCCTGCTGGCGTGGTTTCCAAGGAGGACTTCATACCTCTTCCATAAATTGTGCGTTTCAAAATTTTCCATAGTGACATATTCTGAGGAAAAATAAAGCAAAAATGCTTATTGTTTTGTTTTTAAGAAGAAAAAGAGCGACATGAAGGTAAGAAAAAATCTGTGCAATATTAGCAGTTGAAAATTGCGAAGGAATACCATCCGCACGTTGTACATATATCGCTAATAAAGTTTATTTGCAAAATCTTTGAAAAGATTTCAAATAGAAGACGAGTTGAATACCTAAAATATAACCTTTATTGTGACCATCTTTTCTGATTCCGAATAAAATAGGGACATAAAAGTGACACTCAGAATTAATACAGAAAAATAGACAAAGTCAGGAAGAAGGGATGCAGTTCATCAAACTATGGGACGAGTTTTACGAGCGTAGTAAGCTATTATGGAGACACAGGCTGCTTCTGAAAGGGATCAATCATCTCGGCGAGAGTGGGAAAATTTTTAAATAATTATTTGTGGATTTTCCGAAACGACTGAATCAGACATTGGAGAGCAAATAGGAAGGGTGATTCGGGTGACAACGTAATAACCATGCCCATAATCGGAGTTGTGGAAATCTTTCACCAAAATTTGTCTTTTTTGTTCATAAAAGCAGGAAGTTTAGGAAAAGGATCAATGAATCGAAGGTTATAATTGCGTCAGAATAATTTGATAATATCGGTTACAGAGACATTAATGTAAATTTCAGAATTTAATTTATTTGCATATAAAATTTCAGTACGGATATGCATTATTTTGTAAATAAAACCCAAGTTTTTGTGGCGATGGAATACATTAATATAAATAATAGGACATAGATTTCGCTGTCAAGTTCGTAATAAAGTAATTTTTATCATGGTTTCATAAGCTCTCCCAAACGCAAATAGGAGAATACGATATTATTCTTTTTGAAAAGATTTTGACCTTAATTACAAAAAGTAATGACTTTTTGCGGTAACTTACATTTTATGAAGGTAAATTTAATAAGATAAATGGCGGACAATGCAAGAAATCGAATTCTAGGATTGATAGATAACTTCCTGCATCAAAATGTAGATGAATCGGCACACGGACAGAATATTCTTGAAGATAAATTAATATAAAGTATATATATATTGACAAAACACTTGATAACAGCGATCACAACATAATTCGACTCAATCTAAATATTCTTAATGTTCACAGTATTTATCATATCAACCTGAAATTTAGCCATCCCCTTAACATTTGGAATTTTTATAAATTCTTTCTTAAAATTCAAAAACCTCCTATAATACTCCGCCATCTAAACATAGCTGGTTCTTATACCATTTAGGTTGTCAAAAAAAGAGCCAATGAGCTATAAATATTTCAAGAATTTTAAACCCTACAAAACTATATTTCCGATAATTCGGCCTAGTGATATATTACTGAATAAATCTTTCACCTCTGATAAAACACGAAGAATTTGTTAGCCAACCAAAGGTATTGATTGGTGTAGTCCTTATGGATGGATCGAGAATAGTAAGTTAGAACTTTTCATTATTTCTGACAGGACTAAATTTCAAAAAGTCAAGAAACAAATAATTGGAACTGTGACTCGAATATAAGGACGGATTAATTAGTTTCTATCAATGTTAAAGAATGGTAAAAACAACACAGGTATTATATACCCAGTTATATCTTATAAGTTTCTTAATAGATATATAATACGGTAAACTATAACCCATAATGAATGTGTTCCACTACGACCCATTTTTTCTGCTCTTAACACACCTTCTTATGGAATAGCAAATTCTTTGGTACCTGTACTTTCGGAACTTACTGTAATGACTATAGTATTAAGTAACCATATAAATTTGTGGAAAATCTGCTCACCCTTTCAGATACTAATGACTTGAGAATTCATTTCAAAATATTTCCCCGAATGAAACTATCGATATCTGTATAAAATCCCTTTTCATCTCCCGAGGTAATGTATTAAGTCGACTTTAGAATTTGTTCTCTTGAATTCTTATTTTCTTTGTAATAAAGAATTCCATGAACTAAAAATAATGGTGGGTATGAGCCAGGAGCCTACCATTGGGCTTAACTTTTTCAAATATCTTTGTGTTAACATGTGCAAATTTGGCTTCAAATTAGCCCAGCTAAATTTAGCTCAATTTGATATAGACGCTTATTGACGATACATTCGCTCTAGATCAATCACGCCAACATGCCGAACCATTTTTACTTATATTATCGCCGCCCAAGCATAAAATATACCATATGCATAGAGAAAGATGGTTGGCTCCCTTTTGTGGATATCTATAAACGTCGAGCAGGAGAATATTTCTAAATTTCCATTTGTAGGAAAGACACTTTTTTCAGGTCCAGGTATTAGCATTTGCAGCTTTATCCCAGAAAACTATAAATTGACTACTTTAAACACTGTTTCTTATCTATCGAGCCTACCACATTTTTTTCCTGGCTTTAAAAATAATGGAAAAATATATTAATAGGTTCCTTAATCAAATTTACAGGAAGAAAATACATATAGTACATCTCCCAAATTAACTAACCATTATGTCTCCCATAATTTTGCAATAAAACAATAGATCTCTAAAAAGCAATATGAAAATTTTACCCATAGCTCAAGTCAAAATTTCTATTTAAAAATTCAAACCCATTTACACTTCATCAATTATAGGATCACATCCCATTCCAAGGAAGGTCCTGTTATTTACAAATACCCTTTTGGTTTATGTTACACATCTATATTGGATCGATTCAGTGTAGCATAGAGCGGGATCGTAGGCAGTCGACCCGTATGGAAAGGTCCCAAGCATGCAGGACGCACCGCATTATGAGGGACCGTACAAAAATATGTAAGACCAATATGTCCATCGACAACTACAAAATAATTTAGGAATCTGTGTTTATTTTAAAACAAAGATCAAACAAATTCCAACGATAAGTTACCCTCCAAGTTAAATTATAGAAGCATAGTTTTCCCTTTTAACATTTGACTAGCATAAATTTACTCCCCCTAATTGTACTCATCTCATTCTATAGCTATCTAATAAAATAGAGAATTTATTGTAAAAGTTTTAGATTCCCACTTCAGATAATGAAGCTGGACTTGAAACGTCAAATAAAGATATTAATCTCGACAGCTACAGCGTTCCTGGTCTTTACCTTTCCTTTGTAACTCTGCTTCTGAATAAATGCAACGATTCACGATATATATATATATATATATATATATATATATATATATATCAGAACAATTGTTAAATCCAATGACAGATTCCAAATATGTTAATGAAACCACTGTGGAGGAGCGTAATAGTTTATTATCTCGAGTGCAGTTTCGGCATGGAGTTTGTCATGCCAGCCTCTTAGTGTCCGACTGAGGCTGGCATGACAAACTCCATGCCGAAACTGCACTCGAGATAATAAATACTACGCTCATCCACTTATTAATATATATATATATATATATATATATATATATATATATATATATATATATATATATATATATATATATATCGTCGATTTGTTGGTGATACGATTTTAGTATTCAAATCTGAACAACAATCCCTTTCTTTTTTTTTGCATTACATAAATGGACGCCATAATAACAGAAAATTCACACAAGAAAAAGAAAGAGATAGCAAAATATCCTCTTAACTCGTACTTCGACCAACTTAACCACTTCGGTCTATCGGAAATCTTCTTTTTCCTGTCTTGGTATGAATTTTTATAGTTTCTGTGACATTACAGACAAAATTAGCAACATTAAAACTCTCCTCCATCGTGGCTATCAACTATCATCTAACTATTTACTCGTACACAAAGAATTTGATTTCCCCAAATCTTATTTCCAAAAGAATGAGTTTCAGCTTTCCCGGATCCAAAACTGCATTCGTCAGTTTTGAGATAAAATATACCATCCACCCCAACCAATTGCCACGGTTCCCAAGAATCTTCGTTATTGGTCCCCTTAATTCTCACTTACGCCGTAAACTAAATAACCTCCGGAAAAGATTTTTCACACACACTAACTTTAAAATAATTTTCCTTAATAATTTTCATTTAGGACAAATTTTCGAATTAAGGACAGATCTTCCCCTGAGACGAGCTGCTCGGTGGTTTATAGATTTATTTGCCCCAGATACCACCAGGGGACCTATATTGGAAGCACCATCCGCTCACGGAAGGCTCGAGTCTGTTCCCATCTAGGCATAAGCCCGCGTAATGGTTCCCTTCTCACTAATAAAGAGAAGTCCCCCATCCGTGATCACTCCATCCTATGTAAGATTGATATTTTCCACCTAAGCTTTAGAATTTTAGGACATTCCAAAGATCCTACCTCCCTCCGTATTCTTGAATCACTGTTCCGAAAGCAATTAAACCCCAGTCTCACTACTGATTCTACTGCCTTCTCTCTCCTCATCGCATAAATCTCTTAAAGTTTACAACCTACCGATCCTATGACGTCACATACAAAAAGTCTCTCGCTCAGTTGTCCGTTTTTGCACTTCGCTAAAGGTTAACATTATTTGTGTTTACGGAATGAATAATTTTAAAGATCATTTACATAACCTAATTAATTAATGTTATTGTTTCGTGGTTTGTCAGTGTAAGCCCGCTCACATTTAACTGTTTCAATTTCAATATTCCTTTATTTTGATCACAAATCCTAATTTCCTGCCATCATAGATATTATGTAATATACCCGAAACGTCGGTATAATTAAATGAGAGCTGTTACCTGTTTCATTTTCGGATTCATCCTTAACTTATACATATATATATATATATATATATATATATATATATATATATATATATATATATCAGAACAATTGTTAAATCCAATGACAGATTCCAAATATTTAAATAAAACCACTGTGGAGGAGGGTAGTAGTTTATTATCTCGAGACCAGTTTCGGCTGGCATGAGAAACTCCATGCCGAAACTGGTCTTTGGATAATAAACTACTATGCTCCTCCACAGTGGTTTTAGTTACACACACACACACACACACACATATATATATATATATATATATATATATATATATATATATATATATATATATATATATAAATGCAAATTTTGTTGAAGACCATGGTGTATTTCGCCTTAATTAATTTCCTTTGGCAACTTTCTTCTAACCACCTTTTGTATTCCATCTTGTAGATGGTGGATCATTTGTTCTGTTTTCATCTCTTTTAAATGAATGTGTCTGGTAAAAACGAAACTAAATTGCTGAGATTTCGATCTTATTCGATCATTTTCGGAGCGTTTTGATATGTTCTTGCCTCCTTTACGGATGTAATGAGTGGAGTGAGGATCTGACAGAGTGAAATAAGTGAAATGAAATGATAAGAGAGGTGGGAGACGAAGAACAGCTCTTCCGACCCTCGCCGCCCCCCTTGGCGCTCATGGAGCGGCCAAGGAGGAATGTATAGGTGGCCCGGTACTCCTTTATAGACTCCCATAGTCACATTTTCTAGAGCCAAAGTAGGCTCCAAGCACTGTGAGTATGGCAGTTAGGAGTGAGAGGGAGAGGAAGAAGAAGGTTTTAAGATAGGACAGCGAAGAAAATAGTAGGAGACTAAAGTGGACTTAGTTAGTCATGGGACTTACAGCTTAACGTGGAATCCGAACCACGATATGTCGCTTGTCTCTAACTATAACCTTGAAGTTTATCATGACCCCTGTCCCACCTATCACTGTGCTTACAGTCTTTATCAGGGCAGATGAACTCGTAAACTATGTTGGTTGACTTTAGATTCGAGTTGCTTAGGCAGGTGTTGTTTTATAATATATGATGAGTTGAAATGTATCCATTTAATTTTTAACCTTGATGTTACGGTTAATAATCTTGTTGATGTTTTTTTTCATCTATTTTATAGGCCGTGGACATCTGGTTTCTTTAATACACTTTGATGTTGTTGACTTCTCCCTGATTACTTTCAGTTTTATCCGTATCTTTGCAATGATTATTTAAAAATGATTGGAGTTGTTTGTCAATCATGCTGTTTGAGAAACCGTTGTTCATGTGTTAGTTTACTCGTGCTATCCTTTGGTTGAAAAGTTCCCACGTAGAGCAGCATTTATGTGCTCGGCGGATGTATGAACCAATTACGCTTATTTTATACCTTTCTGGGCATTCAACAAAATTTGCAACTATATATATATATATATATATATATATATATATATATATATATATATATATGTATATATATATATATATATATATATATATATATATATATATATATATATATATATATATATATATAGATCTCGGTCAGTGGCGACTCAGGCACTTCATATATTTTCTTTAAACGTCTGGCGGTCAGCTTAGAGGTGCCCTGTTTCAAAAAATATCCTTCGTAGCAGACATTCTCTCGACATCGTTCACACGCGCTTGACTCGGGCTTAGAGGTTACAACAGCCCGAGGTGTTATCTATAATCGTAAAAATCTAAAGTAATTAAATTTAATGTTTTATTCAAACAATAGATTTCTATAGAGATTAGGATTCAAATTCCAATCTATGAAAGGTTTCCGTTCTACAATATTTTTAAAGGAACGAAAATTATCCAGAAACTCGGGCTAATACGAACAATCCTGGTAGGTGTAAAAGACTAACTGGCATCTCTTGTCAAGCATATAGTGCAGGCGAGAGTCAAAGAGGTCTCTGGCTGACTTGTGTTGTGCATTCCGCTCTCGTTATTTGATTGCTGTTATGCTGTGTCTGTGTGTAAAGCAGTGGCGTGCGGTGACTTTTGAAGATGAGGAAGCAATTCAAGTTTTACAAAAATAAATATGTCAATTGAAGTAAATATGTTGTTCATTAAAAATAACTATAAAATTGTAAGCTACTCACTTTATTTAAATGTTATTTTTTGAGCTTTATTTAAATTTTAAAATAGCTTCTGTAAGTATGCACAACCAGCTAACCAAGTTGTTCTATCATATCGGCCTACATTGTATTTGCGAGTGAAACAGGCCTACCTGTTTTAATAATAGTTTCTCTTTCATTATAAGTCATCGCGCTGAACTTCCTTTTTAATAATTTTTCAATAATGCAATCGCATTTTCTCTCAACTTATCTAAGCACCATCTCAGAGCTACTGATCTCAAAGATACGAAGGATGACTATGGTAATAGGTCCGCCAGAATCCCGGAAATATAAAATAAATGCTTAAGATATAAAAGCTTAACCATACTAGAGTTTTTGATATTTCGCTGCTTTCTTTCATAGAACAAGTATTTAAATATAACTTAAAAACTTGTTTAAGCTTCATAGCATACAAATAGTTACATCAATGTGTTTCTAGATTCTAGCAACACGGCAGTGTTGCCAGATTCAAGCAGATGACTGCAAAACTAAATTTTCTTCCTTTGCCGTATAAAAATAGGTTACTTTTTTTCTTAATTCAAACACGGCGTTGAAATATCTAGATAAAAATCCTGAAACTCTAATGATTGTATATTATTGATAAGGAAAGCAGAACGTCTTTTATACTATTCATTCCAAAACACCAAAAAGCAGAACTCTGATTGAAGTTAAGAGAAAACAAAGAATAAAAATCTCGACGAAAAGGATGCATTTCTTTAATTACAGTCTGGCTCATCAGGGTCTAACGCCAATTCGATCGAAATTGAACGGTACCGTATGGCGTATACAAGTATAGGCAAGCATAAATGTGAGAATAAAATTGATTCTTCTGTCATATTAATTGTTGGGGTGTAACTTAATTTTCTTTTCTTCTTAAAAAGAGGAAGCTTTGCTTACCTTGCTTCCAAGGACTGCACGCCACTGGTATAAAGATCAGTTGTGTTTTGCAGGGATGCTTTATTTTTACCCGCAACTTAGAAATGGAGAAAGACAGTGCTATATATAAAAAATAAGCCATTTGGGGCTTTAAATATTGCGGAAAAACGTGAAACACCATCAAACCAAGACGACTGGAGATCATGTATAAATGAAGTGAGTAGTTTTTATATTAAAACTATATTCCTATCTTATTGTTAAATTATCAGTTCATATATACTCGTAAGTCTGCGGTGTGCATTACGTATCTTACCTTCTTTTATGCATATATATATATATATATATATATATATATATATATATATATATATATATATATATCTGTGTGTGTAGGTTTGCAATTTTTACACGAATATATTAAGTAAAAGTTTGAAATTCGCTGATGACACGAAACTAGTAATGAACGAGTTTAATAAAAACTGGAAAATAAGAACAAATGGACAAAACCTCACTGTTATCCAGGTTTCAAGAAATAGAGTAAAAGAAATGGTTAGGAATGAGCAAAAGAGGAGGTTTTGTGCTTCAGATAATATCAAATGCATACACAAAACATGTAACTGATAGATTAGAAGACCAATTATAAGGTGAAGCCTGAAGTAAGCCTCTTCGAGGGTGGTGTGATTACTAAGGGCGATTTATCACCGAATTTTGGTAGCACTCCTAGGACAGCCAAATGGGTTTCTTAATTCGGCTGGGCGGCTGCCTGGTTGCTTCCTTTGTAAATGCCTTGTATTCACAAGGTTATGACTCCAAAAGTAGTAAGCTCTCTTCTTGCTTGGTAGATGGATAAATGGTGATCGGAGATTTACTCAAAGGTAAAAGGAATCTTGGAGCTGGATTCAATATTCTTTATTCGGTGGGAACTTCGGAATCGTCTTCAGATGTCTTGATAAAAGAATTCATCTTTTAACGCAATCCATCTCCTTTTTATATCCACTGCGTGCATACATGAATGCGGGCTCTTTAGAATCTCTTATGATAAATATATAGATTTAATCAGTTCTTAAAACATTAAATTTATTCTCTCAACTTAAATTAACCTATTTTATCAATTCCTACAGAGCTATCAAGTCTTATAATTGCTATATAATAATAAACAAGGAATTAATACAATACTTCTTTATATCAAGAAGAAAGAATGACTTGATTCTGAGGACTTGTATTGTTGCCAAATGTCCCAGTTTTTCCTATTTTAGCGCCCCAAAACATATCGCTTTTTTTCGTCAATTAAACTCAATTTATAATAAATATATTTAAAGATATAAGATTTTAATTATTTTCTTTAGACTTTTACACTATTTTTATATTTATTAATTCAAAATTACTATATTCTATCTAATCTTACGTTTCTCTGAAGTGCTCATTTTTTTGGTCTGTTTGATGTCTCATTCAATCTTACAATGTGAGCACTACACAATCCCTTCCCTTTATTTCATTTAAATACTTCGAGACATTTCGATTAAATAAAAATAAATATATATTTAACATCAAGAAGGGGAGTGTTATCGTAGCTTTCACCCCCATTACACTATTTTCACAGGCGACGAAATCAAAATTCAAAAATATTAAGAATTTATCTCTCAAAACCAAAAGACGAAAGCAAAAGGAGGAAACAACGAAACATCAACGAAGAAGTTAAATTTGAACCGCTAAATGTAACACTAAAAAAAATAGCGAAAACATTAGTAATCAAATTATCAACCTTTCTCCATTATTTTCAGAAAAAAAATCTCCATTCCTGAAGATGATAATCTCAATTCTTTATTTAAAGTTATAAAAATATCACCCTAGAAATGAAGATCACAAATTATACTTGAAAGAAGAAGCAAAGAGTACGTAGAATTCTCGACCAAGACTTCCGACCCAAACTCATAAACAACAAAAAGATACAGTTAATTAAAACCAGTTATGAATGCCTGAATTAAACAGCGAAGGACGAGGCTAATTAAAACAAGCTAAAAAAAACACAAAAAGGAAGCAACAACAGAGGAACTCAAAGTTAGCTCTCGTAACCCAAACACTAGAATAGACAGAACGGCAAGATTTTGTTTAAAGCCTATCTAGAACTATCTCATAGGGTAAAAGTCGTAGTAATCCTGTTATAGCCTAATACTAGGCTGCATAGATTAAAAATATTAAACACAAAATAGAAACAACTAAATGACAAAAAATACCAAAAAAGGGGGCGAACGAACTAGCCAAAGACAAAGGAAGCAAGAAGAAGGAAGCACGCTCCAGCGTAGGGTAGAGGCCCGCCTGCCCCATTGCAGGAGCATGTGACCTACAACAAAGAGACCACAATTGCTTGAATGCCACCTAACAAACACTTCACAAATGAAAATATAAATAAACCCGTTGGTATCCAAACTTCCGCCGTCGTAAGTGAATTAAAGCAAAAGATTATTGTGGTCCTCGATGGGCTTTGAAAATGCAATAGTGGCCAAAGGAAGATAAAGACGAAGATAATGACGAAAATGAATCTTTCTTCTCTCTTTCACTATTCTTGAGGTGCACCTTACCTGGTTCTATTAATTCCTCTTTTAATGTTAATTCTTATTTTACATTTTTCCTTTGGGCTCCGGCATAGCTGAGCGGATACACCGCTTCTGATTAAAGTCAAGTTAAGCCACATTGGGTGTGATTAGTCGCTGCTTGGAGGCTCGATTCATATCGGCACCTGCCATATTCTGTAGATACATTTGGTTTGGACCCCACATTAAAATTTAAGTCTCCATTCAGATATAAAAGGACGGAAGAAGAGCCAAGATCGGTACTGAAACCCATCTCCCTTTTCCCACTGTTCCCTTTTTTTGCCCATGCGATCCTCGGTCAAGTTTGTAGGGGGAATTTCATCCACTTTCCTCTCCCTCTCTTAATGCCTCAGTAGGGAAAGGGCTGAACTCTCATTCTCTTTCTTGTCTCTCTTGAGAAATTTGCTGCTTAGACGTAGATTAAAATTTAAAGAGGGATTAATGAATTTTTACGTTAATTAAAGGACCGGGAGCTCATCAACTTCAATAATAAAAAAAAATGCTGCTTTCCAGTTTCTATAGGAAAAGGATCGATGAATTTCACGTGAAGTGATGACAATGATTTGATTAATTTTCTAATGAATGAAGCACGGCTGAGGCAACATTTTGCTCGATATTTTCCTAAAACCTTCCGATAAGAAAGAACACATCGATCAACTGTCAGATCTTTGACACTGTTTTGAATCAATAAAGAAGACTATTTTATGCAGCGAAGATTTTTGTTTTTTGTTTTGTTTTTACAGCGCCCATCTGGCGAGCGAGGAAAAACAAAACATGCATCCATCAATATGATTCCTATATAAAAACGCAATCGAAGGATCTGAAAGGATGAAGCGGGACCTTTAAGTTCAAAGCAATTTATATGTAGGGCTTTCGGAGAAACCCCTTGAGAGCCGTTTCAGGGCGTCACCTTTCATCTTGACGGTTTATCCGCCATTTATTTAAGAGTCGAGAGTGTAGTTTTGCGTGAATAACGAGAGCAAACCCTTAGGCATTCCTCTCTAGAGCCATGATGATCACACTCACCTTTGCTAAATTCCAAAGTTGAAATAAAACTTGTTAGGGCCTCAAATTTACTCATTAATATATATGCCGCAAAAGTATCGTTGACTATATTATTAGCATCATCAATAATACTATAAATCTTATTAGAATTATAATTGCAATCTTAAAACTACTAGTGAAATACCAACGAGGGATTCTCAACTAGAAAGGTAAACATCACAGTTTAGAAAAAGAAATTGGGGCAGTTAGGGGAAAGAAAAATATTTAGATTTTGTGCAGGATTAAGCTCGAGGGATTATCGCTGATCCTTAAACAACCATGAAGATAATAAGTATCATCACTGCCCCTCCCTCCTCCCGCTAAATCTAGATGTCTTTGTTGTGGAATGGGGAGAGTTCAGTATGTGGAAAGTTCTGATACTTCTCGTGACTTGATTTCGGCTACCTGGTAAAGGCCGGTGTTTGGATGCGATGTTGTATGCCAACTGAAAAATGCACCAGACAGTGCGACTTGGTGGTAAAATCCAGACCGAGTGCACATTTTGACAATATCAAATAATCTTATGACAAATTGGGCTTGAACTCATTCATTTTCACTACTCCCAACTTTAGCAATTTCTACACGAACCTCCTCTGCTAAACAGTCCTACATAGATGCCTTCGCTAGTTTTTGCTTTTGCCTTTGAATAAATATATCTAAATATAACAGAATCCGCCAGAAGTCCCTAAAATGGTCTCGCTTAGAACAGGGGTGCTCAACAGAGGGAAAATTTACCTGGAAGTAATCTTAGGGGCTCAGGGCATTTTGAAATTGGACCACAGATTGATAGACTAAAACAATTAAAATTCTGTGGTCGCTATTTCCCCTCCCCCCCAGCAAGAGTGTAAATCCTAACCCCATTTCTGAGCATTCTTCACTGGTCCACGGATCTGAGCCCACCTCGGATCTTATATCTGTTAGTTCGTGTTTTATTAATTACTACACCTTTTGAATAGATTGTTCTGCTTCACAAGTTTCATGTTATTAAGGTGGAACATTATCTATACCATAGAGGTAGGGCTTATTTATATGAACCTGAAAATATAGCCCAAATAACATGGTTGGATATTAGAATGGTTCCATTTTCTATGTTGAATTTTATAGAAAACTGATGATTATAAGTTAAACTGTAACTGACAAATTATTGAAGAATAAGTAATGGACTATATGTGATTTTCTCTAACAACAGAACGAGCAATTACACTAGTCTCATTCTGTTATGATTTTTTTTGTAGAATATCTAATTTCTTCTGAATCTTTCTTATATTTCAGAGGGTTTAAGTGAGTGAATTCATCTACGTTTTTTGATTATGAGTAATTTTGTATATGGAAAAGAAGGGAGATGCAGATTCTAGTCACACCAATCTCATAGAGTTGAAGTAGCCTGTCTTCCTAAGTTGATTTTGCCAAATTAACATTGGCAAATAAACGTATATCTGAGAGAATAAAAACATATTCGGAAATTTACATCATACTTTTGCATAAAGAATAAATTATTTAATTACTGCACGAAAATTAGAGAAAATCGATTGTATCCAAAGAAAACATATTATATTTTAACAGTTGATTTCGGTCAATACGATTCGGAAGAGTTGAGTTCCGGCGGAACTGCGCATTAGCCTTTTTATAGGCATCCCCCCAGACGGGTGCAATCAGCATTCTACCATTGGAGTAATGTTCTGGTCAGGCGGGACCGAGTACGAGGAATTGCGGACTATACAGCATAGGGCACTAAATGGGAAGAGTAATGTATAGCTGAATCAATATCTAAAAAATCTCCAATCTCCAATTTGTCGACGTACTCACAGCCCAGGCTAATGTTAGGCTAGATTAAAGAACAAATGTTAAAAAAAGAACAAGAGCAAGAAACAAAGATTAAAAGCACGGCAAAAAAAAACAAGATTAGGCAACAAGAAGGAAGCGGGCTCGAGCGTCGGGGGTAGGCCCGCCTCCCTGCGGCGCAATAACATGCGACTTTCAACAGTCAAATAAAATGGAGGAGGCTGCCTCATCCAAAAAGTCGTATAATCCGCAAGTCCGTGTGCACCAACCAGTCCCGAATACAAGTGAAAAGCCGTAGCAATCTCACTCGTCCTGGTACCGGGACAGGTAACGTGCGCGAAGACCACCCAGACTGGGACATTCAACAAGAATGTGCCTAACAGTCTTGGGTCAATGCAGTAGTCATAATAAGGCACAAGCGAGCACTCCGTCAAATGAGAGTGCGTCCCGCGTGTGTGTCCAATTGGAGACAAAAAAAGCAACCTGAAGCAGTTGCGGCATTGGGGTGATGTCCATGGGAACAGTAGCGGCACAATGGCACACAACTTGAAGTTCCTCTAGACAGTCTCCTATTTCTTTGCCAAGCAGCCCGGAGAGAGGTGGATATTCCTGCCATGTAAATGATGTAAGGAAGAGCGAAACGCTGGTTTGGTCGCCCAGTCCTCGCGGACTCTTTGGCTCCTGCATTGGCACACTCATTCCTCGCAATTCCTACAAGTCCAAGAAAACAGCACAAAATAATTTCGAAATTCGACAATTTCGCCGATTTCGCCAAAACTGTTGCGTTAAGCATATTGCAAACCAGGGGATGTGGAGAATCCAATGCCCCGCGAGCACTCAGGGCGCTTTGTTAGTCGCAATAAATCACAATCTGCTCTCCAAACAGGGCACGTCGCGTTATCTCCCGTAGCAAGCTGTGTATTACAACCCACTCGGCTCTGAAGAGAGAGGCAGCATCTGGAGGGGCCCGCTTACTTCATACAAAAAGGATCCTGCGTGAAAACTGACTCTCTCTTGGGATTTGGAGCTATCCGTATACGCTGGTACGGTTCCAGCGTGACACAAGTCTGCTCCAAAAAGGCCGAACGAAATACTCCCGGCGCTCTATAAGCTTTGGGAGCAGAGGCGTGGGAAAAATAGTCAAAGGGGGTACCTACCAGGGTGGTCTCCTAGACCAAACCAGTGGCATCTTAGGGCCCAATAGCTATACAGAGCTCTATGGCTAGGAAGCTCTCGAAGGAGCTTCCTAGCCTTAAAGCAGAAGGACTGAGGGCATGACTGGCATCTCTCGGTGGCATAGGGACCGTCGAGATTAGATTCAGATGCAATGAGAGAGGTTGGCGAATGGGGATAGGGCCGATCTGGCCCTTACAAACTAATAATTAAAGTAATGTGCTTGCGCAGAGCGATTGGCATCTCCCAAGCATCGATAAGTAGGCTCTCAATTGGGGAAGTGCGAAAGGCACCGGTCCCCAGGCGAAGGCCGGTGTGGTGGAACGAGTCCATCTTCCGTAATAAACGCTCGGCTGCCGATGCATAAAACTCACATCTGTAGTCGAGCTTCGAACCAACAAAGGATCGATAAATAAGTAAGGCAGTACCCCTATCAGTGCCACAGGCGCTGAACAACACATAAGAAAGAACATCTATGGCGCGGATACAAGAGACCCTGAGGCTGCGAATGTGAGTCCCCCAGGTAAGGCGTCGGTCAAATAAAAGACCATGGAAACGGTGTGAGTACAACAGTTCCACACGCACCGCATTGAGAAATAAGTCTGAGTTAGGATGGAGCAGTGGATGGCAGCAGAAGTGCACCACCTTAGTCTTGGCCAAGGAAACCCGAAGCCTGTACGCTTCGGCATAGCGAGAGACGCGGTTCAATGCATAGTTGTCATTTGAGCCACGCCAAAAGAGACGAAAGGTTGTCCACGAATAGTGTAGCGAATATATCTTTCGGCAGCACCGATGTGATGCCGTTAATGCCGAGGGAAAAGACTGTGACACCTAGGAAACTTCCCTTCAGCACACCTTCTTTCTGCTCCAGTAGGCCAGAGAGGGCTGCCCCATCCGTGCGCGGAATTGACGATCTCGCAAAAATTCAAATATAAAGATTTGGAAGCGTCCCCTCGCCCCCATCATGTGGAGAGCTAGCATGATACCGTATCACCGTGCGGATTATATGCCTTCTCCAGATCGAAAAACACCGTGGCGTAGTGCTGTCGATGAAGGAAGGAATCGCAGACGGTATTTTCCAATCGGAGCAGAGCATCCAATGTGAAGAGGAACTTGCGGAAGCAACACTGTGCAGAGGACAGATGGCCTCCGCTGTGCAGACAAAAAGCTAATCTAACATTTAATAATTTCTCCATCAACTTGCACACACAAGAGTTTAGAGAGATTTGGCGGAAACCGGCCGAGAGAGAGTGATCTCTCTCTGGTTTCCGAAAAGCAAGCACAGTAGCTATTCGGCAGTAATCTGAGAGAATACCCTATACCCAGATCCTGTTGAACTAATCTAACAGAAGGGTCATGCCTTGCTCATCCAGGTGTCGAAGCATGGCAGACGGGACATCGTCCGACCAGGAGCTGGTGTCCGCGCACGAAGCGAGAGCGGAACGCAACTCACTCAAAGTAAACCTGTCGTTGAAGGGTTCTCCGCCTCTGGAGGTGAAGTACAGTCGGCGGCCTTCTTCGACATCACGACGCGCATTGAATGCTGGCAGAGCTGCATCCTGGCTAGAGAATGCGGAAAAAGTGGTCGCGAAGGATTCCGCCACGGATGCAGTGTCTGAACTTGCGGTGCGATTCTCTTGGAGAACCGGAGGGGGTCCTGCGAGAACTTGCCCCGAATCCTTTTGAGTCACTCCCACACCTCTGCTAGTGGGGAATTCCCGTTAAGTGAATACAGGTATGCCCGCCAAGTAGAGCGGTGGGCGTGCTTCGAACTGTACCAAAACCGAGCCCTAGCTCGACAAAATTCACGAACCGTGATATCGTTTGGTTAGCGCTTAGAGCGCATGATACATAACGCTTCTGTTTAAGGGCAGTTTCACACTCGGCTGACCACCGCGAAAGAGATTAGCTTGCAAAATGGCCAGGTGATCAAAGAATACTAGTTAGGTCCACGGCGGTGAGGTTGCCGAAGAAGAACTCAACGGCCTCATCCACAGAGGACCCAGTCATTTCCTAAAATGCGGACCACAGGCGGAAGCGGTGCAGAAACTGATGTTTGAATGGCAAATCGATCACAACCATGGATGTCATCGTTTACCCTCTACCCAAGATAAGCTGTTCATCAGCAGAGCACAAAGATAGTTCATGAGAGGAAAATAAAGCGGTTTTCGGGCTGTGATGCGTAAACTTACCACATTTACGACACCTATCTCCAGCTCATCAATCAAGTCGGCAAAGACCTTACAGCTGAAATTGATTGAGTAGTCTCCTCAGAGGGGAGATCTACTATTCAAATTCCCTAACAATAGAAAGCGTCTCGTCAACCGTGCCATCAAGCGGCGAAGTCATTATGCCGGGCGTAAATGGCGCATCCTCCTTCTCGGTTCTCATCCCGTCGTGGTTAGGCCACAAAACCCTTATACCCCGGGATGGTGGGCAGGAGGCACACGCTCAGCATGGTCTTTCGCAAAAATATAGCTTATGGAAATCTATAGGAGAGGTTCATCCACAGATCCTTCTAGTATTTTCCGAGTCCTCGGCAATTCCCCAAGCCTAGCTTGGAGGAGATGGTGGGGCCCTTTTCAAAGAGAAGACGCTCACTGTAATATCCGCACTCTTCCCATAGGCACAATCCCGGGTTCTGTTGGCTGAACAAGTAAGCTGAAGGTACTGGAGGCTTCGAGGACTTATCCAGGGAGGTTGTGCTTGCCATGCGAGTCTTTTCTTTCTTCCGCCTCGAAACCTTAAGCAGGCTGGGTGGCTTTGAAGGGTGCTTGTATCTCCTTTAGAGGACCTACCGTCTTCGAGTCACCCAACCTAGCAATGGTTGTATGTGTAGGAGCCGAAGCTCCTTTGGAGCTGTCCTCCTTTCGAGGGGCAGCTTTATGAACTCCAGAAGACGGCCTCGTGACTACCTTCATTGGTGTTGCCTTCTGTGAGTCTAACAAATCAGTAGAGGAGCGCGGCCATTTCGCCTTGCGGGAATCGGTCACGCTGATGGAGTCGTGGGAACCCTGGTTCTAGCTGTGCCAGCGTTTGAACCCATTGTGCCGACGCAGAGCTTCTAGGGGAGCGCCCGGGGTTGGTATAGCCCACAAGAGGGTTACGATTGGGCGTGAAACCGACGGTGCTCGTGGGTCTGGATGGGCCTGGGGAAGAGAGTGTCTTTTTTAATATTGAGGCATAAGAAGTAACAGGCAGCGACGGGTGCACCAAACCAAGTCCTTTGTTTTGTGAAATAAACGACGGTCCGTAGTCTGAACGGCTTGGAATTCCTTCTTTGGGAGATACGCGTCACAATGCTTTGAAGAAGCAGGGTGTGGCTCTTTCCCTTTTACACCCTTGGCCACAAACGATTTGGACTTATCGTGTGTGCACTCGAAACACCTTACGTAGACTTCAGATAATTCCGAATTTTCACGTCTACAGGAACGATTCACATGGTAGAATCAGTGGCAGTAGTAGCACCTCTGCGGCAGTGGCACGAATGCCTTCACGCGGTAATGATACCAATCAGCACGCACCAACTCAGGCAAGCTGTTACAGTCGAACGTCAGTCGAACGTGACAAAGAGTGTAGGGTGGGTCTCGTGTCCCCTCCTTGTTTTATTATCACGAGTTCAACCTTGGCCCCTAATTGGTCGGCCAGCACTAAGGTGAGGTCATTTACGGGATAGTCGACGAGTTCCCTTGCATAAACCACTCCTTTCACGAGCTTTATAGTAGTGTGTGGCATCACACTCACCGGCGTTCCATTAAGTGTATGAGCGGCACTACTTCTGGCCGCCTAAGAGGGATCACACGCGTTCGCCAGAAGTCATCCTTTAATGAAATGGGCTTACCTTTTGGTTCTCTAACAATCAGGCAAGCTAGTGGTCTCCTCTGCTGGATTATTTTGCCCCTGGCCAACATGATGCCATGAGTAGAGCGAATAAATAAAAAGCGTTTAAAGCCAGCAGGCTCGAAAACGCCAGGTAATCTCGCAATGAGGGTGCACGACGTAATCAAGGTTCCATTCGGCGCACTTGCGCCTCTGGTCTTGGTCTGGGCCTCCGCACCCGGGGGAGCATTGGCCTAGTTGCTTGCCTAAATGGCAGTTGACCTATCTGTCTCCTAAGCTCACGTTGAGGGAGAGGAGCTTTTAGTCCTCTTATTCTGCTTCTTCTATTTTATTTTTGACAAAGGAGGATGGGGAATTACCCTTCTTCTCTCCACCGCTTCAAAGAGCCCTTAGACATGATTGACCGGCCTTAGCAAGATCCTTCTCTCAATTGGAGTGACTCCTCGGGGGCACAAACTGTTTGATTAGAAGCTTGCGAAGGGGCGGATTCAGGTCCGGTGTTTGGCACCGATCACAAGTTCGCTCTAATAGAAGATCCTACCATCTGGACAAGTCATCTCCTCAACTATGTTCATCTCTAAGGGGAGTTGGTTTTATCGAGTCGCTTCCAAAGCGTCCTTTCAATTTGTGGACGCCTCCCTGTTATTTCCTTTTTCCTCGGGCTCCTTGAAACGCAGGAAGGGTGATGCCGAGCCTGAAGGCGGGTCTCCATGTGCCGCGGTCGGCAACTATTCCCTTCTGTTGTAACTATAGTATGCTAAATAACAAAAAAATGCATGACAAGTAGATACTATGACCCCCCATAATTTGATAGGTTAAGATAAAGGTCTACATAGGACCATAAATTCCAGAATGTTATCATTTAAACATACACCATCCACGGATTTGAGCTAAGATGGACCTTGACAACCTGGCCTAACACTCAGACGAATTTATTCTCGAGCTTTGACCATAAAGGATAATTCTGACGTAGTTACTTTATATGTGTACTGAGAGCTATGTGGATAGAAAAGCAAGTTTGCAAGGTAGTTGGCGTGTATGTAATAAAGAGAAAGAGAGATAGGTGTGTGCGCAAACGAGTAGGGTGCGGAATCACCTATTACTATCATTCCTTTGCCTTAGATGATCCCGGGATTGCGTGAAGTCCACCAAGGCACCATGTCTATCAAACAGAACTCTGTCCAGGCGAGAACACCTCATCCTGGTACAAAGTGTAGGTATATAAAATGGTGAGGAGATAGTCGCAATGAATTCGTGGGATAATATAAACAATGAATAAGAGATGGGTACCACCATTAATACATTCTTTGCATCAGTATTCCTAAGTAGTATCCTTTCGCCTGGCCAAAGAGATGATTCAGGCGCGCTACAACATCTCATCGTAAGCGAAAAAGATATCCTAAAAAATTGGCGAGAATTTAACTCTAAAAGTTCAGTAAGACCGGACATTATTTCTCTAATATCTCTATAAGAAGCTAAAAATGAGCTTTCCAAACAACTTTCACTGTTTTTCAATAGATCCTTGCAGACAGGAACAATGTCAGATTAATGGAAACTCACTAATATAACAGAAATTTTTCAAAGGCAAGTAGATTTATACCTGGCAACCATCTCCCACTTAGCTTAACTTCAGTGGTCTGCAAAATTCTTGACTCACTCATAAGAAAAAGAATTGTGAACTATTTGGATGCAAAGAGTATTCTTGAAGACACCCAGCATGGCTTCCGTAAAAAACTTTCTTGTCGCTCGAACCTTTTAGAATTCTTCCATTATATTATTAATCTATACGATGAAAGTAAAGCCGTTGATATCAAATACCTTCCCCTTCAGAAGGCCTTTGAAAGATTTGCTCGCAAACAGTTAATGGTAAAATTTTAATCCCACGAAATACAGAACGACATTTCAGGTCTATTGATAATTGGCTCGGCAAAAGAAGAGAGAGAGTAGTCATAACTGGCAAGGCGTATAAATGGCTAGCTATGACTAGTGGGGCTCTACAGTGCTTTCTTTTCCCTGTTCTCTTTTTAATCTACATTTAAAGTTACCAATCTACTACAAAAGTTACCAAGAAGGCAAAAGAAATAATTGTCTTTATAAGAAGTAATGCTTAATCTCTATAAATCTTTACTCAGGCCTGTTCTGGAGCAGTGTGACCAAACCTGGTACCCTTACTACCAAAAAGATAAAAACAAGCTGGAACAGTATCAACGTAGCGTTAACAAAAGGATACCTAATCTAAAAACCCAGCCATACGTGAACCGTCTCAAGGAATTAAATCTCTTTCCGATTAACCCAGCGTTGACTAAGAGGTGACCCAATTCAAGTATTTAAAATCGTCAAAGGCTTACTTAGTTAATATTAACTGTAGCAAGTACTTCATAATCGATCCGTCTAATTACAAAAGGGAAAACGGTTGCAAAATTGTAGGTAAACGTTCAATTCACGAATCTAAAAAAAAAAATCTTTAACCAAATAGTCCATTTATGGAATGAATTTTCCTGTAACATCATTGACTGCACTATAGGTAATTCATTTAAACACAAACTAGACAAACACCGAGTCAAACTTAATACTGACTACGTTTATCAGGGACTAATATTTTCCTTTTCCCCTCCACTAGATAAGCGAACATTAATTAACAAAGCGGCGAAGGTTAGTAAACTTAGTTTAGCTACTCGTACGTGTCTACATGCAACTTTGTAAGGATCGAATGGTCTGTTGTTGCATACGTTTTCCTTTGTATTCCTTTGTAAAAAGTTGTGCCGGAAATTAGGTCTGCTTCATTTGACATATTTTTTAATCAAAGTTGATGAATCAACTGATGTGGTATCAGGTTTTCAGTGGATTGTGTTTGAAATAATATTCACTCAGGTTCCTTTAAAGAGGAATCTTTCTTTTATTTTTCTCTTGAAACAACTACTCGAGCTTCAGATATTTTTCAAAACTTTTCAGCTTTCTTTGAATCGAGAACCTTTTACAGAATAATGTAGGTGAGCGCTTTGCAGATGGAGCAACAGCCATTTTTGAAACAAAATATGGATTGTAAGATCAAACGTCGGACAAGGGTTTCAAAAACACCTTCTGTTCTACGACAGAAGTTTTTAGGTCAAACAATTTAAATTGTGTTTTTGAGAGAGAAGCTCTCAACTTACTCATCTTCAAACAATTATGTATTAGCATGGATTCAAGTCGTCATTTTATTTTTCCACACAAGTGTTTGATGGCTACAGAGGTGTCTGGAATTATTGTATATTCATTTCAAGCCAAGATGAAAGATTTGGCTTAGCATGGCAGCAAAATATTCGCCAGCACCACCGGTCTTTATAAAATCTACTTGATCTCATCTGCCTCATGCTCTTTAACACTTTTTGTTCAATAAATGCATAAAATAATGTATTTTGTTTCAACGGTGGGCGTTCCTAAATATATATTTAATAAACCGAGTCTTCTAAGGAATGAATACAAACATCACAATATTGATTTATTCTTTGAAAACTTTCCTTAGCAAGATGGAAAATTGGAAAAGTCAATATAAAGAGAATAATATTTTAGACGATCGTAATTCTTGTTGCGGGTGTAGAAGCCTAGGGCTTCCACAGTTTTCAAAAAATTAAAATTTTCTAAGCATTCTCAAAATTGGAAAATTAATTTAGCCAATATTTTTTAAACTGAATGATAATGACCTTGTTTTGGAATAAAGTAAAATTACGTGTTTTTCTATTAAACAGTTTATGTTTATTAATTCATTCTCTCTTCATTTTAGACTATTAGGTGATTAGTTAAAGATCATAAAGATCACCTTGTACAGGGTGTCTTAAAGGTTATCCTACATCGAAAAGGACTTACAATACATAATGCCTCTATTCAATCTTGACACGTTCGAAATTACATGTATCATGGTTTTTGGGGTTCCCTGGAGGATCTTGAGGAACCTTCCAAAATACCTAAGACAAAACTTACGCGTACAAACTTCGGGGAAACTGAATAAATATTGTTCTTAAAATTGGGATTTGTTCTCTGTTTTTGTTTTAAAGAACAACTGAAATCATAAAGAAACTTTTGGGCGCCAAAAGCTTCTTAATCCACAGAGTTAATCTAATTCCTCATATATTTTTTAGTATTATAAATTAAGATACCCCCCCATTTACCGCAAAAATAAACTTAGATAATTTGGGGTTGTTATTGTTTTATGACTTGTTATGGAATTTAAATTCTGACTTGGTTATTCTGGTTTTATGTGAATATATAATTTTCTTCATCCTCTATGAAAGTTTGCGTGCAAAGATGCGTGACTAAAATGCATCTAACCTCTCTCATAAACTCACTTCCATTATAAGTATTAAGAGAGGGGGAGATTGGATGGTGCGGATAAAAAAGATAATTTATAATTTTGCCTAGACATTAAATGGACTTGGCCTAAATGCTCGGCGTGTTCATAAAATCATGGCTTAAATTACTTATTAGATCGAAAAGGTTTATGGGAGGCTCAGGAAGGGGTGGATGAGAGCTTTGCAATATAAGCGAAGTGTAGCGTCCTTTAGTAAACATCTCATGATTATATGTCATTGATAATATGTAACCTGGCTGACCTTGAAGTTGGCGGGTTCCGAGATTTTTTTGATAAACATATCGGTTATTTAAAATGTCATAAGAAATATTAATAATTTTCCATGAAGAACAAAAAACTCTTCCCAACTTTTGTTATAATTTTCTTCAGAGTTTCGACAAGTTTGCGGATTTAAGGAAAAATCCGCTGAAATCACATAATTTAACATGTTAAATTCAGGAAAATTTTAAACTTCTCTGCGTTTATTTCAGTTTTTTAGAGTATAAAATGATCGATCGTGGAAAGGTGACAAAAAACACCAGATGTAAAAACAACGTGAGAATCCAGACCAAAACTCCTGCAAGAGAAGATCCGTTGTTTCTAGTGGATGGAGTCCTTTGTTATGGTCTAATTCCCTAACAGAGTTTCATAAAAAGATTAATACACCTTGAAAAATCATAGTGAATTATACCTATCCATTAAGATATACCAAGGTGTAAGAAATGGTTACATACTACGACGTAACAAATGATTACGTATAACAAGATTTAATAAATCGTTAAATACTCCAAGATATATAAACAGTTATTACATCTTGTATGTAACCATTGTTGCATCCGTAATAAATTACGAGCCTAATAATAGGCTACATTAAAATAAAAATTAAGTTATGAGCAAACTGAAAAACAATACACAAAAATAAAGCAAAAGTAAAAATAAGGAAATACGCTCCGGCGTCGGGGAAAGCCCGGCTTCCCCCCGGCGCAGGAACATGCCACCGACACAAGCGTAAAATAAAATGAAGGAGGCTTGCCTCCTCCAAAAAGTCAGGCAGTCCACAGGTCTGTGTCCACGAACTCATCCCGAGCACAAGGAAAAATTGTTAGCGACCCCGCTCATCCCGGTACCGGGACTGGTAACGTGCGCGAAGATCACCCAGACTTGAACATTCAGGAAGAATCTGCCGAACAGTCAAGGGAACAACGCAGTCGTCTCCATCAAAGGACGGTGAGTCCAGCAATTTTACCCAATTCAAAGACAACAGAAAACGACCTGGCATCAGTCAGTGGGCTTTCACCCCTCCCTAAATTTAGGGACCTCGCGGTATGTGCTTCCTGCCACCTGACTAATTCTTGGTAGGAGGAGGAAAGTGGACCAACCCAATTCCAGAAAATCTTTTCCCTTCCCATTTCTCCCCAAAACTTAGCTAAAAATACCTCTTTTTTTGAAGAAAGTATCAATCGGTTCTTTCAATTATACTTTTAAAACTCAGTAACGAAACTTTATCGCTGCTTTGAGTCACAAAAGATAGACTGGTGGGGATAGTCCAGCCTGATTTTAACGTCCCTAGGAGTGAAGTAAACACTAGGAAATTAAGGGAAATACAAGAACCAAAGGAGGATACAATATCTTGTGGCAAGTAATTTGTTTCATTATTTTGGTAGGAGATTTAACACATGTTTGCTCTCTCCTGTGAAGCTTTTAATTCTCGCTGAGAACCTTCAGTTTAACGGGTGGTCGGAACTACTGGTCGATATATTCTCACACAATTAGCTGTAAGGTTGACAGTAATAAGGCCCTATCCTGTTATTAATCACAACCGGTGACGTTTAACTTTGCTGTAATCGGTCACGTCGTAACCAGATGTTTAATAGCGTACCGCAATTTTTCAGGTCTAATATGGCAAAAAACGTCAATATATTAAAATTACGATTCTAATTAGTTTAACAAAGTTTTCATTAAACGCATATTGCTTATTAACATATGCATACAAGTTTTTTAATTACCGACGAATTAGTCAAATATTAAGTTGGTTGGACAAGTATAAAATAAAGTTCTAACTAATAATTTACCTAATTCATTTAAAATAAAGGCAAGCCACTGAATTTAATTTGCAGCATGCAATAAATTATTCATAATTAGGCTGAAATATTTATTTTTACCAAATAAATAACGAAAAAAAACAAAGTGCATAATACAAAATGACAAATAAACAACGTGTATAATATTTTACTAAAAATAATACACATATTATTAATCGGAATTAACTTTATATTCAAACGCAGGGTTATTCGGGGGTTTTTTATCTACCACCATTTTAAAGCCAAGAAGAGATCTTTTATGCAAGGAATTTTTACGTAATTTATTAGAAACTTAGATTTTTTAGGAAAAAAAATCTTTCAGGAAATTCTTTATTGTATTATAGGCTATTATTTCATACACAATTATCTTTAATTATCAAATCTTCGGTTTAAAATTCTTTCAATAATTACCAAGGGTGAAACTGAAAGAACCTCAAATGCAGCCAAATTTATTATTATTAATAAGATAAAAATCAATGGAAGAAACCAGCTGGACAGTAGAAAAGTAATAATGCTAAAAGGCCGAGGATGGGGGAGGTGAAATTACATGTAAAATGTAAGGAATAGAGAAAAGAAAAGGAAATGCTAAATGGAAGACAGAGCTCTGGAAGGCATCAAACCATAAAAAGGAGGAGTCGTACAGCAACTGAAGGTCAGATGCGTGACAAGGTTGCAGAGTACTGCAGCTTTAGAACAGCTGCTGGTACATATTTAGGGATCGGACTATGTAATAGGTAGGCTACTGGCACCGAATTGAAAGATTCATTAGGCCCAGCATAAAATCCACAAAATGTCTGAAATTGGAATAAGGAAATGAGAATGTATAGATTAATTTGCATCTATGAATTGGAATACGAAAATAAGGAATGTAAAAATATTGGTTAATGTATATACATATATAAAAGGCAAGCGACCGTTGGAAGTGAGCATGGGACAAAAAATATACGAACACACGAGGGGTCAGAAACACCTGTGTCAATAAGACAACGCGTAAACAAACACTTCGAGTCTCAGAGTAGATTTATCGAAAGACAGAAGATTACGAAGCACCTGGGTAAACATACCACCTGACCAAAAAGGATTGTATCACAAAGCTGAGAAAAGCGTATCCTGTTACAGAGGATCATGAGAGAGGTCGACTAGTCAGGCTGTCATTACGAGGGTATGAGGGGCGGTCAATAAGTTTTGCGAATCAGTAGGGCAAAACAGAAGAAGGGGATGGCTGTTTGTGGGGGTGTTAGAACAAGTTATGACAAATCAGGACCTGCAGCCGCACGCCCCTGCCTCTCTGCTTAAGAAGCAGTAGCTGATCGCAGATCGTCAGTCACAAATTTTTCAACAATGGAAAAGGTTGAGCACCGCACCCTGATCAAATGTTTGACCAAGGAACGCAAGAATGCAAAAGAGATCCATGAACGCATGGTTGCAGTGTACACCGACACCTCCCCTTCCTATGCCGCCATTGCTTCCTGGAATAGGGAGTTCCCGCATAGCCGTGAATCCCTTGAAGATGACCCCTGTCCAGGACGCCCGTCAGACGTGACCAACGAACAATGTGGTCCGTGCGGAGAGGATTATCATCGAAAATCGACGGGTGAAGGTCGAAGAAATCGAGCGACAACTTGGAATACCACATGGAAGTGTTATCAACATCATTCACGACAATTTGGCCATGACCAAGGTCTCTGCCCGTTGGGTCCCTAGAAACCTCACGCCCCATGATCGACTTCAACGTCGTCAAAGTCCACAAGGCCAGAGTTGCAGAAGCTGCCCTGCGCGAGTGCGTATTCGAGGAGCTCAACCATCCCCTCTACAGTCCAGAGCTGGCCCCTAGCGACTACTTTTTATTCCGCCAGCTCAAGGCTGCACTGCGTGGACGCCGGTTTGGGGACGATGAAGTTGTCCAGCTCGTCGTCCAGGAGTGGATTGAACAGCAGTCGGGAATTCGTAGCCTCCGGGACAAGTGGCGCAAGTGCATTGAACTCGAGGGTAATTATATTGAAAAATAATAAAACGCTTTTCCTCATATCTCGTTTCTTTATATCCGAATTGCAAAACTTATTGACCGCTCCTTGTACGTTGAGTTGGAAACATCACTCTAAGGTCTAAGGGGCCCATAGACCCCAGGTTAAGAAACCTAGATCTATTGAATACAGTCACTTTCATGGTGTGAATAACAAGCGTTCTCCAAGCTTGCCCAATGCAGTGAAGCAGCTACTCATTGCCCTTCCAACCACATTCTATCACTGCCTACATTGCAGTTTATCAACTTAGTGGATATTATTAAGTAACTTGGATATTGCTCGTGGTTCTGCTTCTTCCATTTGGGTGGATAATTTCATATTTAGCAACCTCTCTACTCCAAAGGTGCTTAAGGAAGATTTAGAGAAAAAGGTTAACTTCTAAGTTCATCATTAAAATCGAACGATGAGGATTTTATTCCTAAACTTGTAACGAGGGATTACCGCGGATTTATGAGTAAATTCCCGAATGCAAATCCAAGTCAAAACAATGGATACTGAGAGAATCAAATGACCCAATACAATTTCAAGCTGAGCGTTCAGATGAAAAGCTTAAGGTCACTTTTAGGGGGGGGAGGTATTTTAATAAGTGGTAATTAGTTGAACATTCCAACAGATAATTTCTTTCATATCTTAAAGATATTCATCAAAAGCGAATATTAATTGCGGATTGATAAGCATTATTTATTTTCCTATCAATTTGATTCCCTATGTAAGTTTGAAGGCATTTTTTTGCTGTCCCTTCCTGCTTGGCACCAGTAGAAGATAGATAGAGGGAGATCTTCCGACAGAGATTGGGGCCAGGAGGGCACAAAAGACACCAGATATTATCTGACATCACATTGGTGGATGTCAGTAGGAGGTTTTATTTGGTGGTGATGGGGGAAGGGGAGGAAGCGCTAATCTGGTGACTGCTTTCAAGGGCATAAGTGACCGTAAATATAATTTCAGTCTAATACTTGGCTACTCTAAAATTCACAACTAAACAAAACAAATAGAAAATTTAAAAAAAAAATATAAACCAAAAAAAAAAATCAGAAAGAAGGCTGTTCCGGCGTCGGGGGGAGACCCGCCTCCCTCCTGCGCAGGATACTGCGACCAACACCAAACAGAGTAAATTAAAATGAATGAGACAAGCCTCCTCCAAAAAGTCAGATATGGGTGTCGTCCAGAGAACGTATGGGCGCTGGCCCCTTTCCTTCTCTCCTTGAGAGCCAAAAGGGGTGCTATAACATCACGACAAAGAAATTGCGAATATTAAATGCAAATTGTCAATCCCCTTTGATTAATTTAGGAGTAAATAAGGAAATGGTATTAAGGGATTTGTATTTTCTATTGTTTTTCCTTCTTTTTATCTTATATTTACCACCTAATATTCATTTCATGCTGCTATAATTGTAAGTCAAAACTCTTTTCATTCACGGAAACTTCTCTCAGCCCCGCGATATACACATAAAGGTAATGCTGATCAAAATATACACATAAAGTTAGACTTATTCAAAATATACACAAAGATAAGTTTATTCAAAATAGGTACATAAAGAACTCGAAAACATCCTCAAAGAAACCAATTTGGGGGTTCTATCCCGTGAGTTTCACGTCCATTACCATTCCGTTACGTGGCTCCGTTGTGTTATGGCGAAGGACAACAATATCTAGGGATCGCAAGCCAATTTCCGATAAGCCCTCGATACCAACGAGTTTATGAAAAGCCAATGTATAAAGGGGAAGTTCCTTATAAATATACATATTCTCAGGATGCCACCTTAAAAGCTAGTTACCATAACAAAAATTGACCACTCCCAATTCGTTAACCATACCTGATGTCGCTCCTCAGCCATCTCAAATAGCGGTATTTAATTAATAGTCTCCCACGGCCAAGGTTTTCAGACACATCGGAAATTTTAGGAAATTAGAGAAATGCAGAGTTGTGAAGTTTTTATTTGCATTTCAATATGAATATTGAAATAAATAAATGTAAATAAGTTATATATGCCCCAAACAATAAAAATAAATTAACAGAATAAAAAATGCCAAAACATTCAACATCAGCTACTGTAGGGGAATCGATATCCCATCCTCACAACTGAGGCCTTGTTCCTTAACCAGAACGTCCTGCCATTTTTTGGCAGTGTAGCCCGATCACTTAACCTTCCTCCCTCTCCCCTCGCCTCGAGGAGAACCAGAAAGGCCGTCCAAAACCACATAATGCACTTATCATCACATGTCGGTCCCGGTGAGCCTAACATTGGTGAAAACAGCAAGATTTCCCCTAAGAGTGCGTATTTAATTCCAGTTGATATGGGAAATTAGAGGAGCGTTGGCCTAAAGCTAGAAGGGGCCCTTTAGGGCTAGCTGAAAGACTCTCTAAGAAAAACCATTAGAGGAGGAGACTTAATGCCACCGTCCTTATCACCCCCTCTTTCCCCTACCCTCTTAGGGGTGGCGAAGTATATAATCAAATAACTGCCGAAGAACGAGGTAGACCGTGAGAGTCATTGAGACAGCGAAGTCCGGCATAATGGCCGGGCAAACCAACGAGAGGGACTTGGAAGAAGCTCATCCTGAACCAGTTCCTAGTGGTCACACCGAACTTTTAGTTAACTTGGATTGAGAAGCAAGTGTAACTAACTCTCGCCAGAGAAGCCGCCTATCCTGCTGTACCCCAAAACCCAGATATAGTCCTCGCCATTGAGGAATACAACAAAGTGAAGTCCCTCAAGCACTCCACTTCGTCAAAAGATTCACTCTTTGGCTCATCGCTCGTCAGTGCGAATTATTCCCAGAATAACTAAAGATTGGAAGAAACATAATTTCCCTGTTCCATGGTCAAATCATCTCGCCAAGAATATGTGCTTGACTCCATCCGCCACACGCGCCGAATTCCTCTGCGGCTTCAGACAACATCTAGAACGGCAGTCCACGTGCCTGCCCAAAAACAACATTCTTGAGGCACCATAAAAATTGAGGACAAGGTCAGTCTCAAACCCGATTCTCGTATGAATCTTTAAAGGTATTTTAATTCCATTATCTGTTTCGTTGAAGGTCAATTAGCGTTAAATATTAAAGTGAGCTTTGGGTCAACCATTACTGTATATTCAATTGTGTAATTTAGTAAGCCTCACTTAAATTTGTTTAATTCATTAGTGTGTAGTTTGTTTGTTAAATTTCAATTTTGGTTCATGTTGCAATTAAAGTCTATTTTCTTAGAAGCATTTAATTCAATCCTCGAAACGCTAAGCATGGCACTAGAAACCTTCAAAGATTAAAAGGACGTAATAATCATAATCAAATATAGCACTCTTAGAGAGAAAACTTAATCACGGAGTTTTGAAGTACGTACCAAACCTATACTTACCTACACCATCACTCGGTCCTTGCTATATCACGACAGCTAAATATATATATATATATATATATATATATATATATATATATATATATATATATATATATATATATAACAGATAAACTGATTAAGCTCCTTGAAAATTACAGCAACGCCAAACAGATGCAGGAAGCTCAGTAACAGTTCGAGAGTCCCTTTGACAGTGATGAGAGCATTTTTCTTTGAAACGTGATCCACACAATATTTCGATACCTGGAAAGTGCGCGGCTGGTCCACATCTCAGTGAGGATTGCCTTTATTTGCTCATTGGAAGCAGGCTGACGTCTTCTTACTGCCCCTTCCAAGTCCTACCAGACATTTTGCAGTGGATTCATATCCAGAGACCAACCTGGCCAGTTCATCACCGTGATACTCTTGTCCAAGAAACACTGTATGGAGCACGCAGGCTTGGGACATGGGGGATTGTTGTGCTGCAAAATCTCATTCCGGGCAAGTCCGTATCTAAAGCGAATTTAATTGATGGAATTTTATTATCTTTTTTCCCAAATATAAATAGAATAATCGATGAAGCTACACCCACTATTAGTATATCGGTACTATGAAGTGAAATTATGGTTTCAAAGACTTAAATATACTCCCTGTAATATAAAGAAATATGATAAAGGGGGAGAGGCAAAGAACGGAAGCGTACTTAAAGTTGATCTAGAGAATCCGGTTGTAAAAGTGCCAGTTCATAATTTCCAATTTTAAGGCATTGCTAAGGCCTATTTTTAACACAGATATTTTTTTCTAGTTAAGCCCATACAACTCATATAGTTAATGGAAAAAAAACAATAAACATCCCCAAAGCAACCATTTCATTAACAAATAAATCCAAATTGCTAAAAAAAAAAAATTTTCCCTAGACTTTTAAATCAAGTTAGTAAAGAAAAATCTCTTGTCTCACTTTACATCTTACATGTCTACGCATAATCTACGCATATAATTTTCTTGCTAAAACGTTCTTACCACTTCGTCGCTTCTTCCATTTCTCTAAAAATCTTCCACACAAAATATTTACTTTGTAAAGCGTTATTTTAATCCGCTAAGTCGGAGTTTAAATCGTCAAGTGTCTGGCGATTTCATAGAAACAACCAATACTAGCTGATTAATCGCCGAAACGTCCCTCTCAATCCACCTCAATAGTTTGCCATTCAACATCACCACCGAAGATTTCCGAAGACGGCAAATTTAAGCCATTTTAGGGGGCTGGAAAATATTTTTGTTCGCATTTGATTTTTGAACTAGAATTTTCTTTCTTATTATTGGTAGTAAAAGTCCGAACTTGGGAATGAGATGGAAATGGGAGGGGGGAAGTATACTCGAGTCTTTGTTTTCTCTTAAGCTTACACTCTCTTGGCTTGAACTTGTCATTGGCTTGAATTTGGTGAATTTGTATTGCGTTGTCAACTCAGGTCGTATTACTCTATTAATGATTTATGTTAAGTTTCATCGACTTCTATATGTTTATATAGAGTTTCCATCCTCAAAGTCGAGTTATTTATATCAAGAAGTAAACTTTCTGTTTATAATTTCTTTATTGTGTGTCGATTATAAAAATTATATTTGGGGGCTTTTCGTTAGTTGTCCTTTGTTGGGGAACGACATTTTCAAGGTATTTCGCGCTCTCTCGATATCTGGTACTCTGAGTAGTACGCTTGTCTAGTTCAGAACTGTTCAGTTGTGACATACCTAACTTCATTACTTTCTTTTTTAACCTTCCTGCTGTTGATGATACGGTTCACTTTAGTTTTTTATCCTTAAATAAATAAATAACCGCCTCATCGACTCAACGATAACACTGTACAACAATGAGTAAAAACGGAAATGGGAATAATCTTTTCCCGGGGTATTTTTTGCGTAAATCACGAATATAACATCCGTCTTTTTCTGCGATCCACAACTTTCTCGTACATTACCATCTTACTTACGCTAAATACACTGATGGTTCCGTAGGGATTGAAACTGACAACTCTAAAAGTTCTAAACGGATTTTGATATCATTTTAATGGGGTGTTCCTAAGGTATACTTTTTTAGTTATATGGGTCCAAATCCGTAGTAAGCCTAACGTAACGCTTGATAATTTTGTAACTTTCTATAAATGCTTCCTAATTTTACCTTTTTATTTATAATTGTTGCTGCTACTATTTATATTATTTTCCACATACTAGTGTTTTTCTTTACAGGAGACAGAGCTAAAAGGCCTAGAGAATGCAAAAATTCCCCAGACAGTTTCCGTTAAATATGTGGATCAGTTACATTAAGACAATACAAGAGACAGTTAACTAAACATGTGAAGAAACTTTATGAGCTGTACTTTGGATGTAAAGTAAGTGACCAAGACAAACGCTGGGTACCTCCTATATGTTGTGTCAGATATACAAGTTCCCTTTCTTTGTAGGTTAAAGGCAAAGGGCCTGGTGTCATGTTGGGCGTACCAATGGTCTCGTGGGAGCCAAAGGACCATTCAACGGATTGCTACTTCTGCTTAACCCATAATCACATAATGTTCCTTTAAAGGAACATAGAATTGACACATTTTAGTTGATTCGTACATTCACATTTTCTTTGTTTCAATGCAGTGTGAGAACGTTTAGTTTTCCAACACACGACCCATTAGTCCCTAGTTTTCACCACGACAAGGAGTGTTCCTGCTTTCCTCACCACATGATTTCAAGTTTTCCAAAAATGAGCGAAAGAAGGTAGTATGGAATGCATCTCTCTGTTCAAATAGACATAATATAATTGGAATATAATATGATGTAGAAGAGAATGCCTAAAGATCATCCATGAGTAATAAAATCATATTAAACTTTATTATTGTTCCTAATATGTGGGTCATAATAGTGATGTTCCTCTGAAGGAACATCATGGAGGCCGCTGATATTATTATCATCGCCACTTTGAAAATCTTTTATCACCTGTAACTGTATAAAATTTGTGAATTATCTGTACGTAGCCTAATATTATTCTCCCTCATTTTTACTGTTATGTTATGAAAGTATCAAATTGATCAAATTGAGAAGTTAATATATATATATATATATAAATAATCACTGATCTCTTTTTTAAGAGCTTCCTGAATGTTGCCGATGCACTTACTTACCTCTCTTCTCTACCTCATGCTGGGGCTGAATCTGATGCAGAAGATCCCAGTGAAGATATAATTGATATGGGAGAAGAAAACGTGAAACTTCTTGGACACCGCCTCCTAGCTAAAGCAACTCACATTTATTTAACAAACCAAAATTCAGGTGTGAAGCCCAGTTCATCCTGATCAACTGGAGTTAGTTAGTTAGTTAGCGCCAATCCTTTTATTTAAATTTTTTATTTAAGGTCAGAATGACAATCGCTGGTCGGCCCGATGGCTCTAGGGGCCGGTCCTCTTTTGGGGAGAGGTGCCAGGAAGTATTATGTTTTGACACCAAACAGCGTTCAGGTGGAAGCCTTCGTCACCTCGGGGGAGAAGGACCTGTTCCGCGTCAAAGGTACGTGAATATAGATACCCATCGGCAGGTTTCCTTGGAACAGAGAGAGTGTGTGTGTGTTGAGCTGTGAAGGCGGGAGAGGAAAGAAAGCAGTGTTGTGATCGGCTTTGTGTGAGGTAAGAGATCTACTCACCCGATAATGGGATGAGCACAGCGTGTCCACCAATCGGTAGCCAGATCTCTACGTGCGCTGACGTTTGTGTCCGCTCATGCCGGGATTCGGAATCGAACCCCGTACCGCGACGTTGGGAGGCCAACGCCGTATCCACACGACTAGCATGAGCTCTAGAGTAGACTTTCATGATGATGTAGTACAGGTTTCACCTCATGGGAAAATTAACAAAACAACTGAACCAGTGAGGGAAAAGGTAGAAAAGAGCAAAACCTATATATGAATGGGAAAAATGCAGACTCCTCCAGAAACGAATGTTAAAAAAAGAAAGGTAGAACATACAAGTCAACACACACCTGAAATTTTGGATAGGTGGGCAGATGAAGGTTTAACTCTTCACTTAATTTTAGGATGAGGAGACCATGAATATCATAAGGAAGGAAAGAAATAGATATCACCAAGTAAAATTTGATGAAAAGCTCCACTATTAATGAGTTGTATCAAGTTCTGGGCAAATTTCTCTTATCGGGTTATAGCACAGTCCCTAATCGTCGCTTATTCTGGTGATACAAAAGATTTGGCCGTTACAGAGACTGGAATGTGAGTTAATAGATTTGAGGACATAGTTAGAAGCTTACACTTTGTAATTAATGCTTAGATGCCTGCAGGTAACAAAATATTCACGGTAAGGGCCTTGTTTGATCATTTTAATAAATTATGTATGGACTTTGTTCAACCACTCTCTGTGACATGGACTGTTGATCAGGCTATGGAACCATATTTTGGACCTCATAGCTTGAAGCGTTTAATCAAAGGAAAGACTGAGATTTTGGTTCAAAATTTGGTGCTTGTGTTCAGCTGAGGGCTTTCCTGTCTCTCTCAAGCTTTATGAAGGCGAGGATTCTGGGAATAAAAAAGGGCCAACAATTGGTGAATAAGTTTTCCAAAGTTAAGCAAGAGGAATAATTCCGCGGAACAGCAATGAGTATATGTAGATAATATCTTCCCTACCCTACCCCTCCTCCAGTCGGTCAGGGAAGCAAATGTAAATCTTACAGGCACCATGCGCTGAGACGAAGTAAGAGATGTTCCCCTACCTTACATAAAGAAATAAGAAAGAGGAACAACAGAAATATTCATAACTTAGGAAAAAAGATTAGCTATTTGTCACTGGAATGACTACAAATAACGTCATAGTTGCAATAAACAAAACAGACAGTACTTCCTTAGGCATGGATAAGTGCAACAGGTGGTCGAAACAAAAGAAAAAGGTGATAACCATTCCACAACCAGCAATAATTCAAGATTATAATAATGGAATAGGAGGGGTGGATTTATTTTATCAATTTCAGGCTAAGTAGAAAGTGTCCTTCCGTAAATGTGCCTGGTACTCTTTCCTATTTAGATTTGTTCTAAATGCATCAATTGTAAATGGATGAGAGATATTGTGAACATTTTCTTGAAGCCGACTGAAAGGCCAAGTAAGTTTATTCCACTAAAGTTCCCGGAGCTTGTGCGGTATGATGGGGTTGACACAACATTGGTATGGGCGATAAACAGCGTAGGCCCCTCCCCCTCCCCCAAAAAGAAAAACCGAAGTGCACAAAGTGTGATGTTGCACCCTGTGTTCCATGTTGGTTGCAATACCACACAAAAAAGTAATGGAATTCTTTGCATAGAAATGCATAAAGGAAAATACATTATTAAAAACTAAGCTGCATCAAAGTAGGTACCTATTACATATTTGATTCTTCATGTCAAGGATATTTTTTTGTGAAGATTTTTTTTCTAGAGGTAATTATATGGGAAAAATATGTGTTGTCTGTTTGTTTGTTTGTTTTCTTAGGATTCAATGATGAGGTGGTATTGTTGTTGTTGCTTTAGAGCACCAGTCTGATCCTATTACTTATGAAGGACAGCAATACTTCTCTATTGGCTGAGTGGACTTTTTAATTACCTAATTATTGAGAGAGTGTCACAGCGATTAATCGGTTTCAAGGATAGAGCCTGTTAAACACGTAAAGGATCCATTGAAACACCAGAATTATCCAAAAATAAATATTTATTTTAAATTTAGCAATTAACTACTAAAAATAAAATGTTTACAATCACCTAATAAGTTTAACAAGGATATCCATACTTGAAACCGGGCCTATTACACTATCTAGTCATGTTCAAATCAAAATAGGCTCCAAGTAAAGAAACCAATTGCCGATTAGTTATTTTATAGTGACCCTTTTAGATTAGCATCAAACTCCAATTTAAGTTTCACTCTTCTAACTGTAAATATGACGGGGTTCACTAACAATTGTCTCTACTTCAGTTAATTTGAGTACCGTAATAAACTCATACTAAAGCAATACAAATATAAATGGTCATTCTGACTTACATGAAAGAAAGGATCAGGGGTTTAAGGGATGTCACTAGATGGCTTTTATCCCATTTCGTTAGATGCAGCGGCCGATTGTAGATTTACCACGAGATGGGAGGGAGGTAGGGGACACGATGTCACTTCTTCGGATTTACGTTAAAAAGCGGAGGGAGAAGTTGTACTCTCTGGCTCAAGGAGTGCTCTCCTGGATGCTCTTAAAGCCTCTTTGTATCCTAGTCTTCTTAGAGGGGTTGCCCACTGGATTTAGGGGTATACGAGAAGATTTTGAATGTTCTTGAAAAATTGGATCTTTCTCGGGTATGGTTTCTTCTTCTCTCTTCGTAATCAAGATCGCAATTTGAGAGTCACTCGAGGGTGACTGGTTCTTGTATTATCTTACTTGCGAAATTCCTGTTTAGCACTAGGAATGTTAGTCCATCCAATCTTCTTACTAAGCCTGTGCAGGATACTTTGGTCTGGTACCGATACAAAAAGTAACGTTTCTAAGTTATTTCGAAACTCTGGGAGAAGGACCGATCTTCTCGAACTGATCATCTATGGTCTCTCACCGAATAATCTTTTCTCTTTCCTTATGGGGCTTATTTATAGCCTGGCGACCGCCCCATCTAAGGAAGAAGGGGCGAGGTAGCAGAGAGAAGAACGAGGGGTGAGGGGAGGGTGGCACCGCGGTGCCCAAGTCGGCTTCTTAATTAGAGGCACCACCAACCGTCACCATCCTTGGTCTTTTTTTTTTACTGGCACCGTGTTTTGTGGCGATTTAACCACGGGCCACCGGATCTCGTAGGTAATTGGATCCTTTGAGGGCTGCGTAATGGCTTTGTGGTCAACTTGGCACAGTGGCTCGCTCCCGACTACGTATGCGGCGGGGAGATAAAAAAGGGTAGGCCGTTTGACTGTTATTCCGCCGGCTAACGTTCCCACGACTCTCCTCATGTGGCTCGATTTTCTTGCTTTCTCCGCAGGGGAGGGGGGATTTTAACATATATGTCCGCCTGGCCCTCCGAGAGGCTTTATGTTGTAATTCCTCTAAAAAGGACATACATTAAACATATTAAGGGACTCATGCCTTGTTTAGTTACCTTTCCCTCATTAAAACAATAAAAAACAAAACACAAATATACATAACCTAATGTGGCTAAGGAACGGGCCTTCATTGTGTTCCTTTAAAGGAACATTTCATTACTCATTAATTTCTCGACGGATCAATTAAAGAGTAGGTATACATCACTTTTAGGTGCAGTTCAATAACATAAATAAAAATAAATCAATTCTGGTCATTAGAAAGGGTATTATGCACTCGTGGGATAACATATATTAAAGGTGGGTATTCAATGTGTTTTCTTTCTTGGTCTTTAATATATTTTTAAGAGATGTCTCAATAAAAAAGATCAAAATACATACCATGTTGTACTTACAATTGATCACAGCCAGTGATATCCATTTTTAGTCTGAATTTATTTTATTTTACTGCAGATCGCAACAGAAAAGGCAAGAAATCTATCAAATATACAGATCTTCAGTCTGCTATTCGCTCAGTTCGACATTCAAGTGCTATTCCTGTAACACAAACACATTCTGAACAAACAAGCTTGAATCTGACAAGAACCACACCTCATCCCCAAAGTGGAACTCAATGATCTGGTTCTTGATCTAGCACTTACTAAGCAAGAGAGTAAACTGCTGCACTCACGTTTGTAACAATGGAAGCTGTTAGATAAACATGCTCGAATTAGATTATTTAGAAATCCTTGTACAGATCGACAGCAATTCTTCACTTTTGAAAACAACTTGACATATTGTAATGATATCAGAGGCTTATTCAATGCACTTGAGCTGACCTATAAACCGAATAAGTGGGTTATTCATAGATGCACATTGTAAACACCATGCCTTCAGTTCCAGAAACACACTGAGTCATTTTAAGAGAGACATATGAGAACCTTGCTTTTATTATAGACCGCATAAGTTACAAGGAGCATGAGTGGCACATCCGGGGTGGCTCTCATGCGTTAGCGGCACGGAAAATTATACTTGAATGGGATAGTGATCACTACTAGAGAGGCCATCGAATACCCTCGACCTAAAATCAGGCTATGAATCCGGAGAGCACACAGATAGATCAGGGCAGGAAAATGAAGCGGTTCACAGGCAGTGTTAAGTAAACTCAACCACATTTAAGACACCTATCTCCAGCTCGTCGATCAGGTCGTCAAGAATATGACCCCTGGGACTGATCGAGTAGTCTCCCTAGAGAACAGATTCCAGAGAAAGAGAAAGGGCCTCGGCAACCGTGCTACTACGCGGCGGAAGTCCCCTGCGTTGAAGTAGTCTGACAGTGGAATGTACGCAGAACTAACAGTAAAACTCATATCCAGGTGCACCTGCACAGCTACTGCCTGAATGGAGGTATCTAAAGCAAAGAGAATAACGGTGACATCATGCCAGGTATAAATGACGCATCTTTATGCCCGGCCCCTATCGCGTTGTCGTAAGGTCAAAAAATTCTTATACTCCAGGAGGGCGGGAGGGAGCACACGCCCAGCATGGTCTCCTGCGAAACGATAGCTAGGGAAAAACGTGAGGAGATAAGCCTCCGCAGCTCTCTCCAGTTGGACCGGAGTCCGCGGAAATTCCATTGAAAGAATATGCCCTTCAGGCCTAGCGCAGAGGAGATGAAGAGGCCCTCTTGGAAGAGAATACCCTCACGGGAATTGCCGTACGCTTCCCGGAGACAGAACTCCGGGCGCCTTTGGCCGGAGAATGCACTGAAAGCGCTGTCAAATATGAGGACTTATAGGGGGAGATTGGTGTCGCCATGCGAGTACTTTCCTCCCTCCGCCTCGAACCTTAGGCAGATGGGGTGGCTTCATGTGTAGTGGTCCCTCCTTTGGAGGATCCAACGCCTTCGATTCGCCTAGCCTAGTGCTTGGTGAATGTGTAGGAGCCGATGATTCTCCGGTGCTGTCTTCTGTTCGGCGGGCAGCTTTAGGACCAATTTCAGGGGTGTTACCTCCTGTGAGTCTAATGACTCGGTGGAGGCGCGCAGCCGTTTCGCCTTACGAGAAATGGTCACGCTGGGGAAAGGGAGGTAGTCATAGTTTTAGCCGGGGCTGGGAGTGAACCCCATGTGAATAGAACCCGCAGAAGTATTCCAAATGAGCGCGGAAATGAGCGTCCTTTTAGGCCTGGAACGGCCCGGAGCAGAGGGTGTCCTTTATGACATTAAGGCATAGAACGTTCTATGCATCGCCACGTGCTCCAGGACCAACTTATTAACAAACCTCATGAAATCAGAGAAGATCCTGGGCCTGAGCCGCCAGGGTTTCCTTCTCAAGAAGATACGCACCACATTGCTTCGAAGAAGCAGGATGCGGCTTTCCGTAATTGATATACTTGGCCATACACGATTCGGACTTATCGTGTGCGGCCTTGGAACCAATTATACCGTTCTTCTCTTTGTTTTGCTTTAGATACCTCCATTCAGGCAGTAGCTGTGCAGGTGCACCTGGATATGAGGTTTACTTTTATTTCTGCGTACATTCCACTGTCAGACTACTTCAACGCAGGGGACTTCCGTAGCAATGGCACGAATGCCTTCATGCGATAGCGATACCAACCGGCACGCACCGACTCAGGGAGATTGTCACAGTGAAACGTGAGGAAGAGTGTAGCATTGAGTCTCGAGGCCCCTACCTGATTTTGTCATCACACGTTCGAACCTTGACCGCTCCTTGGTCGGCCAGCTCTAAGCTGATGGCATCTATGGACTTGTTCACGAGTTCCCTCTTATAAACCACTCCTTTCAGGAAGTTCATAGTACAGTTCTCCTTCACACTCCCCACTTTGCCATCAGGTGTCCGAAGGCTACTAATAATGCCGCCTCGGAGGGATTCGACGTTTTCGCCAGAAGGTTCCTGTTAGAGAAACGCGTCACCTTCGGCATTCTACGAATCAAGCTAGCTAGTGTTCTCCTTTGATGGATTATGTTGCCCTATGACAACATACTCCCATCAGTGGGTCGAATTACGAGAAAGTGTTTGAAGCCAGTGGACTCGAAAAATATCTAAATGAGGGGCTCCGATGTGATCGACGCTCTGCTCTTCGCACTCTTTGTTTTTATCTGGGACTACCGACCTAAAAGAGCACCGGAGCCAGGCGTGCCGATCTTGAATGGTCGCATACCTAAATGGCAGCGGCCCCCTCCTTTCCCGTGGCTCCCGTGAAGGGAGAGGAGCCCTTTAGTCGTTTTAGTCTTACGTTTTTTTTCTTTTTAGGAGGCTCAACTCCCAACTAACAGCTTACTCTCTCCTAAATGAAGAACAACACAGATTCCGCCAATTAAGAGGCACCAAAATCGCTAGAGCTCTCTTGTACCAGCATGCAGTTGCTTGAATAGCATCTAGATACATAGTATAACTGGTTTGCATAGATGTTAGGAATGTAGGAAAGCCTTCGACAAAACTTAGGTTGAATGACTCAAATACAATCTGTTGAGGCTTGGACTCACGTTACACTTCGGGAAGATTCTATGAGACTACATTTCTAATAGGCACGCAGTCATCTCAATCAATGGATACCTTCGGCAAACCTACGATTTTCATTCAGGGAATCTTCAGGGTGGATGCTTTTGCCCGACACCCTAAGCTAACTATATACACAAGGGACATACCGAAGCATATATCAATTCAAACGCTCAATGTACTGTACGAGGACTTCACCACGCAAGCTGTTCGACCTCTAACCAAATCAGTAAGATTTATGTCTCGTGCAACAGCTACCGAGGCTGGAAGGGTTATGCGTTATGAAAACTGGTAGAAGATACACACAAACCAGGCAAAATTCACTGCCACCGCAGATGAGTGCTTCGATTCAGACGAAACTGAAATTGAATACTTCCCGAATTTAAACCTCTTTAGTTTCAATTTCGGCAGATTTGGTATGCGTATTAACTACCGAACTAGGAAAACTACATGGATCTTAAAGCCTTAGCTAAACTACTTTACCCAGCAATACTCCTAAATACAGCCACGAAAACCAACATGTCGAAATTGAATAGAGTCGAAAATACAAACATAAAAAAGGGAAATGGCCAGCCAAACTGGCATATTATATTTTGTTCAACGATACTTCACTTTTATATATTTCTCTCTCCTCAGCTGGCCTTGGCTAGGCTTCACCACACGAGATGACGCAAAGAGCTACAATTTTTCATAAATCTTTCTTTCCAGTTTACGGGTTACAGAATACCGAACTTTCATTTTACGCTCCTCAAGATCGCTAAGAAGGCAAGAAGGCAAGATGAATAAGGAACCAAAGAACCCACCGCCTCGGAAACAAAGAAGATTCTATTATGAAGATGGCTGAATAAACGCGATAGCTCACGGCTACAATTTGCATATATTAGTTTAAAAATGGCTCTCCTTCAGCTGATTTTTCACTCCCAGCCTGATATTTAAAGGGTTACAGGAGTTATTTTTTCCTACTAAGTTAACTTAAAATCACAAAGTATTTATATTGTCTTTTGGGTTCATAAAACGAGAATAAAAACTTATATGTTCGTATTTGCTTCGAGTATTATACTTCCAAGTGAATGGGGTATTTTTTCTTAAAAATGTGAAATAAATAAATAGATATCTATTTATAATGGCTTTTCAAATCCAATTATTTTCCTTTTAAAAGCTCATCGATTTTTTAGGTATTTGGTAATGACTAATTCAAATTGCTTCTATCTCTCCGACTTTCACTGTCTTGCGCGCGCGTACACACACACACACTCTCTCTCTCTCTCTCTCTCTCTCTCTCTACTGTCTTTTAAATCCTTCATAAAGTTTTTTAACTCCATTTAATTCATCTGATTATTGTGCAATAAACTTTTATAAACACTATTGGAATTAAATTACAAAACCTGCGTCGCATCACTAACAAGAAAACCTTTGGCTGCGATAATACTAAAGAAAAGAATTTAATTCAATACTAAATGCAAATCACAACTGAAGCACTTTTTCATTTTAAATCATCGAGTAATTGGAATGAAGCCGGTGATGCCGCTTTCAATTTTCTTATTAAGAATTATCTTCCAAATTTCTGTGCTCGTCTGTCGCCTGGCATTTGTATAGAACCTATTTAGTGAAACCAAACGGGGATCTCAGGAGCATATGGATTGCTATCTCACTGAATTATTTCCTCAGCAACAGACTCCTTCATTGCGATTCAGGAGGAATTTAATTGCTCCTGTATTTAGAAATATAAGTGCTTTATAGTTAACGAGTATCAAATAAGTATCAATTCTTATGAACTGGAGAATCTTGTGAGGATTCATATATTAGGTAGTTCGCAAATCGTTGATGACCACGAATCGTTAAGTTTTATGTCAAGACCGACCTAGGCACAATACCCTCATTCTAGCCCCATTTCCCCTTTTAATTGGCTATTTATCCCTGCCTATGGAAGTTTATGGAATTAAATTTTATGACGATGTCATAAGTGTATGACAAAACTTAGATTAATCATAACTAGGGTTATTAAATAACTGGAATTTTGAAAACCGTTTTTCACCTAACTTAATTTTGAAAATCTGGTTTAACCGGTTTTCACCAAAAAATTTAAAAACACAAGTAAAGATTGATAAAACTAAAACAGTATAACATATTCTCGATTGAATAATAGAAAAATAGGTACAAATTAATGCATCCATAATAAAACATAATCTTTTCCCAAAATATACGGGAGGGGGGGAGGGGTACTGAAAAACCTAATGAATGCACGTATAATTTTTAAGACGTTCTTTTTTTCTAAATCAGCATTGGAAATAGCAAACGGCATTTAATGTATTATCGCCTATTCTTGCACGTACTTTGAACAAAAAATAACCTAAAAATCGGGTAACCGATTGCCAATAAACGTAAAAAAAATAGATATTTAGTGTCTTTAAACCCGCTAATCTGCTAAGCATTTACCTAAGTATTAAATGTAGCGAAATGCTTAGCAATTTAGCGGGTTCAAAGACGCTAAATATCTATTTTTTTAACTTTTATACGTTATAAATCTTTGTTTGAAATATGAACTGGTAATATATTTTAATTTTAATCCCTTTAATTATTTTAGTACTTTGTTCTTATAAGTTGATATTTACACACATTAACTTCATTACACTTTTAAAAAAATCCTTTTTATATTCCGATTTTCGGCTTGCTATGATATATAAAAAAACCGGTTTGCAACACTAATCCTAACACAAAGTTAAATCCTTATGTTTATTCCCTCAAGAAACTTTGTTTAATGTTAAAAGGTTCAGTTGAACAGAAAAGAATAATATTATAGCTGATATAGACATCCTAATATTAATAATAACTATTAATATTATTTAGCAGCGAAGCCTTATATTAGAAATAAAAGGTATGAAAATACTCCACTAAAAGGACGGTTTGAAGTCACAAACGAAGGTTAACGATGAGACTAATACGAATATACAGACATGCAATAAGTACATATATGGACTCACAAAGTCTTAGAATAAGATGATTTAATTTAAAATTTTTGTCATCAATATGACTGGTATTTGTTTCATCTTCTCAGAGTTTAATATTGTAATTTGTAAAAATATCTAGGTAGCAAAATTTCAATGAAATTTCAGACTTTAAAGAAGTACAGATTATAATTGATCAATTTGAGGGCGAACTGTTTCAAAGACAAAATGCTATGAATCTTGGAATACTGCTTTCTTTCTTTACGAGATATTATTGGATTCAAAGTAAAGTGTAAAATATCACCGGATGCATGACATGTTCGTCATGGGTTTACCGAAGGATTTCTTCAACCTATTACAAGATTCATCGAGAACAACCCTTGGTTAAACCTTTCTGAAGTGGCAAAAGGATTCCAAATAGCCCCCAAAACACGACTAACTTACCTAGACTCTCTAGGAATTCTAGATGTGTATCTAGGATGAAGCCTCTTTTAACTATAGATAATATTAAGATGGGGGAATGAGTGAAGAAATGAAAGACAATCCTTAGATATTTAACCTGACCTAAATTTTTTTCTAACGAATTGTCGTTTGCTCAATTTTCAGACAATGGAAGTTCATGGGGTTGAAGATTGCTTCCCTTAGGAATTTAATACAGGATACTTCAAAATGTGAAACATAGCCACTTTGGGGTTATGGTTTGGGTAGTGAATTGGAATAACAGAAGGTAAGATTTGATTGAATGTGCTGGCAATAGCAACTCATAAGAATGCACTTGCACTTTTACAGAGGGACATCTACCCTTGTTTTGAAATGGCCAACTTGAAAAAAAAGTTGTTTATTCAGATCAACTTAACAATTCGTCACCAAACCAATCAACTTAACAATCTATCACCCAGATTCCTTCAACTTAAATATTCGTCACCCAAAGTAAAAAACAGTTAATTTGCCTACATTCGATGCTTATGTGTATAGAAATAGGAAACCAATATTTTTCAGGATTTTATTGTACTTAAAAATGAGCATAAAAACGAATAAAACAAATATTATTAATAGGTTTATAAATATTGTTCACTTATATGAACACATAAATAATCAAAAGCATTACTTGCAAATCTATCTCGCCAAATAAATTCACTTAAATAGATCTATAATAAGCTTCTATGACATCTGCGCCTTTGTTTTAATTTCTGCTCACATTTATTCAACTATGATTCAATATCTTGAGTATGAGCTCCTGTGTGGCGATCTATGAAATTAACGCTATGGTTAACTGTTCTTATGGTGAAGCCCTAGATCACGTTGAATATTACAATATGATTTCCCTTTATCTATGTGTACAGGGTGGCCCATAAGTCCCAGGACACTACAGTTACAGTTACATAAAAAAATAGATTTATTTTCCGTTAATAACATATTTTATACAAAAGTTGTACGTAGAGTGTCTTGAAACCTATGGGCAACCTTGTATAATTGAACGAAATCATACAACAGTTTATTATTCTAGGTAGCGTGGCAGATTCTCTGCTTTCTACTACTTCCATGTACCCAATCGCTGGATTAAACCTAGTGTCCATTAGTCCAAAAATCAAAATAGGGTTTTTAGGACCGCGTCCTCTGTGGTATTTAACTTTATGGGTAAGAACACGATTCATCAGCTTGTACAATAATTTAAAATCCTCCGAGTTGAATTGGGTCTCAGAAATTTTGGGGGGCACACTTCGCGAAAAGAATTCATTCTGAAATTCTCACCATAATTACAGAATTTTTTTACAGTTTCTTGTATTCACCACAGACACATGATATGTAACCACAATTTTAATTTCAAAATTGAGTTCTCAAAAAACCGATCCCTTTCTCATAGAAATGGTGCCTTTATATTTTTCACATTGCCTATTATAGCAACGCCACTGATATCCGTCCTATGAAGAGGGTCGCTTTGACAAACTCATCTGTTCGTTGCAAAAAATACTTCATTTTACCCTTTATTAAATTTTTACTTTGAAAGTATGTTATTATGGTCATAGCGTGCTCTTGTACAATTACTGGCAAGAGGGTGTCTATGTATAAACTAATAGCAGCAACGGGGTTAAAAATAAATGTACTAAATTGTTGCAGCCCTATTTGGGCTATTTCCCCGTTTTACTATGCTATTCGCTAATGAATTTGATGCATAGATGTTTCAGTGGATTTATTTGAGTGATTTTCTGAACCTCGGACCGGCTATTAAAAAAAAAAGAAGAGTTTTTGGCAGAAATCGGTAGCTAAAAGAATTTTGTAGATTGCACTTTTCCGGCCCCGAATTTTCTTGCAGTTCCATTTTCTTTCAAGGCTCCGATGTGACGTGAGGGCGGTAATTAATTTATTATAGATTCTTTCTTTTTTTTGCTTAGTCACGTTTTCGGTATTTGTATTTAGTTAGGTACTTAATCGTTTTCCAACTTGGTTTGGGCTAGTATAATAAATCCAGGGATTTGAAAACTAATGTACAAAATTATTTGGACAACGCTATGAGCGGCTTTTTATTTTTTTTTATAGTTATTCAGTATTTATTGCTTAGTCACGTTTGTTTGCATTGCGATGGACGGCTCTTTTTAGTCTCTTGCGAGTCAGGTCGCGAGCGACTCTACATCTCACTATGTCGGTCGGTCGGTCCTCATTTTGCTTTTTTGTTTTGTTTTTGTAATAACATTGTAACTATTTCGCCAATTCTAACAAAATTTGAAACTCTTATGTTGTTTAACATTTTCTTTTCAATGCTATAATTACCAAAGTCCTCCCTAGGTTATTCCGGGAATTATTATGTTTTGGCAATAACATCATAACTATTCGGCCGATTCTAACGAAATTGAAAAGCATTATGGTGTTTTATATTCTCTTTCGAATTATATAATTGCCGAAGTCCTCCTTAGGTTAGCCCAGGAATTATTATGTTTTGGCTATAACATCATAACTATTCAGCCGATTCTAAGGAAATAAAAAACAATTATGTTGTTTTACATTCGCTTTTGAATTATTTAATTGTCAAACTCCTCCCTAGGTTAGCTGGGGAATTATTCGCTAATAATCTTATAACTATTCGGCTGATTCTAACGAAATTTGAAACCCTTATATTGTTTTAAATTCTCTTTCAAATGATATAATTCCCAACGTCTTATCAAGGTTATCCCGGGAATTATTTTGTTTTGGCAATAACAACATAACTTTTCGGCCGATACTCTGCTAGACTAGTCTAGGATAGAATGTGTATATTATGCTAGGCAAGCCTAGAATAGGCTACGTTATGCTAGGATATTATAGGCTAGGCTATGCTATGCTAAGCTATGCTAAAATATAATGTGCAAGGGTAAAATATACTATACTAAGCTATGCTAAAATATAATGTACTAGGGTAAAATATACTATGCTAAGCTATGCTAAAATATAATGCACAAGGGTAAAATATACTATGCTAAGCTATGCTAAAATATAATGTACAAGGGTAAAATATACTATGCTAAGCTATGCTAAAATATAATGTTCAAGGGTAAAATATACTATGCTAATTTAGGCTATAATATGCTATGACAGGATATCATATAGTACATATGTTAGGATAGACAATATTAAGCTATGTTTGACTATGGTATAATAGTATACTATAGGCTATACATGTCTAGGCTAAGCTAAGCTATACTAGGCTAGGCAGGGCATGAAAGTCTATACTAGGTTAGGCTACGCTATGGTATGCTAGGTTAGGCTATGATATACTAAGCTATGCTACACTAGGCTAGTCTTCCCTATATCAGGCTAGGATAATCAAGGCTTTGCTAGAGTAGGCTAGGCTATGTTATGCATGCTATTCAACCCTAGGCTAAGATCTAATAGTCTAGCCTAGACTAGGCAATAGTATGTTATACTATACTAACAAGGGTAGGTTAGGGTAATGTAAGCCATAATATACTATATATACTAGGCTATGCTAGTTTAAGCTAGAATAAAACTAGGAGAGGATAGGATATAATATACTAGGCTAGGCTCCAGTGAACTAGGCTAAGCTAGGCTATACTAAGATAGGCTATACTAGACTAGGGTAAGCTAAGCTAGGCTAGACTATGTTTTAATATACAATTGTAGGCTACGCTAAGCTAGGCTAGGTTATACTCTGCTACGCAAATCAGGATATACTTTGATAAGCTAGGCTAGGCTAGGATACACCGTAATAGGCTCAGGTATACTATACTAAGCTAGGTTATTCTAATATTTACTATGCTAGGCTATATATGCAAGTCTGTACTAGGCTAGGGTAAACTAGGCCACTCAATGGTATGCTATGTTATTCAAGGCCATTCTATGCTATGATATACTAGGCTGAGCTATACAAGGGTATGCTATGCTATACAAGGCTATGCTGGGCTATACTACGGTAGACTAGGTTAGACTATAGCGTACTATGCTAAGCTAGCATAGGCTAGGGTAGGCTAGTCTAGACTATGGTTGGGTGTGCTATGCCAAGTTATACCATGCTAGAATAGGATAGGAAATACTATGCTTAGATAGGTTATAATATGCTAGACTAGTTTATACTATGCTAGACCAGGTTATACTATGCTTATACTATACTATACTAAGCTAGATTAGGGTAAGGTAGGAAATGGTAGATAGGCTATACTATGCTAGGCTTTGCAAGGCTAGGCTAGCCTAGGCTATACGAGGATAGGAAAGGCAATACTATGTTAAACTATTCTAAACTATACTAGGTTAGGCTATGCTATACTATACTATTCTAGCCTAGGCTATTTTATACTATACTGTGGTAAGCTTTACTATCCTATATATATATATATATATATACTAGGCTGTACTAGGCTATGTTAGGCTAGTCTTTGTTAGGCTAGGCTGTACTATGGTTTTTAGGCTAAGATACGCCATACTACACATTCTCTGCTAGGCTAGGCTAGATTAGTCTAGGCTAAGTCTTACTATGCCAGATTAAACTATACTTTGTAAAGCTAGGCTATACTATGCTAGCTACGCTAGAGTATGTTATGGTAAATTCTACTATTATAGGGAATCATAGGCTAGACTTGGTTATACTAAGCTAGGCTAGGCTAGACTAGGATATCCGATGCTAGGCTAGGCCATACTACGGTAGGATATGCTATGACATAATCTACTCTGTTATACTATGATATACTATGCTAGGATAGGCAGGATTTACTATGTTAGGCAATCTAGGCTAGTCTATACTATGCTAGACTTTATTATGCTAGTTGAGGTAATACTATGGTAGGCTATCCTATGATAAGCTAGGTTTCGCCAGGCTACTATTCGAGACTATACTAGACTATGCTATAAAATGTTATACTATTCTAGATAATACTAGGCTATACTAGGATATGCTATGCTATACTATGCTAGGAGATACTATACTACATATACTATACTATATTATACTTTACTATACTATGTTTTCTATGCCACTTTATATAATACTATGTTATGCTTCGTCATGTTATACTATGCTATAATATGACAAGCACCATTATGCAATAATATTCTGTTATACTATGCTATAATGTGCTATGCTATACTATTCTAGACTATGCAATTAGGGTATGACCATATTTTCGCCTTTCAAATTCCATAAATGAGGTGTGACAAAAAGTTAAGGCCCGCCATATTAATTAAAAATATATATATTTTAATATAATTTAGTTCTCCTTTTAAATAAACTTTTAGAAAGTTGGGACTTTTTAGTCGCAAGAGACTTACATCTCACTATGTCAGTCGGTCCACGTTTTGCCTTTTTTTTTTACTAGTATTGTCACAATTCAACCAATTCTAACGAAATTTGAAACCCTTATGTCGTTTTACATTCTCTTTCGAATGATACAATTTCCAAAGTCTTCACATGTTAGCCCGGGAATTATATTCTTTTGGCAATAACATCATAACTATTCGGCTGATTCTAACAAAATCTGAAACCCTTACATTGTTTTACATTCCATTTCAAATAATATAATTACCAAAGTGATCCAAGGTTAGCCAGAGAATTAGTTCTTTTGGCAATAACATCATAACTATTCGGCTAATTCTAACGAAATTGGAAACTCTTAATTAAGGTGTTTACATTCTCTTTCGAATGGTAAAATTGCCAAGGTCCTCCCAAAGTTACTCCGTGAGTTATTGAAAGTTTTCAAAGTCGTTAGGACATAAATCAGAATAAGTGCGGGCACGCGCCCTTTTGGTCAGCTGACCTTGTTTCCATTCGTGACGAATTTTGGGGCTATTTTCCCGTTTTCCTCAGGGTTTTCGCTAATGAATTAGATGCATGGATGTTTCAGTGGATTTATTTGATTGTAGAGCTGAAGGATGGAAGGTGATGGTCAGAAACTGATCTTGTACTTTTTGACCAAATATAAGTACTTCTCTATTATAAGAACTCGTATTTGTATTTCAAACAAGATCTGTCATCAATGATGGCGAGAAACGAGATTTATCATATTTCATCACAATGACCACCTTCCTGTAACAAGTGTAATTGAGTAAACGAGTTTTGACCGAATTAGTGATGTTCTCCTTCCTCGTCCATCGCTTATACCATTTCATTATCAGATATTTTGATAACTCAAACATTATTACAATGGTAAAAGTTATGAAGGAAGTGAATAGTGATATCAATACTAACATTCGATCGAAAGGAGATAATATTTTTGAAATCAGACATACTTAGTCTAGTTAATGGGTGAGTATTGTTAATAACCATAGTAACTACTTCTATGGTCAATCCTAATTTTTAATACAGTGAAGTCTTTTTCGAAAATCAAAAATAATTGCTTTACAACCTTATATATCCATTTAAAATATATAATAATCAGAGCTTACATACATTACAATTCCAAATAGTTCCTATTTAACACTGGGAATATCAATAATCTTTTTACTTTTGTGAGAGAAGTTTTGAAAGTATTCTTTTTCAATATTAGGATCTTTGCAACATCCCTTTCCGTATTCGACCAATTCGACCAACACACACTTAGAGAAATGTGTTATGGACAAACCTTTGCTTCGTAGATTGGCTTGGCCAAATTACTTGCAATACAAGTAATTGCTACCAACTTGAACTATAAGGTCGATAAACTGACATAATATGACCTACTCTAGTATAATAATCTAGAGCAAAAGTATCTTGAAATGAATGTTTGCAATATCTATTCTTACCTTGATATAAATGCGTGTGATGTGATCTCGCCTAAAATTACTTATAGTTTCTTGTGTTGAATGAAATTTTCATTATTGCGGTCTTCTATCGTGGGCATCGTTAAGGGATAATCTTCCTTAACAACTTATTGCAGGATCAATTAACGAAATCTGAAAATATAAAAGAAGGACCGGTAAGAATTAGTTTTTTTAGTCGCGTGCGACTTTACATCTCCCTATGTCGGTCGGTCCCCGTTTGGCTTTTTTTTCTAATAATATTGTAACTATTCGGCTGATTCTAACGAAGTTGAAACCCTAATATTGTTTGACATTCTCTATCGAATCATCACCTACACAACCTACACCACCACCACCTGCATTACCTACACCACCAACAACAACAGCACCTACACCACCACCGCCTGCACCACCTAGACCACCTACACAACCATCACATTCATCACTACCACCTACACCACATACAAAATCACCAGCACCTGCATCACTTACACCACCACCTACTTTATCATCACATACACTGTTACCACCTACACCACCACCACCTACACAACAACCACATATACCACCTACGCCGCATAAAAAATCGCCACAACCACCAACAGCATCTACACCACCTACATCAACATCACCTACACAACCTACACCATTACCACCTACACAACCACCACCTATACCACTTACGCTACATACAAAATCACCACCACCACCTCAGCATCTACACCACTTATACCACCACCACCACTTATATCACCATCACTTACACTAACTACACCATTACCACCTACACCACCTACGCCACCTAGACCAGCTACAACACATACACCACCACCACTTGCATCACCTACACCACCATACCACCACCTACACCACTATCAGTTACACCCCCCACCACCCCCACCTACATTACCACGAGGAACACCTACACCACTACCACCTACATCAACACCGCCTACACCACCACCTTCTGCAATACCATCACCTAGAACACCTACAGGTACACCACCTACACCACCAACACTTACAACACATATACCACCTACGCTAGCTACACCATCACCACATACACCAACTACCCCTACAACAAAACCACTTACACCACCAACAGCTACACCAAAACTATCTACATCACATCATACACCACCACCTACACCTTCACCATCACCACCACCTACACCACCATCAACTACACCAACACCGACACCTAACCAACCTACACCACTACCACCTGCACCACCACCACCTTCACCACCGCCACCCAAACCATCACCACCCAAGGTTATCCCGGGAATTATTTTGTTTTGGCAATAACATCATAACTATTCGGCAGATACTAACGAAATTTGAAATTCTTATGTTGTTTTACATTCTCTTTCGAATGATATTATTGTCAAGGTACTTTCAAGGTTAGTCAGTGAATTATTAAAGTTTTGAATGTCGTAAGGTCATAAATCAGTATAAGTGAGAGCACGCGACTTTTGGTCAGCAGACCTTGTTGTCTGAAAGATGTACACAAATCATGTTTCACAAAGACACCGCCTACATTATGTAATATTTGTTAAGGGGTTATTCTTTGGTATAAAACGAGTATTCATATCAGAGACGAAGTTTACATGGCTTAAAATATAAAATTATCAAAGTTTTCGCCACAAAATAAAAAGTTTAAGAGCTTCGAAATGCGAGGGAGATTTCTCTAAGTTTCTAGCTTGTTTATAAAGTTGATAACTGACTTGTAATTGGCATTTGCTTAAAACAAAGAACTGAAACCCAACGAAACAATCTTCGCCTAAATTCTTGTGTTGCTAATTAATTCATTAACAAAGTAGAGAAGTTAGAGGGTCATAGTAGATGGAAAGTATTTATCTCTAGTTGCAACGTTCTACCTTCAGAGAAAATTACTCCCGAACACTTGCGAGGTTTTACCTTCAGAGAAAATTAATATGTCCGCCATGAAGTATTATTATCTATAGGCGTTGGTTATGGCTCCTTAGTCCTTCTTTAATCTCTCCGAAATATAGGGGTGAAATATTGAATTGCAATTAAAAGTGGACATAATTAAGTAAAATACTCGGAATTTCTGTCCCGAAGTTCAAAATTACTAAAAACACTTGAATGAATTAGACCAATGTGGGCTAGTTGTGATTGGGCTATTTGACATCAGCTCAGTCCATGAGGAAGAGGGGATTATTATTGACTGGGGGGCGATCTGAAAACCGCTTCATCATTTTGAGCAAATAACAGCATTTTTTCCTTTAGAGTTTGCTCAAGGGATATTTCAGAGGAGCCGAGGTAAGAGCAATTGGAAAAGAACGCTTAACGCCCTCTTTCACTCTTTTCCTGGTCTAAACAGGCACAAAATGGATGATAGAAAATTTAAAAGAGGTGAAAAAGATGACCCGAGAGAGTAGACCACTTTCTCTTGCGGTACTGGGGTCGGAAGGGCGGGCTACCATTCCTCCAGGTTTCAGTTGTAGCAGGGGTATTTCCCACGATACCCTATTTACCCTTTTGTGAGTTATTTAAATAAACGAAAAGGAAATCAGGGTCTTATTGCGGCAACCTGTATTATAATAGAGGCAAAGATAAAATGTATGCATTGGAAGAAGAGAAAAAGAGAAGAGAGATGCGTAGCCAGAATAAGCATCTTTGTTTGGTGGGAACAAGAAGGGTGTATTATGAATGTTGAGGACTATGTAGAAGGAACATATGTAGAGAGAGAAACACGTTCTCCCTTCCTCTCTCTCCTTATTACTTACATGTGTCGTCACTTCGCATAGAGAACTGCACGAAGTTTCTCTCCGCCTTAAATAGCCGAAAGCATACTTGCTTCCGAGGGTTCGAAAGACTCGACACTTAAAATTACTCGTCTTCACTATATTTTTTTCCTTATCGGTATCCACCAACCAAAGAAGGTGGTGAGGTTCCAGTACCCGCCATGAGTTTTGAAACAGGGGGAACCGTTTTATAGGGATTAGACATAACTGCTGAAGAGGTTGTAACTAGGTTGGGAGAGCTAAAGTTGAACCCGTTGATGTAACCCGATCGCGTTTAGCCTTCTTTTATTTATTAGCCCGAGGGTAGGGCGGAGCTAAACAAGCTGGTGGCGCTTAGATGAGACGTGTTCGTCTCCGATTGATTTGGAAAGCTAATTTTGCCTTTACAGAGATTAATTGCGATGTTCAGTTCCGAATGCTCTCGTTAGTTAGAGTTTAGTTGAAGGAGAAGAATTCAATAGAAAGTCACGAATTTGAAGGACCGAAGGTTAAAATGAATTTAGGCGAGAGAGGATGCCAAATGTGTTTAAGGGTTTGATGGGAATTCAAGGAAACTCGCAGAACCAATGCGAGAAAGTGGGTATAAAAGCTTATCTTGGTAGGATAATAACGGGCGAGGACCTACTGTAAGGGAGGAGTCGTTCAAGGTACCGCAAACTTCGGAAGTTTTCCCTCTGGCCAAGTCCAAGAGTCAGGGAGTGTAGGTGAGTTTTAAGTTGATGAGTTTGATAGTTCTTTCTTTTTCCTGCGTTGGAACCCCTGTGAGTAGAGTCGGAGAGGTTGAGAGTTTTAAGAGTTTTTCTTTTTCTAACTTCTAAACTGTTGTGTTTGGGATTCCCTCCTGCAATTGGGCTTTCAAGGAACCGAGAGGGGGGAGGGGGGATGATTAACGTGGGAGGAGAACGGGGGTGATAAGCATCCAGACGCCCAAAGACGCGTAAACACCCTCTCCCCCCTCATATAACAATAAACCATTCGGGTTCATGCCTGATCGCTCAAAACAGTGCAGCGAAAGAGAGGTGGGGGCTGATAATGGTGTTACAATAATCTTAACAGACTCAAGTGCTGTGGTAGGTTAAGGACAATGTAGCAACTCTGCTTGCCCAGGTCTTTAACGGGTCGCTCTTAAGCAACACATTGGGATTAAATTGGCGATCGCAGGCGTGACTTTCGTCCACCAAAAAGAGAGCGAAGCCAAGCGGACTTCGATTGTCAGTAAACTACTGTGAGGAATTTTATAGGTTGAAATAATGGAGTGGATTGACTTAACAGCGTATAGCACCATGAATTCCGTCAAACAGGACAATACATCATGAGATAGTGGTGGATTATAACAAATCTAAAGCGGTGGACATAAGTTGCTTGAAATTTTAAAAAGCCTCGAATAATGAACCAGATGAAGCTTATGTCGAAGGTCCCCTTTGGGGAAAGAGTGGCGTAATGGATAGAAGAGTACCTGTTGGAGAGGTTGCACTGGTTTGATATGGGTAGACGCTTTGCCAGTTTCCCTCTCTACGCTCTCATTCAACTACTTTACCAATATTTGGTGAAGATGGGTCAGCAGAATCGTCAACTTTGCGGATGACACCGATCTATGTCACTACATGTTGCGTAACATCGGCTGAATATGCAAATTTCGGGCGGAAAGGGAGACCGTGGAAAGAAATAATCTTAGCTGTTTTATCTAATGCTAAGTATGTTTGGCCCTCTCCGATACTTCCTCGATGTAGTTCGCAAAGTCTTTTTAGGCAATTCTTTTCCTTTTAACTATTTATAAATCTCTCTCTTTCTCTCCTTGTCACTTTCACCCTCTCTCTCTCATTTTACTTACCTATCTCTCGACATTACCCGATACAAAAGTGTGTTTCAGTTTATATATATATTTATGTAAAGCGATTAAATGCCTCCAAATTAATAGCCGAAGCCTATGAGAGCATCCGATTGAAAGGCGACTATCGAAAAACGACCATGAAGGAAAGTCGGGCATGTAAACATGGACCAAAAATGATCTCCTTTGTCGATGGTTCCCATCCTTGTTTATAAATAACAGGGTGATGTTCGTGATTGCTTTATTATCTAGGAAACGAAGTTATGAAGACTTTTTGATAGAGTGCGTGGAAGAAAAGGTTAAACAATGCGTTGAAGGAATGACGAAGGTGAGAAATTGGAGGAGAGAGAGACGTCTCTACACCATACCAGAGATTAATTAAGCGAGTGCGAGATGAGATAGAAATGTCTAAATCGAGAGGGAAAAATGGCACACAAATATGCTCCGATACTTATAACTCTCATATTTAATAATAAATAAATACGTTTTTATTATTAACATAACTAGCTAATGTTTCGTGGAGTACCAGTATCCGCTATGTGAGTACTTATTACTCATATCCACATACTTCTGAAGCGGAACCACGAGGGGATCTCTGATCACTAGTTAATGCTAAAATACAATACTACTCGGAACTTCCCCGGTAGGAGGTCTTCTCTCCGATAGGAGGGACGAGTGGTTCATATTACGACTACTCTATAATGTATCTTAAAGGGCAAAGATCTCTTTTCAGCACAATTCGTTCACAATTTTATAGAAAAATATAAACATTCAACTTTTTATATCATATTTTTCATTATTCACCAAGGATCGCATCAATATATCAAGTGGACCATAAAAACACTTTAGCATTCTTAACTAATCTTTATTTTTCTTAATGCCCTCTTCGCTATCCTTATTATTCCTGCTATTTTATTAGGGCAACTACTTTTTCGGATATCCAAATTCTCAAAAATTGAAAGCCTTCAACCTATCTTACTCTCTGTCTATCTGACTGCATTCCTATCCTTAGTTTTTTTCCTGTTGTTATCGCCATGACTTCTCATTTTTGCCCTTATTTTCAACCCTTTGTCGTTTTCCTTCTGTCTACAAGTAGTACTGTATCGTTTGAATATCGTAGGTTACTTGCATTTTTTCTTCCTATTTTTATATCCTCCATATTCGCTAGTTTTTCGAGCGTTTGGTTATAGAGCGCGAATAGTTCTGGGTAAAGGACACATCCTTGCCTGACGCCTCTCTTTTTGCTCCCAATAAATTTTGCTATATTTCTCTTATCTTTAATGTTAACTCCTATCTTCTTCAGCGTGTTAAGCATTTCTTCGTGACTATCTGAAGAAAAGTATTTTTGGAAATCTTCAAAATACAAGTAAAGATCCTTCTGCCTTTCTATTATTCTTCCCAAGTTTCATTGTAAGCATGAATATTTCATTAACTAAGCCATTCCCAGTTTTTGGGGGGCCATATGGTTCTTGTTTCCCATATTGTTCAAGCTAGTTCTTATTCTATTTAGTATTATTATAATACTGTTAATTTAGGTAAGAATGATAATACTAATTAAAATCCTTAAATTTTCCAGGGCTAACTTTAATAAATTATGTAAAATACATCTCATTAACTGAAAGATGATTTTACTGGTATGGGATTTAAAAACAAATTTAAAAAGAGATTGGAAGTATCCAAAGTCTCTCTATCATTATTTCAAGTATTACTAGTAATTAGTTAAGAGGAAATAGTTCTCTGGCTTTAAAATAATATCTCTAGGAAAAGTAACGAGAGCATAGGTTTATGATAAGCGATATAAACATTGAAATATAAGCACAAAGACCCAACATGGAAAAGCAAACCAGATTCCTGGGTAATTGATTTTTATTTACAAATACGTCTTCACGGAATAAACAGAAACAAAATATAGCAGCTGAAATAGTAAAGGAGGATCAATCCATACCCATAAATCCAAATGGGATGGAAAGTAATCCTTTAAAGTTTTATTTTGAGTCCTGGTGTAGGAGAGGGTGATGGGGTCCGATGAGAAAAAACGTGATTCTCCAACTTCAATATCAAACCTGATTTTATTATGATTGGTTCCAATCATTACTCCCTATAAATTGAAAATTAGATGATTTTGTCCCTTTCAATAAAGGTTAAGGCGTATTTAAGGTTTCTACTTTATTTTCTATTCAAGTTGCTATAATTTGTTCCTTTGTTCAACCCTTGACAAGGTCTTTGCAAATAAAGAGGAAAGCGCTCGGAATCTGTCGTTGTTGGGTGTCTGACATTATTGTGAATCACGGGCTCATTTGTGAGCCCTTAATCATCATGAAATAAGAGAACTTAACGTATTAAAAAAAAACAATACAACAATAAATAGTAAAATGGATATTCAAAAGGTGATTTTAGAATTCAGAGATTTAATTCTAGAAAACTTGAGAGAGTGAGAGAGGAAATGAATGGCAAGTCATGAATAGGAAATTGAAATGGCGTCTATCTAAAGCCAATATATTTTGTTTTCTCGTTAAAAATTCACAAAATTTCGATTTTTCATTCTATGAGTTAAAATGAGACAATGCATAACCGAGTAGAAACACCGCCCAAATTTGAGCCATGTTAAATCACATCGGGTGTGGTTAGTCGCCGGATGGTATACCGAGTCCAGTCAAATTCCGAGCGGCTCCATTGTCCTGTAGACAACCATGGTTAAGATCCAACGTTAAACTGTGGTGTGTATGTATGTGGAAGTTTTATGAGTAATGAGGCTCTGGTTACGGAGTGGTAGGATTCCTGCGCAGGATAGTAATGAGGCTTGAATGTATTGGCATGGATGGGTGAGGCGGATTTCGCTTGTTATGGCCACGGCCTTTGTTTGTTTTGGATTGTTTGTGGTTGATTGTTGTTGCTGAAGAGGTATCTCGGGGTTAGGCGGAGTGCTTTGTTTTGTGTCTTCTGAAGTGAGCTGAGGGAAGTGGATGTATGGTTGAGTACTCAGGATGTGGAGGTGTAGGCAAGGGTATAGGTCATAACTTTAACTTTATTATTAGAAAGATGAAAGCTTACGGACCCCCCCTCCCCCACTCTTGTGGGTTGGGGTACTAGAGAAATTAAAGAAATGAAAATTTGTTAAAGGTTAAATACAGTAGAAGGTATACACTTGCCTGAAGGTCGGACTAGTCAACTCTTTACATAAATTACAATTACATTTTTGATAAATATTAAATTGATTATTGTATATTATTGTTGTCCACTTGATTATTAAAATGTTTTTACAACGATAATTTACGTTATGTTATCATTTTCTAACTAAAAAACTCAGTTTCTACATAATTGATTTTTTGGGGGTACAATGTTAATTTACATTACTATATTTTTATAAATTTCACATCTCTTAGTTGTATTGTTAACAATATATTCTCGCATTTAGTCGTCTCTTTTATAAATTGTCACTGTTAATTTACATTAGAAAAATATGTATAAATTATATATTAACAACTCTCCTTATAAAAATCACTTTTCAGTTTGCTATCTTAGCCACTTTTGCTACTAATGGTAATTTTTCTCTTTACGATTAACTCATATGACGCTTACTTTAAATTGAATTGTTTAGGCTATTATTCACTGTTAGACTTCTTGTTATTAATTTGAACTTTAACACTTATATTCACTGTTAAGACACTTTTTTAACTTCTGCGGTTTATTTCACTATGCTTTTAATTTGTTCTTTAACGCTTATATTCACTGTTAGAAACTTTTGTACCTTTTTTTTTCACTATGTCGAGGGATTCTGGGCGAATCTTTGTCCATTGCTGATTTTCTTGTATTCGGACATGTTGACGACGCGGACACATGTATCAGGAATGATGATTGCGTCATCCCACAACAGATCCTTAACTTCCTTTGGAGAGTAGAGCCTCTCAAATGTCCATTTGTATTTCCCTTTGCGTATGCCCTCGATTAGAAGTCGAGTGTTGCCGCTTGGGGGTACGCAGACCGGTGTTCCGTACACCTTGAGGGAAAGTTCTTCTCCGTCGAAGAAGAAGCCTTGTACAAGGACCTGCTCTTTTTTGGTAAGTGGGACTCCTTGGATCAATGTCAACATCTTTTTCTTTTCTTGCTTCTAAGTTTGCGCTTTTTCTACGATTTTTTATTATTCCACCTCTTCCTCCGTCGTTGGAGCGTCTAGCTCTATTTCTTGTATGTTACTCTTTTTCTCGTTCCTCGTTGTTTCCTTTTCTTCTTCAAGTTTAACTTGAGGTTTATGTCTGTGGTGGTTTCTTCGTCTGTGGACTCTTCTTTTTCCGTTTGGTCTTGTTCTTATTTTTGAGTTTTTTCTTCCACTTGGGGACTGTCGGTGAGCTGGAATTTCAGGACGTCTTGTGAGGAAGGATTAGGCGGGAACCATAGCTTCTTGTTAGTCCCGTCCTTCTGCAGGAGGCGGTTCAATTCCTCCGCAAAAGTGCTGGGATTTGTCAGGTGGGAAAAAATTACCATGGCCAATATGTGCCTGCCCTCGCTTGGAATCACCAGCTTCGACGCCGTGATTCCATATTCATGCTGCGCACCCGTTTCTTCCGCGAACTACTTTGCCCTTGCCTCCTTTTCCATTTTGGACCGTTCCCTCTTTGACGAATCGCTTCATTGCGGATGGGACACTTCATGGCTAGCGCTCTGTGGCCCCTTCCGCAGTTGATACACTTTTACTTCTCAGCCACGCATTGTCTCCATTCCTGACCAGACTGGGAACAGTTAGAACACGTGACTTCTATTTCTTTGCATTAACGCGGCGGGTGTTCTCGATGGCGTAGCATCTGTAGCAGCAGTCCACGTGAACGTATTCCTCTGCCTCGAATTGCACTGGGGCCACTCGAAGGTAAAAGCCTATGAAGCCTTGCTTATTGGCCCTGTCAGCCATCTCGATGGTCTCGAAGTCAATTTTGACAATTTCGTTTCTTTCGTCGAACTTCTCTACCTTGGTGATCTTCACCCACGTATGCTGCCTCATCAGCTCTTCCCTGATATTTTCACAGGAGTTATCCGAGAAAAATGGGTCGAGCTTTCTGAGGATTATGGTCCGGCGAACGAGAATGTCCTGGGGGTACGGACGCTTCCAGCCCGATCTTCCGAAGCTCCTTCTTGGTCTTTTCAGATACGAGCTGCTCCATGTCCTTCATCGAGTGGCAAGTGGCGGCGTATCCATTCGGGGTGTCTATTAGCCTCATAATGAGTAGATTAAGAACTCCGAACAGAAATTCAAAAACTGCCTGTCTTGTAGGTCCCCCGGTCGCTTATAAGGGGGAGGGGAACCGGTCTATTCTCTTTAAGGGCTGACCCCATGGGGCTACCCTCGGGGAGTGGGATTCTACCCTTGTTGGGGTACTATTCTGTTCGTGTGAAGAGAACTTCGCCACACTACGGTGTTACTCTCTGGAGATAGCGTTTTCCGTACTTGCCTTCACTTTTCCTCCTTTGCCACAATAAGACTTGACGACTAGCGCGAGAGTCTTAAGTGTGGTGCTGTGAGTCCTCGAAGTGTTTTGCTTTGTGTATCAGCTTTTTTTCCTTTTCCTTTTGTAGAAAGTTGTGAAAAAGAGGAAGTGAATAGTGAGTAAAGAGGGGAGGGGGCAAGGCGTGGAAATGAAAGAAGTATTAGGTTAATAGTGTAGTTGTCCGGTGTACGGGCCATCTCCATTATTCAGATTCTTAAGTGGGTTTTGAACTTTTTTCTTTTTATTTTTTTAACACTTATGTTGTTTTATTTCTGCGTATATGAATATATATGTATATACTTTTTTTTTTTTTAGTTCATTCACTTGAATCTAGATTCTGGTTCTTCTTTTTTTGTGTTTCGGAGGTAGTTTTTGTATTCTCCCTCCTCAGGATCGAGAGCGTCGAGTGTCTCGTTGGGAAGAAACCCTTCCAGTTTCTTCCAGAAGCTTTTTTCTCTCTTGTAGAGGTACATGTTTATCGGCTCTATTCCCGTTTGTTCGTGTAGGCTCCTCGAGGTCCGGAAGTCGAACCACTTGGACCTAGTGATAAATTTAAGTCCTAGGTTTTGTACTCGTTGAGGCATCGACATGTTTATGTTGGATGCTACGTTGAGTGGTATGCTGGGGTACACAAGCTTGGATCTAACCATATACTCGAGAACCTGATCCTCGAAACCTAGGTCAAAGTCTTTTCCTTCTGTCTCTGATATTTTGAAGACATTTTCCCAGACTCCGCGGAACAACTTCTCTTTCTCCTTGGGAGTAACCGAATTAGTTCCTTCATGCCTGATTTCTGTTTGACCTGGGGTGCGAGCATTTCCATTTAATTTGCTGATGGTCGTCCAAAAGGCCTTCGGGTTTCTCTCAGTGTCTAACTTTTCTATTAGACTATTCCATTTGTACGGACTTCATTTCCTAGCATGAAATTCAGCTGATCGCTTAGTTGCTGAACGATTCGAAAATCCATGGTTCGAGTATAGCCCAAGTTGAGGATGGTCTCGTATACTCTGGAGAATCGATGCTGTAGCACCACTCTCTCTTGTGTGGGTTTTGTGGGCATGATTATTTTGTGTGACGTTATTGGGATAGCTATTACGTCGGCGTTAGATATGAGGTCATTAATAGCAGTCAGTTCGTCATCCAGATCTTCTTCGGATGCGTCCTGTAAATCAGGGGTAACTTCTGGGAATGCTCTCCTGTATTCTTCCCACTTTGCATTCCAGAAGTCTTTTCTAGGGATGACTGGGATAGGGGCTGTTGCAATGGTGTTCAGCATTGGTAGATGATCATTTTATGATAGGGGTCCTGGCGTGATACGATGGTGGAACGGGAAGTTAGGATTCGTGAGAACCACGTCAGGTTTGGTGGCTGACCCTGGCTAGAAAAACGTGGGGAAGTTTGGTCCAATGCGCTTTGCAACGCCTCTTCTAGTCAAGAGATCAAGTGATCTACCTCTTGAATTAGTATTAGAGTATCCCGCTGCTCAATTCATGGTGTTAAGGTTCCCAGCGAATAGAACTGGGTGCTCTTTTGTGAAAAGGGTGTACAGGTCATGGTAAGGAAGATATGACATGCGAGGGAGCTGGTACCCCGCGCTTAGTTCTATGTCACCCATAGAGCACCTTAAGATGATCGACAGAGTCGATTCATCCGTAGGGTTACCTTGTCTGTACTGTAACTCCTTTTGCACTGCTATTAACGCACCATCAAATCTTTCACCGGTGCAGTTCTTTTGTACAACATTGTATCCAAAGATCCTCTGCTTGTCTTTGTCTTTGACGCTTGTTTCAGACAGCAGTAGAATATCTGGGTCTAGTTCCCTGTAGACATTATACAATTGGTTTTTGTTAGGCTCCCATCCTTGCACATTGTGTGCCAAGATATTTAGCCTATTTCTATACGCTATTCCGTTAGTCTTTATTATTCTTTGGCCGTTTGACGGCCAGATTTTAACTGCTTGTACAGTTCCAGGTCGTAGAGCCTAAAGTTCTCGTTGTAAAGCTTTGTTTTACATGCGAGTAAAGAGGCTCTAATTGTCTCCCCGGTAACTGGTTAGTCATAGCACCATTTGATCTGCCCTTTTCTGCCTTCGGCTGCCACCTCTTTAGTGAAGATCTCTTTTTTATTGACGTTCTGAGAGTTTAGAGCCAAGGTGAGTCTGATCTCTATGCCGTCAAGCTCGAGTTTATCCTCTTTTTGTTCAGAGTCAGTTGCCTGAACATTTGGTTCCACTTCATTTTTCTTGGGCTTTTTTTGCTTAGGTGAGCTGGGTGGAGGTGCTGGGGCGTCAGTCTGTTGTTGTTGAGTTGTTGTTTGTGCAATATCTTGGGGTTTAGCAGTATCCTGACTATTCGCTGCTTGTGCCGGCTTTGTATTATGGAACGATGCCGAGAAAACTTTTTCGGATTGAGAGTTGTCCGGAAATTTAATCGTCTCCATGTTGTTAGCTGCCAGCATTTTGTTCATTTCTGTGTTGAATCAACGAGGGCAAGCTAGGTTAATTACGTGTGCACGTAGAATGCATGTCAGCATTTTGGTAGGGGTGTTGTCACTCAGTTGCAACACGATCTATGGTTAAGTCGGCGTTACGTTCGGTTGAGTTTGTTGTTTCTTGGCAGTGGCGTAAGATTGCTTCGGTCTGTCCGCAGCCTCTCTTTTTTTCCTCAGTTCTTCCTTTCTTATTGGGCACTGCATGCTTAGGGTACGGTGATTCCCTGCACAGTAAAGGCACATTTTAGTGCTGCTTACGCATTGCATTCAGTCATGTCCGGACTGCGAGCACTCGGAGCAGATCTTTGGCTTCCCAGAGTCAGGGCAGGCGCTGGTTGGATGATCCTCTACCTTGTAACAGTTGAAGCAGGTATGAAGCTCGAAAAACCTTTCCCGCTCAACTTGACCAGAGGAGATTTTCATGAAAAACAGTCTGAGGCCTATTTCCTTGGCTTTTGCTGCTATTTCCACGTTCTTGAATATTATCTTGAAAACATGGGAGTCTACGGAATTTGACTACTTCAGTCACTTCTGCCCATTGATGATTCCTCTCTATCTCTGCTTTTATTTCTTCGGCCGATCTTTCGCCTACCCATGGATCCACTTTTCTGCAAATTATTGCCCTCCTCGCAGCCAGAGCTGGGGATGGACGTGGTTCTTGGCCGATCTTGCCGAGTTCTAGCGCGCCTTCCGCTGAGGTTATTTTTTCAAGGTCATCTTGAGTATGACAAATGACTGTGTAGCCTCTGTTGGTCTCTAATAGACGCTTGAGGCCAATGCCAAGTTTGTCAAAGATGGCTTCACACACCTCCGCCTTTTCCGGTTTTTGGTTACTGGTCAATTTCAGCGGGACTCGAAAGTCCAGCGGCTTCCCCCTCCCGTTCATGGCGAGGGTGACTTCTCATTAATTAATTTGGTGTCCTTCACTTATCTGGTCGTGACAGAAACAGGAGAAATCTCCAATCAGTCCGGCACTCCTTATTAGATTCGTGAGGCGGAGAAGTACGGGTTCGGGAAACCCGCCACTGCTATAACCCCGGTAGAAACAGGAGGTATCTCCAATCAGTCCACCACGGTTACGTCCCGTTCTCGAGTGGCAGCAGAAACAAGAGGTATCTCCAATCAGTCCGCCGCCACTCAGTCGGGGAGCAGTGCACTTGTCAGTGATGGTTGCCTCGCTGTTGACGCTTTAGGTTTAGTCCTGCCAGTTCCAGTAACCTTAGGATGACAAGCTTGTTCTTTGGCGGGTTTTGCAGAAGTTTTGGGATCTGGGAATTTAACCCCAAACTTTTCCTCCTTTACTGGGTTGTAGATTCAGAGTCGATGAATTCTCACCTCTCTTCCCACTGATTTGGCTGGATGCTTGTTCACTTTCACTTCCTGGTCGCCTTTAATGATCTAGTCAAGACAGAAACAGGAGAAATCTCCAACCAGTCCGTCTTGACCGAGGAGGGCCAGAAACAGCAGGAATCTCCATTTAGTCTGGCTCTCCTTATTAGATCTCTTAGGCAGGGCGTTACTCTTGGTGAGCAAAGTGATATTCAGTGGTTGGTGCCCCGAGATAGATACTCGAGACTGATACTCCGGGTGAACTGTTAAGTTTGCCTGATCAGACTAGTTTGATAGCTTTTTTTTGAAAATTGCACTGGGTTGTGAATTACCAAAAGATTTTCCTCCTCTGCCAAGTTGAAGATGCCCCCCATTAATAATAAAAAAACAACGATATGTTTTGGAAGTTTTGAAAAGGCAATAATCCTGAGTTAACAGCAGAAAGTTTATGTCAAGTATTCGGTGAAGGAGCGATTAGTGCGAGTCAGTGCCAAAGATGGTTTCAGAATTTTTACTCGGGAGACAGATCCCTAAAAGCGAATGTTTCAAGTCTTTTTTAGTGGCCGAAAAAAGCGAAGAGCACTCGATGGCATAAGTTCAAATTCTACCTATTATTTAACTTTCTTTAAGGGTTTAAGACAGGTAATATTTTATTCCGTTTGCTATCTCTATTCTTTCTTAAACTATTCATGATCTTTGTTTGGTCTAATAAAAAGACGATATGGGTTATTGAACATTTACCGGGTCACGTGTCATTGTGATTTCCCGTTCACACACACACACACACACACACATATATATATATATATATATATATATATATATATATATATATATATATATATATATATATATATATGCCGATACACCCACAAAGAAAAAGTTAAAAACGATTCCGAGCGTTTTCGTTATTATTCTTAAAGACCTTTCAAGGAATGAACAGGAGGCTGGACATACATTGCCTTAAATAGTGGAAGAGGGGATTAGACTACCCACCTCTGCACCCTAATTAGGGGGTACAAAATCCTGAAACAACTTTATGCGAGATTCTATGTATGATGTGATAATGGGGTCTAGCGTGAACAAACCAGGGCGGGGATTGAAATTTGGGAACGCGTTAATGGAGATACATTCTAATATATTTCTCGAAATATAATTACTGCATTTTATGACTGGTTTGGCACTCTTTCAGTTAATGCTATATATATATATATATATATATATATATATATATATATTATAGGCACCTAGTCATTATACCGTTTTATCTCTCTCATTTCGACCTAATCCCTCTCACAGGTGCCTTCGAGCTGTAAGGCAGCTGATGTTACAAAGCAACTCCACGAGAGTCGGAGTACTGTTGTGGGGTGTCTCCATCAACTTGGTTACTATGGCAGAGCAGCTGGATGGAAACCTTTTCTTCGATCAGCAAATACCCAAGAAGAATATAATGGCCAAATAAGATGGTAGAGAGACCCATAGGGTGCTACGAGAATCTCATATTCTAGACAAATCTAGATTCGCACAATTTTTTGTGATTGGACGTGTGAGGGTCAGGGCACTGAATAATTAAGAATTTGATTTAAATCAGCTGTAACCAACTGTGAAACGAGAAGTTTTTTCAGTGATAGTGTGATAGGTTATTTGGAGCACTAGTGATTCAGAACTAGTAGAGTGAATTGGCATCATAGATTCGGAAAAATACATCTACATCTTTTGAAAAGGACTTCTCCAAGGTTTCTTTAAAGTTAAGATAGTATGAAGGATGGTGCTTCATGCCACACAACTACAAAGACCAAGGCCTGGCAATACAACAACAGGATTAATATATATAACATTAAAGACACACTGACCAGAGGAGTAAAGGAAACCCCTACGAAAACCACCATCAAAAAGAGATTTGGTCAACCTGTTGTGAGCAGCCTGGCTAGAAATCCCACAGGAGACAATTCCTTAACTCATTAGTACAAGGCCTTAAAGGGTTATTGCATTAGAATCTATATAGAGGAAGTCTAACAAATACTAGAATAAATATTTAAATGTATCAGATGACATTATTTTTTGACTAGAAAAAATATTTCAGTAAATTGATGGTCTCTCTCTCTCTCTCTCTCTCTCTCCATATATATATATATATATATATATATATATATATATATATATATATATATATATATATATATATATATATATATATATATATATATATATATATATATATATATATATATATATATATAATATATATATTTATATATATATATATATATATATATATATATATATATATATATATATATATATATATACATATATATATATATATATATAAAAATCGTACAGAGATGCTTCTATAAAGGAACGTATTCGAGTTCAGGATGAAAGTAAATACTAGGAAAACAGGCTTCATACTCGTATTTTACGACGTTTCGGGCTATACACGCCCATCTTCGGGTACTATAAAACAAAAAAGGAAATTGTAAACAGGGGATAGGAATAAAATTTAAGGTTATAAATTAAGACCCCATAAAAAATAAAACGATGAAATAAACACAAAAATTAATTCATATACCCAAAAGCTCAATGTGCTTAATGAAGAGTCGAATAAGAGAGTGGGAAGGAAGAAAAGTCGCTATTGAGAGAAGAATTGTATTCCTTGATATAAAGCGATTCTAAAATACTGAGTGACGTCAGGTCTTCAATAGATTCCAATATATTAAAATCATTGATAGATACCTCGGTTTTACAACTGATGTTGTTGGCTATGTTGCCGGGCAATTGAAATTATAAACAACCATACTTCTACTTTCTGACGAGTCTATATATCCTTACAATTTGAAATCAATCCTAGTTTAAATTTATTAACAAAGACAATAGTAAAATCAGTATGCAAATAAAACTTATATAATAATTTAGAGAATTGGGCGCGAGCAGTTTTATTTAATTGACCAAGTAGAGGGAGCACGAAATTTCGTTTATTTTTAGGTACTTTAATGTTAAATTAATGTACTTTATGGCTTAGCTCCCTTTGGGATGCCTGTTTTGTGACGATCTTACAGTCACATGATATTCATAATTATTTACACCTTATTATTCAATTTTATGCCCTTTTATATTCTGATCATTTTACTTTGGTAAATTTTAATATAATTTAATTTTTTATTTAACTCGTCTCATATTAATTAAGAAATGAAAGTCAAATTTATCGATAAGTTTTCCTGCAAATATTTATTTTAATTTTATATTAATTTTTCACTATTAAATTGTTAGTTTTAATTGCGAATTGCGAGAATTCCTTAAGTCTAGTAGCGATATCTGTTCGAGATTGTTTATGGGGTAATAAATTCGATATTAAAAGATTTCACACAATCATCACAAACTTGAGTTCTTCACTTCACTTCCCCAGAAAGAACAGAAATAAATTGCATTAAAAGTGCAAAGAATTGAGAAAAGAAAAGTTAAGCGAGAAGGAAACAATTAAACCGCTTTTTCAAAAATCACACAATTGTGAGAGTTGCCGACATCATTGTGGAGAGAACTTCACAATCCCTCAGATGAAAGAAACATCGAGAAATCAGCGGTGTTAATCAGATAAACAAAAATAGGACGATACTTTAACTCAATTCAGTATCTAGTAGTACATGCTGGCTGTGCAGGGGTAGGCAGTAGACAGCAGAGTTACATAACTTTAAGCTGGATACTGATACAAATATTTCGTACATTTCAATTCCATCAAGATTTCATCTTCGCCATGAGGCTTGCTTGAAGAATAAGTCGAGATTGCGATGCCGAAGAAGGGGTTATTATGTAGAACGTCTTGACAATTCCTGATTTGTCCAAATTATAAAACGAAGGTTACAGAATCTACTCCTGTGACTTCAGAACTGTGTTATAATTTAAACCACATAACCATATGGATGTGAAAAAATGATATCATATGAATAATTTTGGGTTGCAAACTTTCATAAAATGTGTTATTACTCGTTTATTTATCTATCAAACTTGTTGAAATTCAGGTGTATCTATCAATACATTCCTCTTAAATCCTCTAATTATAGGTACCCTACAATAAGAAGTTCATTTAACTATGGCCCAATATTTTAGTTCAACGGTTCAACGGTTTATTTAGTAATTAAATACAAAAAGGGGTAATTACATACATTATATGTAGTTATAATGATAGAAAATAGTGGTGAAAATAGATTTTAGCAGAGGAGGTAAAAGCACTGAGTAGGAGTAGGAAAAGATAGCTTCCCGGAGACATGGAAATCGTTATTAATTTACTTTTGGAAGTTAAATTTAAATACTATACAAAGATTAAGGATAATATACAATACATTCTTAAGATTACTGTTGTTATATATTTGTTATTGTTCATTTAATTTTAGTTTATTTTATTACACTTTATATTTACAATTAAAATATTATAGAGAGGTTAAGGATAATTTACTATACAATCTTAAAATTATTGCTATTGTACACTTATTTAATTCGTTAGATTATTATATTTCACTACACTTTATATTTACGTTATTAATCCTGTTTTCGTAATTTGTTAATATAGTTTTACATTAATTCGATTAAAATTTGATTTATTATTATTGTATAAATTTTTTATTTTTGCTTATTTACTACATAATTTATTCTCACTAAATTAGTTTAGTAACACTTTAATTATTCGTTACTTTATGTTAAGACTAGATTTTCTGTTACTGTCTATAATTTACTGTTTATTCACTTTTGCTTAATTTGTATTTATTTCATTTATTTTACTATTTTCACAATATGACTTTTCATTGAATTAGATTTATTTCACTAATTTGATTAGTTCATTCGCTCACAGTTATTATTCACTTTGATTGCTCTTTTTTCGGTATTCACTATTTGATTTGTGATGTTTTTTGACCACTCCTTATGGCTTTAAATGTTGTCATATTTACATTGTGTACATCTCTTGGGTTGATATACACTAAGGATTTTAAGAGAAGGGCCGACACTTCTTTCCTGGAGTATGGTCCCTCGTACGTCCATTTGTACTCACCCGCAGCTAGGCCGATGATGAGTAGTTCCAGGTCGTCTTTGGGGGCCGGGGACAGGGGGGAGCCGAAGACACGTAGACCCACGTCTTACCCGTCCAAAAGAGACCTCTTTCGAGGATTTCTTTTTTCTCGGTGAGGGGGAACCCTTCATGCCTTTCGTCCTCCTCCTCTTCCTCGTCCGAACTATTGTGGCTTCTGTGGTGTTTTCTCTGGTGTCTTCTTATTTTTCTTCTTTTTCTTCTTTGCGCCTTTTTTCTCTTCTTCTCCTTTCGAAGGCGTTTGTATTTTCCCTTCTTCTTCTTTTCCAGTTTCCTTTACACCATTACTTGAGGGGGCCTTTTTTTTCTTCTTCGATGAACTCGAGATTAAAAAGGCCCGCCGAGTCTGGGTTTTCGGGAAACCAAACCTTTTTGTTACAACCATTCTTCTCAAGAAGAAGGTTGAGGTGGGATGAGAAGGTACCGGGGCTTGTAAGGTTTACCAAGTGGGCAACCATGACCATGGCCATGATTTCTTGCCCTTCCTTAGGCATGACCAACTTCGTAGTATTTGTTCGTGTCGGAGTGGTAGTCCTTGCTGCCGTATCCGCGTACATGTTTTTTTTTCCTCTCTTCTTTTTCTTCCTTCATCCTTTCTGTTTTTTTGCGGATCGCCTCTTTACGAATTGGGCACCTCATGGCCAGGGCCCTGTGGTCACCTCCACAATTTATACACTTTTGCACCCTTTTCTTGCACTCTTTCCAGCCGTGTCGGGTTTTGGCGCAGTTGGAGCATGCAGGGTCGGCAATTGTGCATTCTTTTTTAGCGTGTTTTTCGACTGCATAGCATTTAAAGCAGCAGTCGATTTGAATGTATTCTTCTTTGACGATTTGCTCAGGGTTGACCTTCAGGTAAAAGCCGAGCAGCCCGTCGTTTTTGGCTCAGGTTGCCATATCGATGGAACTGAATACAATCTTTACCACGCCGTTTCCTTTACCAAATTTGTACACTGCTGTGATGCAGGCCCACTCTTGTTTCGCTTCGAGTTCTTTTTTAATATCTTCACATGAATTTTCTGTGAAGATTGGGTCCAGTTTTGTTAGTATGATGGTTCGTTGGGCCAGAATTTCCTGCGGTACACTTGCTTCAAGCCCAATCTTCTTCAGATGAGCTTGAGCTTCGTCGGGGACCAGCCTCTTGACGTCCCCTATTGTGCTGCAAATGGTTGCATAACCATTGGGAGTGTCGAGGAGTCTGATTAGCACCACGTGAAGCTTTTTTTATATTGTTTGTATTACCTTCATTTTTTCCGGTTTTGGTGCCCCTCCTATGGTACGGAGGGGGATCCTTTTGCAGTCCTGATGGGCTGCCCCCATGTTGGGGCCCCTCTTATAGTAGCTGTTCTTGAAAGAGGATGTGTACGTAAATATTTTGCACGAATAAAAAATTAACAGTTATTGCGGACCGCCTTTATATGCGTCCGCCTTTTCACTCGATTTTTACACTAAAAGGTTTACACTGCCTTCGTGGCCAATTGCTTTACCTCCGGTAGACTTGCGAGCTGTCTGCTTAGTACGAGCCATGACAACAAAACAAAAATTAAAATAAACCTTATATTTTATACCAGACCTAACAACATTTAATTGCGTAATTTAATTCAAGCAGAGAATTTAATTTGTTCAAGATAGTTTTTTAGGCACGGAAAACACCGGGTATTTTTGCTATTGTTGCATAAAGCGGAAATGCAAGGTCATCATCCAAAGACGAGACCTTTATTGAAAAACATTCATTTTAAAGCGCGTCTGAAGTACGCCAAAGATCATTTGAAAAAAAACATTCCAATTTTTGGAGATATTGGCTACGATCAAATGAAAAGAAGATTGAGTTGTTTGGCACATATGATATCAGGTATGTGGGGTGTAAAAATAGTGGAGCTGTTCTTCTCAAAATACAGTATCTCCACTATAACAGGGAAGTGGATCTATTTAGTTATAGGGCATTTTATGTGCAAAAAGGCGTCGATACACTGCATGGAATCAACGGAACGATGAATAAAGAATAGTATCGAAAGATTCTTGAAGATTATCTTAAGGTTGTTCCTAACCAATGCTTGAGCTAGGAATATGTTTTTTTTAACACAAGGATCCCCAAACACATATTAGTGTAATATAAAATTTATGGCATGAGTTAAAGGTCCACTAAACTACAAGAGACCCCTAAAAAATAAATTGGAGAAGATTTGCAAAGACGAGTGGACAAATGTCCATCCGAAGTTTGTTTGAACCTTGTCAGGAATTAAATAATCATTTAAAGATTTATAATTAATCAAAAAAAGTTATACCATTAACTATTAGTTTACAAATTGTACAGGGTGCGGCAAAACCGTTGAGAAGTTTTAAGGAGTTATAAAAAGTAAAGGGGGTATATAGAGAAGAAATGTTATTATACTCGAGGTTAGCGAGGTTAGCAGAGCGAAACCACGCGCACCTCCCTCCCTCCGAGCATTGACTCCTCAAAATCACTTAATCGGTTCTGCCGCACCCTGTATAAGGTGTGAATGCTTTCTAGGTGCAAACTTTCCGTAAAATCCTTTATTATTCGTTTATTTTGTATCAAACTTGTCAAATTTGTTTGTGCCTTTTTATACATACATTCAATGACTCAAAGTTTTGTTATTGTGCACTAAAGGATCCTTAAACTTTAACAATAAATATTAGTATTAGTTAAGAAATATGAAAACTTTCTCACCCAATTTTAACGCACTGTCAAAAACTAGAGAACAAACACCAAAATCTACATTTTCTCATAATTATGCAGAATATTCTTTGAAATTTGCCTCTGATGGTGCCTTAAGTTTCATTTCACAGAACAGCGGATAAAAACAAGTTATGAGGAAAGAAATATACATTTGAAGAAAGGATGCATTCAAAACTAGAGAACAATACGTATAAATGCAGCCAAATCCAGAAAATAACATAATTATCTCATAAAATTTAACATATTAATAAGAAATATGTAGGGCCTTATTCTGAATCACTTGAGCACATCTTCGGCCAATTCGTCAATTCGTCGTATTGTTCAAGCGTGATTTTTTTCCATTCTTCCAATCTTTGGCAGAGATCTTCTTCACTCGTCTGTTCCCCAAGCCATCATAACTTTCTCACCGAACATCTTCCTTATGTTTTCAAATGGTTTATATCAAGGATCTGAGCAGGCCACTTGTTTACCTCAATATTTTCAGCATCAGAGAAGCACTTCATTGACTTTGCTACTGTGCATAGGGCATTCTACTGCATGAAAACACTTATCCAGACAATTCTTCGAAAAACATTTCTCCAGAAACGTTTCGAAATTTTTTTTATTCGAAAACTCTATCTTCGAATTGAATGAAATTAAATTTAATGGAAAAAATGAGATAGTTAAAAGTGTAAAACACTTTGTAAAAAAAGAGTTAGTTAAAAAAAGGATTATTTAAAAATGTAGGTTATTTTCTTTTATCCGGCAGCAATGCAAAAATTGTTGGAATTGAAAATCCGTTTTTAATCCCATGAATGGTATATAATAGGTTAAAGATGCTCACTACTGTTTTAAAAGTCTCATTATCATATAAATCAGGACATGTTGAAATAAATTGCATAGTACGTTGCGTGGCAAAAATTAACATTCGTTCATCATCATTGCCACAGTCTACATTAAAAACTGCTCTTACTTATTTGTTAGGGTTTGTTCTCCAGTAAGGACTAAATCTGCTCTAGTAGTCGAATTAACCAGTCCAATATGTTCCTTTTCACGAACACGACGAATTGTTCTTCTAGTGCTATTAACACTAGGAAAGGCCAGTGCTGCTACTTGACTAATTTGCTGATTGCTCTCAGATATTATGCAATGAGGACTGTCTCGCGTATCTTCAGGTCGAGATTTTACGTTAGCTTTTAAATAATACACTTGAACTTCGGCTGCATTCCCACTAGGATTATACCCACGTGAAACTTTCTTTATTTCTTCATTGATTGTTATTGTACGGCTTCTGCACCTCCTCTCAAGTTTTTGACAGTTTCAATAGATTTTATCGCCAACTTTCTTATCTTTCACAAACACATCGCCTTCTAATACGAGCATTGGTTTATTTTTTAAACTATAAGTAAATTCACTCATCGCAGACAATTTATGAAGGGTTCTGACCAATGTGAAAGTTTATAGCGCACTAATAATGAAGTGAACTTGAGTTTAAGTTTTCAGTTTTGTTCGTTTATAACCATTCAACAAATTGGAAGTTTTTAGCAGCTCTTAGAGAGGAGTAGCGCATAACCTACATTTTTAAATAATACTTTTTTACAATAAAGTGCTCTACAAACTTTATGTTTTTACGATTAAAATAAAAGGCATTTCATTTAAATTTCCAATATTTTTTTTTCGAAGAAGTGACTTTAGAAGAAATGTTTCGAAGAAATTACCGAGAATCATAAAAACGCTCACGTACTGCGAGCCGAACATATTTTGCCGCAAATTGGTAAGTGGTAAATAAGTTGATATGCGCATGATGGATTACGCAGGTCTTGAATGTTCTTATTTCAAATAAATGTCACTTTTATTATCTTGGAAAAGTTTCTCAAAATTAAATTTACATTCAGGTGATCTAAAATTGTTTCTGCAGTAAGAAAAGTTAATAAAATCTCATACACCTAGTCATTATTGTTGAAAATATCGCCCTTGAGCTCACACACAAAGATCTATCCTTCTCAGTTTTCATTGCAACAGAAATTTCACTTCTCAACGAGGTCATTTTTTTACTGCAAAGATATTTTGGAATCTACCTATTTAACTCCTTTACCGGTTATTCACCAAAGTGGGAGTACTACGAGTTAACACCATAGTTTTCCATTGCATTAAAACTCATTGCTCCCTATGGAATAATGAAATTCTTCCTTTACAGCTGAGCTTTTAACTTTCACAGATTTTCAGACAGCATGCGAGAATTGAAAGCTTTCTCTTGCAAATCCGGCTTATCAGAGTGGCGATACAAATCCGGGCTTAGATCTCTTTAATGAGAGCCGGCGGAGGAGTATGGGAATTTTCCAGCTGCGCATATTTTTCTCTTATGGAAGACTGTGGATTTCCAAATAAAGCATATCGATGAAAAGTGAATTGATGAATTTCTGTTACAAAATAGTAGGTGGTGAAAAGATACCTATGACTGGCGCCGTCAAGCATCATATGGGGTAACATCACGAAGTTCCCCGATACCAAAATAAACAATATAAGATAATGAAGGAAAAAAAAGGTATGAGTAAGGGGGATGGCGGGAGAGAGAGCTCGACTTCTCCGCTTCCTCATTCGCCTTCCGCTCTGTGCCCAGAAGCACAGCGGGGAAGGTTTAGGGGAAGAGAAGGAGGCAGAAAGAGTATAGTAAGAAACTAGTAGGAAATTGGGCAGTTAACCTAGGCGTTCTTGGTTTAAATTCTAAACGCGGTGTTAATACCACGGTGTGTATTACCTGCCACACTTTTTATGTAGAGCTTTTTGGAAATGACAGTCGTGAAGTTTTTGGAAGAAAATGAAATATGTTGCAGAGTTGCAAATTGGGTTGGAAGTCGAGCCAATCTCTGGAAGTTGTTAGATAGTTATAAGCTGGAATTTCATACATTGTTTACATAGTAAGTAGCTGAGTTTCAGGTAATTGGTAATTATGGCATTGTGTTGTTTTATTGTATTATTTGTTGTTTGGCGGTCAAGCTGTTATTAGTTTGTAAATATGTTGCTGGTAAGTCAATTGTTCTTGTTTTGCCGTGTATGTATTCGAAGTGGTGTAGTTCTTTAACTGTTCCTACTATGAATGTTTTTGTTGCGTTTTTCTTTCATTTTATCATCTTATTTACTTGTTCCTTTGTTTATGAAGTCATTTTCGTCATTATGGTATTAATCGTTCAGTGTCCATCTATAGGTTGTCGCTATCTGTTATCTCAATCGGTTATCTTATTAGTAATTTTTATCTCAATCTGGATTTAATCTTTCAATTATCCGGAGTTTGTATTTTTGTTTTCTATGTAAGTATCTCTTCCTCTTTTTATACCATGCCCATTGCTATCATGTGCATAGGAAGAGTCTATGGGTTCCTCATCCGGCCGTTTGTACTCCTCGATTGTCTATTTCTTCGTCCATCTCACCTCGTATCTTTTTGATGATTGATTGTACTCTTTTCTTAATTATCTTGTTTAGGGATTCAATTCTTTCTTCCCCATCCAGGTCATCCACTCTTTTTTCTATCCTTCTCGTTTTTGTTATGAGATATATTGCTTTGTTTTTGGAATATCGTAAATCTTATGAGGTTGCAGCTTGAGAGTGTGCATATCGCTATTATTGGATGGATTAGCGTGAGCTGAATTGTTCTTGTAGTTTGAGTCCCTTTTTTTGTCTTTTACAGTTATGTCAGTTAGGTTTTTCTTGTAACCAAATTTATTTATTGTCAGCCCAAGCTCTTTGCTTTCGTTACTGTATCTACATCTTTCGTCATCTACGAATATATCTGCTACCTTTCTTCATTAGACTAGTGTAATTTGGAATTTCTCAGGATTTATGCTAATCTTTCAGTTCTGTTCATTTTGGTTGATTTTTCGTATTTCTTCTCCCGTTTTTTCTCGCTTGGACATAGCCGTGCCTGTAAAGTAAGTGTAGATAGCGTACATCACTGGAATCAAACACTCAACCCGGGAAACCCCGGCTTCAATCTTAAAACGTTCCAATAATTGCCTGTGACTATCTGCTCGTACTATACATGACATAGTCGCATATTATTCTTTCAACTTTATTGTATTGCTAGTTGTATTTTCTACTACATCTCCCTCTGCCAAACCCTCTTGAAAGACTTAGACAAGTCTCTGCAGACGATGTCTACGGTCATCTTCTGGTTCTTCGCCTTGGCTAACTTTTCCATCATTAAGCAGCGTTCCATGGCCGATCTCCTCTTTTCTGGAATCCAAATTGGCACTCATTATAAAGGTTGTCCTCGAGGTGTTGATCGAGTCTGCATTTTAAGATCTTTTCATACACCTTCCCAACGAAATTCAGAGGCGGAATAGGTTGGTAGCTGACAAGGTGATTTTCTATCTGTTAATATGAAAATCATTTTTGCCACCTTCTTGCCGTCAGGGAAGTAGTCTATATGTAAACACCCATTAAGAACGTTCTTTAATCCTTCCAAGATGTTGTTAGGTGCTCCTACGTAGTTCTATCTCGTGTCCTGATGCCCTTGGTGCTTCTGTTTAAAGCTGTTTATTGTTCTTATAAGCTTTTCGATCGTGATGATGGCATCAATTCCTTCGATGGTCTTCCTATTATGTCGACAGAGCGGTGGAGGTGGGTTCTTTCTATTATTTGATTAAGTTCTTCTATAATCTCATTTTCAAAGTTAATGTCGAAGGTTTCATTTCTTCTTGACTGATTTTAAAAATGTTTCTCTAAATACTCTTTCAACTTCGGCTTCATCTTCCAATTTGTTTCCTTTCTCACTCCTAATTCTTATCTTTTCTTTAGTTGGAATGTCTATCAACCTGTTCACACATTTCCAAAACAATTTGATGATCTTTCTTCGTCTCTTGTGTAGACTAGTCTATTCCACTGGTCATTTTGTTTTTCAATAATTAATCTCGTGAACTCTTTCTCTCTCTTTCTTCCTTAGATCATTGTATACATAGTTCTCTACTTGGTTCTCTCTACGTACCTGTTCTGATGTCACTCTTATTTATCCGTTCTTATTTATCAATTCAGGTTATTGATGATTCTGTGAGTTCTTTTGGAGATTTCCTCATTGTCTGCATTTATCGATTTTTCTATAATTTCCTTGAGTTCTTCGTCAATTTATTCTGGTTTTGCTTCAGGAGTGTATTCCGTTCATAAGCTCTTAGGACCTTTTTATATTTCTTCCAATCTGCCTGATATTTGGCGTTCCAATTCATTTGCTGGATTCTGTATACGAACAAGTTTAACAGGTAGCATGGATGCTATGTGGTTGCTAATTGTAATGACCAGGGGTTCTACGTGATGAATAAATGGGAAATTGAAGTTCAACATGCATACATCTGGTTTTGATGCAACATTGTTGTTGATCTAGATTGGAAATTCCGGCCCTAATATTTATAACATTCCCATGGTCTTCCGGTGCCTGGCTACACCGTTTATGTTTGTATATCCATTTTCTGTGATGTGGGCGTTTACGTTGACTGGTTTTCTATTATTGGATAGCCATGTGAAGTTAGGAATTGGGAGACCGTCTCTCCTTGGAGGGTGATATCCCATTGGTATAGACATACTGGTGATTTCTAGTTGGATTCCTATCGTAACGTATGATTCTATTAGTCCATCTCGCGTCCTGTAGTCGATCACATTTTGACCGCAATGGCGGCTCCGTCCCACCTCTCTCTCTCTCTCTCTCTCTCTCTCTCTCTCTCTCTCTCTCTCTCCTGAACGGTTGGTTGCAACGATGTTGTAGTTTCATATATTTATCCTTTTTCACTTTTAAGTAATACAATGTCCTTATATTAGTATTATATCAGGGTCTAATTTTCTAAAAATATTTCCTTAAATGTATTTTTCATCCATCCGTTTCGATTATATGTAAAATTTCTACTTTCCGTTTATGCATAAGGAAGATTTCGTTAGTTTCCTGTTCCGTATAATCTCGGCCGGTTGGATTTAACGATTTCAGTCGCGAGTGACTCTACATCTCACTATGTCGGTCGGTCGGTCCCAATTTTGATTTTCTTTTTTTTCGTAATGACATTGTAACTATTTGGTAGAATATAACGAAATTTGAAACCCTTATGTTGTTTTACATTCTCTTTCTAATGATACTTATAATTGCCAAGGTCCTCCGAAAGTTACCTAGGGATTAATTTTCTTTTAGCCATAAAATTATAAGAATTCGTCAGATGATTCTAACGAAATCTGAAACCATTATGTTGTTTTACATTCTTTTTCGAATGATATAATTTCGAAAGTCCTCCTAAGGTTAGCCGAGTAATAATTCGGTAATAACAACTGTTCGGCCGATTTTAACGAAATTTAAGATGTTTATGTTGTTTTACATTGTCTTTCAAATGATATAATTGCCAACGTACTCCTAAGGTTAGTTCGGGAATTATTGAAAGTATGGAAGGTCGTAAGGTCATAAATCAGAATAAGTGAGAGCACGCGAATTTTGGTCAGCAGACCTTGTTTAGTCACGGGTGACTCACACATCACTATGTCGGCCGACCGGTCGATCGGTCACCGTTTTGCTTTTTACTCTTTTGGTAATAACATTGTAACTATTCGGCCGATTCTAACGAAATTTAAAAATCTTATGTTGCTTTAAATTCTCTTTCTAATGATATAACTTCCAAGGTCCTCTCAACGTTAGCCCGGGAATTAATTTTGTGCACTAACATCATAACTATTCGGCTGATTCTAACGTAATTTGAAACACTTATGTTGCTTTACATTATCTTTCGAATGATATAATTACCAGTGTCCTCCCAAGGTTACCCGGGGAATTATTTGGTAATAACTTCATACATATTCGACAGATTCTACCGAAATTTGACACGTTTATGTTCCTTTAAATTCTCTTTTGAAAGATATAATTATTAAGGTCCTCCCATGGTTAGTCCGTGAATTATATTGTTTTGGCAATAACATCATAACTATTTGGCCGATATCAAACGAATTTTTATACCATTATGTTGCCTTACGTTCCTGTTTGAAATGATATAATTGCCAATGTCCTCCCAAGGTCCTCCTCGGGCAGTTATGGAAAGTTTTGAAGGTAGTAAGGTCATAAATCAGAATAATTGAGAACACGCGACTTTTGATCACCAGACCTTGTTCTTTCTTTCATTTTTTTCTCGTCTACTTATATATTTTGACTTTCCTTTTCAGAAGGTTAAGGTAGATGGAACCGGTGGTGGTTCTTTTGCGGTAGTTCTTCTATTTGATTTAGATTACCTAGTCTTCTGGGCTTTTATTCATGTTACTTTGGTTTCCTGACCTGATTCATCGGTGCTGGCTTATGTGTCGTTCTTATTTGAATTTGTTCCATCGTCTTCTTTGTCATTCTTTTCTTTAGTTTGGTCCATCAGTTCTTTTGTGGCGCTCTTCGTTATGTTTATGTCGAAAGTCAACTTCTTTGTTGAAATTCATTGGCTTGAGCGGAACATCCTTGATAATTTTGTTGAGTGACGTAGCATAGCTTCCCAGGTTCGCTAAATTCATGATATATTCCTGAAGAATAGAGGTAATTATTTTTCCATTTAATTTTCCGTCTATATTCACTTAGGTTCCCATTATCGGTTCTTCTGTAGTTGTTTTAGTTGCTGAGGCATACGACATGTTCTCTTATCCGTTTAATCGTTCCAGGTTTTCTCTTTCTTCTTTTTAACGATGTCTCCTTTTAGGGAAAGAGGTTACTATATAAAGATGGGGTCCTCCGCAGTTAATGCATTTTTCCTTTGGAATCTTCCAGTTTCTGGAGTTGTGACCTTCCGAGACGCATTTTGAGCAAATCACGAGGTCATTTTGTGTGCATTCCTTGGTAAATGGTTCTGCATTGCTTAGCAATGGAAGCAAATTTGAATGTTAATGAAAGCATTTTTTGGAATGTTTGCTTGGGGGATCTTTAGGAAAAATGTAATGAGTCCTCTCTCGATTATTTAGGAGGCCATTACATTGTGTTTGCCCACGATTATGGATACGTATGTGTGTGTCCTCCTCTGAAGTTAATATCTTGGTGTAGCGTGAGGAGTTTGTTCCAAACTATTTTTCTTTTTGTAGGGAGACCACACTCCTTTTGGCGGTGATCTGGGTGGAGTTTTTGCTCTACCTCATTGGTATCGGAAAAGGATAACGATAAATCCCGTCGGCACTTCCAAACAATTGAGGAGTGTGATTTGTAGGTCGGTGAAGATCCTTCGGGCAACTTCTTGGGGTGTGCTCTTCTTTTCATTCGGCTTTAATCTCAGGGATAGTCGCTTGATAAATTCCGTTCCCATGTTCCTCGTGAGGAGGGCCTCCTTTCCTACTTTACAAAGCACGGAACCTAGAGGTATATTTCCTATTGTGTGTGTACTTATTGGCTCGTAAATTACCTCCCTATTAGCGCACTTCGCAACCCTTCTACCTTGAATAGGCCTAGACTATTGGAGGCCTGTCCAAGGTCTCCGGCTCAAGTCCTTAGCGAACTTCTTTGCTCTCCTTAATACGGTTTCCTTCCTGGATTCACTATACCGTAGTACCAAGAAGGTCTAGGCAGAGTGGGTGTTGCGTTATGTTGCGAACATATTAAAAAAATTGGAAGTGAGATAGCGCGAAGAGTAGATGGTCCCTCTTTGGGGGGATAACCACGTAATAAGGAACAAGAGCTCTCTCCAATCAGACTAAGTACGCATGTAGGGTTGGGTGCAGTCTTATAAGAAAATTAGATACCCGTAGAAAATTAAGTTTATCGTCTCTTTTGTGCTTGACCTTTACTCCTTTAATAGTGAGTAAGTAGCCTCTTGGATCGGCTTTGAGGAGCTTGTGTGGAATAGGGCGTCCTGTATCAAACCGATCAATGACAAGTTCATTGTTAAGTCTTTAATCCCCAAATAATGGCGCTATCTTCAAAGACACAAATTCAACCATCAACACTATGGTGAGGAGAGTTGTTGTTTGTAAAGTAGGAGAAGAATCTCCCATATCTATTCCACAGAAAGTATAATCAACAAAGTATTAACGCCTACAGGAGATATAGAAACTCAATTTATAGCTTAAATTAGCAAAAACTGTTGTAAGTAGCTAATCTTAAGACTATCTACTGACACATTAGTTAACCCATTAATCTTCACCATTTTTTCTAGCAACACCTCACAATCTTTTGGGCATGGATTGTGATACATTCGCTTTCGATTCTTATTTCAAGCTAAGAATAGCAAACAAGTGTCTAAACAGAGTAGGAAGCAGAAAAGTAAGCGTTTGGAATAAAGATGAATAAGGATCATGATGGTGACAAGGAGCTATTCTGAAAGGAGGGTGAGAAGGTTGAAGACCAAGAGAAGAATAACTGTATGGACAATAAGGACAAGAACGGCAGACTTGTTTGTGTAATAAAGTGGTCAAATGTAGATGATGAAAAAACTATGATGAGTAGCATAATGTGGGTATGGAATATGATAAAGGTAAGAAATGTAAAGATGACTGGTTTGGTGGATGTAAATGGGGTGATATATTGGGGTATAAAAGACATGAACAAGCAAGAGGTTTTGGTGGTGTTAGAGGTCGGAAAATTAGGAAGGCTGCTTGTAATAGACGATATAGTGGTTGAGTGCTTGATGCCAAAAGTGGAAGTAATTATACTCCCTGCTGTTGTGTTTTAAGTCAAATAAAGTGAGAGAGTTACTGAGACTGCAAAACTGACGTAATACTGCCGCTCTATGAGGGTAACGGACAGAAAGGTCAGTGAAAGAACTACACAGGGATATGATGATTGTCTTTTAGGCAAAGTGTATAAATAAATTGTTTTGGGGTGTATAATAAGGATAACTGAGGAAGTGATAGATATGCCTAAGCTGTATTTACACCGGTTTGGGTTCTTGTGTGTGGATAAGAGGTATTTGCATTCAGACAACTAGAGTAAAACCTAAGGAAGAAAGATATTTTCTAGGTTCATGGATCTCAGGAAACTTGGATCCTCTAAATAGAGAAGAATTACGGCAGGTTCTAGAAGTGTAGAGATTAAGTGGTAAATTATTGTATGTTGTGTAGTGTTTAAGTTGTAAGTAATGGTTGATTGAGTTAGTGCGGAAGATATCTGGAGTGGAATGTTGAATGTATTTCTGTATGGAGTAGTGAGAGAAGTATTTATACGAATGAGGAAAAAGTGACTTAGAATGATGAGAAATGGTATGGGATGGGTTCAATCGATGTTGGTATAACCTGATGAACTGAAGTTGGTGGCTGAGAGTGAGAGATATATGAAAATGTTGCCTTTGAAGGGCTATGTGATGGGAGTCGAGAAATTAATTTATATAATAACATTTGTGGTTATTTATTGTGTGTGATATAAGTGTACATGCTGTTACCCTCGGACCACGAGAAGCTTTGAGTATCTTGGATGCATGGTAAATGAGTGTGGTACAGGTGAAGCAGATTGTAGTCGCACAGAATTAGTTAGTAGAAAGGTCTCTATGGCGATAAGAGCGTTAGTGAATGCAACGGTTTTGAGTGTGTAAGATGTCAGAAAGCTGTATGTTGATATGCTGTTTCCAACGGTGGTGTATGGAGGCAGAATATGGTAAGAAGGAAAATGAAAGATATAAAGTGAGAGCAGCGCAAATACACAACTTAAAAGGGATGTTCGGTGTATGAAAAGTATATAAAGTGAGAAAGGATTTAGTAAGAGATATTTATGCCTGAGAGTGTGATTGAGGTTTTAATTGAGATTATTCTTAAATGGTATCGGTATGTATGAAGAATGGATGGAAAAAGTCATGTGAATATAATATGCGAGAGTGTATTTGGAGCCACATAGTTTTGAAGTAACGAAGTACAATTACTTAAGTACTGTTCTCAAGTTACTTTGTTATACTTTTACTTTCTAAAAAGTACTCAATAATTTGAGTACTTTCATTTCTACTTGCGGATTTTTTCTTAGCTTAGGTTACTTTTACTTCATTACATTTGAAAATCATAGAAGTATTCGTTAAATTTCAGTTAATTTTGGTCAATGACAGACGTAGAAGCTTTAGTCAAACGATGACTAATCACAAGCTTGCACTCTGGTTTGAACCAAATATAAGCGCTTGTTCATTTTTGGACCAATCACATGCATCATTTCATACCCGATAGACAATTCGTTTGTCTCTCCCGCTTTACCCCCCGAGAGACTTCTTTTCTTCAATGAAAACAAAATCACAGCCCGGAGTTGCACAAGAAATTGACAGGTACTTGTCCTGCCAAGGGAGTAATATTGAAATCCTGAGGTGCTTTTCTGCATTGTGGGATATTTTATTTAAGTTAAATACCCCACTACCTGCATCTGCTTCTAGTGAGCGCCTGTTTAGTTCTGTAGGACTAATTTTCTCCCCAAAACATTCGCGGTTAGATAGTCAAAACTTTTAAAATCAATTTGCTTGTGAAGCTGAATAAAAAATAAAATACATTTAATTTGGGGTACTTTTACTTGTACTTTGATTAAAACATTGTCAAGTTGACAATACTTTTACTTAAGTATCAAAGAAGGGTACTTTTTACAACACTGTATGAAGGTGAGAATGGTTGGAAGCCCGTGTAAAAGGTGGATTAATTACGTGAAAGAGAGATTTGTAAGGGGATGTGTTTACTACCTTCTGCTCACGGATGAATCCTTACTGTACGAAATGCCACAACGGATACCACCTCGTCGCAATGAAGTGAAGTTCAACGTGGTTAAAATGTAGGGCGCCCTTGAGGTAGGGAGGGGAGATTTAGTCTTTGAGATATTAATGATTTTAAAACATTCCTTACTCTTTTAGTGTTCGATCTATCATACAAACACAAAACCTAGGTTACGTTAAGTTCTTTTCTAACCTCAACACTCAGGAATGATTATTATAGTACATCACACATAAAGAAACAACAAATTTGATTTATTTCAACATATGTAGGGAAAGGTGGGGTAAGACGGACCCATGGGGTGAGATGGAACCCCACATCTAATCGCAACCAAAAAGGACAAGGTTCAGATTGCGGCTGCTAGATGTCCTTCACGTCATCCCTAAGTGATGAACTTGCAGGCAGAAGTCACGCTCAGTAGTCCATTTGCGCTCAGGAGGGAAAGTTACGATTTTTCACGGTGCTGATGTTATTTTCACAAGGTAAGATACTGGACTGTTTGCATTGACATATTAGCTATAATGACACTATTTATGCTGTATATGCCCATTTGTGTCTACATTATAGGTATGTGCCATAAATTGCTATACAAAACATGGATGTTCTGTTGAAAATTTCTGAGATTCAATATTTACTTCTGGGGTAAGATGGAACCCATGGGGTTCCGTCTTATCCCTCACCTTAAATATTTCACAAAGCCTTAACATTTTCTTTCCTTTTTCTTTATAGATGCTGCGGAACTACGTAAGTGTGAATGGTAGAGGGGAATGGAATGAGGCAGCTATGAACAGTGCAATAGCTGCAGTTAGAGAGAAAAAGAAGGGCCTGAAAAAAGCCCTATGTGGTTTCTAAACTCGTTCTTTTGTTAAGTAGTCCGTCTAACCCCACCTTCCCCTATGACTGTACCATGGTGAAGGCCTTTTTATTCAAACAAAATAAACGTGACTACAACATGCTTAGATCGAGGGAACCAACCTCGTCAAATCGCACCACGCAAATGCGTCTTATCTTTTCGTCGAAGTCTGAATTTATCCATTCGATTCCAAAATAGCAAAAATATTATGAATGCCGGTTATGTATGCGTTTGCACCACGCATTTAGCTGATCACCGGAAGATAATTGATCCCACAATTACACCTGACGAAGAGCGACACTAACTTTTCCCTCTGAAGATAAACAACCCTAAGAAAGAGGTAAAATGATATTCAGCCTAACCTTGAATATGAGGGGGGGTTTTCTTTAGTCAAATAAGAGAAATGGAACTATTGTTAACATCGTTAGTACAGTGGCATAATAAATAGCACAAGCCATTTGGTGATCTCTATCGCGAAGTTTTATTTGTAAACTAAATTCTAGCCTCATAAATTTATAATTTAACTTAAGCCAGAAGAAAAGTGGCCCTAACTTTCCTGACCTGAAGATAAGCGAGCACCAAAACGCTTGTAGCCGCTTATTATCAAGTAAACCTATAGGGGCTTGATCCTGTTTATAGGGGACGAGTTATAGGTTACCGGTTTATGGTGGTATGCCGATTGCTTATTTGTTTATGGAAGGTGATCAACACCTTTAGGTGACGATGGGTTACCAGAGTGTGTGTGTCGAGCGGAGGTGGTTAAAGTCTTACCGTCGAGTTTAGTCTGATTCCCAATTTCTTAAAGCGGATAATTCCGCTCTTAGGCTGGGTTCGAAAAGTAGCTTGGTAATTGCTTAGTAGAAGGAAGGACTCGGAAGGAAATGGCGGTTTTGGTACGCTTTAATCTCGGCTTAGGAGTACCTCAGTTCCGGGCAAGCGAAATTGTCAAGGCTTTGACTATCAGTGTAAAGTTTCAGTGTTTCGTCTAAGTCTCCTTCCGTGTCAGATTGAGGGAGGAATCAAGGACGAGAAACGGACTCATGACGCGAATAGTAATAAGGCTACTAATGTACAAGTCAGAAAAGAAATTCAAGAATCAAGAATTATGAATCATCACAGGAGGGTTGCTGGCCTTTTATTTATACTACCGTCATTGAGGGGGCGTGACTTCTCTTCTCATAATCTGAATGCAGGTGGAGCCTATCGGGTCAAAATGCTTTCGCTTGATCTTTGTTACGATTAAGGGACAGAGTCAAAGGGTGTGTGCGTGTTCAGTGTAGAAAATTATGTATAAGGGTTGTATTTGCATTTATCCGCCTGTAGGATTTAATAGGCCGGTATTCATAGCAGGATTGATTCCACCGTTTTACAGGTTCACGTTAAGTCTGGCTGGTCAGGACAGATATCATCCTAAGCTTGCCCAGCTGCCTTCGTTATTTGTTTCCCGACCTTTCAGCACACATCTGTTTTCTCATGTGTGCATATTTGTACATCAGTGTGGGAACTCCAATGATTTCGCTTGCATTCTTACAATATTCTCTGAGGTGTATTTTCTTAGTAAATATTAAATTGCAATTTAACTTTATTTACAGGTATTTTGTTTTGTTCGACATTAGTTCATTGTTACAACATGGCATATTATTTCAATGTTGAAAATGTGTGCCCAAATTCAAGATTTCATAGGGCCAACAAGGTGCTCATTTGTGAGGTTCTTCGTTGGATCTACTCCACCTTGTAATTTGTTCGCCATAAACCTATCCATTTGTAGTGTTTGTTCGTCTCTTTTTTAACTTTGTTGAACGTACCAATAGGAACATATTTCGTAACTTGAGAGAGGTGGGTCAGGGAAATACCGATTCCTTTTGAATCCGGCCTTGTCTATTTCAATAATATTTTAAGTGATAACCTTCCGTTGGTTCAATTAATCCTTCAGAGTTTGAACTTGAACTTCTCTAGAAGGTTCCTTTTTCACCTCTCAAATATAGCAAACGAAGTTAACGTCTTCAAAATCCACAACATCTCTGATGTACAGAGATTGCAAAGTATATATGCGGGCAGTACATTCTTACGCTTGGAATAATTTGTTAGCGTAGTGACATACACTTTTGGCGAAAAGTATAAGGCACCGCTCATCATCATCATCATCACTAACTTTATAATTTAAGAACGAGATTTTTTGAGTATTTGAATAATAATTTCATCTTAGTTTGGTTATGACTTATGTTTTTGTTATCAAAGTTATTTCTAATCATTCTTTTATAATATCAAAAAACGAAATGGTGAAGTTCAGAAATAAATATAAGTATCGAAACTTTGTGACTCTTTTAAACCCCAAAGAATTACAAATGGTCAAGTTCAGAAAATTTATTTTTATATATCTTCTATAACTATATTTTAGCAGCGTGATATTTTGAAAGTGGGGAAATTTAGTTTAGAGTTGCTTCTTAAAATTATTATAATTGGCGAAGTTCAGAAAATTTATAAAAATTTAACCATGGCTGCTTTTTTAAAGATTTTAAATTTTAATCTTAGTAGCGAAGCGCAAGCTCTCCTCCCGTAGGGGAAGTGGTGAAGCCACTATTGCCTGGTAGATTTATATATTTAATATTTTAAATAAAACATTTTAGAATTTATCATATTATTCCTAAATATGTATAAAAATAATGTATAATTCACTAATATATTTGAATATTTTGTTAATATGTTCGATTTACTTAGTATTTTAATGGAGAGTAATTAAAAAAATGGTATGTTCACTAAAATCCGAATTTAACGAATATTTCTTGTTTCAGCAAAAATGTATAACTGTCGCGTATTCAATGTCGTTCTAAATAACTAAAACTAAAGAATTTACAATAACACAGAGAGTATAAATGCAACCTTTTCATTGTTTTGGACAGATATGCTGTCCAAAACACTAAAAAAGGATATCAAGAAACCAAGAACTTTGTGTCAAGGAAGGGAAGTGGGAGGAACTCTTTTACAACACCTAGAGAAGATAGATCTATCATGCTAGCTAGCTTCACTACAGAATCGCAGGAAAAAACATATTCCTAACATGCTGAGGAGCTCAATGAAGCTTGAAGTTATAAATATCACACAGCAAAGTTGGAAAGAGACTTAAAGATCAAGAAAGAACCATTCATATCTGAGGTCAACAGACCATACGTTTCGGGGGCCAAATACAACAAAAATGGGACACATGAACAATGGTCTAAATTTATCTGGTCAGATGAAAGTAATTATCAGGTATGTAAGAAAGACTATTGTATTGTTGTTTTACATGTAATTAATGCAATTCTATTTCAACATATCTTGGAAGAAAATTTTTATATTTTGTAACAAATGTGCATAATTTCAGAACTGCTGGTGTGGTACTATCTATGAAGCATGGAGGTAGTTTCATTACCTTATTGGGCTGTATGGCTTTATTAGGGCCAAGGAGATGTTTTTTAGGCCAGGGAAGAATGAATTCCAAGTTTTAGAGCCAACTCTCCAGAAATTGCATCCTACACCAACAAGTAGGAAGTTATCTTAAAGCAAGACAATGCCGCATTCCATACATCCAACTACACCAAGAATTGGTTCGGAGAAATGGAACTCACCTCTATGGAATGGCCACTACCGAGACCAGACTTAAATCCAATAGAAAATTTGAGAGTAGTGATGGGAAAACCAAGGAGCACAAGTGAAAAATTGCAACCTGAGTCAGAAATTTTTAAAATTTAGTGAAATTGATGCCATAAGAATTATGGTTTTAAGTTAAGCAAAAGTAGGACCGACTACATATTAAAATCATTCAAAATGAATAAATATATTTATACTAAATTCATTTAGCACGAATGTCTAATTCCATTATATGAATGATAAAATTGGGTGCTTCATACTTTTGGCTAAGGCTGTATGCATTCCACTTTTATACAGCTTTGGAATAATGGCCGTTTTTCCTTTTCAGCTGAACTTGATCCTCTCTCACACTTTCAAACCAGATAGGAGAAGTGAAAGCTTTCTCTTAAATATTCGACTCCCACTGGCCTAGAAGGGACTCAATTTGATTCTCTAGTCAAATAGCGACCTTAGCAAAAAAATTTAGCGAATTTATAAAGGCAAGTTACAGTGCGAAAGACTAAAACGAGTATTTTGATACTTCGAACCGACTGTAACATGACGAAGAAATCTCAAGAAAATTTCCCAGAAGGCCAGTCAAAAAAAGGTGTTAGAATTTAAGCCATAAGATGTGATTGATGGGTTTTCAAAGATTTTAACGCCATCTTTCACCCATCTTCCGGTCTATCAATGGTAAAAATATAATGCAAGAGGACAGAAAACTGATTAAATAAAAATAATAACTGGAGAGACTGCGAAGTGGTCTGAGGTACGTTTAGTGCGGTTGATGCACGCTGACCCCCAAAACAAAGAACTTGACAATGAAAAATCAACAAAAACAAATAACCATAAAAATGTTATGGAAGTGGGCACACATAAAAAGTGGTGAAGTATGGCAAAATTAGAACAAATTGCTTATATGATTGAAGCTTCAAGGTCTGACGAATAAGAATCTGTTTGTGGAGGTCAATATATATATATATTTATAATTTATATCTCTTCTTGCATATAAAGGGCGGCTCAAAAGTAGGCATAATCCATTTTATTTTACTTATATTCACCAAAAATAGAAAATGAGTAAAAAAGTACTTATCGAGGTTCAGAGTAGGTGTCTCACACATTGGTCTCGCCATTGACCAAACGAAAATAATGTGCTGCATTTATTATGCACACACTGCAAACATCACACGTGCAGGTACTTTTGCCACCGCGGTCAATAGCATGCTCGTAAAGAACGGCCTGCAGGAGATGTGGTTTCCGGACAACCCTTCTTCAGAGGAGGTTATGCGAAAAAGCGTAGCCCCTCAGTGCAAATAAACGTGCAAAAAGGTACACGCACCACAGAACACAGCTAGCACACGCGATCCGCGTCTGAACAAACCCAAACCAACAATACAAACAGTAAATCAAGCGCCACTTACACCCCAAAAAGATACTACCGTGAAAACAAAAATACAATCCTAGACACCAAACAAGGATGCAGTGCGACAAAAAGAGACCAGGTCTCCACGGTCGAGAAAAACTTCCAAAACTCATGGCTCAAGGTCAACCTCCTCATCACGAGGCAAGCTATATGCCCCCGAATCGGCGCCCTTCCCACCTGAAATCGATTCCCGCAAAGTATTGGAGGGTCTTAGGAGCGGAAGATACAAGTGGGAATGCTCAGATGAGGTTCCGGAGCGACAGGTTGAGGAGGCTCTCGCCCAAAATATGATTAAATTGACCACTGACTGCTTCCACACGATTACGGACACAGAATAAAGAAAAAAACGAAACGGCAGGGAGTGCACCCCGCCCAGTACACCTCATGGGGCTAAAGTAGATCGCGAATAAGCGTCTACTTTAATCCCACACACAAAAAAAACAAAACCCAACATTACACAAAATGACCAACAGACTTACGATTATACAAATGAATGTCGATGGGTGGGACGGAAAAGGTTCCATCTAGGGCAATATTATGTGACAAAGTGACCCTGACATTATACTTATCTCCGAACACGGACTGACCGCGCAAAAACAACTAAAAATATTTCAATACGACGTCATCAGCAAAAATCATAGCCAGGAACGGTATGACGGCTGCGCAATAGCCGTCAAAAAAAGGACTAAAATATAAAAGACTGACCGACTTAGATAAATCTTACCTTGCCATTAAGGTGGGCACTACCCTGGGGGGCTGGCCGTGGCTACGGGGTACCAACCCCCAAGACGCGGCTATGTGCCCATGAGAAAAATGGAATTTTTGCTGGAAATCTGAATGCAAGGTTTGCAGCGGCAGGATATACCTCCTACAACAATGCAGGCAGAAACATTGAAGTACTACTTGACAGAAAATACGTGACAAGAATCGGACCAGAATTCCCTACGTACATAACGGGAAGAGCAGCAACGAAACCTGATATAGTCCTATCTAGTATCAGGTTTCCATACAACTACTACATTAAACCGAGCCCCATCATTCCGAGTGACCACAATGCTATCAAAATTACAGTATGAGTAAATCCCATTCAAATAGCAATCCCAGACGCAAAAGCTATAAGCAGGCGAACTGGGAAAGCTACAGAAATCACCTCCTAAATTATATCTCAAACCCTTTATTTGATGCCAATTTAGAGGAAATAGATAAAGAGCTGGATAGAATCACTGACTACCTAATTAAAGCCGATGAAAATAGTATTCCCCATATTAAATATAAAACCCTTCCAGCTTCCCATTGGCCTTCTCATATGAAAGCCCTGGCCCAAGAATATAAGCACCTTTCCAATGTAGTAGCGCTGATAGGCCCCAACCACAATGCCCACAGAAGAATAAGACAGATTAAATACGAACTCCAGACATTAATTACGGACCACTAAACACTTATATGGGACAGACTGATAGAAAGACTCGACATAGAAAGAGACCCACATATATTCTGGCAGACATTTAAACGTTTAAAAGGAAGACGTCTACAAAAAAGAATTACACTCATAAACGACGGTGAAGAAATTGACGAGACTGAGGAGATTGAGGAAATGTTTCAGATTTTCTGGTCCTCAATCTTCAAAATTACCCCAGAAGAAAATGACAATTACCACCTCAAATTTGAGCCTGACATAATCCAACAGCTAAACACACAAATACACAGAACCTCTCCTCATCATTGTGTGTCGCAGGAAAGAGCGATGGAGGGCTATGGTAGTAAAATAACTGCCTTAGAACTCTCCGTTGCTCTAAAATTCTTTCGTCAAAGAGCACCGGGTACCACGTGGGCTACTCAACATCATGAACGCCGGTTTGAACACGGGGTACTTTCCTCATCAGTGGAAAATGGCCAAGATGATTTTCATCCCCAAATCGGGAAAGCCCCCGGACTGCTCTGCCAGCTTTCGGCCGATATCTCTCCTAGAATTTGCTGGCAAAGTCTTCGAGAAGATATTGGCTAATAGAGTCAACTCTTTTCTTGACGAAGCCAACTTGCATAACGAGCAACAACACGGCTTCAGAAGGAAAAGAGGGACTGATTTGGCACTAGCCGTTATCACCGAAAAGCTTGCCAAGATCACGGCAGACAAAGGGCATGCCGACCTGGTGCTCCGTGATATCAAAAAAGCTTTTGATAAGGTTTGGAAGAGAGGACTACAATTTAAGATCCTTCAAGTAGGCCTCAACCCCATTCTTGAGAAGATTCTATGCGACTACATAATAAAGAGGAGAGCATACAGTCATATCAGAGGATACAAAGGCCCCGAATTCGAGCTCGAATCATGGGTCCCACAAGGGGGCTGTCTCAGTCCCCTTTTTTTATACAACATATATACACGCGACCTACCACAACCTCTCTCCGAGGGTACGATATACGTTCAGTTCGCTGACGATATATCGCAAATTTGTACAGCCACTTATGTTCACAGGGAATTTATGGCGAGAAATACGGCTAAGGAGATATTTAACATCAACTCTTTCGAGAGGAAATGGAAGATCTCAACCAATGCCCCCAAATTCAAAATAAATCCCATGTTTCGCAAGACTTTCAATGACATACGGGTAGAAGGGCAGCGAATTCCCTACTGCCGGGAAGGGACGGTTCTGGGGCTCAAAATCACTACAGGGGGCTACAAGAGTCATATCGAATGAACAGTCGCGAATAAAAAGAGAGATTTGAGGGATTTCTATAGGTTCCGTGACCTAAATCACTCAAATAAACTCAAGATATTCAATGCGTGCATTCGCTCGAGACTCTTGTACCCCCCCGTGCCGTTGAACGCGAGCGCCAAGACCCACATTGCGAAACTGCAAGTCATCCAGAATAAAGCGGTTTTACTTATTACAAACACCTGAAGAAGAGAACATAAACGACAGAGGGAGCTCCACGACTCCGTTGAATTATCTCCGATCAACATGGCGCTCCACGAGAGAGCTAAGAGGATTTGGCAAGCCATCGGCACCCGCTTGACCCCTGAATTCTCTCGTACACACCTAGACATCGAAGTCGACCGACAAATAAGACCATTTAAAAGCAGCAAAATACAGTCTTAGGGTGACGTGACTCCCAAATACACATGAAAAAATCGCCAAAAGACAGAAAACGACTAGTGTAATGCACAAGGTTTTTTTTTAGTAAAAATAAATTTCAAAATAAACTCAAACTTTGATCAAAATTCAAATTCAAATTCAAATAAAATTCAAATAATTTTTTTCAAAAACCCACAGCGGGAATAAAAACCCCGTTGCAAATAAAGGCTTGAATGCCAAAAGATCATTAAGATCTTAAAAACTAAAAATTAAATTAACTCGATTAATTTAATTAAATAAACTATAATTTTATAGTTTATTAAATAAAAAACCAAAAAACTAACAAAATCCATAAAAAAACAAAACAACAGAGCTACCCTTTCACCAGGGACCTTTTTATTCTGTCTCCCACACATTCTCTATTCTTTAAAGTCATCCTTTTAACCACTTTCCTCTCTTACTATCTTTCTCTCTAACTCTACCTAAATTTCACTACTTTTTTATGTCCAATGTCCAATCCAGCTTGTCGCTTGACTATTGATGGCCAGTTTATCTTGATTTCGCCGCTTGGATAGCCGTCAAAATACTTACGTCAAGCTTAGTAAAGCAGATACAAAATAAGTACGGATAACCATTAGCCATTACTTATTTACCGATTAGCTGATACATTAAGAATATAGCTTCTAAGATGTTGAGCCTCGCTTTATTAACCAATTTTCTTTTAATCATGGTGTTGTCAACGAGCATATCTTTCGTTAGGTTAATATTATGTACACTCTCCATATGGTCTTCAACAAAATTTGCATATATATATATATATATATATATATATATATATATATATATATATATATATATATATATATATATATATATATATATATATATATATGTATATATATTATTCCTCCTTTCAAATGTTGTTCTTTTACACTCAATAGAATTAAACGTCGCCAACCACTATTTTTTCATTTTTCATCGTGGTATATATGTATGATATATTAAATTTATTCAGAAAAAATTCATTAATATGTGGTGAGTTTAATGTTGGTTGCTCTGCAAAAACAACTCCCGAGCATTTTCCATTTTCATCCATCCATGGAGTCCAAACCCTTACCTTTTGTACTACAAGAACGCTCATACAATGCTCTTGTCGAGTGATAAAATGATATCTTTATTGTTTTAATCAAAATATTCATCTCTAAATTCGATTTGTCTTTTCGCCATTTTCGACCCATGGCCAATTGTTTTCAAATTAAATGTCACACGTTCAACCATTTCACCTACTGTTTGACATCAATTGGATAGAAATATTCCATTTAATTTTGGTGACCAGTGACCTTCCTTGCATTTATTAATTATGCAATTTATTCCAAATATGTTAGGACGCTTGACAAATCTCTTGACAGAGATGGACACCTCATTTTGCTATTTCCCACCTCGACCATATTTGTGTCACCAGCGACATTACATTTCTGATATTTAACCAATGATCAAATTCATGATGAAGAAGAGTGTGCTCCTATTCATAAGAAATGCCATGAAATACCAGCAATAACTATTTGGGTAAGAACACAAACACACGTGATAGATATCCTAAAAAGAATACAAGTTCTGAAACGGAAATGGTTAAGAGATACCTAGAAGAAACGAAAATGTAAGAATTATATAATAAACTGGTCACATTTATACAAATAGAGAACCAGACGACGACGACCTTGTAGAAATGGGAAGAAGGAATTCGCCCAATAGAAGGAGTAACGCGGCAAGTTCGAGTACTGGAGCCTCATCTGCTGAAGCTTCTTGGGATCGACCTTTGGGCAACAGTAGGATAAATATCGCTGATGATTATGTTAATAATATTAACCAAAACATAGGTATGTAGAAACAGGTTTATTACTCCCTAGTTATGGACGAAAATAAACATTCAATAAGTTGATACTTTTATAGTGACCCCTTCTAGCGTCTGCCAAGGAAGGTTAGAGTAAAAAATAAAAACATTGTAAAGTACTCATTTAATAATATACTATATACTTCCTCCATGTAAAATGAGAACAATGATAAGGACGGATGAACTAAGAGGACCACCAAGGGGCCCTAGGGGTCTCCCGCCTCCCTTAGGGACTCAAGACAGACACCAAAACTTTTTCAACAGTATGGAGGAGTTCAGCCTCCTCCCAAAACTAGTATACACTGCAGTCTCTTGTGCAAGAGGTCGATCCCATCACGAGAGCCAAACTGTAGCAACCTGCCCGTTAGGGTCAGGGGACACTTAGCGAACAAATCTCCCCCATAAAGGAACATTCGGCCATAATGTAGCGTTTTGTCTGTGGAACCAAACAGTCTTCACAGAAAAGTTTAAGGAACGCTTCATCAGATGGCGCCGCGTCCGTAAGTTGGAGATGAAGGAAAATGACTCGATAACATGATGGCATTGCAGGGTAGGTCCACCATAAATTTCAGGGGCACAATGCCACGCAACTTTAAATTCCAGAGTGCCGTCTCCCATCTACTTTGCCATTCATCCTGAAGTGCTGTTCAGTAAATACAGGAGGCAAGGCCGCCGTATCAGCACGCTTGTCTACAACAATCCCTACCTATCCTGGAATTCCACCGATAGGTATACATATTACAACAAGTTTGTGTGTGAATACAGACTTAGGGCATGGAAGAGCATTGCTGGCTTCAAACAATTAGAAGCAGTATAGAGTCCCCCGTTCGACCTCGGAGCTTTATTTATACACCTCTACGGATGCGTTGTGAAAAGATTCATGTCTCCAAAATTCGAACGTATTGCTCCAGTTGCGGTAGCTGTAGAGGCTGGATTTTCCAAATCAAAATGTACTGTGGCAAAATGCTGCGTGAAAATGAAATCATCAGACATGGACAAGAACTTACGGAAGCAGCAATGTGTGGACGACTCGTTATCCAGAATGTCAAGAACATAAGCTAACTTTTCCTAATTACTTTATTAACTTGGACATGTAAAATAGGTTAGATAAATTAGACGGAATTAGCTGGAGTGTTGAGATCTCTCTTCAGCTTGCGAAAGGCCACCACGATATCATTTTCTAAGAAATGTGGGTAGATATCCTGCCACCAGATTCTGTTAAACAGACCTAACAGATAGGCTAAGCCTCCCTTACCTATGGGTATAGCATGATGTACGGGATATATTCTGGACTAGGGGGATATCTGCTAAAGAAAAGATAGCGGAATGTAACTCTCTCAAAAAAAACAAGTCTTTGAAGCGCTTCCATCCTTTGAAAGGAATATTAGGCGGAGTCCGTCAGCGATCAAGTAACCTGTTTTAATGCTGATAGGCAACATCCCAGCGGGAAAATTTGATGCAAGCGGTTACGAGAGATTTAACCAAGGGCGCGTGGATCGAGATGCTGGTGTCCTTTCTTACTGGAGGAATTGAGGAAGGAAAGAATGGAGTAAGGGAGTAAACGGGGAAGGGGGGCTTTACTCAACTTACCCGAATCCTTTTAAACTGCTTTCACACATCTGCATTAGGGGATCTTCACAGCCTTTGAAGGGACTTATGTCCTTCATATGAGCCGCGAGTGTGCTTCAAAACGAACAGTCATCTAACCTTCACCCAATGAAATTCGCATAGTGTGAAATCGTTCGTACTGCTCTTGTAACGCCTATAGGCATATCGCTTCTCTCTTTGTGCCGTCTTGTTCTTGATTGATTACCAAGGAAAGGGAATGTGTACAAAACGACTACTCGGCGAGGAATGGAAGTCAGCCCTGATGCGATAAAAGTGCCGGATAAGAACTCAAATGCCTCATCAACAACCCAATTTTTACGATCATTATAGAGAAGGCAGTCGTTTTCTTTAATATTTCTGACCGTGCTCGATCAAAGCACGACTCCTTATGCAAAGTCCAGTGTACAATAGGTGAGTACAAGGACAGATCAAAAGATGAAAACAAAGTAGCTCAACCTGCTAGACAACCAAACCAAGAAAAACATCCATGCACATGCCTTAATCCAGCTTGGATGAAATGGCGGCTAGTAATCTGGGCCAAAACTATAGCATAACTATAACTAAATCATAACTATTTGGCCGATTCTAACGAAATTTAAAACCCTTATATCGTTTTACATTCTCTTTCGAATGATAGAATTTTCAAGGTCATTCCAAAGTTTGTTCGGGAATTATTGAAAGTTTTCAAGGTCGTTATGTCATAAATCAGAATAAGTGAGGGCACGCTACCTTTTGGTCATCATGGTTTTTTTTTTCAATCTTGACCGAATAATTACTGTAGGTCCTACGTAGACCCCTGCCAACTGTGAGTGGGCTTCGGTAACAATGAAAATTGAAAAACAATGCACACGAAATTAATTATACCACCGTGGAGAGGATAAATACAGCATTAGGTCTGTGAATTCTATCGAAAATATATAAATACAAGTAAAGTATTTCATTCCCTTGGAAAAGGTGTAACACAGTCAATCAGCCTCATCATTTTAATTCCTAAAGTCACGTGGCCACAATCTTATAGCCCTTTTTTTAGTTAGTAATTACATCAATTATGGACTAAATGCTCGTATATAATTCTCAACCAAATATGGATCCCTTTTCTTTTCCTATTGTCCCTCCGCAAGGAACGTTGGTTGAGTGTGAATCACTCTATAGCATTTATTTAACCGATACAAACATGATTTTGTTTGCATAGGCCTCTCCTAACTCTCCCCACCTACTTCATTCTGCTGCATGTGTTTTTGTGTGGGTATCAACATAAACATTTTTCCGCAATGCTTTCCTTTTTGTTGTGTACAGTTCTACAAGTTTTGTGGTCTTGTACCTTGGATCACACATGCATTGCTACATATAATCTACTTATGCATTCATTTTTAATGAATGCATGTTTTATAAATGCATCATGTTTTATTGGGGAAAAATATATTTCATGAATTGTTTATGTAATTTCTTCTGTTTATGCTTAATTTATATTTCAGAGGTTGGATTGGGTTTTGCTGTTCAACTAATCCCGTCACTCTTCAGAGAAGATGAAAAAATGCCTTTAGTTGAGAGCATTGAGGTATGCTTTACATTTAAACTTTTTTGTTTTTATTATGAAGTCTCCAACTAAAAAAGAAAAATGGGAGGATTTTTCACTTTTCATGATATTTTTCTTCTGGTTACCACCAACTGCTTTTATAGATTGCAAATTTCCTTCAAGGTCTTTATTTCTCAGCCTTTATTTTATAAATACATTAAGCAACTTGATAACTTTTTTATAGTTTTTTCCAGGCCTTACCTTAGTTCCATCTCTTACCTTCTGAACATATATATATATATATATATATATATATATATATATATATATATATATATATATATATATATATATATATATATATATTATTTATCTATTTATTTATTGACAATATTCTACTCACCCAGAATATCGAGGCACCTTCTCCAGTGTGCTTATGGATGAGGGAGGGTTTCAACTATATATTAATGGGGAGCGAATACTCATAAGAAAAACTATAAAATTCACCCCAGCTTTTGAAGCTCTCCTCCATTTATTTTGGGTATTTGAAATTGAATACCCAAAGGAACTTAAGTTTTCTATCGTATTTGTTGAAAAATATCTTTTCAACCTAGGCTCAAAAATTCCAAGCCTCATAAGGCAAAAAGCTTGGGATTGCCTAGGTTAGGTTACACTAGGCTAAGTTAGGATAAGCTAGGTTAAGCATTTGTGCTGAACTACAGCAGTGTATTTATTTGCAATGAAATTTTGTATTATTTTATATAATACAAAATTTCATCGCAAATAAATACATTGCTTCTTTACCTTTACCTATTTCTTTAATCTGTTTTTTTTTTTATTCAATTGAAGCTTTTATGTAATTAATATTTGGTAGATGACAATCAAGAATTTACTTTTATTCTTAGTTTTAGAAGGTTTTTTTATTGTTTGATTCATTTTCCATAAATTGTAAAACATTTATTTTTCTTGATACAAATAATTATATTTTTCCTTGTATTTAGTCATTCTAAATATTTGTAATAAATCTGGTAGAAAATTTGTATATATTGGTGGTTTCCTTTTACTTGGCAATGGTATATCAGCCTTTTAATTTACCTTTAAGCGGGGCAAACCGAATGACTTAAAAGGTAAATGAAAAAGGTAAATATGAGGCTGTAACTTCACCTTATGAAAAGGGCCAGAATGTCGTCTAATTTACCCATATTGGGAAAGGGTGAATCGCGATCTCTTTTAACCTTAGAAGGGTAAGCTATTTGGGACACTAAGTTTACCCTTTTCTTACCCATATCTTACCCATTTTTTCTTATAATGTAGAAGATTAGATTTTAGCGGACGATTGGCAACCACTAGTCCGGACATTGACGTAGGCCAAAATATGCTCGTTCGAGCGCACGCTCTCTCCCTACCCTCACTCCTCTCTCTCTCTCTTACACACACACACACACACACACACACACACACACTCGCGCGCACACACTCTCACTATCACACACTCTTTCTTTCTCATATTCTCTCATACACACACACTCACACATAAATTGCCTCTTTTTCACACTTTCACACACATTCACAGACTATCACACACAATATTGACTACCGGGATATTTTCACACTGAGTGAGAACAGAACGCGCAATCACGGCTTCAAACTTGAACTGAAGCGTTACAACCGCAATCTGTGTGGAAATTTTTTCACCTACAGTATCTGCGGTAATTGGAACGCACTTCCAGTGGAAGTTGTCAACAGTGAATCTGTTGACCAGTTTAAGTCAAGACTAGACAAAGTCTTGAAAAGTGGCCGTTTAGGGACGCAAAACAATTGAGCAGCCATGTGCCTGCTCGATTGCTAGTCCAAAGGTACCCTCTTTCAATGGACCGTAAGGTCTCCTAGGGTACTTACTTTCCTTGTTACTCCTTGTTACCTCTCCACAAACACTCTCTCACGTAGTCTATCATACTCACTCTCACTCACGTTTACATACAGTCACGCACAAAATCGTTCTCTCTCTCTCTCTCTCTCTCTCTCTCTCTCTCTCTCTCTCTCTCGTCATGGCCATAACCAAGGGCAGGGAAGAGAAAAGGCAAAATGCTTTGGTGAATGATGAGAATGATCCTAAATCCTAAAATCCTAATAGTATACCTTCCTAAATGCTGAGGCCAGTAGGGTGTATTTGAAACAATCCATGCCGTCATACCTTCAGAGACGCACTCAAGGGTAATTACATAAAGTCTCCAGGCACTGAGTGAAAGAAAGGGATGCCGTAAGGGTAATTTTAGTTCTCACGTTGATTTTATTTTTATTTTTATTTTTAATTAAGACCAAGACAAACTTCCCATTGACAAAGACATTTAGCCGGGGCGGAGGAGGGGGGCGGGCTTATTACGTCAATGTCAGGAATTCTTTATTATTAATCTTCGTAGGATTAAGATTAGGATATCACATTGACAAAGACTTTGACAGTTATCTTTATATCTTCTTTCGTTTATTATTTTCAATAATGCCGCAGTTCGCTTTGCGCAACGCTTAATTAATGGATGCCACGCTGAAAGAATGATGAACACGTAGTGAATGTATTTATGTATGTTTTTGTGAATTTATATAAATGTATTCAGGAGTGTATTTGTTTGTGAATGTATCTAAATTCAGATATGAATGTATTTTTGTATATATTTGCGAATGCATATTTTATATATTTCTACGAAATAAAGTAAAACAAATTGCTCTGGAAAACATTTGTAAAAGAAGGTAAGATAGGATAAAATATGTGAAAGGTATTACAATGCTGTGTGGCCGAAAGAGAAGATGGGATGACCACGCAGTATTACAAATAAAAAAAAAATTCCATCTAATTTTAATAGCATTTGATGACTTTGATGTAATTCATGAAAGCTGTTCTTAACTCGCATAGTGTGTAAGTAGGGGGTAATTAAGGCAAAATTATGTTTCGGCTTTTAAGAGAGAGAAATAAATATAGAAAATATAATACTAATAATTTTGTAGTGAACGACGTTTATAGAAGCCCTTTCGTCGCTATAAAGTGACAACGAACATTTTAAGAGGAAAAGGACCCAAAAGACGGAGGATTTCCTTAACTTTATCATTTGAAGTCCAAATTGAAAATTTATTTTGAAAACCTAACGTTTTGTATATATATATATATATATATATATATATATATATATATATATATATATATATATATATATGTGTGTATATATATATATATTATATAAATATATATATATATATATATATATATATATATATATATATATATATATATATATATATATATATATATATACGAGGGGCGGTCAATAAGTTTTGCAATTTGGATATAAGGAAACGAGATATGAGGAAAAGTGTCTTATTATTTATCAATATAACTACCCTCGACTTCAATGCATTTGTGCCACTTGTCCCTGAGGCTTCGAATTCCCCACAACCAGAAATCTCCCGACTGCTTTTCAGTCTACTCCTGGTCGGCGAGCTGGACATCTTTATCGTCCCCAAACTGGCGTTCACGCAGTGCAGCCTTGAGCTGGCAGAATAAGATGTAGTCGCTAGGGGCCAGATCTGGACTGTAGGGGGGATGGTTGAGCTACTCGAATCCGCACTCGCGCAGGGCAGCTTGTGCAACTCTGGCCTTATGGACTTTGACGACGTTGAATTCGATCATGGGGCGGGAGGTTTCTAAGGACGTAAAGGGCACAGACCTTGGTCATGGCGAAATTGTCGTGGATGATGTTCATAACACTTCCATGTGATATTCCAAGTTCTTGCTCGATTTCTTCGACCTTTACTCGTCGATTTTCGAGGATCATCCTCTCCACATGGGCAACATTGTCCTCGTTAGTCACGTCTGACGGGCGTCCTGGATAGGGATCATCTTCAAGGGGTTCACGACCATGGCGGAACTCCCTATTGTAGCGAGCAATGGTTGAATATTAAGGGGCGGTGTCGGTGTACACTGCATCCATGCGTTCATGGATCTCTTTTGCATTCTTGCCTTCCTTGGTCAAAAATTTGATCACTGCGTGGGGCTCAACCTTCTCCATTATTTAAAAATTTGTGACTGACGATCTGCGATCAGCTACTGCTTCTTAAATAGACCAGGCAGGAGCGTGCGGCTGCAGCTCCTAACTTGTGATAACTTGTCCTAACACCCCCATAAACAACCATCCTCCTTCTTCTGTTTTGCCCTACCGATTCGCAAAACTTATTGACCGCCCCTCGTATATATATATATATATATATATATATATATATAAAGAGAGAGAGAGAGAGAGAGAGAGAGAGAGAGAGAGAGCGAGAGAGAGCTTCCAAATTTTCGTTCAAATTACATTTTTTTACTTTCATGACAAATGAATCACTGTGAATCAGGTATTTTGAATAGCTGTAAGGTTGTTCTATTCAGCTCAGCCTAATAGGTTAAATCAACTTTCCCAACAATTAGAAACGACAGGTTCATAATGGAAAATAAAGTACATATTTTATCACCTTCACACAGCAATAGCTTATTATGGGTGGATTAGAAAATAAGCACGTCATTATTTTTATTTGGCTCAACTTTAGTTCCTTTTACGCGTTCCCATGGTGACCAGGTCTTTCTTTACTTGTGCACGTCATCAAATCCGGATGCGATCGTGCTTTCTCAAAAATGAGTTCTGGCAAGGATCATTAAAAAAAGGGGGTATCATAAGAATAAGAGTCAATGTCCTTTTTAGGCCATTGGGCCATATGATCTCGTTGATAATCTTCGTTATTATAAAATTCATTAGCTTCGTAATTTAGGATTTTCGTTATTAGACGATTTGACTCAAAATTAAGCTATTGTGAAAGGAAGAAAACGGAAGAGTGGTCGTCCTACTTTCTTTCAGAAACGTTTGGAAACAATAATCTCATTTCCAGTTTCGACTGAATATGAAATTTGTCTCATTAAGATCTCCCAGCATAAGAATAATCTGAAATAAATAAAGTCTGGGATAATTTCTTTCGGAAAAGTTTCGAGACAATCATTTTTCCCTTAATCAATGAACTGCGACATTAAGTTCGAGTATGAAATTTTTTTACAAAAGGTCTTTCAAAAGTTGAAATCAGCTCAGCTCTCCTGAACACGTGCTATTCCATTACAATCTTGCAAGTTAGTCTCTACATATTAAAATTTCAGTCATAAACAAAAGAATTTTCCATAAATCTAACATTTTTTATGGACAGCTAAATAAATATTTAGTCCCACAAATCACTCATCTCAGCCGCATAGCAGACCTATTTTTTATCAGTGGTTTAATTCTGTTTGTTTTTTTTAAGTGATTAGACTGGACGATCCTTGTTTCTGTAGGAGAATTGCTTTCCTTGAGGACAGACAACAATGTCCATCCTATAAACTTTAAAATAAAGATAGAACCTACGTTTTGCCAATTTCTTATTTTTAGTCACGTGCGATTCTATATCTCACTATGTCGGTTTCCGTTTTATTTTGTTTTGTTTGGGGAATACTAGTGCCATTATTCAGCCGATCCTAACGCAATTTGAAACCCATATGTTATTTTACATTTTCTTTCGAATGATATAATGCCAAGGTCCTCCCAAGGTTAGCCCTGGGATTATTTTGTTTTGGCAATAACATCATAACTATTCGGCAGACTCTTACGAAATCTGAAACCCCTATGTTTTTTTACCTTCTATTACGAATGATATAATTGCCAAGGTCCACTCTCAAGGTTAGTCCTGGAATTATCAAAAGTTTTAAAGGTCGTAAGGTCATAAATCAGAATAAGTGAGAACAAGCGACGTTGGTCAGCAGACCTTGTTTGTATTTTACTGTGAGTTCAATTTAAATCTCTCTTTATTCCTCCTCCTACAGATTTTAGGCAGAAATTAGTAATTATTTAATCCCTAAAATGGTATTAGTCATATTTTTCTGTACATTTCATCTTAAGCTTAATAGTATTCTTTAGTCACTTTTCGTTCACAATACTATTTCTATCATCCTTCCATTGTCTCCATATCAATCAGTTTTCATGTCCTACTAAATGAGGTCTTGAGATGGTTTTCCTTTCTTAATGCCCTCGTTTCAAGAGAAAAAGAAGCAACTCAATCAACTCTACACTTCTAAATGAGGTTCTTAGCCTTATCTTCAACGAATAAAAAAATATAGTTTTTATTTCAAGAACGGAAATATTTTGTTGATTTATTCCCCGTAGTTCTAAAATTCAGAATGTCTCAGAAATCGACCTCATTTGAGGGACTTAGGATGGCAGTTTAGAAATGCTTAGCTGAAAATTACTTTCTCAACAAACTCCACAAATATTTAATTTTCACATCACCGTTGTTAGTATTTTCTCGACAACCTTCTTGATCCTCTCATTCAATGTAATAACATCAACTTATGTAACTTTTAGCTTTTTTACACAGATAAGTATTTATAAAATAATTTCCAATTATATATTAGTGCATTACTTAATTTCTTCGTGCAATTCAAGTTGGGAAAAATTCTCATTTATAACCAAGCTAATTGCATTTGTGACTTCAGCCACTCCTCAAAATTAGTTGTCCACTGCCTTGCTGAAACATGGCATATGATAAACTCGACGTTATTTATGTTGTCCCCTGTCCACATCATTATTAGTTCCTCCACTTTCTGATAGCTATAGAGCATAGTGGGGCCGATGTTTCTATTACTGCCTCGAATCTTTTTCTGATCAACTCTCCTAACATTTTCGAAGTTCTTTTTGCTTTCTTAGCTTTGAAATCCCCTCTAAAAATTGTTGTTATTTAACATTCAGCTATAACTATGAATTGAAAAAATTTCTCAAGCCAGCATTTTCTAACTCTTCATCAACCTTGCCCCTCTCTGGTAATTTTAAAATCTCCAAAAACCCCTACCATTGTAGAATTTTCGAAATTTTTAAACTTTACTCTATCTTTCAATTTGTCTCCTCCACTGCCCAGAAACATGGAAATATAGTTGATCTTTTCCCTTACGTCTTTCTAATTCATAGCTTCTCCATAAAGAACTCCTACTGCAATTACCGAACACTTCTTCTTCCAGTTTTGTTTCTCTCATCTCGCTTTACCCACCATCTCAAAACAGCTAATACTAAGTCTTAGTTTCATCGGCTTTCCTCAATTGGCCAGTAACAGATCATCCTTGAAATCTATACTGGATTTATTCTATCATTCCTTCAAATGACCTTAATGAGGACCTTTGCTCCTTTTTTCTTGCCTTGAAGTCCATGCACCGGATCTTACTTCTTCCTCTCACCAACTGAAAGGCACCATTGCTCTCTGATACACTTCGTAGAGAAAGCAAAATATGTGAGACTGTGACAGAAATCTTCACTCGTGGTACTGAGACGTCAAAAGCACCCTCTTGCTGTGCATTGCTACATTGCCCGCTTAAATTTTGTCAGCGAATCCTTCACTCGCCCTATTGTAGAATATAAAATTAATCTACTGAAATAGCAAAACTTATTTTTCGTATCGTTCTTCCCCTCTTACACAACGAGCTCTTTGCCTCTCTCATCCTCGCCGATTCTTTTGCTATTTACTCTGACAAGAAACTCCATCTTTCTTTCTTCTAAAACCAACTTCTCCGCTTAACTCATTCTTCCCAAGTCTATATTCTGGATTCATCCTTATTCTTCCTACCTTATTGGTACCTTTAAAACCTTGATATTATCTGGTATGATGCCATCTCATTTTAAACATGTTACTCTTCATCTAAACCATAAGAAAACGACCTTGAACAACAACGACACGGCCACCTACGAGTATATTTTCTAAAATCCTTGACACTCTGTATCCTAGAGTGCAAGTTCTACTCCAGCATAGAATAAACTGCCTCTATCCAGCAACTGAAGCTTATTTGCCACACATACTGGTACTTCTCGTTCTCTTGACCACATTTTGTTTCTATCGAGTACACATTTCTTCTTTGTGAAGTCCTCGCTATCTCTGGAACTGCCCTAGAATGATCTTGCTCGTATTTAAAATCTTGTAATCAGTCTACTTATATAAAAATTAATGTATCTAGGCCTGGATAGGTGCCTTCTAGTATTCTTCTTTGCCCGGTTCTTCGTCAACTTTTTCTTTCATATCCATATTCCTCTTGTCGTCCAAATGCTTCGGCAGGGTCTATCATTCCATTTATATGAAATGCATATCTATCTCTATTTCTCTCCACCTTCGTTTGGTTAGAATCTAAGACATTTGAGTTGGTGTCGGACAATTTTCAGAAATTTTACTCGTGAAAAAATGGGATTACAGGTGGATACTCCATAGGATGTGGTCCGGTGTAAAAGTATATTACTGTGAAAACTTAACTTGCACAAAAGAAATTACAAAAGTGTAGTCCATTTTTTAATACATTCAACATGGAAATGGATTTATGTAACTTAATTTCGAGTAATCTAAATTTTTCGAAACAATGTACTGGATTTTCATATAAGATGAATATGGCTCGATGCCTAAATTGGGGTATACGGTGCAATTTTGGTCTCCATGCACGCAAAAGAGCATTCTTGTATTGAAACTCAATGAGTTTCGAGCGACGAAATTATTTCCTGAATTTAGAAAGAGATCGTACGAAGAAAGACCGAGGTGGCTTAATTTACTTTGACTGAAAGATCGGTATTTGTGTGGGTAACCAAATGAAGTATTTAAAATACGGAATGAATTTACCAATATACGTTATTGACTAAATATTCGAGCTCAATAACCACCGCTATAAGTGACACTTTCAAACTATCCCTGTTTACAATCGTAGTTCTTTGTGCGGCATGCTTTACTGTGCTTTCCCGAAATTTGCTCCTAGAATGTGGAATGAGTTGCCTGCCTTAAAACTCTCCTCTACCTCTATATTTTTAAGGCCCATGTCCTTGTAGTGCGTCATGTGAAAAATATTGTTATTAATTTGTCCTCAGTACGTTACATTCCTGAAGAATATGTTGTTTTTTTTTTCATTTATTTCTTGACTCCGCCAATCGTATATTTTCTATCTTTCTCTCCTTTCGTTTTGCGCTAAACTTTTCCCATTATCTATTGTTTCCTAGGCAAAACCGGGAGTTTTCGTTTGTGTCTCATCAAATCAACATTCAAGTCGCTATAAGGCATGCCTGTTTCCTCCTCAAGTCCACTTTTTACGTCACTCGAATAAAAAACTGATGAATGACGATGTTTCTTTACAGGATCTGGGAACCAACGCCTTCGTTCACGATTGTTTCTAGTATTGACTCATATGGAGGGGTGTGGTTTAGCCAAAGAGGGAACTAAAAGACAGGGTGACAAACGTGAAAGGTCTCTTACTTATGAATGGCAGCAGTGAAGATAAAATATACGAGGATAAGTTTGATTAAGCCTGAAAATATCTAAAGAGGTTAAATCCAATGTTACGATGGGAGATTTCAAACGTATAGTAAATACGTAAAGCAGATTCTCCAGAATTTCACGCCCCTTCATTAATGTTTAGCACAAGTAAACTCATCTTTGGATTACTTATTATTCTAAGCGCGCATCTGGCGACTTCCTACAAGGGCAATACTCAACATCAAGGCTCCATTAAAATACAAATGTCAAAAACACCAAACAAACCCAAAAAACAAAGGCAAAAAACAAAACAAAAGAGGCAAAAAAAGCAAGAAAAGAATGAAGCACGCTCCAGCGTCAGGGATGAGGCCCTCCTCCCCCGGCACGGGAGTATGCGACCAACCCCAAGAGTTAAATAAGATAGAGGAGGCCAACCTGCTTCAAAATGTCAAATAGTCCATAAGTCTGTGTGCACAAATCCATCTCGAGTTAGATTCATCTAGCTATTTACTTTACACAAACACACTTTTAATCTTAAGTATCTTCACCATTTTCATTAATGCAACTAAAATAATATAGAAGAAATATATTTTCTCAAAGGGTTGAGCTGATCAACACTCAATTCGCAATCGACAATAACCTTGCCTTTGTTGCCTTTGACCTAGCATTCATTACATGCGTAATTTCATAACCCTATATTTTAAGAACGTCATATTTTGAAGGATTGAAGAAGATTTTTTCCTTTAGTTCGGTTGTCACGTAAGTATATTTAAATTTTTCATCAAAGTTATTTCTAATAATTCCATTATAATGAAAAAAAATTAAATGGTGAAGTTCAGAAATAAATATAAGTATCGAATTTTTCTGAATTTTTAAAACTAAAAGAATTACAAATGGTGAAGCTCAGAAAATTTATTAAAATTTTGGCATGGAAATTATTAGAGTTAATTTAGATGGAGAAAAAAAAAGAATCATGATAGGCCGTAGGCTAGAAACCAAGAGTCTGCCAGCGAAGCGCAATCTCCTTCTGTAAGGAGTAGTGGCGAAGCTGCTCCTCTTTTATATTATAATGCAATTCACTCCAATTACATTACGTTGGGAAATTCAGATATCCTATCTGGCCAATATTGGATTCCCGGAACAGTGTTGTGCTGTTCGAAGCAAAGGGAGCGTAAAAAATGTCATATCCATTTATAGAAGGATCAAACATGAAAGATAGTATCGTTTTGGTACAATTTTCCTATTTATTCTGTCTGTCTGGTTAGACTCTGTGTCTCTTTGTTTGGCTTGGCTAAAATAGAAGAAAATGTGTTCTTTTTGAAAAAAAGAAATTTGAATCGGAATATTATCACACATTCAATAAATCTTATAGAATTTATTTCCCGCCTGTTAAATGGATATTGTTGCTAATATCTCTATTTATCTTTCGACGTCCGAGAAGAAGAACAGCGTAAATCTATTATGAAAGGCAAGCATGGAATATTAGATATCCTCACCATTGTCTGGTGGCATTTAAGCGTCTTTAGTATCCACTCCCGTAAGAGGCCAACATATATATATAACAGTATTATACTCAGACGTCTCATATAACGGCATTATGCTCAGATGACTCTGAAAAGAGTATTATACTCAGACTACTCATAACAGCATTATGCTCAGAGGAGTCTGAAAAGAGTATTATACTCAGACGACTCATAACAGCATTATACTCAAACGACTTTGAAAAGAGCATTATACTTAGACGACTCATATAACAGCATTAAACTCAAACGACTTCTATAACAACATCATACTCAGAAGAGTCATATAACAACATTAGACTGGAATGAATCTTAAAACAGCATTATATTCAGACGACTCATATAACTGTATTGTAATCAGACGACTCACGAAACACCATTAATGTACTTTTTTTAGACGAAAAAAGTAATCTTTTAAAGACGATATTGAAGAGTCGTGTATCATAATTCTAATAAGAAGAGTATACATATGGAATACATAAATATATTTGTACTGAGGTTGGAATATGAGAGACTTACACTAATATTTCATTTGCTGAACACTTCTACCTTCTTACATTAATTAATCCATCTTAATAGTTCTAAAGATAATAAAACTTAGAATATATACATAAAGAGGAAGCAGAAACTGAAAACAAGTCAAAGAAACATGGAATGATAAATATTTCGAAATAAACAGCAGGAACGATACAAGAATACATGGAGAAGAACACAAACACTGGTGACAGATGTTGCTATTGCAAAAACAATATCAGAGTACTGAAGCAGAAATGATCAGGACACATTACAAGAACAAATTACACAGGATAGACCCCCCAAAATCCTAAATATAATACATCAATACTTGAGGAATCCTTAGATATGGTTAGGAGAAGGTAGAAAGAAAGAATTGGATCAGTGGCAGGAATAAAGTAGCAAAGGCAAATTCAATTGCTGGTTGCTGGAGCGTGATTAATGGTGATGGTTGTGTTCAGCAGTCCAGAGAGATAGTGATGTTATATATATATATATATATATATATATATATATATATTACAAGAATTCTCTTACACTCGGTTTTTGATCTTTCGATCAAAAACCGTATTTTGTATTGGGTACAGGTTTGTCGAGCTGGAAGTGCAAAGGATCGAGATATCTGCTTTCCTGTGCGTGGGTCAAAACAAATCCCACATCGCCAAGCGGCTCAAAGTCAAATGGATGAGAGTCCGCAAAGTTGCGGACAGGCTCAAGAAGGGGGAAACCTTAGATATCGACTTCGTTTAGGGCGACTTCAAGTTGTCAAAAGTTTGGTTGTGAGAAAGGCCTTCCAAAGTGCTCCTAAACTCAACATGACAGCGCTCTCGAAGAACAGCAACTCTGAGGGCACCGGTGTCCAGCCCGTCTAGGAGGAGGGAGGCAAGAGCTAGATGTCCGTGGAAAGGCCTAGGCTTACCGATTCCTATCAAGGGAATAACGTTGGGAGCGCTGTTGTCGCCTTCTCAATGACTTGAAGTGTCATGGCAATCGAAGTCTCATGTTTTATGATAAAAAAATTCACGATAGATCTGCTTATAGAGAAGTAGAACGACCGCGTTGTAAGCTTAGGCCTAGATGTTTCTAAAGGGCCGCTAACTGTCTACGATCAAGCACCCCACTTCTATGATGATTCTCTGCGTAGTGGCTTCGAATGGTGAGAATATGGCGCTAGTGTGGTTCACAAAAAGTTTTAAGCTCTCCCCTTCCGAGAAAAGGTACATCTTGGCACCGAATTCCTGCTTTGGATAAGAAAGATCAGGATGAAGGTGGACTATGTCTTTCAGCAGGATTTTGCCCCCACCCACACGGCTAAGACCGTGAAAGAGTGGTTGGGGTCTAAAATGAACTTCTGGTTGTAGGACCTTTGGTCGCAGCAGTCGACCGACCTCAATTCCCTCAACTACAGCGTGTATTTGCATGTAGAGGGTAAGGCCTGCAAGGTCCACCGCAGCAAGGTTGACGAGCTGAAGTCCCCCGTCAAACCCGCGTCGGCCAGCATGGGAAAGAACTTCGTCCGCAACCTCTGTGCAGCTTTCAGGTCTCACCTGGAGCGCGTGCTCGACGCCTAGAGTGGCATGATTAATTAATATTACAAGTTTAACAAATATTTATATTTAAAAAAAAATAAAAACATGTCTAACTGTATCAAAACTATCATTGTGTCCTTTGTTAAGAACTTAGTAACGAGTGCAACAGGACATTTGCAATATAAGGTGCGGACAGTATTCGTTCGCATGAGGAATAGCTCAGGAAAGAAAATTATCGACGGAAAATTTGGATCACTTTGTCTTCATGAGATGTTCTGTCGATCTCAGTTGATGAACTCGCCTGTGGCCTTGATGACAGCCTATTGGTAATTTGAAAACCAGCCACAGACCTTTCTCATTATCTCTCCTTTTAGGACCCCGAAAGCCTTGGTAATCGTAACCCTAAGTTCGTCCTTCGCGTTGCAGTTGGATTTGTTGGTCTCTCGGTCCAGCGCGCTCCACACAAAGAGGTCGATGGCGTTACACTCATGCCAGTCGGAAAGCTAAATGTCAGATGCTGTGTGATCGAAGAAATTCTAACACAACCAGGCGTGGATCTTTGGATGGTGTGGCAGTGGCCCCGAGTCTTGCTGTCACACGTAACGCCTCACCATGTCACTCATAATAAAGATGTAGCCGTAGGTTTTCAGCCTGACGCCCTCAGGGAAGAAATGAGGTGGCATGACATCACCTTTACTGCTGACGACACGAAAAAGCAAAGATTATGGCTGGAAAATTTACTTCATGAATCTGAGCGCGACCTTGGGTGCGATAAGGAGCCACCTGTTGTTCTATAAGTTTATCTTTTGGTCTTGGCAGAAAAGTTTCTCGTCGGACAACCACCACTGCCTGTCTAGCTGCAAAGAGTGTTTCAACTTGTTGATCAGCTTTTTGGTTGCCTAAGTCGCTTTTCCTGCATCACATTGGATATAAAAGGTCTCTTACTCATCTTGTAATGAAAAGTAGCGAATATCCTTATGAACGGACAGAATGATGAACTTTTCATCCACACCTTTCTCTCTTTCAATGACACGCATCGAATTTCTCGGAATAGTTTGATGTTTTAAATTTTAGCGACAATTCCGGCGTTGTAATGGCGACAAATCGTTAACCATGGGATTACATCTCACATGCCGCTTCGTAGTCGAATCCTGGATGTTCGAGCTCTCTCTTGACCTTTTCCAATATCCTTGTGCTGAGGGTGAGGAAGTCTGAAATCTCCTTGCTTGTCCTTCCCGCATGGATTTTAGGGACGGGCCCATGCCTATTCCACAAATTTAGGGAGTAAAAACTTGCCAGAGTCAATTCGTCCACAAAAATAATAGATCAAATATGGTTGTTTTTAATAAGAAAAAGACCGAAAATTGAAAGTAAAAAACAAATATGCTTAAAATTAGCAGTGGAAAATTGCGAACGAATACCGTCTGCCCTCTCCCCCAATATATATATATATATATATATATATATATATATATATATATATATATATATATATATATATATATACATATATATATATATATATATAGTAGTGATCAAAGTATTATGGATTTCTTGAAAATTCGTAATTTTTCAGGGAAAAGGTTTTATAAAGTTATTTTATTGATAAGTAATCAAATTATTTTTATACATATGTCAAAAATATCCTTTCTTACATTGATTAACACTTGTTTTAACCTCCTTTAGTCACTTTAAATGCTTTAACACGCTCTGGCATGCCAGTACTTAAAGTTCTGCATAATTGCTTGATTCTTTCAGAGTGAAACCAAACGTAGATAAGACGTTCTATGAGCTTTGCTTTGATTGTTATGGGAACTTCTTGTATTTGACTTTTTAAAATACAGCATAAACTCTCAATAGAGTTCATGGCTGGAGAATTTCCAGGATATGATAGCAGTTCAATGCCATTTTGTGCACACCATAGTTTCACTAATTGGGTTGTGTGACAAGGAGCCGAGTCTGGCTGAAATAGACATGATATGTCACTAAACCATTCCCTCATTTGAGATACCAAACGTTTTTTCAGTACTTCAATAAAATTATACTGATTTATTATACCTTCAACAATCTTCAAGCGACTTTTCCCATGTACAGAAATTGTTCCCCAAACCATGATTTTCTGTAAACTTTTTACAGTCTTTTTAGACTCTGAAATAAACTCCTCACCTGACCGCCTCCTTACTGTTTACACACGTTCATCAAGTACTGCTATAATGGACTAGTCCGAAAACACAACCTGCAACAATATAAAACACGACTCGTGATGCTAGTAGCAGCAGTTAAACAGCCAGACAAATTATCACTTTAAATTATTTTATTCAGCATGAACGCGTAGCTAGTAGCTAATTCAGAATGTACCTACTACAGTAGGTACATTATATTATTTTATGCTTAATAAAGAAAATAACTGGTAAATGAGTAACTCTTACCTGTTCTCATTGCTCAGAAGTCCAATCAGCATGAGGATTAGCCCAGACTTGACGTGCCTGTATCATGGTTTTGGTAAGCCTGGGCTCTTTCTTGGATGGTAGGCTCGTAATTCACTGTCTAGTAACTTCCTTTTTACTGTTATTCAAGAAAGACTAATGCTATCTGCTTACAGTTCGCTTTTAATCTTCCTACAAGATTTGCTTTTGTCTTTAATAGCCATGTGTTTTATTTTCCTGTCTGTTCTTGGTGTTGTTTTCCTCTTACGACCACATTTCCGAGACCTTGCTGAATCCAAATTAAGACCGTTTTATATTTTTTCTTTATATTACTTACTGTCTGAGAGGAGACTTCCAATTTCTTTGAAATATCTTTCTGTTTTAGTGTACTATCACTTAATTAACTTTGATCTGTCCAATTTTTCGAGGACTCAAGTCACTGACTTTACTCATAGCTGTTCACTTTCTTTTTTATCTATTGGATTGCAAGAAAAAACGGTTACTATCATCTAGAATCAAGCAAAATACACGCTAGTTGAATTACTGGGTCAGTAACAGCAAAAGAGAATTGCTCTCATACCTTCGCCCTGCGAAGTCTGAATTGGAACTGTGGCACGAGACTAACAGTTGCTGCAGTGAGCAAAACGGAATCGGTGTTACCTTCTTTTATATATATATATATATATATATATATATATATATATATATATATATATATATATATATATATATATATATATATATATATATATATATATATATATATATATATATATATATATATATATAAATGTATATATCTCTCAAAGTAGCACGAGAGAATGATGAAAATGAATCCATTAAACCACATTAAAGAGAAAATGGAATAATTTTTCCTTGCAGTAATATTTTTATTACCTTTTTTCGAAAAAAATCCGTGCAGGGAAGCGATTCGAACCAGGCACACTGATGAGGAAGCGAGATCCGCTTTGATCACAGTTAAAAGTATGCCGTTAGTACACTACGCTCGCAGAGAACCATAAAATTCTCTGAATAGAATAGCTTTTAAGGAACACTTTCGCCGGCTCGAACGGAGAATATTAAAGAAATAGAAAATTAGTTGGGAATTCAAAGAATAAATGAGGAATAGGTAAACGCGTGGCAGATATACAAATGTATATATCTCTCAAAGTAGCACGAGAGAATGATGAAAATGAATCTATTAAACCACATTAAATGAGAAAACGGAATAATTTTTCCTTGCAGTAATATTTTTATTACCTTTTTTCGAAAAAATCCGTACAGGAAAGCGATTCGAACCAGGCAAGGAAAAATTATTCCGTTAGCTCTTTCAATATGGTTTTAAGGATTCATATATATATATATATATATATATATATATATATATATATATATATATATATATATATATATATATATATGTGTGTGTGTGTATGTGTCTGTATAGCGAGAAAAGATGATTCTTGGTTAACAGGGTCACCAGTTTCACAGATCATAAGAAACCGAATTCGTAATTTAGGTGTGATTACTGTGGGTGTTAACCAAAATAAAAATCGTATCTGGATTTCTAAACAATTTAATGAAAATAACTTTATTTTCAACTCGATTTAAGCGAGTGATTGATAAATTTGAGAGAGTCGTGCAATGAGGTAACAGAATCTTAGTGAGTCAAGAATTTGTCCATGACTTGGTTTAAAGTTAAGCAGACTGAAAGCGTGGTGTTAGTCGATTGAAATATAACTGAATGACAGGGTAAGGAATAACTGAGAATGAGTGGATGATAAATGAATGCAATAGCTAACTGGAAAATAACCATTTTTTTTCAAATAACACTAATTTTTTTATCTGATTAAGAAAGTGGGAGCAACCAGCTTTCACCAATTGGGTTTCACGGAAGAGGCTTTGACTCAAGGTGGATGAGTTCATTTGTGCGTTTGGGACACAGAGAGAGAGAGAGAGAGAGAGAGAGAGAGAGATAGAGAGCAAAAATTATATTCTTTCGTTATCAAAAAATTGATATAGGAGGAGAGAGAACTGCTAACAAAATGATTGCTAATAAATCCATAGCAAGTTTGGGGAAACACTTTTATGAGGCAGGGAATTCTTTATGTTCAATCGGAAGATTTTTGCCTGGGAAAATCCCTTGTATTGAAGTATGTGTGTGTGATTATATGTATATATATATATATATATTTATATATATATATATATATATATATATATATATATATATATATATATATATATATATATATATATATATATATATATGGGGGGTCCACAAAGTCTGGGTACATAGGAATTTCAATATTTTATTTATTTATGTTATTTTTCCTCCCCAGATCGAATGAAGGCTCTGTCTAAAGAAGAAAGAATCAAGTTGGTACTCTTAAGTGGACAAGAAGGATGGTCTTATCGCAAAATCGCCGAAGAATTTAACCTTCGACACCCTCATCGGCAACCTATTTATTTTACTGCCGTCGGGAAATTGGTCACGAAGTTTAAAGAAACAAGGCAGTGTCTTGGACAAACCACGTTCCGGGCGACCAAAGACTTCAGACGAAACGAAAGAGGTTGTCATGGCCAAGATTGCTGCTAGCCCAAAGAAATCACTTCGTCGGACATCCATGGAGTTGGATGCTCCAAGGTCAACTATCCACAAAATCCTGGTAAAGCAGAAGTTCCATCCGTACAAATTACAGATATTGCATCACTTAAATGAAGACGACTCCAATAGACGAATACAGATGTGCGAATGGTTTTCAGATAAATTAGATGAAAATATCAATTTTACTAAAGACCTTTTGGTGTTCAGTGATGAAGCTTTGTTTTATGTTAATGGTGAAGTCAACAGACAGAATCTTCGATACTGGTCTCAAGACAATCCACATTGGATGGATCCATCCAAACAGCAAGGCTGCCAAAAGGTGATGGTGTGGTGTGGTTTGTGGAAAGCTCATTTGCTAGGACCCTTCTTCTTTGATGAACATATAACCGGTGAGACTTATCTGAATATGTTGAGAGACAAATTAATGCCTCAAATTGAGCACCTAGGGGAGGGACTTCCGGACTGGTTTCAGCAGGATGGAGCCCCTGCCCATTTTGCTACAAATGTTAGAGATTGGCTGAATGGCACTTTTCCTCACTGGATTGGAAGAAGAGGTCATGCAGAGTGGTCCCCTCGTTCAGCAGACCTTTCTCCCCTTGATTTCTTTTTATGGGGTATGTTAAAAGAGAAAGTTTACTCAATGAAGATTGCAAATCTAAACCACTTGAGAGAACGCATTATCAGTCAGTGTGCCGAAATCGACGGCAATGTACATCTATTCAATCGAGTTCACCTGAATTTAGCAAGGCGCACGAATTATGCATTGCAAATAATGTAAATCATATTAAAAATATAATTTCTTAACATTATAATTAAATTAAATTTTTTGTTCTAAAGGTATGTATTTATCCCCTATGTACCCAGAATTTGTGGACACCCTGTATCTATATATATATATATATATATATATATATATATATATATATATGTAAAGTTGGGCAGTATATTTTCATCGTAGCAAGTTTTGTTAAAAGCAACGGATAATTTCGCATTTGTGATTTTCTTTTCACGTCTTTCAATTTTTCGTATATTTACCATTACGTCGGTTAAGCCCGTGAATCAGTTCCCCGAATTTCATTAAAACTCGGATTTTAATTTTAAAGGGAGGAATAGGAGAAGAATTCTTTAGCAAAACACTTTATTTATCTGACGCGTTTCGATACTCTCGTATCATCTTCAAAGATAAAGTAAAAATACAAATCAAAAGAATAGAACATTGGTTTATATATCAATGAATGAATACACTTATATACAAAGAAACAAAAAGATCAGCAATTACGAAGCTACTGACAAACTTGTGAGCATGTTAAGACAAGGTCGAAAAGGGTAGGTTTAGGAACGAAGGTCAAATTCGTAGTCATGTCCAAAGAGGTGATAGACCTTCATAGAAAAAAAACAACCTAACCTTACATTCAATTACTATTCAAACGAAATAGTGACAGGCGAAAGAATTAGGAGCCGAACTACGAGGGATAGTTAATCACCTTCCAAGAAATATAACAACTTTAATAAATATTTCCCCTTTGATTTATTATATTTCTTTGGTTTATTGAACAGTGTATTTATTATCACACATGTATGTTTTCATAGTTATGTGACTTATATTTATACATATTTCACACACTCTCTTACACGTAGATATCTTGGTAGAGATTTGATTTAGGTCCTTGCCCTTTAGTACCTGTATTATTCCCTCTTTTCTAATAATTTATTTATATTTTTCACGTCTACTCTGGTTTGTATCCTTTCGTTGTACGTAAGTGGAGCGTCGCTTAGTTTTCTCCTATATACGTAGGTGAGTCAAAAAGTTCTCAGACAAATGGCATAAAATTTTTATTTGTAATAATACTGTAATCATTTTTCTACATAAGCTCCATTAACATCTATACACTTTCTTAATCTATGAATCCAACGGTAAAGACCATCTTTGTAGAATTCACGGGGTTGTCTCTGGCCCCAAGTAATGACCTGCTTTTTTGCTTCATCTAATGATTGAAACCGGGTTCCTTTTAGGTGTCCCTTTAAATTTGGTTAGGTTAGGTTAGGTTAGGTTAGGTTAGGTTAGGTTAGGTTAGGTTACCTAACCTAACCAAATTTAAAGGGACACCTAAAAGGAACCCGGTTTCAATCATGAGATGAAGCAAAAAAGCAGGTCATTACTTGGTGCCAGAGACAATCCCGTGAATTCTACAAAGATGGTCTTTACCGTTGGATTCATAGATTAAGAAAGTGTATAGATGTTAATGGAGCTTATGTAGAAAAATGATTACAGTATTATTACAAATAAAAATTTTATGCCATTTATCTGAGAACTTTTTGACTCCCCCTCGTATATCTACCATTCTTATAAGGTATTTCTTTATATATTCCTTGAGAATGAACTGAACAAAGTTCTACTTACTTCGAATCCGTTTTTCATTTCTCCTGCGTGATTTTTGCAATATATATATATATATATATATATATATATATATATATATATATATATATATATATATATATATATATATATATATATATATATATATATATATTAGCAATATAAAGTCATATGCGATGGTTAGAAACATTTAATTTTCCCGACGTTTCGGTCTTTATCGATGACCATTAACGATGATGGTCATCGTTAATGACCGAAACGTCCGGAAAATTAAATGTTCCTAACTATCGCATATATCTTCATATTCCTACTACGAATAAGGTTCCTAAGGAACGACTCCATTACCAATATATATATATATATATATATATATATATATATATATATATATATATATATATATATATATATATATATATATTTAAAGGCCAAAGAAAATGGAAATTGGTAACACAACCCGGAAAAACTCTAAGGAGAATATTATGTGAACCAATGAAAGCTTGAGAAGGAAAATGGGAGATGTAGTGAACGGAATGATAGGGCAAACTATTTAACCGTTATATGAAAATAAATAAAGTTGTTTTTTCCGGATTGTGTTACCAATTTTCATTTTCCTTGGCCCTTTAAATACACCTATATATCACGTGTTATGTGATTTTCAATTATTATTATTATTATTATATATATATATATATATATATATATATATATATATATATATATATATATATATATATATATACATGAAATTTAAAATTGTAAAAGTTTACAACACTCCTATAAACATGGATTAGTACTTGATTACATAATCCTTGTTTTGTGGTCAATTACCACTTGCAGGTTTTGTTACATTACTCAAACTTATTTTTTTTCAAATCATTTAAGTTACGCGGATCTCATTTCTGGAAGATGAGTATCAATTTCTTCTACTTATTTTCGATGGGATTCATGTCAGGAGATTGACTTGGCTCTTCCAAAACATTAATTCTGCATGTATGCAGCCAATTCTTGTTTTTTGCTGTATGCTTGATCCACCACCGAATTTGACTGTAGGGATCGTATTCTATCTGCACATTTTTTTTTCTTTAAACCTGCTGATTTAATTTCAACCGAAACGTTCTATTTTCGTATCATCTGACCAAAGGATTTGTTTCAGAACGTTTCCGGTTTATTTAAATGTTCATTTGCAAACGGAAATCGAGAAAAGTGATCATGACGAAGCAGAGCAGAGTTAAACTTATTCTACCCCTGCTAACTGCATCTCTACGTGTTTCCAGATCCTCCTGCAGCTCTCTAAAAGTAGTCTGTGGTTGAACATACTTTTCTAGCAAGTTTTAGAAACTACACTTCCGTTAACATCCGAGAGCGACCTGAACGATCCATAGATGAATTGAATTACGAGACTTCTAGTTGTGTATTATTGTACCAACTGAAATAACATACTTTAAGCTGTACAGATATCTTTCTGTACCCAAGGCCACTCTTAGGAAGGGCTACAATAGGTTCACGAAGATCTTGACTGATTTGTTTGTTTTTTCCCATGATAAAGATGCTGACGGTACGAATATTTTGTTAGAAATGACGCAATCACTTTACACATTGACGAAAGAAACTTCGCATTTAGTTTAGAATATTCTAATTGGAAGGAAAATAGGATTAGTTTTTGTAGGGATATTTTGTATATGCAACCTATTTAAATGAATGCGTTTTAAACTTTTTGCTCGTCCAATTTCACTATTTTGCTTATAATATTTTTCCTCTTGACCATCTTGTTTTTTTTTTATCCTTACATTGTATTTATTACACAAAGTTCCACGTGCGTGAAAAATTTATTATCCTGCCGCAAGTCAAAGTATGTAAATTTGCATATATATATATATATATATATGAAAACACTGTTTCACTCAATAACGAGTAAATAAATATGCAAGAAAACCACTATTATTGAAACATAAAGTTTATTATTATTATTAAAACGGTTATTAAAACGGGACCAGTTTCGATATGTAGTTTACCATATCATCTTCAGCCGTTAACTAAGAGAAATTGACAAAGAAATCTGAAATATTGGAATATACAATAACAGGCAACTGACTTTAATCTGGAGGGATTAGCTTTAGGTGATAACAATATCCTTTAGAATGAGATTTGATATACTCGTATGGGTTCTACATTTATGCTGGCCTTCTGACAAATTGAAATTTGGAATTTCTTTGATTAGTAAGGGTTCAATTATTTTTCTTTTATTATAATCGCTACAATGGAAGCATTGCTCGCTTTACGAATGTCCCCCCTATGTTCATATATGCGTTTATTTAATGACCTTCCGGTTTCTCTCACGTAGAGGAGGGGCAATTTGGGGCCTTACACGGGATTAAATAGATGCTTGCATCCTCATCCTTATTTTGCGATTCTGGCTTGGTGGAACGGAAAGATCTTTTGATAGTTAGGGGATATTTGAAGGTGGTCAAGGGGGAATATGGTAGAGATAAGCAATTCTTTTTACAGGTAAGCTTATTTTTTTGTTGAGGACGGTAGAATATTGCCCTGGCTTTAGATACGCTCTCATCTATACAATAGAGTGGATATTTTAATTCAATTAACATGCATGTTATGAAGGTGATCTCATCTTGTAAGAAACAGGAGTCACAAATTCGAAAGGCTCTTAAATACATAGATATTACAATTGCTTTTTTATCCTAAGATCATGGCATGAAAATAAATGTATATAGGAATTGGAATTAGTAGGTTTTCAGTATACCGTAAAAGATGATTTATCATTAATTCTTAAGACTTTTACATCAAGAAACGGTAAGCAATTGTCTTTTTCCCATTCAACTTGAATTTTATAGTGGGATGGAGTTTGTTAAGCTTTGTCAAAAAATTATCAAAGGAGTCTATTTGATTTAATGGCTATGTGGAAATCATATCATCTACATTCCTATATCATAAAAAATTAGTATTGGGTTTAATAGTTGTGAGTAGGGAAGTTTCAAAATGTTCCATGCATAGGTTACAAAGAATGGAGAATAACGGGTTGACCATACTAAGGCCATATTTTTGTCGGAAAAATCCCATGTCACTCTTAAATACATTATCCGTAATGCACAGTTTAGCTAGTTTAACAATTTTGGTTTGGGGTCATGGGAGGTTTAATTTAGGGTTATCTAGTACGTTCACTAACACTTGAAGAGCTTTATCATTACGGACATTGGTAAAAAGGTTATCAACATCGAAACTGACAAGGCGGCTATTTTTTATATTGATTTTGCTAAATTTCTCAATAAAATCGGACAAATGAAGTAAGTGGAAAGAAGACAATAATCCAACTGCGTCAGAGAGAATAGACGCTAACCATTTGGAGAGTTTATATGCATGTGAGCCAATATTTGATATAATAGGACGGAGGGAGGTTCCAGGTTGGTGAGTTTTTGGAAATTCATATATACGAGGAAGGGATGGATTAGTAGGTTTAAAAACGATGAAGGAGATCAGGATTTATTCGTTTTAAAATTTTTGATGTAGATTGGTTGAAGGCACTCGTTTTATTACATGATGGATTTGAAGTTAATTTCTCATGTGCTTGAGTTGCTAAGTAAATCAGTTAACTTTCCGGAATATGATATTTTGTCCCCCTTGCTCAACAGATTAAACTCCATTATATATCCCAACTTGACCACCTTCAAATATCCCCTAACTATCAAAAAAAAATTCCGTTCTACCAAGCCAGAATCGCAAAATAAGGATGCAGGCATCTGTTTAATCCCATCTAAAGCCCCAAATTGCCCCTCCTTCTACGTGGGAGAAACCGGAAGTTCATTAAATAAACGCATATATGAACATAGGGGGGATATTCGTTGAGCGAGCAATGCTTGCAGTCTTTTTAACCATGTAAAAAACGCCAATCATATAATAGATTTCCCTAATGCCCAAATAGTTAACCATTGTAGCGATTATAATAAAAATAGAATAATTTAATCCTTACTAATCAAAGAAATTCCAAATTTCAATTTGTCAGAAGGCCAGCATAAATGTAGAGCCTATACGAGTATATCAAATCTCATTCTAAAGGATGTTGTTAATCACCTAAAGCTAACGCCTCCGAAGACAATTTAATTCAGAACAGTTTCAGTGTATCTCACACCCTTTTTCAACTGACACTGGGTAGAAAATATAAGAGAAGTGCATATAAGCATAACACAAGATCCCCCCTTTTTTCCCCCAATCCCCTACTTGTGTCTAATCTGGGGGGGGGGGGGTTAGACCTCAACATATTGAAGGGCTGACATTTTACTATTTTGTTTATTTGCTTTCTTATTACAGGATTAAAAGAAAATTGACCCTCAGATAGATTTAAATTAGGAACTGACGATATCAAGCTCGATTTTACGATTCTTCTCTTAACATAGTTAGCCGATTTAAATAGCATTTTACTTCCATTGAAATCGATCGAATGATTCAAGTCTCTAACATGGCAAAATATTCCACTGCTTTCGCTGCCCACTCTAATATCTCTTTTGTGTTCGTACAATCTCTTGTCTAGATTTCTCCCCGTTTCCCCTATATAAACTTTATGGCAATCGTTGCATGGTATTGCATATACTCCTATGTTATGATGTTCTTTGGGTTTCCTGGCCATCATCAATTGGTTTAAGACTTATTATATTTAAAGGCTAGATTAATACCCGCTTTTCCAAATATGTCCTTTAAACTATTTAATTTATTATTAAAAGGCAATGTTATACATTTGTTGAAGTCGTTAGTGCGGGAAGGCTTATTACCATTGAATGTTTTCCTAGCTGCAAAATGGGCAGACGATATGAACCAATTGTGGTAATACAAATTAGAAAAAATGGTCCTGATAATGACAATTTTTGATCTAAATAGGAAGAATGACATATTTTGTATGCTATAAGGAAAAAGTTAGAAATTACCGATTTTTTAACAGTATTATCGTGAAACGAAAAATTATGATGGCCAGGAAACCCAAAGAACATCATAACATAGGAGTATATGCAATACCATGCAACGATTGCCATGAAGTTTATATAGGGGAAACGGGGAGAAATCTAGACAAGAGATTGTACGAACACAAAAGAGATATTTGAGTGGGCAGCCAAAGCAGTGGAATATTTTGCCATGTTAGAGACAAGAATCATACGATCGATTTCAATGGAAGTAAAATAGTATTTAAATCGGCTAACATGTTAAGAAAGAATCGTAGAATCGAGCTTGATATCGTCAGTTCCTAATTTAAATCTATCTGAGCGTCAATTTTCTTTTAATCCTGTAATAAGAAAGCAAATAAACAAAATAGTAAAATTTCAGCCCTTCAATATGTTTAGGCCTAACCCCCCCCCCCCAGATTAGCCACAAGTAGGGAATTGGGGGGAAAAAGAGGGGATCTTGTGTTATGCTTAAATGCATTTCTCCTATATTTTCTGCCCAGTGTCAGTTAAAAAAGGGTGTGAGGTACACCGAAACTGTTCTGAATTAAATTGTCTTCGGAGAATGTGGTTTAATTCCTCGTATATATATATATATATATATATATATATATATATATATATATATATATATATATATATATATATATATATATATATATTTATATATATATTTATATTTATATATATATATATATATATATATATATATATATATATATATATATATATATATATATATATATATATATATATACATACACGGGAAGGTTTCTTTGCACTACACCTAGGGTGACCTCCAGGATTGAGGTTTTGTAAGCGAAAGGAAAAGCTTGAAGTGATGAGTCCTCTTATGTGACTTTTCTGTAAATTTTGAATGTATGACGATGATTAAGAAATTGAAGTTGTGTTTTAATTATAGGTGTCTCATCAAGCGACTGCCACCGAAATTAAATTAGTCTATTAAGTAGGCTATAATAAAACAAACACAGAAAAAACACGAGAACCAAAAAATATTATTAAAATGAAACCTACCTAAGTCAACATCCAAAATAACGGGAAGGAAAAAGCATTCTCCAAGGTCGGAGGGAGGTTCGCCCCCCTCCCACATTCGAGCCTGCACCTAACACCTACTGAGGTAAATACAATGGGGAGGGCCCGCCTCCTCTAAAAATTCTATAACGTCATAATTCTGTTTGTGCAAATATGTCCCGACTACATCAGAGACTCAAGAATCCTCTCTCAATTTCTTTGGTTAAATTGCTCAAAGTATATTTAAACTTTAGAACAATTAAGGTAGTTAGGTGGCCATTATTGCCATCAACAATCGCCCCCAAAATATCATCAGTATATCTCTACCTACTGGCACTGGGCCTTCAAATGTCAAGGATGAACCTTAACTCTGTCAATTAGTCTAAAGAACACTGATGAGAGATTCCTTAGATAGCCCTTGCATCTCTTTGTAAATGGAGTCATTTAACTTGAAATATGTACGCGCTCTTCGCAAATTATTTCCTTAACTTTATAAACATATCAAGATGAAAAGGGAATAGCTTTTATTTATCTCTAAAAAGCGACAAAGTTTTGTGATGTTCTACATCAGATATGTAAATAATAATTTGGCGTGAAAGCTAACGAAGGATTTGCTGGATAAGTCTCAGAGAATTCCACTTTTTGCGTGTACAAAAGAGATGGTTCCAATGAACTGGCACTAATCGGCACAGACGATATAAAGAAACTCTTAGGTAAGAAAGCAAACACAAATGACAGATTAATTAAAATAAATATATGCTTGGAGTCTGTAAGTTTGCAATTTAATTATCCCGAGTGTCGTAGGTCAGGTAGATTTCACTGACCTTCGCTTGCCTGCCCTAAACGCGGGGGAGGGAGGAGTCCCTTATAAGTATGGGAATATTCGAGTGCGTTTATTCTGTTGACCCACTTAGAAAATAAATCAATAGCTTTTATGTGGTTCTGGGATTTAAACAAGAGAAACAAAAATAATCTTTACTATTTATTATACAACAAATAACAGAATTTTAACAATAATTTAAAATGAAATGCTTCGGCCCGAGCTATGACTAGGACAATATTTACCCGAGCGAAAACGGGAGTAGATTAGGGGTGAAGCTTCGTAGTCTGAAAGCGTCACGCCTCTTCGACGGTGATCGAAAAAACGGTAATAAGATTACGATTTTCCAAAAAGGGTGTAGGGGGCCTTGGTTGGTGGTTCGAGGGAGTATCCTTGCAGGGCACGGAGCGAAGCGAGTATTCCAGAATGATTTCTTTCCTGCGAGTCCTTAGAATAACTTCAAGTCGCGTATGAAGGAGCGCGTGTGCCCTTAGGCTGGTTCAATTGAATCCTCGGAATTACTGCTTGGATGCCGCGTGATCAATACCTGCTTCCTGGTGGAATACTAATTTTCTCGTTTCGGCGCTGGGAAATATATAAAACTTCGCCAGAATAGATTTTGTTTGCCGTCAGAAGTAGGTGCCACTCCGATTCAATTTGCGGCGAGTAAAGGCTTAGCTCCCTCTCACTGATTTGGGTTCCAGGCTCCAGCTAGACTCGTCTCGCTTCGTTATCGCTTCGGAAGTTTACCGAATGATGCCAGTTGAAGATTCGTTCGTCCAAGAGATACCCCCTTAGGCTTCTTAGTCTGCGTGAATATCTCTCTCTATCTCTCTCTCTCTCTCTCTCTCTCTCTCTCTCTCTCTCTCTCTCTCTCTCTCTCTCTCTCTCTGACACCGGGCTATCGGGCAGTTTGTAGTCTTTAAATGAGCTACATCATCAGGCTATCCGAGTACACGAGTCCGTAAGTAGGTTTCAATAACGCAATTCTACTACTCGAATTTACATTACATTTTTATTATTATTCTTATTCTACTTTGTCTTCTATCGAAAGGTTTTTCTTAAGAATTTTTGAGAATAAAGGTTGTCCATTTATTTTCTTTTTTAATCTTTTCCACTGTCAAGGTGTCCTATTTTTCTCCTTTTCGGAATATTTATTTATTTTCTTATATCTATGACTCGTGTTTGAGTAATTATACAAGTTTTCTTTTGGTATCTGCGTTGCGTATTCTTGCTAATATAGAGGGTTTCGTGTTTTAATTCATCAAAGATTTCAGGGTCTTTGTACACACATGTACATTTTCAGTGCGGAGTTTAATGCCAAAATAAGACACGTCAGTAAAACTCTTCACGTTTTGAGAATAGACAATTACTTCTTAACCCTTAATGCGTCCGTCAGCGCCGGACAAAAAACTACCGGTAGGAATTCAATGGAATTTACCATAGACATAAAACCATAAGACTTGGTGGTTGTACGTTCAGGCGTTTTTGGTCTGCAGCGCGCTTTAAGGGTATAAGAGTATCTAACCATTCCTACAACGTTCCGCTTTAATTATCTGCCTTTAATTTGCTCTTTGTTCCTACCATGAGTAGTTAAGAGAAATCATAAGTAAACATTAGTAGTGGATCACTCAAAAATAGTATGAAGTTTAATTCCACTGTGATAGAACGGGTTGAGGCCGCGTTAATTTCAACCCCTATCACGTGTTATTTAGAACCAAGATGCTCCTACGTGCATCTTCGCTTTGAAGCTTGGCGCCTTATCGCAGCTACCTGAGTCAATGTTTAAACAAGGAGGTTTATCTTCCCCCAGTTCGCCCCCATACGCCGACCTCGCCAGATAAGGCATTGTTCCCAGGCTCGGCTGTGCATTCCCTCGAAGCTCCCACTCCATTGTCCCCCACGCCAAGGGAGTGTCTCGACTATTTAGATGGAAACTTAACCACTAAGATCAGATTGGAGATCCAGATTTTCGTCGCGAAACATCACCACGACCCTCTCTCACTTTGTGCGCCGAGGGACCTCGACCTGGAGATTCACCATCACTTGTCCAGAAGGAGGACAATATTCCTTGAGTGCCAAGGTTCAAGCCTTTCGTGACGCCAAGTCCAACAAGGCTTTCCCCTCGTTGTTCAGAAAGAGAACAACATTAGAACAGCCATTGTTCTTTTGAGCCCGTTCGCCAAGAAGCGGTTCTCACCCTTCCCCCTCGTTGTTCAGAAAGAGAACAACGTTAGAACAGCCATTGATAGTTCGAGCCCGTTGACCAGAAACGGTTCTCACCCCTTCCCCTGTTGTTCAGAAGAGAACAGCGTAAAACAGCCATTGTTCTTTTGAGCCCGTTCGCCAAGAAACGGTTCTCACCCTTCCCCCTTGTTGTTCAGAAGAGAACAACATTAGAACAGCCATTGTTCTTGAGCCCGTAGACAAGAGACGGTTCTCACCCCCCCTGTTGTTCAGAAGAGAACAACGTAGAACAGCCATTGTTCTTCAAGCCGTTCGTCGAGAAACGGTTCTCATTCCCAAGACGACACGTCAGGATCATTTTATTCCCCCCCTTCGGCTGGAACTCGCCAGCGGACCAAAAATTCCTTCACGGCGCCTTCCACTGCACAACTAGTATAAAATTACGTAAGCCGAACGTTACCTTTGAGTATTTAACCCTTTTGTCAATTCTATCCTGTGCTTTAAATGGTTTAGCGAACCATCCCATCTCTTTAACTTTATATTTGTTTTACCTTTTTAAATCTTTTAATCCTCGGATTAGCCCGAGCCCCTACGACCCTTTCCATTCTCTGTTTATGTCAATATTTTACGTTTTGTGTATTGTTGATAGTTATTATTAATAAAACTCTATTTTATTAATGATAGCAATATTATTATCCTTGAGCTCAGTTCCACTTTTTAAGCATATCGAAGATACATAATATCGGCCCGCCAGACATCCACGCACTCTAAAGATAATTAAAGAAGTTCCCTCAACGAATAGTTATCTATGTTATATCGTCGAGAGTCCATTCTACGACATATATATATATATACTATTTAAATTTGGTATCAGGTGTGTAAGGTTTAACGTTATATCTTTGCAAACACTGGTCTCAGTCGAGTAAAGCATAGTGTTATTCGTTATAATAATAGAGTATAGTAGTTCCCTTTTGTTTTAACGATTGCTATCCCCTTTTTTGAAACTTGAGAAGCTGGAGTAGCTCAAGGAACTGTTATAATAATTTGTTTGTGTTTTCTTGTGATTTTAGTCAGTGGTTATTTAGATCGAGAAACCAAGTACGAATAGGTCAGTGCCCATATTTAGGTAGGCTAATTTCTCTAGAAGGCATAATTCTTGTGGCAAGGAATTTTAGTTGGTTGACTATTGCGCCCCCAAGTGCAAAGATGACTCAGTTCGAAATCTTTAAAGCGCAAGGAGAATCCTTGGGACTTTCCGGAAGAGAACTAATTGAGTACGTTCAAGAGGAGCAAAGAACAGAAAGAGAAAGAGAAAGAGAAATCCAACGAGAAGAGAGAGAACGAGAAAGAGAAATCCAACGAGAAGAAAGAGAAAGAGAAAGAGAAATCCAACGAGAAGAGAAAGAACGAGAAAGAGAAATCCAACGAGAAGAAAGAGAAAGAGAATTTCAACGAGAAGAAAGAGAGGAACGGAGAAGACAAGCTGAGCTTCACCATCAGATTGAATTAGCTCGTGTTGAAGCAGAGATACAGTCCGCCAGTTCCCGTTCCAAAGCCCCCCCCAATCTCTCACTAAAGCTCCCCAATTTCAAGGATGGAGAGGATTTCGTAGCATTTTTAGACCACTTTGAAAAGATCCTCGAAATCAATAACATGGATCTGGAGGCTGAAGCTGTAGCCAGATTACTTCCCCTGTTAAATTGTAATTTGCTGAAATTTTTATATCTTTACCATCTGAGTGTACAATTAACTACAGCACCTTAAAAGCTGAGTTATTGGCCGCTCATAATATGACTCCCGATTTCTACCGCCAAGAATTTCGAGGAGGTCGTATTAAACCCGGACAGACGTTCCGTCAATTCGGATACATTCTTCAGAGGAATTTTAAATTTTGGTTAGAATCCTCAAAGGTTGATCCGAACTACGAGTCCTTAACAGACTTCGTATTGCGAGATCAATTTTTGGCGTCTCTCCCGACGGAGATCCGCGCGTTCGTCAAGGATCGTCGGGGCCAGACCTTTAAATAATGTACCGAAGAAGCGGATGTCTATGCCGCAAGCCATAATTTATACCCAAAGGAGAATCAAACTTCTCACCAATCACCCTACAAAGAAAGAAGGAAGGATTCGCGCCCCTTCACAGGAAAGCCGACGAAGTTTCCGAGCCCCGTAAAACCCCAAAACTTCTTTCCCAAAAACCAACAACGGGACTCCAAACCTCCCGTTAAGATTTCTCCTCCATCTCTCTTCCCGAAGCGACCAATCATATGCTTCACCTGTGGTGTAGAAAACCACATGAGCTGGAATTGCCCCCAAAATTCTAGGCTTAAAAGCGGACCAGCCCACCAAGTTCACCAGATTAATGCAACCCCGGCTCCCCCGGTGGTGCAGACCCAAGCAGAAACTTCTCCCCCTCCGTCAGGCCACCAGGTAAATTTTATTTTTGATAAAAGTTCATCGGGAACTTTGAAATTTGAGGAGGGCAGCGTGAACGGCTGCCGGGTATCGACTCTCGTCAGGGACACAGGATGTACGTGTTTCATCGTGTCCGACGAACTCCTTTCCCCAGTGGACCCTAACCACGAAAATTTGCGGTGGTACATGACTACCTTGGGCGGGTGAACCAATTCCCCGTCGTTAGATGTTACCTGCAGTGTCAATATTATGATGGCTATGCTGAAGTCAATTCAGCACCCATAAAATTCTGTTCTGTACTTATATGACAGAGCCCTCAAGTAAGCTCCGACCCTGTGTCCCAGGCCGCCCTTACTCGAGGTCGAGCTAAGAAGAAAGCTCAGGAGTCCGTCCCCCTCTCAGAACCCCGATACCGTCCGAATTTTCAGAGATCTTTAACCAGGACTTTAGGACGGCACAAAAGGAGTGTGAATTACTAACACCCTTAGGCGATAAGGCCCAAGACAAGGACACGGAGACTGTCCGTGGACCCCAAGAAAAAAATAACCCCCAACGCGCCCATGGAGATACCTTCGTAGAACTGGACGAAACATCGGCGCTTGAAGAAGATTATCCCGTGGAGTCCCTTAATGTAATACAGATAGTGTGCACCCAACCGGATGCCGATTACCCTCCTTCTTCCCTACCAAGCGAGTCCTCGGAACCCTCTGACCTGGATATTGACGCGACGCTGACACCCCATCAAAAGAGTCAGCTACAAGAACTATTTGAATGGAGTCACCATTTAACCACCCTATTAGCTCTTTTCGAGCGACTGCGCGAAAATGGCCTCACCATTGGCCCCAGCAAATGCCATTTTGCCCACGAAACCATAAAATATTTGGGTTTCAAAATAGGACAAAGCCAGTTGAGTCCCCAAGAGGATAAGATTAAGGCAATCGCCGACATGCCTCTCCCAATTACAAAGAAGCAATTAAGATCGTTCCTAGGATCAGCTTCGTACTATCGGCGATTCGTTCCGAATTTCGCTGCAATTTCGGCGCCCCTCAGCTCCCTTTTAAACAAGAATTCACCCGATCGTCTACGTTGAAAGGATGTCGCTATTTCCCATTTTAATCAGCTCAAGAGTAAGCTCATTTCTGCCCCCATTTTAAAGTTGCCCAACCCGGAAAAATCCTTTGGGATTAAGACCGACGCGTCCAACGAGGGCATTGGAGGTGTACTCCTTCAATACGAGGATGACGGAACGAGTCATACAGTTGCATATGCTAGTCGTCAATTATTACCACGCGAAAAGAGATATGCCACTATAAAAAAAGGAAGCTCTATCAATTATCTGGGTCATAGACAAATTCAAAATGTACTTGATAGGAGAAGAATTTCAGATAGGAACCAACCACCGTCCGTTAGCCTAAATTAGGAACGTGCGACACTCCAACAGCCGCATCATGCGCTGGAGTTTACTCTTGCAAGAGTATCAATTTAAAATAAATTATATAAAAGGTTCCGATAACCAGGTCGCTGACGCACTCAGTAGGAATGCGTTACCGAATAGCGTAGAGTAATTGTAATCATAGGATTAGTATCTCCATGTAGGTATATACCGTCTTGTACGACTTAAATTAGATTCTCTTGTATTATAATTAGTTAATGTATATGTCTGAAATTTTGTAACACTCAATGTCTATTTTTTTTTGTATGTATATATTTGTACCCATTAAATTACGTATAAATTATTTTGTCCCATATGTACTAATTTTATATCATTTCATTGTTCCATGCCTTATTTTTTATTAAGTTTGTATTAAAGGTTATTTTCCCTTATAATCAAAAGATCAAAATAATCATATGTATTGAGGTAATATTAGTTAGGTGCAGGAAGGTACGGTTGGTACAAGAAAACGAGTTCCCCACAACGGAGCTCTATCGTTGTCCCTTCTTTCTTTTTTTTCGAAGTGACAACTTCCCCCGGAATGGAGGGTTGTGATAGAACGGGTTGAGGCCGCGTTAATTTCAACCCCTATCACGTGTTATTTAAAACCAAGATGCTCCCACGTGCATCTTCGCTTTGAAGCTTGGCGCCTTATCACAGCCACCTGAGTCAATGTTTAAACAAGGAGGTTTATCTTTCCCCCGTTCGCCCCCATACGCCGACCTCGCCAGATTGAGTTAGGCTTATGGGCAGATAAGGCATTGTTCCCAGGCTCGGCTGTGCATTCCCTCGAAGCTCCCACTCCATTGTCCCCTACGCCAAGGGAGTGTCTCGACTATTTAGATGGAAACTTTACCACTAAGATCAGATTGGAGATCCAGATTTTCGTCGCGAAACATCACCACGACCCTCTCTCACTTTGTGCGCCAAGGGACCTCGACCTCGAGATTCACCATCACTTGTTCAAAAGAGGATAATATCCCTTGAGTGCCAAGGTTCGAGCCTTTCGTGACGCCGAGTCCAACAAGGCTTCCCCCTCGTTGTTCAGAAAGAGAACAACATTAGAACAGCCATTGTTCTTTTGAGCCCGTTCGCCAAGAAGCGGTTCTCACCCTTCTCCTTCGTTGTTTAGAAAGAGAACAATGTTAGAACAGCCATTGTTCGTTCGAGCTCGTTGACCAGAAACGGTTCTCACCCCTTCCCCTGTTGTTCAGAAGAGAACAACGTAGAACAGCCATTGTTCTTTTGAGCCCGTTCGTCAAGAAACGGTTCTCACCCTTCCCCCTTGTTGTTCAGAAGAGAACAACATTAGAACAGCCATTGTTCTTGAGCCCGTAGACAAGAGACGGTTCTCACCCCCCCTGTTGTTCAGAAGAGAACAACGTAGAACAGCCATTGTTCTTCAAGCCATTCGTCGAGAAACGGTTCTCATTTCCAAGACGCCAAGTCAGGATCATTTTATTCCCCCCCCTTTGGCTAGAACTCGCCAGCGGACCGAAAATTCCTTCACGTCGCCTTCCACTGCACAACTAGTATAAAATTACGTAAGCCGAACGTTACCTTTGAGTATTTAACCCTTTTGTCAATTCTATCCTGTGCTTTAAATGGTTTAGCGAACCATCCCATCTCTTTAACTTTATATTTGTTTTACCTTTTTAAATCTTTTAATCCTCGGATTAGCCCGAGCCCCCACGACCCTTTCCATTCTCTGTTTATGTCAATATTTTCCGTTTTGCGTATTGTTGATAATTATTATTAATAAAACTCTGTTTTATTAATGATAGCAATATTATTATCCTTAAGCTCAGTTCCACTTCTTAAGCATATCGAAGATACATAATATCGGCCCACCAGACATCCACGCACTCTAAAGACAATTAAAGAAGTTCCCTCAACGAATAGTTATATATGGTATATCGTCGAGAGTCCTTTCTACGACATCCACTAATTTAGAAGATTTATCCTTATTTCCCTCTCTGAAACTTACATTTTCACTTTACATTAAAAATAAATTATATAATTATAGTTCTTTTAACCTTAATGGATTTTATTTCCTTCTTTTGCCGCATGGCGTAGAATATATTATACCCAGTGGAGTGAGGTAAAGTGTTGGGAGTAGTAGAATGTATGTAGTTTAGAATTTTCTCCTACAGATATGTACCACTGTGCCAAAATGTCAGCTTAATCGATTCAGAAATATGGCTTCCTACAGCAAACAAATAACCAAATACACATATCAAAAAACTTCCTCTTATATATATATATATATATATATATATATATATATATATATATATATATATATATATATATATATATATATATGGATCGATAAACACCTTCTTAGCTAACAGTTATCTTGCAAGCAAATAAAGTGGACCAGAAGAACATGAACTAAGAGGATTTTACCTTAATACAATGTTAAAAAGATAAAATCCTAAGGGATTTAGAGGGTTTATATCAACATTTAAATATTTATAAGTCCAATTCCTTATATGATAGTAGGTGTCAGAAAGAGGTATTTGTTTTACAAGCTACAAGGGAAAGAAAATAAGTACCCTAGAAGACCTTACGGTCCATACAAGGAGGGTACTTTTGGCGCAATCTTCGAAGGTGTCCGTTGGCAACCTCGAAGATCAATCGCGAGGATCTTAACGGCGATTTCGCAAGACTTTATCTAGTCTTGACTTGAACTGGTCAACAGATTCACTGTTGACAACTTCCGTCGGAAATGCGTTCCAACTACCGCAGATACTGTAAGTGAAGAATTTCCCACACAGATCACGGTGGTATCGCTTCAGTTCAAGTTTAAAGCCGTGATTTCTTGTTCTCATAATAATATTTCATCCGATTTTACTACAGAATTCTCAGGAAAAATGTTAAATTGGAATTTACATTTCCCCTCCAATTTTACACAATCGAACAAGTTGCAGAGAAGCGGGAGATTTATCAATTTTAGTGAACAAGTTTAACACGTTTGTAAATTGAGTTGCTGAAGTGTAGCAATGTGAGAGAAAATGGCTAAAATAAAGTCATAAATACTTGCATTCATGACTTTTTAAAATTGGACCGAAAAAAAGAGCAATTTTAATTATATTAAGGAATAATTATTTTAATGAGATGATCAAATCAATCAAGTAATTATAGATTATTAATTTATCAGGGCAAGCATTACAATTATATCGACTACAATCATATAGTTAGTTGCTAAGGATGCAGGAATGGCAGTAACAGCCAAAATAAGAACCGGTATGTGGTCCTTCGATCAGAAACAAACGAACATCATGAGATTTTGAACGGGGTAAAATTGGTTTCGGAAATTGTAGCTAAATATCCTCGAATATAAGCGTCCCCCCCCAATGTACCAACACTACTATATGAGGTCATAAGGTAATTTCATAAAGACTTTCGTCTTATCTTAAAAAAATTCCTTCTTTAATCGCTTATTTCTCTCTCTTAATTCACGAAATTATCATTACCCCGAAAACCTTCGTAACCATTTTAAGATTCGCTAAAAAAATAATTATTTATTGCCTTTTACACCTCGTATAATCAGATTAATTTCTTTCTTGTCCAGGCAATTTCGTAGGTTAAGGGTATTATTAACAAGGAAAAAAAAAAAAACCGTAAACTAAATGAGACAATGACAGGAGGATGAAATAAAAGAACAAAGACTATAAATTTGGAGGAACGATGGCAGCTCCGACTTTCCAACACCTCCGAAACAAAGCTTCCATGAACGGCTTCCATCACAGAAGTTAAAAGCCCATAATCTCGCAACAGCGTGATAGATGATGGCTTCTGTTCCTTTCATTAAGGAAACATTTGCATTCATTTCCGGAAACAAATTTTGTCCTTTGCCTAAATGGAAAGTCTGGCAACTCTATTAATTAAAATGTGATCAGAATATAAACGGTAGACAAAAGGAAATGGAGGTAACTTAGAAAGGCCTTTTCGTCGGGTAGCTGAAATTTAAAAATCTGCCTACAGGTATCCTGTTGATCCCTATTTCCACAAAATTGCCTGTAGAGAATCATCTATTCAGACCATTGAAATCATCGCCCCGATAAAAAGATTGCCTTTAATCTTTTATGCCTTTTATCTCTAAGACTCCCTCAAATTGTAGTTCGTAAATGATAATTATGAAAATAATGTGAAAATAAAGTTTAGCAACCCATTTGAAGTTAAAAAATACGTCATTCATGTCTAAGAAAGCGTTCAAACGGGCATACACAGGACATTTAAAAAAAAAAGCCAACAAGATGCCTGTGAATTAATGTATAAGGTAATGGGTTAACGGAATGCAGCGTTCGACGCCCGAATAAAACACCTCCCTCCTTAAGCGTTTATTATGCGAACGCCCGTAGTATTAGAAATAAAATCGACGAATTTAAGCTTCTTGTAAAAATTAAAACTTCGGTCTAATGGCAATTTCCGAGAGTTGGACGGTTTTTAATCGAGACTTTGTTGGTGAATTTAAAATCCCAGGTTACAATCTCTTTTTCAAGGAGAGGGTTGGTAGAAGAGGGGGCGGTGTGATGTTTTACTGCAAAGAAAACTTAAATCCAATCGAGGTTGCCGTGGAGAATTATAGCGATGCGGATATTGTATGCGCGAAATCATTAGATGGAAACAGTATTCAACACTGTCGTTGTCTATAGAGCTCCACCCCAGACGGAAATGTCAGATCATTTTAAGTTCCGCTCGCTCCATGAACTTATTGGATCCACAGCTACATTAATTATCGGTGACCTTAACTTTCCAAATGTAAACTTTGAGGGTGCTACTGCTGACAGAGTTGGATCACAACTACTTCATCTCCTACATGATAACTTCCTTATGCAATGTGTTGATCGACCTACGTGAAGAAACAATATCCTGGAAATTATTTTAACGACAAACGAAAACTTTGTGAAAAAGGTTAAAGACGGCGAACCACTCAGATTTAAAAGTGCTACAGGTTCGAACACAGACTCAAATCGTATGCTGGTACTTAACTTTAACAAAACAAATTTTAAAGACTTTGATCTTGTGTTGAAGAACTCCCTTAGTTCTAGGACTAGTGAAAACAAGACCGTTACAACAATGTGGAATGATTTCATAATAAAATTCAGAAAGGCTGACTAAATATACGTCCCAAGACATCCTAAGCAAATATCTACGGTAAAACGAAAGTGGGGGAACAACGAGATAAAGGATCAAATTAAAAGGAGAAATCAGGCATATAAACGTTGTAGAGATACTCGTGGAGCACGTCCAGAAGAATACATAGAACTAAGATGAGGTTTAAAAAAGCTAATTGGAAATTTAAAGAAGAATTACGAAATTGAGCTAGTTAGAAATGGAAAAGAAAATCCAAAGATGTTTTACCAGTATGGAAACAACAAAAACACGTGAAAGGACTCAATTCGCCCAATGTGAGGGAAAGGGACGCTAAGAACAATACCTCCTTCATTAGTTTCTTGAAGTCCTTCCCTCCCAATGTCTTCTAAGTATAACTCCACGTGGAGTAAGCTCTGTATCCAGGGAGAAAAAAAAAATTGAATATCGATCACCGCCTCACAGGTGTACTTAAGTTGGGCGCTACAAGCTTTCACCTCGCTGATGAAATGCTAATCTCCCACCCACATCGTTGGAGACGATTAAGACCTGTGTTGGGTGACAAAAGCTAATCCCTCTAGGCGCCGGAAGCTTTCTCACAGACATATGTGCCTTCCAGCGATCGAGCACCATAAAAATGGCCATCATATAAATACACTGGGTTTTTCGAAGATGGGCAGATTGAGTTTGAGATTTCGTCGCCTTCCGTTCAGATCGTGTGTCTGTTTCCCCAAGTCCCTAGTATTCGCGTATACTATCGAGGTTGGATCTTACCAGGCAGATCCATCTCTTTTGCGAAGGCTTACTCTGTTGAGAGCAAGCCTCGAATCATCGTTTCGTCCCGGAAGGACTGGCCGAAATTCCTCTCGTCTCATCTGGAACACCCCCGATTTTTGGAGGTTGCACTCCTCTGGAGCAGAGGTGCCATCGTCTATCTTCAAGGAGGATCGTGAACTCGTCTTCTAGTCCACCCCCTCCCCTTCATCCTCCTCACCATCAGGATATTCGGTCGAAAATCACGACCATTTTCCGTCTCCATTCCACCGCGCCGACTCGCTAAAGGAGTCCCCTTCCTCGAGAAATCCATTTTAAGGTAAATGAGTGCATCTCCCGTTAATCGACCCGCTTTCCGACTTTTAAATATTCCTTCTGTATAACTGATTTATAGTATCCCATTTAAATGCTAATAACAAGTAATTAACGTTACCCAATTGTCAATTTTATATAATCTGTCAGTATTATCCTTATTTACATTTCCTATATTTCCCGTATATATATATATATATATATATATATATATATATATATATATATATATATATATATATATATATATATATGTTAACTAGTGACTTATTAAAATTATATTTTTGTTTTTCGCTCTTTAAATATATCCTTGAACTGCAACTTGCTAAACTCATTAAACGCTATCGGCCCCTTTATTAAAATCGCACTCTTATACCTCGTAATCAACGGATTACTTTTACGAAGTGAACGTACTTGTACGTAGCGAAGGACGCGTAAATACATTAGAGGATATATGTGTATATAACTCTATACATATACATATTCTCGTGACTTTTACCTCTTTCCTCCCTACCAATAGATACATATATGTATATATAGACGTATTGTCTGGGAAGGTAACCTATTCCTCGACACCCACGTAAAAAACAAAATAGCGACTTAATATATCACTCAGGTGCCATTGCCGAGATTTTAAATGATTTTTCTGCGTCAGTTTTTAAAACGGTAAACATCAACACCATTCCAGATATTGATACAGCAATAGTTATCGAAGAAGAATCATTTATGACTAGTATTCAAGTAACAAAAGAAGACATAATCAAACATATCGAAAATTTAAAGCTAAGCAAACCGCTAAGTCCAGATTTAATTCATCTTCGCCAACTGAAAGAGTTGAAACAAATGATAACCAAGCCACTCACCACAATGTTCAACAAATCACTTGAAGAAGGTGTCGTTCCAGAGGACTTTAAAAGTGCAAACATTACTCCGATCTTTAAAAGGGGTGACCGACAAAGCTCAAGCAACTACAAGCCAATAAGCCTGACATCTCTGATAGGAAAATTGCTCGAATCTATTAGAAAAGAGAAAATAGTCGAACATTTAGAAAATTTGGGTAGCATCCTCGAATCACAGCACAGTTTTACGAAAAATAAATCATGGAAAATCTACTTAGATTTTCAAAAAGCTTTCGATACAGTCCCCCATAAGCGTCTACTTAAGGAGATTGCTGCTCATGAATCGGTGGAAACGTATTAAAGTAGATCGAAGACTATTTCAATCGAAGGAAACAACGTGCAGTCATAAATGGTCACCAATCAAGATGGCGAGACGTAACAAGCAAAGTTCCACAGGGGTTCGTGCTGGGTTCATCGCTTTTTCCAATATATGTAAGCGAGCCTATTCTCAAATTTTGCTGACGATACAAAGCTGGGTGGTAAATCGATTACACTTACCGATCAACAAAATCCAGAGAGACTTAAACATTATTGTGGAATGACCATAAAATTGGCAGATGAAACTCAACATTGATAAATGCAAGTTACTACAAGAAATAAATTTGGTTGGCCAAATAGTCCTGACTCACTTAGGAAGCGGAAAGAAAACAACAAAATTTTATGGAGCAACACCAACATTAATTTTTTAACCTTACTCTTTCGACAAGCAGCTGGTGTACGTTGTTGCTGTTGTTTGTTGCTTCTGCGCAGCTGATTTCTCTTTGTGCAACCCCAACTGACAGAAATGAGTTTGGAAGAAAGTGAAATTAGAGTTTTGATTTGCTACTGTTAGGAGCGAAAACTTTCTACAAGAGTTGCTGTGAAGGAAACTTGCAATACTGAAGGAGAAGGCACAATCTTTCAGGCGAAGGTCTCGAGATGGTACAGATGTTTCAACTCCGGGGATATTACCCTTGACGATAAATCACGTTCCGGCCGACCATTAAATTTGTTACGGACAGTTTCGTATACTGGCCGATCGCTGGAAGAAGATCGTAGAGAAGGATGGACTTTATTTTGATGAATAACTTTTGGTGTTGATCCATAAAATTTTGTTGTTTTAAATTCCGCTTCCTAAGTGAGTCAGGACATTCTAGCCAATCTAATACAAAAACAAGTAGAAAAAGTTAGAAGAGAACATTTTCTTCGAGATTTCTGTTTGTATGTCAATTACTTTCCCGTACAAGCCACCAAATGTAGTCGCCCATCATTTTTTCATTGTTTACTTCAGGGTATCTATTTTTAAAGTTCAATATATCATAATGAGTTTACTTCCATATTCCCATTAAACTTGTCAAGATGGACATCAAGGATAAGCACCTTCAGAGACACACTGTAGCCCATTTGGACTTAGCCTTTCACTAAGTTCTCGACGAGTTACAAATAATTGTCAGCATTGTGGTTGCCCCCAGAGCCCAGACACAGTGAAACAAAACTGTTCTAGGATTCTTTTTCCTATTTACTAAGCTCCTCAGGGAATTTTAAACACACTATGATTTTTCTGGTCGAAAAAAGACACCAAGTTTCACCTTTGCCTCAGAGTGTTTGAAAAAGAAAGTTCAAGGTGCTTGAAGGCTGCAGACTCTTAGTTAAGAGCTCTAACAAACTGCTTCATGAGAGCAAGTTTTAACTGTAATAAAGGAAACAATCTCTTTTAGGGTCTATCAATTACTCATGATTGACATTAGGCCCTCCAAAAGGGAATTTGTTTTGGTAATGTGCTATGGTATCCCTATGGTCCCAAAGACAGAGATGCTATGGAAACTTGGTAAAAACCTGCCTGGAGACCCAACAAATATGCTACCATTTTAAAGTCTCCAATCACTTTCCAGCCATATTCCTTATAAATCAAAGCTTGTAGCCGAAGCTTGGCGCTGTTGTATTCCTCTTTGAGATATACTGAATGAGCCAAGGAAATGGAGTGATACCTATTCCAATTATGGGTAAGTACAGCTTTAATGCTTGTTGAGAAGCTGTCAATTAAGAGCCTCCACTCATCTGGATTACATTTAATTGCATTCAACAGAGCAGAGCCATCATTGCAGTAGTATAACCATAAAAGATAAGTAAAGAATCTTGAGAAATATTTATGAATTTTCCTTTGGCTTGTAACGTGCACATTTTCATTCAGCAAATCCCACTCTTTGAGCCTAGAAATCAAAGGCTCAGCATTTAACTTTGACAAGCCCGGATCTCTCACAATTTCATTGAGGTCACTTTGGTTTGGATAGTATGGATAGTATGGATTCCTTTCAACAGCCATATCTCTGACACTGTAGTTCATATCTTTACTTATATTATCACCTTTTAATTTGTGCTTTCATCAGATGGAGGCCTATTCCTATCTGGAGATATAAGCACAGGAAGATCAGCACTGTGTGGTTCTGGTGCAATAAAGGATGGAAGATAGGGATAGGAAATAGCAGGTGCATTTTTGCCACTTCGATGCATAGAAGAGTCAAAATGTAGAAATAGCAGTTGTTTGAGTGGTTAATGGCTTACGCCGATTCCTGTTTATGGCAAACTTCATGACTCTTCTTTCTCTTCTATACCATCCTGTTAATTTAAAAACAAGGTCTGCAGACCAGAAGTCGTGTGCTCTCACTTATTCTATTTTATAACATTACGATGTACAAAACTTTGAATAATTCCAGGACTAATCTTGGGGGAGACCTTGGCAATTGCATCATTCGAAAGAGAATGTAAAAAAACATAATGGTTTCAAATTTCGTTAGAATAGGCCGAATAGTTATGATGTTATTGCCAAATAATTCCTCCGCTAACGTTCGGAGGACTTTTACAATTATACCATTCGAAAGAGAATGTAAAACAACATAAGGGCTTTAAATCTCGTTAGAATGGGCCGAATAGTTATGATGTTATTGTCACAACAAAATAATTCCTGGGCTATCCTTGGTAGGGCTTTGGACATTATATCATTCAAAGGAGAATGTAAAGCAACATAAGCGTTTTAAATTTAATTATAATCGGCCTAATAGTTATGATGTTATTGCCAAATAATTCCAAGGCTAACCTTGGGAAAGATCTTGGAAATTATACGAGTATCGTTCTAAAGAGAATGTAAAACAACATAATGGTTACAAATCTTCTTAGATTTGGCCCAATAGTTATGATAATATTGTCAAAACAAAATAATTCCCGGGCTTAACTTGAGAGGACCTTGGCAATTATATCACTCGAAAGAGAATCTAAAACAACATAAGGGTTTCAAATATTGTTAGAATCGGCTAAATAGTTATAATGTTATTATAAAAAAAAAAAGTAAAAAGGGGACCGAACGACATAGTGAGGTGTAGAGTCGCCCACAACTAAAAAATATTTCATTACTATTTTTTCTTGCAAACAAACTTTCTTATATGTAACCTGCGCATATCTTCTGCGGACGGGGTGGCGCATGGCCAGAAACGCTTAGCCAAGGTGACACACCTACTACATTTTCCCATCCATCATCAGAGTCCAGCTATCTGGTTTCACCTGAAAATTTCATTACATGCGTTTGTGTGTCACAGCAAGGATATCTCTAGTACAGTCTAGCGACCCACTTCTTCGACGCCCACGCTGTCTCATTCTTATCACTCGAGATCTATACACTCTCTTTACCACCCTTTCATCCTACACTCTCTCTAGGTGGCCATACCATCTCATCACACCTCTATCTGCTCTTTCAAGCAAACTCCCTTTACTTCCACATCTCTCTCGCACTTTTTCTTTTCTCAATCTGTCAATCAACTTCACACCACAAATACTTCTCAGACATGTCATTTCCATAACTTCAACCTTCTTCCTTTCCTTCGCACTCAACGCCCATGTTTCACATCCATAAAGAGCAGTAGGAGCCACCACTCCCTCATACAATCCCATTTTCACCTACCTGCTAATTCGCTTCCCTTTCTTGAGACTCATTATCGCACCATATGCTTGCCCTCTCTTTTCCATTCACTGCAATATTTCATTTTTCACCCCTTCTATCAGCTGCCAGATCCACACCCAAATACTTCAAACACTGCACTTTTTCTAGCCTCCTCCCATTTAGACTTATTAGTTTCTCTTTTGTGTCAGCTACCAGCACTCAATCATCTGTAAGCAACAATTGTTCTAGCTCGTACATCTCTCCATTTTTACTCACTAATGCTGCACCCCTACCTCAAACTCTCGCTTTCACCTCTCTCACAACAACATCCATATACAGATTGAACAGCCAGGGTGACATCACGCATCCTTGTCTGAGTCCAGTTTTTACACTGAACAAGTCACTTCCCTTACTACCAACCCTCGCACATGCTTTACAGTCATCATAAAAGCTTTTAATAGCTCTTATTAGTGTGCATTCAATCCAAAGCATTCTCTACACATTCCACACCCTCTTTCGGTCCAATTTGTGATACGATTCCACCAGATCCATAAATGCCATGTACACAGTTTTATTCTTTTCCAGGTACTTCTCACATATATTCTTCAAGGTGAAAATCTGATCCACGCGCCCTCTCCCCTTCCTAAATCCCCTTTGTTCTTCTCCAATCAGACTTTCCGAGCACCTCCTAACTACTTCACTCAAGACTCGTCCATATACCTTTCCAGACACACTCAACAGACTTATACCCCTATAAAACAAACATAATAGATTAAATAATTGTGAAATTTAATATTTTCCTCTTTTCTTTCCAAAGTTTTCTTGTAGTGTTCAGAAGCAAAATGAGGGTCCCAGGGTTTGTCTTGATCCCTGACTGGCATGACAAATTATGCTTTGTAAACTTCACACATTCTCACATAGGTGCTGTCACACCAAACCTTTTTGCTCTGGTTTTGATGAACGGTCGGTAGATATAACAGAATGCATCTGTAGAATGATTGCAGCCTCTTAATGCCATTTGTCTTCTCATGTGTTCACTATGGTAGCTAGAGCTGAAATTATAGCAGATCTGTGAATCTCTGTATAAATATTTCTGAAAAATATTCCAGAATATTCCAAAGGTTCTAGAAGATTTTAGGGCTGCTGAGTTCTGGCAAGTTCTAGAACATTTTGAAACTTAAAAAAATTCTATTAAATACTAGAAATATCTTATTAAATCTAGAATGTTTGGAAGGTTTCTTTAAAAAAATATTACTCTGAAAATAAGATTTACAATTTTCTACCATTCTTTGACACAAATTAAAGCCTACAGCTTGTTATATATTCTTATTTTTTTCCAAAATTATTAATACCCTAGCGTTACTTTTTAGATGGGCAAATTTAGAAATTCAGTGTCCTATCTACGAGTACAAAAGCAAAGTTGGTGATCAAAATCGATTTTTCCATTTATTTTAATAAAGAACAACTAGATAATAAAACTTTTAACTCAGTAACAAGAAAAAAAAGTGAAATTGTGTTTCATTCTTTTTCCTTGTTTACAACATATGTATGAAGGACGCCAGAAGAAGCCTTTAATCTCGATTGCCTGAATCTAATTGTGAAGAATGGAGGCAGTTCTGCGATGGATTAGCAAGTTAATAGTGGATTCACTTTGTTCTATAATAGAACTGAATGGATTACCAAATTCACGTAATGCTACAAACAGTTTCTTAATAGGGGCGACATTTTCCAAGATGATAATGCGCCGATTCAAAGAATTAAAAGTGTTAAAAACTGGCACAAAGAGACAACAGTGTTGCAACCAACTTTGATTGGAGCCTACAATCACCACATCATGAAGTGATTTAACATTTTTGGTGTGTTTCGGAGAAGCGAGTAAGTGACTATTTTCCTCACCAACATCTCTGAAAGTGCTGGAACAGATTAGGAAATAGACTAAAATTTCTGTTGCCCCCCTCCAAAATTTGTACGATTCTATGCCTCGACTTATTCAGCAGTTGTAGGAATACCAACTCTACTACATATTATTTTTTTTTATTTAACATTGTGCTTCTATTAATGTTTTGATCTCAGTGCCTCGCACCAAGCCCCGCCAGAGTTGCACATATAACCTACATATGATGTAGTGTTATGTAAACAAGGTTAAGAAATACCTTCAAATGTTATTTTTCCTTTTAGTTTTACTCCCCTTAATTTATTATATTTCCTCTTTTGTTTTTCTCCAAATTACCAATAAAAGTAACATTCATTCGGATGATAATATTGTACAAGAAACTATTAACTAGGTAATCTTTAATTAATTAAAATCAATATATAAATTTCTATTAACTTTTAATAATGAATTTGAATACATGATTGCATGCCATTTCAAATGTAAGGGCGGTGGTATTGTTTGTGTATTCCTATCTCTTATTTTTTCCGTAACAATAATGATCTATATTTTCGTAACTGAAGCTTATTTTCAATGACAATAATAATTTAATAATTACTCTTTGATACAATAGCCATATTTCTACATTATCATGCTTGCGCAAGGAATTTTCTACCGTACTCTTTCTAATTTTTATTTACTTTGGTCTCCTTTCTCTACTAAATGCTTTATTGAGAATGAATTAATTCGTGGGTGAATATCTATTTGTTATTATGATTAAATGTAGGTCAGTATATTTAAATTTGGGCCTATTTATAGCTTTACCGGTGGGTAAGCATTGATTACGTTCATTTTATATTCATTTCCTTTGCAATTGAATTTTTTTGTCTAAGCCAAGAAATTATTTTCAACAAATATTTGCCGGAATTTTGTTGGAACTTTACTGAATTCGGTGACATTGAATTCTGTTATTTTCACCTTTTTCAATTTTTGTTAAACATTGTTTAATTTAAAGTCGGAGAAATAGCCATAATAGAGAAGGAATCTATCATAGAATCACGTGGCAATCAGTCAAGACTTAGAAGAGGAGAAAAATGGTCCCTCCCCCCCATAAATGTGTCGGTTTTACAGGTTAATGGCACAAAGAATGAGTGAATGAAGGATTAAGGTGAGTTTGGAGTAAAAATTATTTAATCTCGATAAAGTTTAAGAGATCAAACATGATCCCTCCTCAGTCGTAGATCTTCAGGTAGATCTCCGGATTCCGAACACCAAATATTTGGTCAAAAAGAGACCCAGAAGACAACTGCTTTCGTGGCCTGCCAAGGGGAAGTGTGATTAGGCCACCTCTCGCTTCCTAATGGTACATGTAAGCCCTTGAGGCATGTAAACCCCGTTGTTTAAAGTTTTGCCCTTCTCTTTATACCTATTGTTAAATTAAAGTGGATTACTTGGAGTAGGTACTTATACACATTTTCATATTTCCTAACGCCATCTCTTTTCTTATTTTTTTATTTTGTATTAACCTTAAAACGGAGACGGTTTTCGTTAGTTTTCGATTTATTTCTTAGAATAAAACTTAAAACGCGAATATTCACAGAAACACAAAACTTTCGTTGATGCAAAATAGGTCTTTTCTCAAGCGCTGTAAATTTCTCTTTTTCAAAATGTATCTCGACCTCATGATGCTGGTCTGTTTTACGGTGATGTTGCAAAGAAATTCCGCAAGTACAAGAGTGATTAATTTTCCGGTGACTTTCGTGATATAATGTTTAGTTGTAGCATGATAAATTTCATTATTTATTCAGCTTAAATATATGGCAATTGCAATTAGTAGTTAGTAAACCGTGAAAAGTAATATATTTCATTTTATTTATTACTGAATTACGTACCACAAATTTACTAAAATCTATCTGAGTCCACTCTATAGATAAACTCGCGGCCAGTTGAGATTCATCCGAGGACTTGCCATTCCACAAAGCCAATTCGTTTGAATTATTCACCTCGTCTTCGATTCTCATTGGAACAGAACGATACCGTGAATAACACAATCAACAGCCTTCCGATATTTGAAAGGAAATGAACATGTTGTCAATCCAATTATCAAAATTTGATTTATAATACACCCTGTCTTCTGAAGGCAATGTATTTATACCATTTGCTCAAATGGAACCGACGTCTAATAAATATTGGATACCATAACTTACCCAAAATATAAACATAATTTATAGCAGAGAGAAAGGTGTCGTTCACGACCTCGACAGAATCAGAACTACAAAAGATCAGTTTGTATGGCCATTCAAGTGTTCTTCCCTACTTTTTTACCTATTCCAGCTTTACTGCCACCATTACAATATTATTAAAAAAAAATATATGACGGAGATTCATTAATTGGTTTCCAATTAAAAATCCATTTTTTATATCTATTGCGATTTTAGTGAGACAATGGGTTGAGAAACGAAAGGATACTCGAAGGATTAGATTTACAAAAGAGTAGACATACAAGTTACTAGGGAGAAAAATGGGCAGAAAACGAAAGAAGTAGTCAATGAATAAACGAGGAAATGATAGTCGAAGTTAATAGAACAGGTAGTAGAGAGAGGAAAATCTAGTGAAAGAAGTCAGTAGGAAGACGAACAAGTAGACAGAGAAGAGGGCAGAGAGAGATGAAATGGGAGTCGAAGGAATGGGAAGACAGCGACAAGAATAGAAACAAGAATGGGTGTAGAGAGTGGATAAATAGAATGAGCAGTCAAAGGAGTGGGTACCAGAGACAAGAATAGGTAATCAAAGCAGTAAGTAGTTTAAAAAAAATTATGTTCCCTTATAGGGGCAGCCAGCAAGGGAACAGAAGCAGAAATCCCTATTTTTAACTAGCCCATCCAGCGACTGACTACAAGGGCATAAGTTGCCCTAATTAAAAATTCACCCAAGGGCTAGCTAGCCTACTTTAAAATTCTCCTAATCAAAGAAACCAAAGAAAAAACGAACAAATAAATACAAGACAAAACAAGAAGCAAAATAAAATAAAAAGGAGTAAGGACGATTAGGCGTGGCATGTGATCGGAGAGCGAAACTCTGGTCTGGTCCCTAGGACCCCGCCGATTCTTTAGCACCCTCACAATAATCTCGACATCAAGCCAGCTCAAAATAAGCGTGGCGACTGCCTAGTAGGGCATAAGTCGCCGTACTTATATCACAGCCTACTACCTGGCTATATTAGTAAAAAACAGAAATAACTATGTAATTAACAAATAACAACGATAAAAATGGAAGGCAAATAAAACAAAGAAAAAACTTAACAAGAAGGAAGCGTGCTTTCGCGTCAGGGGTAGGCCCGCCCTCCACCGCTGCAGGAACATGCGATCTACAACAAGGCAAAAGACTGTAAAATAAAGTGGAGGAGCCAGCCTCCTCCGAAAAATCGTAAAGTTTACAAGTCGGTGTGCACGAACCCATCCCCAAGTACAAGGAATAAGCAGTAGCGAGCCTGTTCGTCCCGGTACCGGGACAGGTAACGTGCGTAGAGATCACAGAGACTGGGAGATTAAACATGAATGTGCCGAACAGTCTGGGGGACAACGCAGTCTTTACAGTATAGCACAAGCGAGCGCTCCCTCAAATAGTGGTGCGTCCCGCGAGTATGTCCAATTCAGAGAGGACAGAAAGCAGTCTGAAGCCGTTGTGGCATTGGGGGGTAAGAACTTTAAGTTCCCCTCGACCATCTCCCATCTTATTTGCCAAGCCTCCTGTAGTGCAGCCCGTATTTCTGCAATGTAGTCGGTGTGAGACAGAGCAAAACGCTGGTCTGGTCGCCCATTCCTCGCGGACTCTTGGGCGCTCTCATCGGCGTGCTCATTCCCCGTAATTCCTACATACCCACGAACCCAGCATAAGATAATCTCGACATCCGCCCGACTCGCCAAAACCGTAGGGTCATGGATATCTCAAACTAGAGGGTGCGGAGAGTTCAATGCCCTGAGAGCACTCAGGGCGCTTTGAGAGTCGCTATAAATCACAATCAGGTCTCCGAAGAGAGCACTACGCGTTATCACCCGTACCGAGAGGTTTATTGCAACGAACTCGGCCGTAAAGACAGACGCAGCACCTGGTATAGCCCAGGTGACTTCAAACAAAGGGGATAAAGCGTGAAAGCCAGACACCTCCTGGATCTTTGAGCTATCTGTGTACACTGGTACGGATCCTGCGGGACACGAAGTGTGCTCTAAGAAACTAAAATGTAATACACCGGCCTATGATAACTTTGGGAACAGAGGCGTGAATACTAATAGTCATAGGCGATACCCACCATGTTGGTGTACTAGGCAGAAACAAAGACGAAACCAGCCCGAAAGCTACACCGCGCTCTCGAAAGAGTTTTCTTGCAATAAATCAAAAGAGTTAAGAGTATAACTGGCGTCTCTTGGCAGCATATGCACCCTCAAGATCGGTTGTAGATGCAGTGAGAGCTGTTGGCGAGAGAAGCGAGCGCCGGGATCGCGCGTACAGACGAATAATTAACTGTTTAAGTGGCAGGGCGAGTGGAGTATCTCCAGCATCGACAAGTACGCTCTCAATGGAGGACATGCTGAAGGCTCCGTTCACTAAGCGGAGACCAGTGTGGTGGATTGAGTTCACCTTCCAAAATACATTCTCGGCTGCGAATGCATATATCTCGCCTTCGTAGCTAAGCTAAGAACGAACAAAGGATTGATAGAAAAGTAAGGCAGTAGCCCTATCAGTACCCAATGTGCTGAACGTCAGGGAACGAAGAATATCCATGGGGTAGGTACAAGAGACCCTAAGGGTGCGAATATGGGCCTCCCAATCAAGGCGTCAGTCAAATACAAGTCAAAGGAAAGGGTGCGAATCCACCACTTACAGAAGAAATCCGCTTAAGAACAAGTCCCAGTCGAAGAGGGGATGTGGATATTGGTAGAAGTGCATCACCTTAGTCTTGGCCAAGGAAACCCTAACTCTGTACTCTTCGGTATTGTGAAATATGCGGTTCCATGCCTGTTTGGGTCGAAATTCCAGAGTTCGGATCTGGGCCGCACCAAAAGAGATCGAAACATCGTGCAAGAAGAGCGTAGCGAGAACATCTTCCGGCAGCAACGAGGTGATACCGTTGATGCTTAGGGCAAGTAATGTGACACTGAGGGCACTTCACTGCGGGACACCCTCTTTCTGGTTCATTAGGCCAAAAAGGGGTTCCCCCCCACCTTACGCTGAATTGAAGAACTCGCAAAAACTCGAAATAAAGATTGGGAGGTGTCACCTTGCTTCCATCACGTGTGGAGAGTCTTCATGATACCGTATCGCACTGCGGTATCATAAGCCTTCTCCAGATCGAAAATCACCATAGCCTAGTTCTCTCTAGGAATGAAGTCCTCGCAGACCGAATTTTCCATCGGAGAAGAACCTCCGTTGTGCTGTGGAACTTACCTAAGCCGCAATGTGCGGAAAAAATGTAATTTCCATTCTCCAAAAAAAAGGGCTCTTTTATCATTTACCAAGTCTCTATCAACTTGTAAAGGCAGGACTTTACCTATCATCGTGTGTGGAGAGTCTTCATGATACAGTATCGCAATGCGGTATCATGAGCCTTCTCCAGATCGAAAATCACCATGGCCTAGTTCTCTTTAGGAATTAAGTCCTAGCAGACGGCATTTTACAATGGAGCAGAGCGTCCGTTGTGTTGTAGAACTTGCCTAAGCCGCCCTGTGTGGAAAACATGAGGTCTCCATTCTCTGGGAAAAAAGCTCTTATATCATTCACCAAATTATGCATCAACTTGCAGACGCGGTAAATTAGAGATTAGGCGGAAACAGGCTGGGTAGAGTGACCTCTTCCCGGTTTGTAAAAAGCAAGCACAGTAGTGATTCGCTAGGAGTCTGAAAGGACGCCCTCTGTCCAGATCCTGTTGAACAAATCTGACAAAAATGTTATGCCTCGCTAACCTAGGTGTCAAATCATGGTATACGGGTCATCGTTTGGATCAGGGGCAGAATCGCGCACGAAGCGAGAGCGGGACGCACCTCACTCAATGTAAACATGTCGTTGAAGGGTTCTGCCCCTCTGGATGTAAAGTCTAGTCAGGGGCCTTCAGCAATATCATGAAATTCATGGATGGTGCCGGGTAGCATCCCAGTTAGATCACAGGGAGAAAGCGGTTGCCGGATCCGAGATTGCCTCCCCTTTCTTCTGGAGATCGGGACTTAATCCTGCAAGAATTTGCACTGAGTTCTTCTGACCAGCTTCAACAATTCTGCAAGAGTTATCTTCTCGTTAAAAGAAGACAGGCATACCCCAAAGAAAGAACGTGCGAAATGTTTCAAAATATACCGTAATCTAACCCAAACTGAACGAAATACATTAACATTGAAAAAGTTCGGGCGCCACGATTATAGCACATGTAGTCATGTCGCTTATGTCTAAAGGCTGTCTAACATTCGACTGACCACTATGAAAGCGTTCTCGTAAAACATTAAGAGACGTTCTAGTAATATTACTCAGGTACACGGCGATGAGTTTGCCGGAGAAACAAATTGGAAATTCGGAACACTGCGCCCGCTGCAAGCACCACCATGGGATTCTTTTATGGTGGCAGTGGCCCAGAAAATGATAGTAAAATTGGAAAGGGGGTACTACGATGAATATCATCGACAACCTCTCACCATAAAATTAGGCTGTCATCCAGAGATCACACAGATATATCGAAGCAGGAAAATGAAGGCTCCTCGATCACTGATGCCTAAACTCATCCTTGGGATTGATCATGTAGTCCTTCCCAGAGTGAGTGTCTACTGTTAAAATCCCTGGGAAGTATACAGGGTCTCGGCAACCGTGCCAGAATAAGGCAGAAGTCCCCCGCGTCGAAGTCGGCTGACGGTCGAATGTCGGTAGAAATAGCATTATTTCTTATATACCGGTGTGGCTGCACTGCCATGCCTAAAACGAGGAATCTGTAGGAAATAGACGAATGTAGACATCATGTATTGTGGTGGGATCGCGAGACCCTTATACCTCTGTAAGGTGGGCAAGGAACTCCTCCAAAGCATGGCTGATGGTGGAATATATGATGAAATTAAAGTATACCGCCTATCCAGGTGTAGCTGCACTGTGATGCCTGGAAAGAGTTATATATATTAATTTTAAAAAACGGAGCCTTCATGCCGGATGAAAATCGAGCATCCTCCTGCCCGGGCCCCATCCCGTGGGGGTGTTTTCAGTAAACCCTTATACCCCGGGATGGTTGGCAGGGGGTACGCGCACAGCACGGTCTGATGCTGGAGGATAGCTAACGGTGAATTGTAGGAGACGAGACTCCGTAGCTTTTCCCAGTTGTAACAGAAGCCGTAGCAATTCTATTGATGAAATATGACTTCCAAGTCTAGCTCAGAGGAGATTTGCAGGCCTTCATCAAAGACAATAACCTCACTGAAATGGCCGTGCGCGTCGCAGAGGCAGAACTCCGGCGATGTTGTCTCGAGTTACCTCTAGGACTATTTCCACCTTAAGACTGGCCTTCTAAAGGCCATCTCCTACCTAGCTGCGAGGTATTTCAACCGTCGATCTAATGGGCCTATGGCCCGTCATGAACGTCACTGGATTCACTACCCGCCACCACTCTAGTCTGACCCCAACAAGGAAAAGGCTGATTAAGGGGCTCTTGTGTGCTTAGGCAGATGTAGCTAAAACAAACACTATACAACATCACCCCACTCATGAGGAGCCTAAGGGCAAATCCCACACGTGGCGTCGTAGGCATGTCGGAATGGCGGATCGGGTTTAGTGACAGGCCTCGTAGAGGTTGGAGTCAACACGCCCATCACGCAATTAAAGAGGATTCAGAGCTGTAGTTCAGGACGGACCCTATAAGAACGTGCCAATTAAAGTGGGTGAAGATGTAATAATGGAAAGGCACATACAAGTATCGTGGGCACCTATCAGTTTTCCCCTTGACCTAGACCCAAAATGGATACTCCCTATGTTTTGGGGTCTATCCTTGCGGTTACTGGGCCCAGGAAGCCATATTGCTCATCCAGGTACAAAGAACGGTTCCGCGCTGCGGCATACTGAGAATGGGAGGTTGTGTTTCTCCTCCATGTTCCATTTGTAGCAACGGGTTTTGCCACGAGATACAGCATCAAACTTCTTGTGGGCAGACAAAAGGCTGAGGGATTAGTCGTAGAAAAACGAGCACTTAGAGATGGAGAGGAGAAATCGCACAAACAATTTACTCAGGTCTAGTAAATTAGCAGAAGAAAAACTCGACATCCTTCCGTTTTGCAGCATCCGTGACTTCACAGATACTGCAAATTATGGGATTCAATACAAAAATGTCATTTTCTGTGAGACAATATCTGTTAGACAGAAAGCTTGAGGGGAGCGTACCATTAAATGACGCTACTTGCCTCGAATCTTTCCTATTTGGATACGGCAAAAAACGAAGGGAAACCATACTGAGCGGTGTATTACAACAATATCGGTCATACTAATAAACGCAGCGCCCGTAAAAACCTATCCGGTTTTAAATAGAGGAGTCTTGCATTGAAACCAACCCACTATTAGAACTTTGAGCAATATCTATAGTCTGTACTGTGCCACCGCTCCTGTGGGATAAAATGTGAGCTCCAAGAAGAAGGACTACAGTAGTTCCGGTTCTGTAGAAGCTTTAGAAGAAGGCGTGGCGACCAACATTCAAAAGTAGTGCCGTCCAAGGTGATGTCTTAGGCATAATTAACGGCGCTACCTGCCCGAGAATTACTTCAAGCTCTCGAAGGTGTTTGCTAGCTCTAAACTTGAAAGGCTTTAGACATAAATGGCATCTTACGTCAGCATATTCACCATCGAGATCGGCCGCAAATGAAATGAGAGAGGTGCCGAACCCTTGAATATAAGCGATATTGCAGTGTGTACTACGAAAGGTGAGCGTAATTACCCTTCATCGACAAGGGTATTCTCTATAACAGAAGTGAGAAATGAACCAGTCACTGAGTGAGGGCTATTTTGGTGGGTTGAGTCCACCTTCCGCAATTAAAGCTCAGATATTGATGAATATAACTCTCAGACCCGTAGTCTAGCTTGCAACCAACAAAGAAGCTGGAAACATTGAAAGAGACGCTATCAGAGCCCTGAGTGTTGAACGTTACTGGGCAAAGGATATCCATGGCGTGGATATAAAAGACCTGGATGTTGCATATGTGCTCATCCCAGGCGAGGCATCTTTTGAAAACAGGATCAAAGATATGATGCCACTTTAGGAATTTAGGAACAGGCTGGGTCAGGGTGAAACCCATCATTGTTAGACAGAGAGATGCGGTTCCGAGCCAAGTGGAGTAACCGCTTCAAGATAGGCTTCTGGGCCACATCAAAAGACTTTGAAAAGTCATCTACTTTGCGAGAATATCTGGCAATACCAAGAGGATACCGTTAATGTTCACGGAAAAGAGAGTGAAACTTAGGGCAATCTCTTGCATGGCGCCCTTTTTCAGACCCTTTTGACCGGAGAGCACTTCACCAATATGTAGGCGGAATCAAAGATCTTGCAGGAACTCATCAAAATATTGGAAGAGAGGTCCCCTTACCCTAGTAGTATGGAGCGTATCCATGATATCGTATCGCTATGCGGTATCAGATACCTTCTCCATGTTGAAAAAAAAGAGCTTAATGCTATCTACGAAGGAAGTCCTCGCATATGACATTTTCCAGTCCGCGCAGATCATCCGACGTGGAGTGGAACTTGCGGAAGCCACAATTTGCATAAGACAGGTTAGTAAGTTAGTTAGCCAAACCTTCCACGATACTGGGAGGATCTCCGACCAGATAATGAAATTCATATAAGGTCAGTATGACAATCTCTGGTTGGTTTGAGGGCTCCAGGGGCCAGTCTTCTTTAGGGGAGAGGTGCCAGGAAGTATTATGTTGTGACACCAAACAGCGTTCAGGTGGAAGCCTTCGTCACCTCGGGGCAGAGGAACTGTTCCGCGTCAGAGGTACCTGGATATAGATACCCATCGGCATGATTCCTTGGAACAGAGAGTGTGTGTGTGTGTGTGTGTATGTTTTGCTGTGAAGGCGGGAGAGGAAAGAAAGCAGTGTTGTGATTGGCTGTGTGAGGTGAGAGGTGTAAGATCTACCCACCCGAAAATGGGGTGAGCACAGCGCGTCCACCAATCGGTAGCCAGATCTCTTCGTGCGCTGGCGTTTGTGTCCGCTCATGCCGGGATTCGGAATCGAACCCGGTACGGCATAGGACAGTTCACCTCCGCTCTCGAGGAAAAAGGCTACTCTAGCATTTACCAATTTTTCCATCAACTTGCACAAGCAGGGCACTAGACATTTACTTGACTCTTCCTCTTTCTCAAAATATTAGATTAGTCCAGTTATGACCGAAAATGTTTATTTCCGCTGACGACAAGTAAGCATGGAGTAATCCTCCCTCTTTCATTCTCTGCAATTTCTTTACGGACAATATGGAACTTTTTCCCTCCTCTAATCATCTTACCTGTTTTACATAGGTTAATTGAACGTTCTATATCAGTTAAATATATAGGCCTATAGGAGAGTAAGAATTCTTCGCCGTTTATAGATGTAAGAGTCAACATTATGAATAATTAGGGGCTTAGTTCTTTTTACTATAAGGCTACAATTTCTCATGAATATAAATATATTACTTTCCATATTAAGACAAATCTGTCAAAGAGATCCGTTCTCTTTTTTTTACCTCTCTGTGCATATCGAACATGTGACCACATTTCTCTACAAAAATGAAATTAATCCATTAATATGTAATGTTATTGAGCTTAAATATCTCTACTATTGATTAATTAACATGTGCCATTCTAAAGCCAGATTAAACTTATATTCTTTACAACCTCCAAAGAAAATGGATTTGAAAGAATGTATAATTTTTCAGTATTTGCCATCTTAACTACTTTTAAAACTACGCCAATAATAATAAAACAATAATAATGATATTTTAATAAATCTCGGGCAAGGCTGCATCCCTCAAACCAAGAGGCCAAGGTTTACTTGATCCCTTGTAGAGACGGTTCCAAATCATACTTGGTTGAATCGAGTCATTTTGTTAAAAGTATTAAAGAAAACCGTTTAGATATCAAGCATGCAATTCCTGGGTCCTAACAACCACTCCACAAACGAGTCACTCTGACAAGGCTCCGGTGCAACCACCACCAAAATCTAAACAATTACAAATACCGCATCGGCCTGATCGACACTGACATCTGCTCTTACTGGTACCTGGGACCTGACACAGTCCAACACATATTCACAGCATGACCACCACAAGTACAGGTGAGACAAACCTACAGAGACGCGGATTGCAGGATCTCCGAGAGAATACAGTCCCTGTCGGCGGAGTTCATTATTGTTGCCGGCGTAGAGGAGGTGAGCCTACCCGGGGGAAAGATAAGTAAAGGGGGATGTGGATTGGGGCATAATGGTATAGAGTATCGGTTGGAAGCACGACGAACTTTCCTCAGTATAAGTTCGAATCCCCATCTTGAACGGATATAATATTATTCAAATTATCGTTAAGGCTATTTTGCGGCATTTAAATTCATTATTATTATTAATGGATTAAGAGCGCATCACCAGGTGAGATTTCATTATACTTTATCTGCTTCGAAGACAAATGAGACTCATTGAAATTTTTCCCCACTTGAATAAAGAAAACGAATGAAAATTAGGGGAAACAATTTATTTCTAAAAAAATAAAAGCAAAGCATACGTCGGCATTTGTGAACAAAGCTTTTAAAAGATGAAAGAAACCTTTGAAGTTGGGTGGACTGGAAATGCGTACCGGTTATAAAGGTTGAGTACACTTACCTAGAATAGGAAGACCTGCAAGAGGGGTCAAGTCTTTGGAATCTGATTCTATTGGGAACGATGGCATGTCCTATTACGAGAAGAAAGAATGGGAATACAAAAGACAGAAAGGAGAGTAAATAATAGGTACATTTCGAAAATATTTCTAAAATGCTGTTGAAATCAGCTCCAATTAGGTTTAAAAAGATAGCACATAAGGGCGGAAAATACCTCCTTTAAACACCTCTCAAGGAATACACACTTGAGTAGTTTACATACATATGTAAACTCGTATAACGATACGTTTTCTTTCTGATATTATAAACAATAATTCAAGAAGAGAGAGCCACTCATGGCCGTTTTCTCTTGTTATATATAAATTCCTTTATTAATCAAGAGAACCGCTGTTTGTGATGTCATTTAATGTATGTGTCTAATTTTGGAGGCTCATGATCGTTACTCATAACAACCCCTAATGCAGTAAATCATGTGAATATAAGTGATGCCTAATAAAACATGACGCAAAGAAAGATTAATGATTCATTAAAGAGAGTAAGCTCTTCGCTCTCTTTTATACCCAAATAAAATACGGGTATTCGTGCCAATAAACTTTGAAGTCCATTGGCAAGGTTCTTCGGAGTCGTCTCGTTGACAAGAAAACATAAAAATCCCAGCAATTATAATTATAGTTGAAGTGTAGAAAAGTTGAGTAAAACAGAGGAGAGAATTCTAATGAGTCACTTAATCACCTGCAAATGTAAATATAGTACATTCTCTCTCCATGTTTAGAGAATGATTCAAAGATTTGAAGATCAAGGTCAAGTTTACGACCTCTCTGATCTCAAGGCCCACCTAGGCGGCGCACCACTCGAAAGTGGTGAGAGGCGTCGACACAGAACTCTGTTTCCCACTCTTCGAACCATTGATTCTAGCCAATAGTAAAGTACTTAAAATTACTAAAACAAACGCAGTACGAAAACAGAAAGAAGGGTGATTGATTTAAAGGGGTTGGTGCGCATAGACCTGAGCTTTTGGTAACAAATTTTAAATTGGAATTTTCTACGGTTTTGTAGTAGCATAGATGGATGTGTATTTTTTTAGGAGAACCTAGTAAAACCTTACCAGCAAGATTTTTTTTTAATCCCGTTCTTAAATTATAGAGTTAGTGATGATGATGATGATGATATATATATATATATATATATATATATATATATATATATATATATATATATATATATATATATATATATATATATATATACCATGATTTATTTTACAAAGCTCGACACAACGCGGACACAACGTTTCTCGCTCATAACTAGCGATCATTCATGCGTGCGAGTAAACTACCCAGCTCCCACGGTGAAACGTCTAATTTGAAATCAGTAAATATAAAATTAGAATCTATACTACGGCAAAAGTTCACTAGTATAGATTCTAATTTTAGATTTACTGATTTCAAATTTGTTTATAGCTTCTAAAGATAGATTTTGAAATAACCCGAATCGTAGAGATTAAAGATGGGACCCGCCTATTTTGTTTTCTTTTTCCTAATCAATAAATAAATATAGATATAGATATAGAAAGAAAGATATAAATATTGATTTATTTATTTTGAATTATTTTAATACTTAGTTAGACCCTCTTTTGTTTTAATTACAGCCATTATTCTTCGTGCTCTGGATTTCACCAAACTTTCCAAAGTTTCTGGTTGTAATTTCCCCACTTAGCTTCATACAGTTCTGTTTTATTTGAGCGTCTAGCACTTCTTATTGTTTTCTTAAGGACTACATCAATTGTTCTATGCATTTAAGTGTGGGTTCTGTGGTAGGTAATCTATAGGGGTCATCCCTTTTTCTCCAAATCATTTCTTTGTGTGGTTGGAGTATGGATGGGGTATTATCCCGATGAAATAAAACCTAATTACTTGAAGGTTTGGGATAATAGTTTTAGAGAGATGGTTCTACAACTTATGGCATGATGGTATAAGTTGTTAAATTCATTTTTCTCTCGAATAAAAACATCTCCCCTAGCTGACCCTTTAGCCTTGCCAGTCAAATACCCTAACATACACACCTACTAAGCACACACCACACCGGTGTATTGCCATACCATAATTTTGTTTTCAGACTTCATCTGGTGCCTGCCTTCTAGGAGATAAGTCACCCTAATCCTCTTGCGGCCTAATCCTAAGCTAGATAAAAAAAAACATGTAAATAACAAAAAAAAACAAAAAAACAAGACGCAAAAGGCAAGAAGAAAGAAGCACGCTCGGGCGATGGGGGTAGGCCAGCCGCTCCTAAGTGCAGGATCATGCGACCAACACCAAAAAGAGTCAAATAAAAAAGGAGAAGGCGAAACTCCGCCAAAACTTCAGATAGTCTAAAAGTATGTGTGCACGAACCGGTCCCGAGTACAAGGCCCCATACCATAATCGAACGACTTCCATGCTTCCCAGATGGTACCCATAGGCAGACTTAAATGCCTCGTTAACTCTCCGCCTCACAAAAGTAGACCCGAAAGTGATGAAATTCTGCATATTTGTTACAAAGGGTTAAATTTTTAAATAATTGATAACGAAGTCGACAGCAAATCTTGAACATTTTATTTTTGTATCAATCTCTACTTGTGATAACCCTGGCTATGGAGAAGTTGGATTTGCGCTTTCCGTCCTTCTGTAAGTTCAATAGTTTTAGTAATTTTACATATTTACAACGATTTAGAATAGAAAATAGTTATAAATTTAAGCTAAAACATAAAAATAGTGGTTAAATTCTGATTTTAGAAAACATACCTTTTAGCAATTACACACCATTTATTAAAATATTAAGTCATTTAAAGATATTACTAAATTCCACATTAATATTTGATCAATTTTAAAACGTTTGATTAAACATGATAAATATATTAATCTATGAGGGGTGCTTTATACTTTTGGCCAGGGGTGTATGTAGCTCATGGAGGACAAGTTTTAAAGCTGCTCTGCTGCCCAATGGGAAAGATGGGCATTCATTTCTATTGGGTGATGCAGTCCATACGTAGGGAACGTATATCGACACTAGTTTGACCGTGTACTGTTTGGGAAGAAAAAGAAAGAGTGCGAATGCTTCAAGATGTTGGCAACAAGATTTATTAGAAAGATCAACACAATTTGCACTCCCATCTAAATTTCTTTCTATCAAACTGAATAACAGTAAGTAACGAGCTTGGTGAAAGATTTCGCCGAGCTCTTGAACCTAACGAGGAACGGTAACTGTATTTATAAGACTAAAACAAACTCATGCCACTAAACACATAAAGCTTCACTCTTAACACGCCGACTAGGGAAACTCGAGGGAGGCCCCATATACAAACAAATACTCAATATCCAACACGCTGCTTAGGCAGGCAAATACTCAGCAACCCTCAACTACCCCATAACCACACCTATAAACACCTAATTAGCAGCATCGCATAATAGATTCCATGATCACACCTGCATCCCGCCTGCGCCTCAGCCTACCTGCAACCTCACCAATTAGCGCTTCCCCATGCCTTACCGACCTTTCAGCCTCGCAAGTCAAATACCCCAACATACACAGCTACTAAGCACACACCGCACCGGTGTATAGCCACCGGCCTATCTCCTTCCTCCTATCCCCTCTTACGTAATTTCTGAAACTTTCCTCTCTGAGTGCCCTTTGCTGTAACTTGACTACAACAATCCCTCCACTTTTCTTTGCATTGTTGTCTTGTCTTGTCGCGCGGACACAGCGTTGCTCGTTCATAACTAGCGATCATTCATGCGTGCAAGTAAACTACCCAGCGCCCACGGTGAAACGTCTAATTTTAACTATATCATATGATATTTTATGATATATGATATTATATGATAGGGAAAGTGTTCAACTCTCCTGAATCTACCTTTACACCACAAATACTAATAATAATCAGCAAGTAAAGATATTGTTGTGCTACAATATAAGAAGTTCATATTATATGCATCTGTATTTATTTGCGACAGGACTTTATCCCAGGAAACGCCAGATACCCCTGCCAGTCACGGCAGATTTCCGCGAAAAGCATCGAAGTTGCAGAATCCCAAAGTCCATCAAAGATCAATTGTCTTGATAGTATAGTGGATTACATCTGGTATTATCTACTATTACTTTAGTCAAGCGAAAACTATCACTACTAAAGTAAACTATAATCTACAGAGCGAAATGAATAAATAGTTTATAGGAATATAACCAGTATAATTTAATTTAAAGGGTCCAATTTCCTATTACAAAACTTTCACCCATATTTTCATGGCTGGTCATCAAGAAATTAGATGATTTTGAAATCAATTTCCTTAATTCACGTCCCTTGCCAGGTTACAAAACAATTATTAATCACGTATAATCTTCATTGATAACTGTAGTAGAATTCCCCCCCCTTTTTGTTCTATTCTAAGAGTGCTAAGAGTGTCTAATATATATTGATATCTTAATATCTTAAAGAACAGAGCCGTTCCGAAACACGTAAGGATATCGAAAGAAACGCAAAATAATCCCAAAATAAACTTATATTTTAACTTTAACCATTGAATACACAACATCTAAACATTAATTACAGCAATACTCTGAATATTATCCTAAACAAGAATTAATTAAATTAGTTTACCCACAAAAATTGGTTAATTTCTATACACGCAACAATAATATAAGAATTAGGCTTACGGACTCATCTGGAGTTTAAAGGCCTCAGAAATGTTATTGACTCACGACGCGTGCCGTCTGTCCAGATGTAGATAAGCGAAATTACATGGTCGTTTTGGCGAGGGTAGCAGCTGGGGGGTTCACACGTTCTTCCAGGAGGGGGAGGGGTCTTCAGGACGAGAACAATTTCGGTGCTTTATGCAACACCTAGGCAGTCGTGGTCTCTCTGGCAAGAGTGAGTCGAACTTGGTTCTTACATCAAGTTAACTTGGAGTGCGGTGTGACCACCGAGTAACGAGCTCGAGGAGGAGCCTTTCTCCTTCGTTACTTATTTCCTTTATAGACGAGGACTGAACTCGGGGAGGGTCTTCTTCAAGGGCGAGGATAACAGAGGGGGGTTTCTCTGGCGAGAATAAGTTACTTAAAGTTCGGTGTGGCCACCGAGTAACGGGCCCGAGGGGAAGCCTTTTCCTTCTTCTTTTCCTAATTTCCTCAAGGACGAGGAATATCCCTGGTGTTTAAGGTGCACCAGGATATGAGGAGTCTCTCTGGCGAGAGTAAGTTGAACTTACCAAATTTAACTTATCGTTTGGTTTGATAACCAGGGACTTAGCTCGAGGATGAGCTTCTTCTTAGCCCCTTAAGGTAGGTAGCCCTGCCTCTCTTGCAGGGTACTCTTGGTCTGTCGAGCCAAGTACACTACCTCTCTAGTCTCGGTAGCTCGGTTGTGATCCGAGGACTTCGTCACCTAGAGACTGACGTATACTACCAATCCAGTCTAGGTAGCTCGGTTTTAATCGAGGACTTCGTCACCTGGCCTGACGTATACTACCTCGATTTTCCTCAGAGTTCCTCATTTATACCTCGTCACCCCACTGGGGGAGTGGTAAGGGGCGAGGAGCTTGAGGACGGCCCCAGGAGAGTTCTTTTACCAAACGGTTTTTCCCACGAAGTCAAACATCGGCTACTCGTTAGCCTTCGAGATTGGGAGAAACACGTCTCCAATTTCTTATTTGACGTGAAACTGGATCTCAATCTCCTGGGGGAGATCTTGCATTTTGACCTTTAAGGTCTTTCATGGCACCAAAATAGGCGACGCTGCGGTTACGCAATGGACCCGCCGATGCCTGGGGCAGATGTCTTTGCGGTAACCGCTTTGTGACTGCCCGCGAGTGAACGGGGGGGGATTGACTATTCCCCTACAATAACGATCTTTGCATTGCTGTTTTCTGTCTCCATTTCAAACTAAAAGCTTTACACAAAGGAATTAAGTTTCAAGACAACCGAATATAATTTTAATTTTTAATCTTAAACTCAAATTCGAAGAGTAATACTTTAATATAATTTATCATAACTCTCCAAGACAGATTCTGCAACTCCGAAAGGTCAAATGACAGTTAGTTGTTATCTGCCATATCCAGCTTTAGCTGCCCACTTAGAGCGTAGATAAGGTGACGAAAGATTAAAGATAATATCGAGTTATTCATTGACATGTTTGGAGGAGGATTAAATGTAAGGTAAATATCATTTATAATGGTAGATGAAAGTACAGAATAAATGTGAAAGACAGAATGATTATAAACATGGTATGAAATTGTTTTGTGCAATCATTGCCTAAAAATTGATTGAGTGGAACGAACAGGATGGTATACCGTATACAGTACATACGACAGACTGAGCAAAATGTTTTTAGGAAAGGCCTGAGAAAAAATGACAATACGCTCCTGTTGATGGAAGCAATATATATATGCGCGAAGAGAGAAAAACAAAAGCATGTATTCTTAATTGACATTAAAAAACACTCGACAAAGTGAACAAGGACAAGCTATGGTTAAATATTTGTCAGGTAGAAGGTGGAGAAAACATTTCACAAGTGATTAAGAGTTGTGCAAAGGTAATTCGAGTGAAAATGCTTATTGAAGGGAGAAAACTAAATTACTGCATAACGATATTAGAATAAGACAAGGGTACACTATGTCAGTAGTATTTTGACTGTCTACAAAGACTAAATCCAGTCAGTGGGGGGATTATGGATGAGTGAGAGGAAGCGCTTTACTGTCTTGGCTTTGGAGTTATAGTACGAGTGTCAAGTGGTAGAGAGCCCGCTTGTCCAGGTACCGGAACAGTTAACGGGCGAGAAGAATAACTAGACTGGGACATTACACAAGAATGTGCTAAAAAGATTGGAGGACAAAGCAGTAGGGGTATCAGGGAACAAAAGAGCACTTCATCAAAGGGCGTTAAGTCCCGAGAGTGTACCTAATTCTATGACGACAGAAAGTGAGCGGTAGCCGTCAAAGCATTGAGGGGTAGTTCCATGGGAACACTCGCGGCGAATAGCACACAAATTTAAGTTCCATTCACCATCTCCCATCTTCTTTGCCCGGAAGCCCCGAAAGTGGTCCTGATTCCTGTCATATAATCGATATGAGGAAGAGCAAAGCACTGGTATGATCACCCAGCTTTTGCGGACTCTTTTGTACCCTCATCGGCGCGCTCATTCCCAGCAATTCATACATGTCCAGCAACCATGCTGAAGATAAGCTCGACATACTTTCTGCTTGCGGCAGCCTTGTAGTCACGACTATCGCAAATCAGAATGTGCGGAGATTCCAATCCACAAGAGTACTCAAGGCGTTTTGTGATTGCCTAGTGTCAAAATTCGGTTCCCGAACAAGCATGATGCGTTATCTCTCATATCGAGTGGTGTATTGCAACCATGTCGCTAGTTAAGACAGATGCCTTGCCTGATAGAGTCCCGCTGACTTCAAACAGAGGGATACGACTTGGAAGCCGAGCTCTTCCTGGGATGTGAAACGAAGTGTGTTCCAAAAAGGCCGAACGCCACACTCCCGTCATTCTTGAAGCTTTGGAATAAGAGGTGTAGCGAAAATAGTTAAAGGTTGTGCCGTACAGGGTGGTGTTTTGGGCAGAACTCGAGGTGCGACTCGCCCGAGAGCTAGCCGGATCTCTCGAAGGAGTTTTCTAGCGCTAAAAGAAAGTGCAAATGTAATGGAAGACGTCTCTCGGCGGCCTAGGCTTAGATCAGTTCTCCTCGGATGCAGTGAGAGCCGTTGGCAACTCAGGAAGGCGCAGAGCTCGAGGATATATGTAAGTGCATAATGCACTGTGCATCGCGCATAACAAGTGGCACGTTCCGGTCAATGACAGGAGAGATCTCAATGGAGGAAGTGCAAAAGTCGCCGGTCGCAAGGCGAAGACCTGTCTGGTGGATTATTGCACCTTCCACAATACACTCTCGGATGCGGATGCATAAAACTCGCATAACTATTAAAGTTTTAAACGAACCAAACATGAGTCAAGATGTAAGGCAGTAGCACTATCAGTCCCCTATTTGTTCAACCTTACGAAACGAAGAATGTCCATCTCGGGGGTACAAAAGAACTGCCATAGGAGGCGGCCGTCAAAAATATGAACAAAGAAACGATGCGAATCGACTACTACTAGACGAACCTCGTTTGGGCACAAGTCCAAATCGGGCTTGAGGCCAAAGAAAACCAAAACCTGTGCGATTTGCATAGCGAGTTGACCACTGGGAAGCAACTAAAGAGATCGAAAGGTCATCTAAGTATAGCTTAGTGAGAACATCTTCCGGCAGCTCCGAGATGATAACGTTGAAGCTCATTCCATGTGGGACGGGCTCCTCTTGCTTCAATTGGCTAGAGAAGACTTTCACCATCAATACCCGGAATCGAAGATCTCGCAGAAATTCAAAAGTAAAGATTGGTATGCGTCTCCTCATCCCCACCATATCGAGAGTCTCCATAGTATCGTATAGCTACTCGGTATCAGAGACCCTCTCAAAATAGAAAAACACCGTGGCGTGGTGCTATCTACGAAGGAAAAACTTCAAAATTAGGCAAGATTTCTCATTAGTTAAGCAAAAGAAAATCCCTTTTTTGGACTTCTTTCCGAAATATCACATTCAAAAAGAACATACAAAACATCATAAAATAACCTTTATTTTCAAAAAGTTTCATCCGTAACTATATTTTGTATCGTTATTTGAAAGCTTTTCTTTAGAAGGATAGTTTTTTAGTCGTGGGCGACTCTATATATGAGGGGCCGTCAATAAGTTTTGCAATTTGGATATAAGGAAACGAGATATGAGGAAAAGAGTTTTATTATTTTTCAATATAACTAACCTCGACTTCAATGCACTTGCGCCACTTGTCCCTGAGGCTTCGAATTCCAGACAACCATAAATGTCCCGACTGCTCTTCAATCCACTCCTGGACGGTGAGTTGGACATCTTCATCGTCCCCAAACCGGTGTCCACGCAGTGCAGCCTTGAGCTGGTGGAATAAAAAGTAGTCGCTAGGGGCCAGCTCTGGACTGTAGGGGCGGTGGTTGAGCTCCTCGAATCCGCACTCGCGCAGGGCAGCTTGTGCAACTCTGGCCTTGTGGACTTTGACGAGGTTGAAGTCGATCATGGGGCGTGAGGTTTCTAGGGACCCAACGGGGTTGATAACACTTCCATGTGATATTCCAAGATCTCGCTTGATTTCTTCGACCTTCACCCATCGATTTTCGAGGATCATCCTTTTCAAACGGGCTACATTGTACTTGTTGGTCACGTTTGACGGGCTTCCTGGACGGGGTCATCTTCAAACGACTCACGACCATGGCGAAACTCCCTATTCCAGCGAGCAATGGTTGCATAGGAAGGGGCGGTGTCGGTGTACACTGCAACCCTGCGTTCATGGATCTCTTTTGCATTCTTGCCTTCCTTGGTCAAAGATTTGATCACTGCGCAGTGCTCAACCTTCTCCATTGTTGAAAAATTTGTGGCTGACAATCTGCAATCAGCTACTGCTTCTTAAATAGACGAGGCAGGAGCGTGCGGCTGCAGGTTCTGACTTATCAGAACTTGTCCTAACACCCCCACAAAGTGCCATCTCCCTTCCTCTGTTTTGCCCTACTGATTCGCAAAACTTATTAACCGCGCCTCGTATCTTACTAGGTCATACGTCGAGCGGTCTATCGGTCCTCGCTTTGCTTCTTGTTTATTTTGGTAATAACATCATAACTTTTCCGCCGATTCTAACGAAATGTGAAACCTGTATGTTATTTTATATTCTCTTTCGAATGGTTTTAATTGACGAGGTCCTTCTAAGATTAGCCCGGGAATTAATTTGTTTTTGTCAAAAACATCCTAACTATTCGACCGATTTCAACGAAATTTGAAAAACTTATGGTGTTTTACATTCTCTTTGGTATGATATAATTGCCAAGTTCCCCGAAGGTTAGTCCAGGAATTATTGAATTTTTGAAGGTCATAAGTTCATAAATCAGAATAAGTTTGAGCACGCGACTTTTGGGTAAGCAAATCCTGTTTTCTCTAAATAATGATCAAAAGTTATCCAATAATATTTTTTCAAATGAACAAAATTCTCTATTTTTCTTCCAAAGCAGTTTTTGAATTCCTTTGTTGCTTGAAAAAACAAAAGGATGAAGTTCAGAAAAATAAATATATTATCTAATGTTTTCAATTTTTGAAAACAAAAAAATTACAATTCGTGAAGTTCAGAAATTTGATTAAAATTTAGACATGCCTGTTTTTTTTTTATTTTATTATATATTCGAAAGTTTTATCAAACTTTCTTTTAAAATAGATTTTCATTAACTAAGCAAAAAAAAATATTGACCATTTTTTCACCACTCGCAAAATTCTGTTCTGAAAATATAGTAAGTGTTGAATTATATGTCTCACGACAAATGTGAAATACACATTTGAGTAAAAAACCTTCTGTTTTTATGTATTTTACATTTTAGCCTTTTGGATATAATAAATTTATAAATAATTGTGAAACTACACTAAATCTGATATAAGTGCATTTCACATTCTTCTTAGCATACGACCGTTTACACTTGTCCTCTTTTCTACTGATCTCAATATTTTTTTCTGTTTTGTGAAATTTGAACAAATTATGTACTTCTCTTTCGCGTTTATTATTTTGGGACTTTTGATATCGAGGGTCCAGAAAAAAACTTTACTAAAATCGATTTCGAATATCTTAAACATTTCAAATCCTTTACACAGGTTATAATGACAAAGGTTAACGTCACATGCATGTTTTAGAACTACTGTAAATTTCTATGTTCTTACCGTTATAGTTTTATCAAAGTAGAAAAATAAATTTCATGTAGTGATAAAGATTGTGCCGGTTTTGTGTCTGGCAGGAATAATATATGTTATTGTATCCAAAAAATATTGTGCCTAAAAAATCTAAACTCAATACCTTTATTTAATAAAATGATAAATTTAACCACCTTCCCTCGACGTACTTTCATCTTATGTGTTAATTTTCTGAACCAGCCTCGATTAGATCTTAGTCTTGGGGTTCGTAATTCTGTAATCAATACGTTAAGAAGAGATGTTTAAAGAAAGTCTTGATGCTAGAGGAAGTGAAGATGTGTGAAAGATATCTATCCGTAGAACTCCATGTGGGTATTGAGGCCAGGAGGGAGAGAAATCCCCAAAATATCACCTGCAGCATGTTAGTGAACGCTACACCTGTCACAGCGAGATTGGCAAGGCACTAAGGTCAGTAGGGCGTGCCATTCATACAGGCTTCATGTGTAGCAGGGACTTTACTCCTGCTACCCTATCCCCTCTCTTTCGAGAGGGGGGAGTAAGAAGATGGAGAGGAAGAGGAAGGAGAGAAAGAGTAGGAAGAAGGAGGAGAGGAAGAGGAAGAGGAAGGAGAAGAATAGTAAGATGAGGAAGAGGAAGGAGATGGTGAGGAAGAAGAGGGGAGGAAGAAGAGGGGGAGGAAGAGAAGGGTGAGGAAGAGGAGGAGGAAGAGGAAAGGGAGGGTAAGGAAGAGGAGAAGGAGGGAAATGAAGAAGAATATGAGAGACAGGAAGAGGAGGGGTAGGAATAATAGGGAGAGGAAAAGGGGAGAAAATGCAGACGGAGAGAGAGTAAGAGGAGGCAGAGGAAAAGAAAAAGGGAAAGGAAGAGAAGGAGGACAGTGAGGAAGATGATGAGAAAGCGGAAGGAGACGAAAGGAAGGGGAAAGAGAGAAAAAGGAAAGTATGAATGAAGAGGAAGAGGAAGAGGAATATGAAGGGTAGTGAGAGAAAGAGGAAGAGTAGAGAGGTGAAGATGAAGAGAAGGGAGAATAAGAGAAGGGAAAGGAAGAGCAGGGCGGGGAAGAGGAGGTAGAGAAACAGGAGCGAGAGGTAGATGGATAAGAGGAGAATGAAGAAGAGAAGAGCGTGGGGAGGAGGGAGAAAAGGAGAAAAATGAAGAGGGGGAAGGAGGAGGAAGGAGATGAGGTAGAGAACGATTAGGGAGACGAAGAGGAGTTAGAGGAGGAGGAGGGAGATGAGGTAGAGAAAGAAGAGGGATAGGAAGAGGAGTTAGAGGAGGAGAGAGAAGAGGTGGAGTGAGAGGAGGATTGGGAGGAGTAGGGAGAGATGAGGAAGGAGAAGAGGACAAGGGAGAAGAGGACGAAGAGGAATAGGGACTAGGAAGAAGAGTAGGAGGGAGAGTAGGTGGAAGAAGAGGAAAGGGTAAGGAGGAGGGAGAAGAGGAAGAGGGTAAGGAGGAGGGAGAAGAGAAAGGGGGAGAATAGGAGGTATATGAGGAATGAGGAGAAGAGGAGGGGGAAAAATAGGAGGAGAAGGGAAGGGAGAAAATAGAAGGAATTGGAGGAGGAAGAAGAGGAGGAAAAAGAAGGAGGAGGATATCGAAGAGGAAGAGAAGTAAGAAGAAGAGGAGAAAAAAGAAGAGTAGTAGGAGGAGGAAGAAGAAGAATAGGACAAGGAGGAGGAAAATGATGAGGAGGTGAAAGAAGGTGAGTAGGAAGAAGATGAGGAGGGAGAACAGGACGAGGGGGGGGAAAGAAGATGAGGAGGAGAAAAAATAGGACGAGAGTAGGCTGAAGAAAAAGAGGAAGATGAAGAAGAGGAGGAGAAAAAGAGCAGGAAGAATAAGAAGAAAAGGAAGTGTTATAAGGAGAAGAGGCAGAGGAAGGGGGAGAAGAGGTGGAAGAGGGAGAAGAAGAGGACGGATAGGATTAGCAATAAGAAGAAAGGAAGAGGAACATGAGGGAGAGGAAGAGGGGGAGAGGAAAGGAATGCGACGGAGTTGAAGAGGAAGAGGAGAGAGAGGATGCGGATGGAGAGGAAGAAGAGTAGAGGAAGAGGGGGAGGAATAGGAGGTAGCTGAAGAGGAAAAGGATGAAGCGGAAGACGAAGACGAGGAGGAAAAGGAGGAGGGAGATGGAGGGAGTAAATGGGGGAAAAGAAGAGTAGGGATAGGAGGATGGAGAAGAAATGGATGGAAATAAAAAGGAGGAAGAAAAAGAAGAGGAGAAAGCAGGGAGGTAGAAAAAGACGAAGATCAAAGTGTAAAAAGACGAGGAAAAGGAGGAGGGGAAGGAAAAGAAGAGGAGGAATAATAAGGAGGAGGAAAAAGAAGAGGAGGAATAATAAAAGGAGGAGTAAACAAAAAAGCGAGGATCAAAGAAGAAAAAGAGGAGGAGGAGGAAAAAGAAGAGGAGGAATAATAAGATAGGAGGAAGAAGAATAGGAGGAGGAAGATAAAGCTGATCTAGAAGAATAATAGGGAGAGGAAGGTGAGGAGGGAGAGGAAGTGGAAGAGAGAGGAGAGGAAGATGAAGAGTCTTAAGAGGGAGAAAAGACAGGGAGAGGACGAGTAAAAGGAAGAAGATGGAGGGAGAGAGAGGAATCGGAGGGAGCGGAAGAGGAAGATGAGACAGAGCAAGAGGAGAGAGAAAGATGGAAAGGAGAGAGGGGAAGGGTAAGAGGGGGAGCAAGGGGAAGAGGTGGAGGAAGAGGAAAATGGAAAGGCATGAGAAGTGAGGTGAGAGGAAGAGGATATAAAGGATTAGGAAGAGGAGGGAGAGGAAGATGAGGTAGACGTAGAGGAGAAAGAGCAAGAGGATGAAGAGGACGAGGAAGAGTAGGAAGAAGAAGAGGAGGAATGAGAAGAGGGAGAAAATGAGAAAAGAGAAAATGAGAAGGGAGAAGAGGAGGAAGGAGATGAGGACTGGGAAGAGGAGGCAGAAAATAAGGATGTAGAGTACGAGGGAGAAGAAGGTAAGGGAGAGTTTGAGGAAGAAGGAGGGAGAGGAAGAGGAAAAGGTGGAGAAGAAAGGGAGGATGGAGAGGAGTGAGAAGAGTAGGATGGAGAAAAGGAGGATGAGAGAAGGAGAAAGAAGAGGAGGATGGATAAGTGGAGGAGGGATGAGAAGAGGAGGAAAGGTAAGAGGAAGAGGAAATAAGGTAAAGAAAGAGGAAGAGGAGGAGGAATAAGAGGAGGTGAAAGAGGAAGAAGAGGAGGAGGTAGAGGAGGTGAAAGAAGAAGAGGAGGGTAAGGAGGAGGGAGAAGAGGAGGGAGAAGAAGATGAGGGAGAAGAATAGGAGGGATATGAGGAGTGAGGAGAAGAGGAGGGGGAAAATAGGAGGAGAAGAGGAGGAAGAAGAATAATAAGAGGAGGAGGAAGAAGAAGAAGAGCATGATGAGGAAGAAGAACAGGAGAAGTAAGAATAAGAGGAGAAAGAAGAGAAGGAAGATTAACACGAGTAGGAGGAGCAAGAAAAGGATGAATAAGAAGAGGAAGATGATGCGGAAAAGGAAGATGAATGGGAGGAGAAAGAGGAAGTGGAAGAGAGAAGAAGAGGAGGAAAAGGAAGAGAGGGTAGAGGAAGAAGAATAGGAGAGAGAGGAAGAGGAGAGAGAGGAAGAGGAGAGATAGGAAGAGGATGAGGAGCAATAGGATGAGGAAAAGAAACGAGAGGAAGAAGAAGAGGAATTTCTCTTTAATTATAAGAGCCCATCTAGTGACTGTCTACTTGGGTATGAGTCGCAGTACTCACCACTGCCTAGTACTCGGCTACTTTACAATAGCAACATGAAATAAAAAACAACAACAATAAAATAAAAAAAGGAAAAGGTTAAGAGGCAGGAAGCAAGCTCCAGCGTCCTACAAAAACAACAGAAAAAAGTTAAATAAAGGGGAGAAGGACGGCCTCCTCCAAAAAGTCGATAGGTCCACCAGGTAATGTGCACGAACTCATCCCGAGTACAAGGGACAGGTGGTAGCAATCCGGCCCACTCCAGTACCGGGACAGGCAACATGCGCGAAAATTGCCCAGACAGGGACATTCAACAAGAATGTGGCGAACAGTCTGGGGGACAACGCAGTCTTCAGAGTAGGGCGCAGGCGATCGCTCCATCAAATAGCGGCACATCCTGCGAGTGTGTCCAATTCGAAGACGACAAAAAACAACCTGAAGCCGTCGCAGCATTGGGGGGGAGGTTCATGCGAAGAGTCGCGGTGCAATGGCACGCAACTTTAAGTTGCCCTCGACGGTGTCCCATTTTCTTTGCCAAGCAGCCCCTATTTTTGTCGTGTAGTAGGTGTGGGGAAGAGGAAAATGCTGGTCTTGTCGCCCAGTTCTCGCGGCCTCTGTGCGCCCTCATCGGCGCGCTCACTCCCCGCAATTCCTACATGTCCAGGAACCCAGCAGAAGATAATCTCGACATCCGCCTGACTTTCCAAAACCGTGGCGTCACGGATATCGCGAACCAGAGGATGCGGAGATTCCAATGCCCGAGAGCACTCAGGGTGCTGAAGACAGAAGCAGCGCCTGTCAGAGACCCGCTGATTTCAAACAGAGGGGATACGGCGCCATCCGTATATACTGGCACGGTTCTTGCTTGAAATGAGGTGTGCTCCAAAAAGGTCGAACGCAATACTCCTGGCGCTGTAGAAGATTTAGGAGCAGAGGCGTGGCGACAAGTAGCCAAAGGTGGTACCCTCCAGGGTGGAGTCCTGGGCAGAACCAGAGGCACCACCCACCAGTGAGCTATATCTATCTCTCGAAGGAGTTTCCTAGCCCTAAACCTGAAGAGCTTAGAGTATGACTGGCGTCTCTTGGCGGCATAAGGACCGTCGAAATCAGCTGCGAATGCAGTAAGAGCTGTTGGCGACTGAGGGAGGCGCCAGGCTTGCGTGCAAAGGCAAATAATGCACTGTGTACGTCGTAGAGCGAGTGACATCTCCCCAGCATCGACAAGTAGGCTCTCAATGTGGGAAGTGCGGGAGGCAGCGATCGCCAAGCGAAGGTGGGTGTGGTGAATCGAGTCCAACGTCAGATTTGTAGTCAAGCTTCGAACTAACAAAGGATCGATAAAAAAGTAAAGCAGTAGTCCTATCAGTGCCCCCGGAGCTGAACGTCACGGAACGAAGAATATCCATGGCGCGGGTACAAGAGACCCTAAGGCTGTGAATATGAGCCTCCCAGGTGAGGCATCGGTCAAATACAAGACCAAGGAAAAGGTGCGATTCAACCAATTCCAGGCGTACCCCATTGAGAAACAAGTCTGGGTCAGGGTGGAGCAGTGGATGGCGGCCGAAGTTCCCCACCTTAGTCTTGGCCAGGGAAAACCGAAACCTGTGCGCTTCGGCATAGCGAGAGATACGGTTCAATGCTTGTTGGAGTCGACGTTGCAGAGTTAGCATCTGGTCCGCTTCAAAAGATATCCCAGGTGAAGCATCGGTCAAATACAAGAACAAGGAAAAGGTACGACTCAAACAATTCTAGGCGTACCCCACTGAGAAACAAGTCTGGGTCAGGGTGGAGCCGTGGATAGCGGCAGAAGTTCACCACTTTAGTCTTGGCCAAGGAAAACCGAAACCTGTGCGCTTTGGCATAGCGAGAGATGCGGTTCAATGCATGTTGAAGTCGACGTTGCAGAGTTAGCATCTGGGTTGCGCCAAAAGATATCGAAAGGTCGTTCACGTAGAGCGTTGCGAGAACATGTTCCGGCAGCACCGAGGTGATGCCGTTGATGCTCCGAGCAAAGAGTGCAACACTGAGGACACTTCCCTGCGGGACGCCCTCTTCCTGCTCCATTGAGCCGGAGATGGCTCCCCCCCCCCTCCTACGCGTAATCGACGATCTCGCAAAAATTCAGATATAAAGATTGGAAGGCGTCCCCTCACCCCCATCGTTTGGAGAGTCTTCATGATACTGTATCGCCATGATAGCGTGGCGTATTGCTGTATACGAAGGAAGGGCTCGAACATGGATTTTTCCAGTGGGAGAAAAGCATCCGACGTGGAGTAAAACTTGCGGAAGCCGCACTGTGCAAAAGACAGATGGCCTCCGCTGCCCAGAAAAAAAGGCTAATCTAACATGTAATAATTTCTCCATCAACCTGCACACGCAAGAGGTTAGAGAAATTGGGCGGAAACCAGCAGGGGTAGAGTGATCTCTCACCGGTCTGCAAAAAGTGAGCTCAGTAGCGATTTTCCATGAATCTGGGAGGAAACCCTCTACTCAGATACTGTTGAACAAATCTGACGGAAAGGCCATACCTCGCTCACCTAGGTGTCGAAGCATGGCGTACGGCACATAGTCCGGACCATGGGTGGTGTCCGCGCACGAAGCAATTACGGAACGTAACTCACTCAGAGTGAACCAAGCGTTGAAGGGTTCTCCTCTTCTGGAGGTAAAGTCCAGTCGGCGGCCTTCCGCAACATCATGAATCGCATTGAATGCTGGTGGAGCAGCATTCCGACTAGAGAATGCGGAGAAAGCAGGCACGAAGGATTCAGCCACGGACGCGGGGTCCGAGATTGCGGTCCCATTCCCCTGGAGAAAGGGAGGGAGGTCCTGCGATAACTTGCCCCAAATCCTTTTGACTCGCTTCCACACCTCTGCTAGAGGAGGCTTCCCATTAAGTGAAGACACGTATGCCAGTCAAGAAGGGCGGCGGGCGTGCTTCGAAATATACCAGAACCTAGCCCTAGTTCGACGGAATTCATTGACATGCGCTTATAGCGCATGTAGGCATAACGGTTCTGCTTGAGGGCCCTCTCACACTCGGATGACCACTACGGGAGTGGTCGGCGTGCAAAACGGCCATGCCTTCTAGGAATAGTAGTTAGGCCCGCCACGATGAGGTTGCCGGAGAAGAACTCAGCGGCATCATCTACTGACCTGAATTCCTCGACTGAGATAGAGAATTCAGTCATTTCCTGAAAAGCAGAGCACCAGGCCTGCGCCAAGCACAACCAGGAGGGGTTCTCGGGCGGCAGCGGCGCACAAAATTATATCTTAATGGAAAAGTGATCACTGCCATGCAGGTCAACGACAACCCCCCAATCAAAATCAGGCTATGCATCCGGAGAGCACAAAGAGAGATCGAAGCAAGAAAATGAAGTGGTTCTCGGGCAGTGATACGTAAACCCATCCACATTTAGGACACCCAACTCAAGCTCGTCGATCAGGTCGACAAGGACTTGACCCCTGGTAATAATTGAGTGGTCTCTCCAGAGGGGGTGTCTACCTTTCAGAACTCTGAGCGAGAGAAAGGGCCTCGATAGCCCTACCACGACGCGGCGGAAGTCCCCCGCGTCGAAGTTGGCTGACGGTGCTGCACAGCTACTCCCTGAAAGGAGGTATCTAATATGAAGAGAAGAACGGAGACATCATGCGGGGTGTAAATCGCAAATCCTCCCGCCCGGCCCCAATCATGTGGTGGTGGGGTCGCAAAACCTTTATAACCCTGGAGGGTGGGCAGGCGCCCAGCATGGCCTCTTGCAAAAAGATAGCCAACCGGGAACTGGAGGAAACGAGCATCCGCAACCTCTCCCAGTTGGCCCGGAGTCCGTGGCAATTCCATTGAAGGAATATATCCTCCAGGCCTAGCTCGGAGGAGACGCGGAGGCCATCTGCGAAGAGAGGATCCTCGCGGGAATGGCCGTACGCTTTCCAGAGGCAGAAATCCCGGCGCTGTTGGCGGAACAATGCGCTAAATGCGCATATGCGAGGACATATCGAAGGAGAATGGGCTCTCCATGCGAGACTTTTCCTTTTTCCGTCTCGAACCCTCAAGCGAGAAAGGGGGGAAAGGCTTTGGAGGCGGTGGTCCCTCCTTTAAAGGACACACAGTCTCTGAGCCACCCAGCTTATCACTGAGTGTGGGCGATGGAGGAGCCGAAGCTCCTTTAGTGCTGTCCTACATTCTGGTGGCAGCTTTAGGAACCCCGGAAGATGGCCTGGCGACCAACTTCAGGGTTGTTTCCTCCTGTGACTCTAACGACTCGGTAGAGGTGCGTGGCCGTTTCGCCTTACGGGAAACGGTCACGTTGGAGGGAAAGAAGGGAGCTCTGGTTTTAGCCGGGGCTGGGTGTGGACCCTTTGTGACGCCAGCTTTACCAGGGGAGCGCCAGGGGTGGGTAAAACCCGCAGAAAGGTTCTGAATGAGTGCGGAAACGACTGTGCTCGGAGGCCTGAAGAGGCCTGGAGAAGAGGATGTCTTTCTTACTTTTAAGGCATAGGATGTTAGAGGCAGCTTCGAGCGTGCCAGGACCAAGTTCTTATCCTCTCGGAAAGAGAGACGATCCTCTGCCTGAACGGCAAGGATTTCTTTCTCAAGGAAAAATACACCACATTGCTTCGAAGAAACGGGGTGCGTCTCTTCGCAATTGACACACTTAGCCACACACGAGTTTGACTTATCGTGTGTGGCCTTGGAACACTTCACACAGACTTCAGGCAACCCTGAATCTGCACGTCAACAGAAGCGATTAATATGGCCGAAGCGGTTACAATAATAGCACCTCCGCAACAGTAGTAGGAATGCCTTCACGCGGTAGCGTTACCAACCGGCACGCACCGACAGAGGGAGCTTGTCACAATCGAACGTGACGAAGAGTGTAGGGGTGTGTCTCGAGGCTCCTCCCTGTTTTCTCATTACACGTTCGACCTTGACTGCTCCGTAGTCAGCCAGCTCAAGGGTGATGTCATCTATGGAGTAGCCCAAGAGTTTCCTTACATAAACTACTCCTTTTACGAAGCTCATGGTATAGTGAGGCGTCACACTGATGGGGGCGCCATCAAGTATCCGAAGAGCACTAATCTTGGCCGCATTGGTTGGATCCGATCATTCGCCAGAATGCTCCCGTCCGAGAAACGGCTCACCTTCAGCTCTTTACCAATCACACTAGCTAAAGCTCTTCTCTAATGGAATATGTTGCCCTTAGCGAAGATGCTACCATCAGTTGAGCGAAAAACAAGAAAGCGTTTGAAGCCAGCGGACTCGAAAACACCGGGTAGTCTTTGAATGAGGGGCCCGACGTAATCGAGGCTCCGCTCTGCGCACTTGCACTATTCGTCTTTGTCAGAGACTCTGAATCCGAGGGGGAGGCAGCAGTGGCGGATGTGCCGATCTTGGCTTGATCACTTACCGAATGACAGCAAACCCATCCGTTCCCGCAGCCCCCGCGGATGGAGAGGAGGCCCGGGTCTTTTTCGAACTTTTCCTATTTTTTTCTTTTTTGGAGAAGAGGGCGGGGAAAGAACCCGTTTTTACCCTGCGCCGGCAGGAGCCCTCAGGCTAGATGGACCGGCCTCAGCAAGATCCTTCTCTGACATGGAGAATGTCCCAGCGGGCGCAGGGGCACCAGCCGGAGGAGGAGATCCCTCCCCTCCTTGTAAAGTCTTGGAGACCCGAGCCGTCTGATCAGGACCTTGCAAAGAAGCGGACTCGGGTTCGGTGCTTGGAAAGTCATACCGTCTGGGGCTGGGTTGCCTCAAGGACCATGTCTATCTCGAGGAGTGGGGGGCTCCATGTAAAACACCCCCAGGACATCACAGTTCCCATTGGGAGTGGTGTCTTTATTCGGGTTAGTTGAGAGGGAGACGTGCCTTGACCCCCGCTAAGTTCAATATGCGAGCTAGCTGGTCTTTCGGAGAAGGGGCCGATGGGCCCTGTCTTCTTTCTCCCACCTATTTTTGTAAAAGAATTTTAAGGGGCTTTCTAGCGACTGCCCACTGGGGCATAAGTCGTCGCAATCAAACAACCTAGCTCTAGGCTACTTTAAAATAAAATTTTTAAAACAAAACAACGATAAAAAGGGAAGATGACAAAAATTAGGAAGCAAGCTCTGGCGTCAGAAGGAGGTCCCCCTCCCCCCCGGCGCAGGAGCTTGCGACCTACAATGAAAACAACAACACCAAAAAACAACAACAAAACCTAGTTAAATAAAAGGGAGAAGGCCGGCCTCCCCCCAAAAGTCTATCAGTCAATGAGCACGCACTCGTCCGAGTACACCTCTCATCCCTAAGGGGATTTGCCCTACCGAGCCGTTTCAACAGGGATCGGCCAGTTATGGGCTGCCTGCTGGATTTCTTGGCAGTCCCCTGAGACACTAAAGGTTGGGTTCCCAGTGGTAAGATGGAGTCACATAAAGGTGACTCTAAAGAATGGAATGAGGGGGAGCCCCCTGCACCCGTAGGAAATGGAGAGGAGTAAGCCTCCTCTCCAAGCAAAGAGTTTTGGAAGTTTCTCTGAGAAAGCACTGGGGGGACCTCCACTTTTTTAGTAGATCGGCCCGAGGGCGGCTCCGACGGTGGATGAGGGGAAATTAAGGAGAGATTTTTTGTTTTTTCATCATTGGGAGTGGTGACCCGATTTCTTCTGCGGGTTGCATACACTAATTACCCTTCGCAGTAGCCCGCTAAGGCAGGGGGCAAGTACGGGGCTGGCAGAGCTAGCTGCCGCCATTTTAGGCCACCCTCCCGGCCTGGTAACCTGGAAGCCCTTTAACATGGTGGCTCAACCTTAGGCACGGCATAAAATGGATATAAATTGAAAAGAGAAAGGAAAGGAAAGTGAGGAAGGTGTAAATGGGGATGAAGCAGGTTGTTAAAAACCCACCATCCCAAACCGGAGCGCAGGGGTTAGGGAACATTGTCCTCTACCCCTCATCTCCGATTCGGGATAGTTTGCTGAGAGAAAGGTCAGCATCTACCCGGTGAAAATAGAGGCCGACCAGAGAAAGTTGTGGGAGAGGTTGTAAGGGAGAAACACAGGCTGTCTGAAAGAAGGAGAAGTGGCTAAGCTCGGCCGGGTGGGGCACTGATTCTCGTCAGCCACGCGGCCATGAAGGCAAATCGCCGCGCCCCATACGGGGAGGAAGAGAAAGAGAAAGAAAAGGAGAGAGGAAGAGGAGGAGAGCAAAGGGAAGAGGAGGAGAGCAAAGGTAAGAGGAGGAGAGTAAGAGGAAGAGGGGGTAGACGAAAAGGAGGTAGAGCAAGAGGGAGAAGAGGATGAAAATGAGGGGGAGCCAGAAAAGATTAGAGAGGTTAAGAGGAAGAGGAAAGGAGGAAGACAAAAGGAAGGGATAGGAAAATGAAGTAGAAGAAGATGATGGAGAGGGAGAAGAGGAGGAGGTAGAGGGAGAGTAAGAAAAGGAAGAAGAAGACGTGGTGAAGAAGGAGGGAAGAGAAAAGGAGGGGGGAGAGGAGAAAGAAGAAGAGGAGGAGGGGTAGAGGAGTAGGGAAAAGAATAGGAGGTATATGAGGAAGGAGAAAGAGAATAGAAATACGAGGAGATTGAGAAAAGGAGGAGTAAGAAGAAGAAGAGAAGGTGAAAGAAAAAGAAGAGGCTGAAGAAAATGAGTAGGAGGAAAAAGAAGAAGAAGATGTATAGGAAGCGGATATGGAGTAGGAAGAAGATGAGGAAGGAGAAGAGAAGAAGGAAGATGAAGATGGAGAGGGGGAAGAAAAGGAAGAGGAAGGAAAAGAGTAGTATGAAGAAGATGATTTGGAAGATGAAGAAGAAGAAGATTAAGACTATGATGAAGAGGAGGAGAAGGAATAAAAGGAGTTGGAAGAAAAAGAGGAGGAGGAAGCAGAAGAAGAGGAGGAAAAAGAAGATGAGGAGGAAGAAGAGGACGATGAGGAGGACGAGGAGGAGTAGGAGGAACAGAAGAGGATGATCAGGAAGAAGAATAAGAGGAGTAGGGGGAATAGTAACTGGAAGAGGGACAAGAGTATGACCAAGAGGGAGAAGAGGAAGAAAAAGAGGAAGAGTGAGAAGAAGATGAAGAGGTAGAGGAGGAGGAGGAGGAGCTTGAGGAAGAGGAGCTGGAGCAGGGGGAAGAGGAGCTGGAGCTGGAGGAGGAGGAGCTGGGGCAGGGGGAAGAGGAGCTGGAGCTGGAACAGGAGGAGGAAAAGAAGGAGGGGGAGGAAGAGGAGGAGGGAGGAGAAGTAGGAAGGGGAAGGAGAAAAATCGACAATCTTCCACCGACCATTTCAGAAATTAGGACAACCCAAAATGTAAACACTCCTTTCGAACTCCAGATTTCCCCGTGGGAGAATTCAGGAGGGAGAGTGGAAACACCATTGTCCACATAATGACGTGTATCATCCAATCAAATAAGTAACCAGCTCTTTTCGAACTCAATCGAACGCGAACACCTTTATTAACCACGACAAAAAACACCTAATAATTCCTCCTAGGAAATTGACCCCTAAACTGACAACCACCCTAAAAAAGTATATATTAACCTAAGTGGCACCGGGTAGAAATTAGAGAGTGAAATTAGTGAACTATAGTGGTAATAGAAAATGCAGTGTAACCTCAAAGCTACTATAGTTATGTGAAACTAGTAGGTGCTCGAGTGGAAAGATTAAAACTCCTCCTCTATTTTAAGGTGCGAAAATCACTCTTACTTATCAGCCTTCGTTTAAGTTTCAAGTGATTGTTATTAGTCACTTAATATTTGGTCGTTATTTGCATTTCACTTTATTAACTTTTATGAAGCCCCCTTTCATTACTTAGACGCTTAGTTAACACACATTCTTACACCATCTTTTTATCTTTAATCATTTTTTTTTGAATGAATGAAGTTTTTATTTCTTTCCATAATTTCGTCGCAATGAATTTTGCGATCATACTCGTATTCGGGACAAATCAAATTCGGTTTCGGGGAAAATAACCCCAAAAGCCTCGATATTGCTATAAACAATATAAGGCAATTCCTTTAATAAAAAAAGTTTTATTTTTATAAAGAAAAGAATGGCCCATGCAAATGAATGTGATATTGTATGGAATAAAAGAAAGAAACCCGTATAAACCTTCAAACGAGAACGTCATTTTTATGTGATAATTGTCGGTTTCTAATAAAATTAAAACTAAACATGGCTCTTCAAACATATTTATTCATGTGTTGTAAGAGTAGATGTAGGTACGGGATAGAGTAAGGGTATGTGGACAGATAGAGGAAAGTAGACCAATGGTGAAAAGAGAAAGAAGTGTGGAAGGGTGTAAAGGATGCTAGAGCCTGGTGATCAGGCCTATGGCTTTTAAGTTTTTTTGTTTTGTAGTTCCTTTGTTGTCTTTGAGTTTGTTTATATATATAAATATATATTTATATATATATATATATATATATATATATATATATATATATATATATATATATATATATAATATGGCGTTCAAGCGATTTGTCTTCAAAATCAATTAATGTCTTTGGATATGATATGCGCATTTGCTGTTGTGGTAATAATTACTTTATTAATTACTTTATTGTTTTGCTTAGAGTCTTTGTTTTTTCGTACATTTTTTAATGTGTGTAATTTATGTTCTTTGTTTTTTCGTAGATGTCTTGTTCGGTAAGTTTCTGTCTTCATCGGTAGATTTGAGTCTTCATCGGTGAATTTGTAGTAATCAGTGAGGTTTCATAGTTAGGTTAGCTTTTTATTAGTCGGGGTTTTTTTATTGGTTTAGGGCAAAAACATTTCTATCATCATGCGTAGAACGGCACTTCTGCTCCGCCAGCTAAAACACGGGCGGAGCTTGGAAATCCGGCGCGACTTATTCCTCTCCTGTTTTAGTCAATCATTTGGACGATATCATCGTCCAATTCACGATTAACCATTACCAGCATATTCCTTGTCCGTTCTTCAATGAGAATGCTAATGGGACTTAAACCCCCCCTCCCGATACAGCTCTTCCTGGCGTCTTTTTTCTGCACCACTTGTAGTTTCCTCTTTTGTGTTTTCGAGACACACGAGAGGGCGGAAGCGGGGCATAGCAGCGTCGATCTTACAAGTGCATTGTAGATCTTTTTCTTATTGCTTTGACGAAGATTTCTGAACCTATATAAAGTCTTGACTGCAGCAGTGGCCTTGATCATTCTTTCTTGGATGTGCTTCTTGTACCCGGATGAGGCAATCTTCATTCCGAGTACATTACACTCCGTTGTGGAGGGATAAAGTCTCCCCCCCACCCTAACGTCGTAAAGTTATCTTCTGCCTATGAGGACTACTTTGAACTTTTCCCGGTTGGTTTGGATCTTCTACCTGGCCTCCTAGGTGTTAAGATTTTCAATTTCTGCTGCTGTCATACGAGCTTGCCAAGGCGCATTCCTCCATAGACAAGTGATTATCTGGGTGAAATCTTCGGTGAATTGAATGTTGGGGCAAGTGGGGCATACAGGGGCTGGGACATCCGCGGTGTAAATCAAGTAGAGAGTGGGGGACAGGTACCCCCCCCCCCTGTGGGAGGCCCGCAGTAAGAGGAGACTTTGGTCCGTTAATGCACCCTAAACTGATGTACGCCACTCTCTCCATGATATAGTAACAGAGAGTTCTTTCTAAGTTTTCACTTAGGTCCAGTCGTAAGATCTTGTACTCCACTTCCCGTTGCCACACCTTATCAAATGTCTTTGATACATCCCGATAAACAATGTCCACGTAACTCTTTTCCCGTTTTGCTTGGGCTAGCTTTTCTGTGATGACATTAATCGCCATCTCCGTACTTCGCTTCCTCCTAAACCCGAATTGATGTGGGTTAAGAGGGAGTTCTCCTCCAAGTGAGACACCAGTCTTGTTGAGGATCTTCTCGAAGAGCTTCCCGCCAAATTCTAGAGGTGAAATTGGCCGATAGCTCTCCTTCAACGTTGGGTTCTTTCCGTGCTTAGGCAAGAAAATCATCTTAGCCGTTTTATGAGCATCCGGAAAGTATCCCGTGTTCAGACAGGCGATATATATTCCTCTCATCCCTTGGATGACATTGGCTCGTGTCTTTTCAAAGTTAAGCTATGTAAGCCCCGATTGTCCTGGCTTTCTTAGTGGAATGAGCGGAGCGCGCCGAGTAGTTATTCTTCGGTAATCGCGGCGTCTCCGTCGCGCTGTCTATCTACCTGGTGGTGAGGGTGCGCCTTGTGTATTTGTTCGTTAAGCTCGTCGAAGATGTTGCTTTCAAACTCTAGGTCATCGTCTTCGTTTTCCTCTTCAGTTATACTGAAGAACTTTTCCCAATAACTTAGGAATATCTCTTCAATTCTTTCTTATTCCGTTTCCATGTTTTCATCTACCTTCTGTAGCTCGATCTTCTACTTCTTCTTCACAGTCGATCCTTTGAGATTTCGGATCTTTTTTCCAAAAATCTTTAGGTGTCGTTTTGTGATCAAGGCTATCGATCGCATCCCTCAATCTTCTACATTGTTGTTCGAAAATCAACTAGTTCAGTTCTTCTTTGACCTCTTTACTTCGCTGCATTGAGTGAACTAACGCATTTACGATGTTAATTTTATACAATAACTTCAGCTCACGGTATAATTCCTTTAGGTATTCTGTCCATCTTTAGGTAGAGATGGTCCTATACTCGGATTTAGGGATACAAGTCCTATCTGCGTTGATGAGATGGTAATTGAGGTCGTCGAGTGCCTCGTCAATCTCCTCGAGAATTGCCTCGTCCAAGTTGGGTGGATCGTAGGCCTCGAGAAGGCACGCGTACCGTGTCCAGTCTGCTCTTTTGTAGTTTTTTTTTACTACAGCTGGAACTTGTATAGGGTTTCTGTTGATAGAGAGGATTCCTATATGGTCACTACATGGTACATGGATTGGTTCCATGTAGTAATTAAACGGTAGATGACGATTCGCCAGACAGATGTCTGGTTTTGTGGCACTTCCTGCTCTGACAAAAGTGGGGATGTTGGGGCCATTCACTGAGCAATATTTCTGTCCAACAATAGGTCCAGATTTCTTCGTATACCTTTGATGGTCCTGTAACCCGATTCTCGGCATCTGGCGTTCAGATCCACCATTAATATAGCAGGGGCTCTTCGGCCAAATAGGCCACTGAGAGTGTGAATTGGTAACACATCTCTCCTTGGCGGCTGATATCCGGTAGCAATGACTAACTTTCCTAAGTCTAGTTCAACCTCAATCGCGAGGTAGGATTCTTCTAGATTTCTCATTTGCTTGTATTTAATCCGTTTTTTTATTGCAATTGCAGCTGCGTCGAACCACTCCTGCAAATAATTTGTGATCAACACATCGTAGTTCCAGATTTTCATTTCTGCACTACGCGTGTCGATCCTGTGCTCTGAAATAAGGATGATGTCCGCATCAATTTCCCTGAATACATTTCTGTAAAGAATTCCTCTCGAGATCCAGCCATTGATATTAATTTCCAATATCTTCGGTGCGTTCCGTAACATGGTGAATTGTTTTTACCTATGCTTCTTCTTATTCTTCTTCTTCTTGGGGGCCGGCTGGGGGGTTTTGCGTTGCCCAGGTTTTTCCTTTTCGGAGGGGGACTCGGGGTTTTGGATCTGCTATTCGTAGCTCGTGTACGGGTGCAGGGGCCCTCTTGGTTGCTAGAAGAGGAGGATCCCTCCTCACTTTCAGGCTTTTCCTCTTCGTCGTCCTCTTCGGATTCTTCCGATGAGGGAGCTTCAATGATTTCATCCAGTCCAGACTTTACGGTTTTATTCTTTATAACTGAGTCCTTGAATGCCTTGTAGCATTCGGGGTCTTCAGGCATAATTAATGAAGGGAGATTATTCGCCTTCAGGAGAGCATTCAGTACTTGGTTATAGCAGACAGGTTTTACTGCATTTGCCACATTTGTTTGGTTAATGCAAATTAATATCTTTGAAATCAAATCTCCCGTCATATTCATGTGTGAAAGTGCAGTTGCAGGCTTTATTTCCGCATTCTTCTTAGCGGCGTTTGCATATGTCGTTTCTTTGGCTTTCCTCTCTTCTTCTTCCTTTCTTTTTTAATCTCGCGGCGCTTGGAGCAGTTCAGGGTCATGGGCGTGTGTTTCCCTTTGCAATTTAGGTATTTCTTCTTGATTCTCTCGCATTTGTCAAATCAGTGCCCTTCTGTGGCGTATTCACTGCACCACAGTTTGTTTTTGTCCGGGCATGTCGATGTCGTGTGCTTTTCGAGTTTGTAGCATACAAAGCACATTTGTAGGCTATTAAATTTTCCTGCTGTATATTTTCGCCTGATATTCTCATATTGAATACCAGTATTCCATTGTGAGTCGATTTTTTTGCCATTTCTGTGGTAGCGAATGATATTTTAAAAACGTAGGTGTGTTCGCAAAATTTGTTTATTTCGTGAACTTGGGCCCAGGGATTGCTCTTGGTGATCTCTTCCTTGAGCTTCTTGGGTGTATGCTCACCCACTCAGCTCTCCACTTTGCGGCAGATCACGCTTCTTTTTGCTGCCACTTGTGGAGGGGTTTTCGCTTCAAGGCAAGTGTTCCGTAGGACCCTCGATCCCTCTTCCGATAGGAGCTGGTCCAAGTCCTTGTCTCGGCACATAAGGGGATAAAACCAGATGAAACTTCAATAAGTTTCACTAGTGCCACTTTTAGTTCGATGTAGATGGTTTCACATAGGTGCCTTTTGTCGGGGTTCTTCTTCCCGCGGATGGTCCTTATAGGGACCCTCTTAGTGAGGGTCTCCATAGATAGTCTTCGTTCTCCTTACTATGTCCTCATGAGATGTCTTCTTTTTTCTGAAACCAATGTGTAATTATGGTGTTTTGGAGTGAAAAAGAAAGTTATGAAGTGGTAAAGGAGGTAGTGGATAGTGTAGGTAAGTTCGGGTACGAGTCCAAAAAATTGTGAAAATTACGCCCCCGTCCATTTTCCTGTTATTCCCCCGCTCGTTTACTAATTATAAAATAATTAGTGTTAGAATAATATACAAATATAATATTAAGAAATAACAAAATAATTCTGAATACAATATATGTGAATTAAATTTATCTATTGAATAAAACAGCAATGTTTAAGGGTTAACTAAATATTTTTTACAAAAAAATGCTATTTAAAGAGTAAACTGTAAAAAGTTACATATTTACGGGGAATATTTATTCATGCCACAACAGTACCTATTCCAATGAGGAAGTTTTACGAAAGAGTTTTTAATATCAAATACGACCGTATCTGCAAGGTGACAGCATTTCGTCGCTGTCGACGTACGCAGGTTTTACTCTTTCGGTCGAGGAAAACGGTCTCAGGTTTCCCGTATTTGTCAATTGTTTTGGTCTTCTCACGTTGGGAAAGAGCCTCGATTGTGCCAGTGTAAGGAGGGATCAAAGGTTTGCGAAAAGTATCATTTCGGATAAAGACGGTTTCTAAGCTCTGTATGTCTTTGCAAACGAATTGTTTTGGTGATACTACGATGCAACCGGCCGCAGAGAAGAGACTGTAGTTTGCATATCTTCTTTGAAAGATTACCGAAGACCTAGCAAGACGAAAGGCAAATTTGCTGTCAAGTGAGGGGCATTCTTGTAGCTCATAAGAACGTTCTTCAGCTGTTAATAAAGGTGCTCAATCAACCCATTTGCCTGAGAGTGGTACACTTTGTGCAAGTGCGTGTGCCAAAGTCGGTGGCTAATTGGAGGAATAAACTGGCTTCGAACTGATGTCTTGTCTCCGTCGTAATGGTCGACGGGAGTCTGAAGTGGGAAATCTATCCGCTGACAAAATTGCGAGCGACAGTAGTGTGCGCGATGTCTGTCATCGGAAAGGCTTCGGGCAACCTGGTAAAACAGTCAATACAAGTAAGGATGTAACTGTAGTTGTCATAAGTGCACAATGGCCCAACGATGTTCAAGTGGAACTGGTTAAATCGAGCATCATGGGCCAAAAATATGCCCGGTGGCATATGGAAGTGTCGGGAAACCTTTCACCTCTGACACTGAGAAGAAAAGCAAGTCCACTGATTGGTGACTTGTTCATCGACGGGCAAATGTAAGACCGAGAGACCATTTGGATAGTCGACTGTATAGCTGGAGGAAGAGCCTGTGAAAATGAGCAAAATCATTCCGACGGAGAGTGGGAGGCACATAAATTCGAACAATCTCGGTCAAAACATCATTCGGGATAAGTCGTCAATTTTAGGGAAGTGAAATACTGCGACGGGTCCTTAATGAGTGAATTCAGTTATGCGTCACTGGCTTGTTGTCTCTGAAGAAGTTTCAGATCGAATTAACGACGGTCAGCAGAAGAAATCACCAATCTGGAAATGGAATCGGCCTCTACATTGTCTGCGCCGTGGATGTGGAGACTGTCGGAAGTGAAAGGAAATGTTAATTACATGTGGCGAAGAGCATGGGGAGAATGCTTGGTGGGATTCAAGCAGAACATTAATGTCAAAGTTGTATGATCCGTTAGGAGGGGAAATTCCCTTCATTAGACGAAGTGACGAAAATGGCAGATGCTGAGATAAATGGCGAGAAGGTCTCTGCCAAAGGCACTGTACCTAGTCTCAGCTGGTTGTGGTTTCTTTGAGAAAAAGCAATAAGGATCCAATTGTTGTCGACTCTCTGCTGCCAGACTGTGCCGACGGCCAAATCTGACGCATCTGTCATTATACATGCTCAGCATCAGGAACAGGATAATGAGGATGGGTGGCTTCCTTCAGAGCCTTTTTGCTTTGTCGCAAACGGTAGTTGCCAAATAAATCAACTTAACGGATGTTTTAAGGCCTTTCTTTGCCTGTCCTTGTAGGTCATAGGCGGCTTTAAAATAGCTACAAACTCCTTGATAAGGATGTGGTAAAGGTCGATGATACCAAGGAACTAAAGGAGCTTGCGTTGAGAGTGAGGGAGTGGAAAAGCATTAATAGCTTCTGTCATCTCTGCAGTAAGTTTACTGCCGTTTGCACTAATATTGTGTCCAAAACGTCAAGTTCCGGGGTACTAAACAGGCATTTTGTGGACTAAAGTGAAGGCCATATTTTGAAGGCGGGAAAACACAGCTTCATCATGGAGCTGGTGTTCGTCGGCCGAAGAGCTGGCAATCAGTAGGTCATCAATATACGCAAAACAGAAGGGTAATCCACGAGTGACTTCGTCAATGAAGCGTTAGGAGGTTTGGACAACATTGTGCAGGCCGAAAGGCATGTACACCCACTCGAACAGCCCGAATTGGTTAATGGTTGCAGTTTTGTAAACGTCGACCGGCTCGACAGGAATCTGGTGAAAAGCTTTCACCAGGTAAATCTTTTAAAAGATTGTGCGCTAATGTAGATTGGCCCTAAAAACCTGTATGTGATGAACAGGATACCCGTCGATAATGGTAATGACATTGAGGGCGCAAAAGTTGCCTCATGGGCACCAGTCTCCATACTTCTTGGGTACCCTATGAATCACTGAGAACAAATTACTCTTGAAATGTCTGATCATCCCGAGATCCAACATGTGATGGAATTCCTCCTTCGCTTTTTTTAACTGTTCCGGCCTAAGTCGTCGGAGTTTGACGTACACAGGAGGTTCAGTGGTGTGGATGTGATGTGTTGGTTGGCCCACTGGAGTAAGGACTATATGGAATTTTTCCAATAGGCCTTGAGCGAAGTCGACGTCACGAGGGCGCATATGGCGGTAAATTCCTCTGAGTTAATGCGAACAAGGGAGTTCTTGCTAAGGGATACAGAAAACTTGAAGTGCAAGAAAAAATAGCACGTGGTATGGGGATTTGGACTGCTGCTACGAGGAACACCCACTTAAAATTCCGCTGGAGACCAAGAGAAACTTTCTTCAGCCATGTTCAATAAACGGGGATCTTGTTTCCATTTGCTACAAAAAGGTACCAGATATAGGTCTTCTGCACGGCCGAAGGAAGTAGGATGAATTCAGCACCCGTATTGATGAGAAAAGTTGAGTTCCGTTGAAGGTTCTGTGATCTGGAACAGCTTAGAGACGGAGTGACGGACGGGTGGTGCTAGGAGTAACCTGCAGCCTAGTTCTCCATTTGTGTTGACCGAGAAAAACTCATTTGCGAGCATAATCCTTGATTCGAATGTGATTTCGACCGGGATCGAGATCTAAGCCTTTTCAGGCTGCTCTTGATGAGGGCGCGTTAACTCATTAATTTATGCCTCTATACGTGTGACTCCTTTATACGAATGGCTGAAGACTGAAACTAGTTGCTGGGTGCAAGCTTCGACGATTCCATCAGCCTATCGCTCAGTTTATCCACGCTTGTCGCGGAATCCATCCTGGCGAGGATGCTTTGCATGGAGTGAGGGAGTTTCTGTAGGAAGAGCTGGCGCAAGAGGGGCTAGTGGAAGGCAGTTGATTGTACACCAATAAGCTTCTGTATGTGAAGGAGCAACTGTGAAGGCTTCTAATCCACAAGAACTTTTTGCGAGATAAGTTGTTTCTGGCGCTCGTCTTCCGATCCAGTTGTTCGTGAGATAAGAGTAGTTTTAAAGTCATCATAAAGAGACGAATTGGAGGCCGAAGACACTTCGAATTCCCTGACCTCAGTGGTAATCTTCGATGGTAGCAAACTGACGATGTAGTCCAACTTTGTCTTGCTGGATGAAATTTTCGCTATATTGAATTGTGATTTAGTCTGGATGAACCACAGGGCAGCATCGGAACACAAAAAGGCAGGTAGCTTGATGCCGACGTGGGTGGGGTGTGCGATCGCCTCAGCCATAGTTTCTGTACTGCCTGGAGATCATTGAGTGTAGGTAACAGAAAGCGAAAGAGCTTTATTAGGGCTTGCCTTACTTAGTCCGCTAGGCTCTCTGAGTGTATCCGAAGTTAGAGAGTGAACAGGCTGGGAGTACGCCGCAATTATTTGGCTAGACTTTGTGAAGGCAGCCGAAGTTAGTGAGAAAACGTGCTAATAGCACGGTGCTTAGTCCGCTACGCTCTCTGAAGGCAGCCGAAGTTAGAAAGCCAAAGTTCTGGTAGCACGCCATATTTCGTCCGCTAGGCTCTCTTAGGGCATCCGAAGCTGAAAGCCAAACGTGCTAGTAACAAGCCGTATTTAGTCCGTCAAGCCGTAAGGAGATGGTAAGACCAAACGCTTTTTAAGGCGAAGTATGGAGTCGAACCATGTCATTTCAGGGTCACCAATTGTAGGTTTCTAATTAAATTTAACCCAAACATGACTTACGGACTTATTTATTAAAATTAAATAGGTTATTTTACTATAAAACATATGAAAATACTTTGTAATAGAATAATATACAAATATAACATTAGGAATTAATAAAAATAATGCTAAATAGAATAAATGCGAATTAGAAGTATTATTAAATAGAACAGCAATATTTGAGGGATAACTAAATGTTTTAGGCAAACTGCAAAAAAAACATTTCTAAGCGTAATATTTATTCATGCCACTACATAATATACCTTGAAGAGGCGCATATTTTAAAATCATATGTACATAAGCTAAAGGCAAAGAAGGTGATAAATTACTACAGCTGTTTCTGTCTCACAACCTCGTCTAATCATTCTTTCTAACATATGTGCTATCTCAGTTCATTACTCCGGCGCACCATATAATTCCATCACTTCGGATTGCTAGTATTATATTCAACATTATCGAAGCTGTATGAAAAATTATTTCAGGCATTAATAGTGACATATGAATCAATAAATCTATTATACCATGCCATGATTGGGAAACATTGAATAGTTGAACACAACAATACATTGTATCTTGTTTTTCATATTTTGCACCTCATCGTTATCTCTGATCCTGCCACATAAAGATTTTCCTTCTACTTTTCATGTAAGTTACTTTTGGCAGACTATGCAAACCCATAAAGCCAACAACAGATGCAAGGCGCATATAAAGTGGTTGCATACGTAAATATTTTTTAACTTGTCGACTAAAAAAAACTAAATTTTGGCGTCTAGAGCTTCGAACCGGGAGATATACGCCGGGGCATATGAAGTGTATATGAGTGGCATAGGCAACGTCGAGATCAGCTGCGTATGCAATGGGGTGACAGGGGAAGGTGCCTGGCTTGCGCGTACTGGCTAATAATGCACTGTGCACAGAGCAGAGCTAGTGGAATCTCCCCAGCGTCAACGAGTAGGTTGTCAACGGGGAAGTGCGGAAGACAGCAGTCGCCAGGTAAAGGTCGGTGTGATGGATCGAGTCCAGCTTCCGCAATACACGCTTGTCTGCGGATGCATAGAACTTGCATCCGTAGTCGAGCTTTGAACGAACAAAGGATCGATAAAAAAGTAATGCAGTAGCCCGATCAGCGCCTGGCGTCAAGGAACGAAGAATATCTATGGCGCGGATACAAGAGACAATAAGGCTGCGAATATGAGCCTCCCAGGTGAGGCGTCGGTCAAATACAAGACCAAGGAAACGGCGCGAGTCCACCATTTCCAGGCGCACCCCATTGAGAAACAAGTCTTGGTTAGGGTTTTGCCGTGGATGGCGGCACAATTGCACTGCCTTATTCTCAGCCAAGGAAAATTCGGCATAGCGAAATCGGGGTTCAATGCCTGTTGGAGTCGACGCACTAGAGTTGGCATCTGGCCCACACAAAAGAGATCAAAAGTTTGTCTACGTAGATCGTAGCGTAAACATCTTACGGCAGAACCGAGTTGAGACCGTTGATGCTCAGGGCAAAGAGTGTGATATCGAGGACACTTTCTTGCAGTACACCCTCTTCCTGTTCCAATAAGCTCCTTGCACCCGTACGCGGAATCGACGATCTCGCAAAAATTCAGATATAATGATTGGGAGGCGTCCCCTCACCTTCATAATATGGAGATACTCCATGATACAGTAAACCATGCGGCATCATATACCTTCTACAAGTCTAATAACACCGTGGCATAGTGCTGTATTCGAAGGAAGGCATCGCAGACGGAATTTTCTAGTCGGAACAGAGCATGCGATGTGAAGTGGAACCTGGGCAAGTCGCATTATGCAGAAGAGAGATGGCCTCCGCTGTCCAGAAAAAAGCAAATCTAACATTTACCAATTTCTCTATCAACCTAGACACGGCAACCGGCAGGAAAAAGCGAGCACAGTACCGATTTACCAGAAATCTGAGAGGATACCCTCTACCCAGATGCTGTTGAACAAATCTAACAGAAAGGCAACGACTCGGTCACCCTGGTGTCGAACCATGGCGTACGGTACATCGTCTGGACCAGGGGCAGTGACTGTGTACTAAGAGAGAGAGGAACGCAGCTCAATCAAGTAAACATGTCGTTGAAGTGCTTTCCGCCTCTAGAGATAAAGTGCAGTCAGCGGCATTCCGAAAAATCACGATGCGCATTGAATGCTGGCGGAACAGCATGCCGGGTATAGATCCGAAAAAGAGGTCGCAAAGGATTCCGCAACGGACTTCGGGCCCCGAGATTGCAGTCCCATTATCCTGGAGAACGTCTTTTTGACTCTATTTGAAACCTCTGCTAGAGAGATCTTCAAGTTAAGTGAAGACGCGTATTCCCACCAAGAAGAGTGGCGGGCGTGCTTCAAAATATACCGGAACCTAGCCCGACTAAATTCACCGACAGTGAAGTCGTTCCTGTGGCACCAATAGCGCATGTAGGCAAAAGACTTCTTTCTGTTTAAAGGACGTCTCATACTCGGCTGAACACCACGGTACTGGTTGGTATGCAAAACGGCCAGACGTTCTAGGACTAGTAGCAACGGCCTCATCTACCGTCCTAAACTCCTTGACTCAGATAGAGAAATCAGTCATTTCCTGAAATGAGGACAAGCCCGCCCGCACCAAGCACTACTGGGGCGGGCTCTCTGGCCGCAGTGGCCAACAAAATGATATTTGAATTGCAAAGTGATTAGTACCATGGAGGTCATCGGCCACCCCCAACGTAAAACCAGGCTATGCATTCGGAGAGCACAAAGATCGATCGAGGCAGGAAAATGAAGAGGTTCTCGGGCAGTGATGAGTAAACTCATCCACATTTAGGACACCAATCTCCAGCTCGTCGATCCGGTCGGCAAGGACTTGACCCCCTGGGATTCATAGAGTAATCTCTTCAGAGGAGATTTTTACCGTTAAGATCTCTGATCAAGAGGAAGGGCCTTGGCAACTGTGCCAAGACGCGACGGAAGTCATAAAAGTCAAAGTCGTCTGGCGGTGGAATATACGGGGAAATAACAGTAAACCTCCTATATAGGTGCATTTGCACATCAACTGCCTGAAAGGAGTTATCTAAAGCAAAGAGAAGAACTGAGACATTAGGCTGGGTATAAAATGCGAATCCTTATGCCCAAACTTCATCCCCAGGTCGTGGGGTTGGAAAACCCTTACCCGATGAAGGTTGGTAGGGGGCACACACCTAGCATGATCTCTTTCAAAAAGATAGCTGACGGGGAATGGGAGGAGACAAGCTTCCGCAGCTTCTCCCAGTTGACCTGGAGTCCACGGCAGTTCCATTAGAGAAATATGCCCTCCAGGCCTAGTACGGAGGAGAGGCGGGGGACTCTCATCGAAGAGAAGACCCTCACGAGAATGGCCGTACGCTTCTCGGAGGCAGAATTCAGGGCACTGTTGGCCGGCAATGCGCTGAAGGCGCTATCACCTTCGAAGACTTATCGGGGGAGGTTAGGCTCGCTATGCGAGTCTTCCTTCTCCGTCTCGGGGTTCCCATTTTGGAGAATCCACCGTCTCCGAGCCACCCAGCTTACCACTGGGTGCGGGCGAAGGAGCTGAAACTCCTTCGGTGCCTTCCTACCTTATGGGGCAGCTTTAGGACCCCCGGAAGATGGCCCCACGACCAACTTTAGCAGAGGTGTTGCCACCTGTGAGTATAAGGACTCGGTGGAGGCGCTGGGCTGTTTCGCCTTACAGAAAACCGTTGCTCTGTAGGAAGAATGATAAGCCTTGGTGTTATCCGGGGCTGTGTGTTAACCCTTTATGCCGCCAGCTCTACCAAGGGAGCACCCGGGGAGGGTAGAAGCCACAGAAGGGTTCCGAATGGGGCCGTAAACGACAGTGCTCGCGCTCCTGGAAAGGCCAGGAACAGAGGGTAAATTTCTTAACATTGAGGCATAAGAAATCCTAGGCAGAGCTCGGTGGCCAGGACCAAGTCCTTAGCCTCGCAAAATGAGAGACGATCTTGAGCCCGAACTGCTAGGATTCGCTTCTCAAGGAGATAGGTACCACATTTCTTGGAAGAAGCGGGTGCAGCTATCCACATTTGACACCCTTCGCTACACACGATTTGGACTTATCGTATGCAGCCTTGGAGCAATTTACACAAACTTCAGGTAACCCTGACTGTGCGCGTCTAAAAGAGCAATTAATATAGCCGAAGTGGTGAAAGTAATAGCACCTCCGCGCCAGTGACATGATTGCCTCCAAGCAGTAACGTTACCAACTGGCACGCACCGACTAAGGGAGCTTGTGACAGTCAAACGCGCTTTTCCTCTACGCCGGCAGTAGCCCCTAGTCCAGATGGTCTGGCCTCAGCAATATACTCCTCTGAAAGGGAGAAGGTCTTAGCTGTCAAAGGGGCACCTTTCCTGGAAGGAGAGTCCTCCTCTTCTTGTAAGGCCTCGGGGGGTGAGCCGTCTGAGGAGGCCCCTGCACATTGGCAGACTCGTTCAGTACTTAGCACCGAGCCCGTGTTTGACCCAGTGGAAGGTCCTACCAACTGAGACTGCATCACCTCAGTGACCATGTCTTTTTTAGGGGGGGCCTCCATGTGGCAACTCCCCACCTCCCCAAGACATCACTGATGCCATTCGAGGAACCTTTTTTCCTGTCTTGGTAGAAGGGGTCAGGTATACTGACCCCTTGCAAGCTACTCGCACACGCAGACACGACATTAGGGGGCTTAGGCCGCCTGCCTGTTTTCTTGGCAATCTTCTTAGAAAGTAAAGGGGGGGACTGCCGCTGGAGAAAGGGAGTTGCTTGAGGCCAACTCCAGGGAAGGGGCTGAGGGAGAGTCCCCTGCATTCGAACGCATAGGAGAGGCGTAAGCATGCTCTCAGTTCAGAGAAGTTGGAGAGTGCCCTATGAAAACACAGTGGGGGGACCTCCATTTTTTAAGTGGAGCTACCCGAGGGCTGCCTCATTGATGGTCTAGAGGAAGCTAGAGGGTGACAGTTAGAAATGCTGAAGGTTTTCATCATCGTGTATGGTGACCCTAATAATAATATGGGACGCAAATGCTCATCAACCCACGCAGTAGCTTGCTCTGCGAGGGGTGAACACGGCAGAACCGGCTGCCAGCATTTAAAGACACTCCTCTCGCCTAGTGACCTGGCAGCCCATCTGCATCGCGGCTCCACCTTAGGTACGGCGAAAATGGATATATGATGGAAGGAGAAAGAAAAGGTATGTGAGGAAGGAGTGGGTGGGGATTGAGCAGGATGTTAAAAACCCACCACCTAAAGTTCGGAGCTCACGAGTTAGCTAACGCTGCCCCCTCCCTCCTCGGCCCCGACCTGGGATAGTTCGGTGAGATGAAGCTGGTTGGCATCCACCCTGTGAAATTAGAGGCCGACCTGAGAAAGTTGTGGAAGAGGTTGTAGGGATAGTGAGGAAGGATGGTAAAAACGCAGGCTCTCAGAAAGAAGGAGAAGATGCTAAGCTTGGGCTGGACGGGGCGCTGAGGCCCGTCAGCAAGGCAGCAAGGAAGGCAAATCGCCGCACCCCTTACGGGGCACATTGTCCCACATCGGTCCTATGATGAAGTACCAGCGGAATCCGGTCCTCGAGATCCTTTGTTTTGGCGAGCGTACGGGGCACGAGAGTAAGTTTAACTAAGTACCCCGATGAGCTTTTAGATTCCTTACCCAGCCAAAGAATTAATTTATAACAAGGAACTGCACATGATTTAATGGTTAGTGGTAAAGTAAGTAATGTTGATTGTTAAGCTTTACTAGTCACTGGAGCTTGTAGATGTTAGTAAAGAGAGAATTTTCTGTATTTTCTTTGTTTGTAGCTTCATTATATTCCCTTACTTCGAGGAATATTCTCTATGTATCATTTTTATGCCTTAAGGTTTTTTCCGTGCCTGTAACTCGTTACTTTAAACGAGATATATTTGTTAATTACTTATTATCAATATTTCCTTTGTTTAGGTTCTTTTATCTAAAAAGAACTGCAAATTTCGCTCGATGTAGTTAAATGATTTGATTTTACCTTGCACTTTGAAGTTGAGTTGTTACCTAATAATAAAGGAAGTCCACATGAAAACTGCCTCATTCATTTGTCCCCTTCTGTTTGTTCTTAATACCAGAGTTAATGTTCCTTTCTTTCTTCTTTTACCATCATTATCCTTGTTATTTTTTATATGGAAACATGATTACCTTTGGCTTTCCTCTCTTTCATCTAACTCGTACCAACCCTTGATCCTGATTCCGACTCTCACCCGCTGTTGTTACTTCCCAAAACCTTTTACCTCCAACAACGGAAATAAACACATTTATTTCGCTCCTTTTATCCAGTAACGCTATCTTCCTCCCTCTGCCTCTATGTGGATACCCACCGATTTCATTTAACCGAAAGCCCCCTTTCATTTTCATAGCTCAAGCTTCACTGACGTTTACAATCTTTGGCTAGACAGACAAAAACAATGAAAATTTCCAATTAGGTCATTATTAGCTATTCATAAAATAGTTTACTATAAGAATAAATGAGTCTTTTCATAGATTTAATAAACCTACGCCATATGTCCGCCTGAAAATTCTTGAACTTGTCTTCCTCACTCCCATTCAATTTACCTACCCCAGTGTCACTAAACTGTCCCTCAAACACAACTACCGACCGAGCTTTTGTCATTAATAACTTACCTCCTTCCTGGATGCGAAATCGATACGAGACATCAATTGATCCAAGACCCTTGTTGCTATAATGCAAATTATTCACCATCCGCCGTCCGCTCTATTGCCTAAGCACGTTCAACTTGTCTGTAAAGCCTAATGAAATCATCTTCAATCGCCTAAATTATCTGCACCCACGTTGCACCCTGATTGGATAACCTTATAGAATTTACACGTTATTTTGAGAACCAGGTTAACTCTGTATTCATTTTAAGGCCGTTAACATATTCTTCGACCTCGGTACTCGCCTGTATAGTCTTAGTAACGTTCATTTGGCAAATAGTAAAGCGATTTTGTGGTGCCCCTACACCATTGGACACACCTTCAGGATAAACGATCTATGCGCACTCATGAACTATTCCATGACCATGGAAATTGAAAATTAACGTGTACATAAATATTTGTATATATCCATTTTAGCTAGCTAGGATTTTATTCCTTCTTTGGAAGGAGTCTGGTCATTCTAGGAAGGGAGCAGTGTAAATATGCACCATTAACATAAAAAGCATTAACAAATTTGGGGGAGAAATAATTATTAATGAAATAAAGCAAGCGAACAACACGAGTAAATTTAATCGAATAAAAGAACTAATTTCATGAGAGACAGGCTTCCAGCATTATATTACGACCTTTTAATTATTCCTTATATCTCTATATTAAAATGGTGGTCCTAAGGTGAATATAAAATATACAAAGGTATATGTTTGTTTAAGAAGCCAGAAGAATTCATCACTTAAATTCATTGTTTAAATTTAAATTAGGCACTATTTAGGAGCAGGTTGTACCATTTGACAAAGGTCGATTGGCTCAGATCTTAAGAAAAACGCCCATGCACCAGTTTAGTATGTTTTAATCACATTTTCCATTTTAAAGCCCTCATGCGCAAGCGCACTAAAATAAGATTGGGAAAAAGAGACGCCTTTTGTAATAAAAATTGTAAAATTATTTTTGCTCCACCTTCTTCTGAATTTGTCATATTTATACCAAGGAAAATGTTGTAAACGGCAGCTTAGCTCCGAATTCCCCCACGGATAACCCACCTATTAGTTTGATATCGAACCTTTCGAAAGTTGTAAAATTTTTCAAAGAAGTAACGCTCCTGTTTGGACCTTACCCATTGGTCTGAACCTCCCTAATCAATGCAGAGTTCTTACTGCTTGACTACCTTCCATGACTACACCTAAGTCACACTTCAAGAAGGCTCTCTCAGGTGAGGATTCCCGTTCGTATGTATAAGAACCGTTCCGTAAAAGTGTATTGAACTCCCAGCACTTTAAAAATTAACCAAGAAATTCAGGACCCATTCCCTTTGGCAATAAGAACTCCCGCCGGTCCAACAATTTGATTGCTGCTTTTTCTTTTAAGAGAGATTGGACCTGAACGTAAAAAGGATATTCCGTAATTTTCACTTTAGGAGGGAAATTCTAACAACTTTAAATGTTCGGAGGGTTTGGTCTTAAACCTATAAGTATAGGTTTCCAACTTATTAGTGAAAGTCTTTAATTTATTAAACTATATCTCCTAAAATCATACTGAACTCTGACAGTAGACTATGGAAGCAAATTTCAAGCTTTCTCATACATATACATTATAGAGATACATATATTCCAAAATATATAGCTGTACATAGATTCCAAAGTCTAAGCATTCATATTAAGAGACTGCGTTTATTTAAATATTTCCCCCAGCCAAATTCACATATATACACATGATTCAGGGCAAATGTTCAAAACACAAACACCTGTGCTAACCTTCTTTCATATTGCTGACATGTTGTTGCAATGACGTATCAGCCCGACCAATCGGATATAACGAAAATGACATTAACTTGGGCGTTGCCATTTTAAAAGGCGTTACTTGTAGCTTATCGCAAAAGATATCTTTTATATTAGGAAACCTTTAGGTGGAAAAGCCTATTTAGTTCAATAACACTGGTCTACAAAGTTTTTGGTGTTTAGAAAAGAGACATTATTCTTATACAAAATCGCTCTCCTGAATTGAAAAATATCCTTCATTTTGTCCTATCAGGTCCCTTTTTGGTAATTGTTAAGATTAGCGGCCGCTAATTTCGGGCGGAATTTTTGGGGATATTTCGCTATTTTATTTATTTTTTTAAGCTATTCGACTGGCCAATCATCGACCAATTATAACCGTATATTTTTCCTAACCTTTCCTTAGTGTTTGTAAAGATGAGAAAAAGTATCTTTTGGGGGTATTTTCTTCTTTTTTTGTGAAGTTTATTATCGATCTAGTCTAAATACTCTAGGTCTTCCACTATTTTGTCTTTTGAAGTAGTGTTCTTTTTTTTAATAAATAAAATAACTTTTTCCTATTCGCAAGGAATTGTGTTTGCCGAAACGAAGTATAAAAAAAAGCTTTTTTTATATATATATTTTGTGCTTCTTTTTATTTTTTTGCTTTTATGCAAACTTTCAATTATGTCTCGTATAAATAGTCACAGGTAGGCGTTGAGCGTCAGTTTTATCCAAAAGTTTTACTTAAATGGCTAAGTTTGGCAAAAGAAAATACAGTCGTGTAGTAAACGGTCGGTGGGTATTTGGAGGATTTGAACGCGAATCGAAGAGTTTCCCTCGTTCCAGTCGAAAATCGCAATAATGAAACTCTCATGGCGTCGATTAAAAAGTAGATTTTGCCGGAAACCACGGTGCTATCTGACGGATGGGTGGCCTATTTGAATCTCTCATCCGCAGCATACACTCATCTGACTGTCAACCAGTCCCATAATTTCGTGGATCCCGAGACTGGAGCGAGCACTGAAAATATCGAGAGAGTCTGGATGGATACGAGCGACCGTGTGCCCCACTATGGACGGAGAGAGGCCCATATGGACGGGTATCTTGCAACCTCTCTTTTCATCCAAAATATCCCTGCATAAAAGAGAGCTTCCGCGCATCCTGGGTCACCGCCGCTAAATTATACCCACCGGATTGAGGTAAATAATTTATACATTTTGAAATCTCATGTTTGGCTTTCGAATTAAGAATATTACTATTTTTTTTTAATTACCGGGGGATCTGGGGGTGCAACCCACCAAAAAAAGATCGGGGGTAGAGGGAGCAAACCATGCCATTTTTAAACTGCTAAAAAATTGTTAATTTCTATTCTCGACGTAAAAAAAAAGAAAAGAAATTAGAGATCTAAAAATTATAAGCATAACCACATTTAGTATTCGACCTTTGCATTCAAATCTCATGTTTTGCTTTTGAATTAGAAATATCAACAGTTCGAAAGTGCCTCATAGAAGGTTACTTTTTATTATCCTTTAGGTAGAACAAAAAAGTAGCCCAAAAATTCAGGGGCCGCTAATCTTAACAATTACCAAATTAGTGCTGAGTAGGGTCGAGGGAAAAGTGCACGAACAACTTTCTCAGGCCTCATCGGAGAGTTCATGTCAACACAGTGACAGGTCCTCCCTAATTCGCACTCAGGTTGGAAAGATGCATAGCTCATCCACATACCATTTTTTTGGCTTGTCACACTGTTTGTTTCTCTTTGTTCCTCCAGTAAGGTTTAATTAATGCATAAGGTGTAATTTGATTGCCACAGCATATTGGACTTAAACAAATATACTCCAGACACCCACACATTTTGTTCTCTATTGGAATAAAAAAATTAATTTAAGGGTAATTAACCAAAATTTTTATAATTATGTTTAATAACTATTTCGTTTTGTCTAACATAACATAACATAACAATTTCACGGATGACAAAAGCCACAAGGGCCTATCAAAGGTCATTCGCATCTGTCAAAACCCCCCCCTCAAAATGTATACATTGGATTGTGTCAGATCATGCATCTACAATATACAATATAAACAATCCAGAGGATTTTGTCAGATCATGCATCTACAATATACAATATAAACAATCCAGAGGATTGTGTCAGATCATGCATCTACAATATACAATATAAACAATCCAGAGGATTGTGTCAGATCATGCATCTACAATATACAATTCGAACCATACACACGAATGTGTCAAAAACAAAAGGCTTCATCATCAAGACTCTTTTCAAAATCCAAATCAATTGTAATATACAATAATAAAAAACTGCATCCACAGAATGAGTCCAGAATACCCCCAAAAGTTAACCCTCCCTCTCCATATAATCATCAAATCTGCGTTTGATTGTCCTGTTTTGAAGATATAATGCATTGAATGAGTTGTATTGATGTTTCTCTTAAATCTTCTTACACAGAATATATTATCAAGTAACCCTTTCCTTTTTTTTCTTCCCTTAAAAAAAAACAATTTTAGATCATTTTCCCTAAAGTAAATAAAATTAGTTTTCACCTCATGTGGCAGCCATTTGTCTATCATTTTCGGTATTTCTAACCCAAAACCAAAGTACGAATTTTATTAAATGTGAATGACAAAACTAGTTTGGGTGATTGTTTATAAAGCTAAACATAGCTAAATATTTATTGTTTTTATTCACAAACTGAATTCCTGACAAAGGTTACTTGCATTTTAAATGGTAAAATAAGAAAAAAAAGAATGAGAAGGAGAAAACAAACTATTATTATTTATTAAGTAAACAGGTAAGTTAGAACATTCTCCCATATTACCAGTAGAAACCTCTACTAGCTACAAAATCACTGCGACCTAAAGCGTGACTTTTTTTCTAGCCCCGTCTAAGGCAGCAACGAAAATGAAACCCTTATTCTTGTACATCACCAAAGTTGTGTTTTGCTCTTTTTAAATTTGTATTCCCCTCCCTTCTTTTTCTATTTTAATTACTTTGATCCTTTTCTTTGTGCCCACCCCCCATTCAGACCGAGGTAAGTCATGCCGAAAAATAAATTGCCAATTGGACTTTAAGTGGCCTCTAATGACTATAAGACCCTACATAGAGTGAAACAACATGAGTATGTGCCTATATTTCTTGGACATTTTGAAAGCCTCAGCTGAGCAGTAATTAAAATTTTGAACGCTAACAAAAGATTTACGTCGACCTTTTCTCGTCCATTTCCCTGTCTCGGACGCCTCCGCCATACAATCAACATCATACTAAAGCAGACCCTGTAAATGTGTTCAGACCATTCTAAAGACGGCCATTTTTAGCAGCTTTCTCTCTCGTTCATCCCCCCAAAAACTTTGGACCTTGAGACCAGCCTCATTTTCCTTGCCTTCCGAATTTGATCGCCATTTTTCGCTGCTTCGTTCAAAAGTCTTCTTCCCTGTTTCAGCATCTCCACTCATGCTCCTTTAGTAGTTATATAAATGTAATTTCCACTCACCCTAACCTAGACCCATGCGCTTTCTTAGATCTTGCCACCCACCCAAGCATGTTATGCAAGAAGCCCCACTGCCCCCGTCTCCCAGTTCTGTGTAACTCTTTCCCAAAACTTGGGCGACCCAAAGCTTCCGGGTCCCTATCTCTTTTTGCAGGGCCCCTTATCTAAAAATTTCTATTTGTCTAGATTGTGACTTATCAATTTAGATTCTTTCGCTTTGCCTCTCCCAAGAGGTTATAGGAACTTCCATGGGCAAGAGGCCATCTGAAAGAGCATTACGTGTTTTCTGACTTCTTATCTACATATATTTTATCAGTAATTCATTTAAGGAGCCTGGCAAGTCCCAAGGATATCTAGTTTCCGTTATATCTCCTTTTACGCCGGAAATTCGTCCCTCACAGATGGAGTTACTATGCTAAATGGCTTTAACAATCCTCCTTCATCATCTACTTACCCGCACTGCCATTCATGCAGTAGTATTCTAACTTTTCGTTTTACTGCGATGCTAGTAAACTCTTAAATTTAGTTTATAACCCATGTTTGTGTCCGTCCTTTTTCTGGCATCCTACATGACCATAGACTCCTGAACTGTACCCAAGGAGGACTTCAATAGCAACCAATTCAGAGTTTCGCTCTTTCTGCCCCACTCTAACTTCTCTGCCCTGTGACAGTGATGTCATTTTCACAGTGGGGGATAAATTGGCTTCTCTACCTGAATGGTCTGCTGGAGCCAAGTAAAATGAAGTAACCATGGTGTCTGAGAGCTTGGCCTTGCTCAGCACCATGAGCAATTCGTTTACGTCCTTTTCGGTTTCCCGTTCCTTTAGCTCCAGTTCTTCACTCAAATGATTCCTGGTTAACTAAGCTAAGAAAGCGCACAACCCGCTGTTGCTGCCAAGCCGATCCTCACCACCACAAGATGGAGATGCATTGGGTGGAGCATTATTTTTCGCTCTACCATGTGGTTTACAGTAAATTACTCGCGATAAACTCAACTTTGGTAAGTACATCGTCTACAATTTCATCTCCTGCTAAATACTTCGTGTAGTAAATTCATCACAAGTTAATATAGCTTCTGTAAATTTGCCCCACTCACATATATTGTCGGTTTATTTATCGCCATGTATGTATTCTTAGAAGCTGCATTTGTGGAGGAAACATTTGGTTTAGCCTTTCGTTTGGGGAGACCGGAAGTTTCGCAGGACAAGCAAAGGCCTCTACGATTGGCACTAACACTCCCTATCGCTCCAGTTACGTTATCGCTCAGGCATTTCAAGAGTTTGGTTATAGAATAGAAGTTATCGGTGAAAACATTATTTCTCTTTCCTAATTATCCACTCCTCATAGCTAATCCCTTTCAGTCTTTCAAAAATCAACGGTTACCATAGTCCCAGTGTGTGTGTGTATATATATATATATATATATATGTATATATATATATATATATATATATATATATATATAAATATCTCAAAGTAGCGCGAGAGAATGATAAAGATGAATGCAATAAACAACATTGAAAGAGAAAACGGAATAAATTTTTCTTACAGTAATATTTATTACCTTTTTTCGAAAAAATCCGTGCGGGGAAGCGATTCGAATCATGGGCACTGAGGCAGCGAGCACCGCTTTGATCACAGTTAAAAGTATGCCGTTAGTACACTATGCTACGCAGAGTTCTCTGCGTAGCACGGATTTTTTCGAAAAAAGGTAATAAATATTACTGTAAGAAAAATTTATTCCCTTTTCTCTTTCAATGTGATTTATTGCATATATATATATATATATATATATATATATATATATATTTACTTTTCAATAGACTTTTCTCCATGTCGGGGATTTCGGGGGGGATGGGAGCTTTAGATTAGATTAATTTCTTTATTAATCCACTTCGATTTGTACATCCATATAAATAATGAATGTGAGGGAATCCCCACGTGGAAGATCTTTAGCAGAAAGGAACTCCCATGTGCAGCAAAAGGCCCGGCTAGGACTAAAGTGGTAAGCCTACCCCCCCCCCTTCCACAAGCGGTAGCCTCGAATCGAGTCCCACACGATTCACATTCATGCGGGCTAAAATTGCTTTGCTAGAAGATTTGAGGCCCTTCGAGAGTAGAGCTGTTTCCCGCTAACCCCCAACTCCGGGGAGAGCCTAGGATATAAATAACACTCGACTCCCCGGAAGACACACAGAGTTGAGAAGTCTCGCGCAAAACCCAGAATATTTCCCCATGGTTCCAAGTCAAGTGCTATCAACAAAGCAAAGTGACAGCTGGACTATTTTGTGTATTTGGAATTAGCCCCAGCCAGGAGGAAATTCCACTGAACGATCGCCCGGAGTGATTTTCCCGACTTCTTTCATCAACTCCTGTCGAAGCCCTCCTCATTTCGAGTAGCCGAAATACTCTCCCCTGGACCGGAAGTTACCCCCCCCCCCCTTGCTTTTAGAGAACCGTCATCACTCCAACGGCCTCATCTCAAGTGCAGAAGACATCCGTAGGACAACCCCTCTCCCCCTCCTAGTAACCAAATTGAGTTAATCCCCCCCCCCGCATTTGATAGTCTCTTCCGGGAATACCTTAAGTTCTAACTTCATAGCCTGATTATAACTACAATTCCCCCTTTCAATTACTGATGTGATTTTGCCCGTTAATTCTCTGAGGTAATTTTACCCATCAATTCTCTCATGATTTTTGTGTAAATAAAATTATATTTTTATACATGCCTCTTTAAATAACCTTGAGCTTTGCCATTGTCCATAATTTACCTGACCTCGTTGTATTCTCTCGCTACTCAGCCCGTCTGAACTCGTGGTTTTCCGTCCTTTTTGTTGGTTCGCTTTTAAGTTATTGGTCCCTCCCTGATAGATATAATATGGTATTGGTATAATGTAATGTCATACCACGACATATATATATATATATATATATATATATATATATATATATATATATATATATATATATATATATATAAATATATATATATATATATATATATATATATATATATATTAATATACGTATTATATAATTCTGGTGTCAGATGTGGGGTTTTTACGAACCCGTGTCATTTTAATTTCGACATTAGAAGTTCCCTTGTTATTCACGTACCTCCCTTTTATTTAATTTTTGTATTGTACTGACAGAAGGCAAGTTCAAGTTATTTGAAGAGCAGTGGAACGTAATCTATTTAGATTTTGTGTTGGACCCCAGGTAATTAATTTTTTTTTTATTGTGTTCGAATTTTGGAGACTCTCCTGGTTATTAATCCCAAAGAGTTAAGGTCTTTGGTGTCCTAATTCCGGTAGGACTATTTAATTTTTTTTTCCCGCTTAGAAACAGCAGAGGTAGGTAGCTGTATCTTATTTTTTTGTGATCAAGGCCTTCACGAATATTCAAGTATTCGTTTCGCGTGGGTAGTGCCATAGCTCGTTCGCGTATCAGTGTTCCTTCAGTTAACTGCGTAAAAATGTCATCCTTCGAAAAATTCAAGAGTCAGGGTGAAATGTTAGGTCTCTCGGGCAAAGACCTGCTAAATTACGTACAGGAAGAAGAGAGGAACGAACGGGCAGAGCGAAGGGAATTGGAGATGGAGAAGAACAAACTGAAGATGGAGATGGAGGAGAACAAACTGAAGATGGAGATGGAGGAGAACAAACTGAAAATGGAGATGGAGAAGAACAAAATGGAGAAGAACAAACTAAAAATGGAGATGGAATAACGTGAACAAATTAGGCAGCATGAGCTGGAAATGAGCCGAAATCAAATCGATTCTCAGTCCATTGGTTCCCGGGCTGAAATTCCCCAAACTCCTTCAGTCCACCTTCCCGCTTTCAATGATGGAGAGGACTTTAGGTCATTTTTAGCCCATTTTGAGAGAATCTTTCAGATCAATAGATGGGATCTCGAAAATGATGGCGTCGCTCGCTTACTTCCCCTCCTAAATGCCAAGTTAAGGGATATCTTCATCTCCCTTCCCCCGGAAGCAACTTTGGACTATTCCACGTTAAAGTCCGAATTGTTAGCCGCTGTTCATATGAATAACGAATTCTACCGCTCCCGATTCCGCCAGGAAAGGATCCGCCCTGGCCAAACATTTCGACAACACGGGTACATCCTCCAGAGACACCTTCAGTGTTGGCTGGATGCGTGCAAGATTCCCCAGGTCTACGAGTCCCTTCTGGACTGCTTCCTTAGGGATCAGCTTTTAGCTGCCGTGGCTCCCGAAGTTCGCGCCTTCATTAAGAATAAACGTTGTGCCACTTTCAAGGAGTGCTTGGAAGAGGCCGATGTTTACGCGGGTAGTCACAATTTATACCCTAAGGATGTTCAAAAGTCTCCCCAATCGCCCCCCAAACTAAATTTTATAGTCCTTAGGCCCCCTCCTAAATTGGTTCCAAGATTCACCAAGGTTACTAGTCCTTCGAAGCCAAGAAACTTCCATCCATCTGAGCACCGAGACGTTAAGCCTCTCCTTTCTTCTCCCCCGGTTGTGCCGTACCTAAAGAACCCGATCATCTGCTACAACTTCGGAGTTCCCGGCCATTACCGCACGAACTGTCCTCAAAACTCCCGATTCGCAAACTCTCAGTCCCACCAAGTGCACCAAATCTGGGCCGCCCCTACTCCTTCTTCGTCGCCTCAGGAGACCCCCGATCCTCCCTCGCCCGCCAAAGTTCCAGACCATCAGGTGAACTTCCTCTTTAATGAGAACAACCCTGGTGGATTGAAATTCGAGAACGGAACCGTGAACGGGTGCCGAGTATCCACCCTCGCCCGTGACACCGGGTGCACTTGTGTCGTATTGTCTGAGGACCTACTCTCCCCTGTTGGCCCCGACCATAAGAAGTTTACGGTGGTCCACGACTACCTCGGCCGGGCCAGTCGTTTCCCAGTAACTCGTTGTCACATCGAGTGCGACTATATGTCCTGGGTCGAAGTGGTAGCGGCCCCAATCAAGTTCTGCTCTGTTCTGATCGGTCAGAGCCTCGTAATCCACGACCATCCCGTGGCCCAGCCCGTGATTACCCGTACACAGGCAGCCTTGGACTCCCATGCCCCGATTCCCCTGGAAACCCCTATCGACCCGGAGTTCCAAAACTTCCGGAGCGACAAGTTTTCCCGCGCCCAGAAGGAGTGCGCAACTCTCCTCCCCCTTTGGGAAAAAACTAAAACTCTCGAGCGTGAGTCCACCCGAGGTAACAAACGACTGTCGTATCTCGTGAAGAAGGATTTATTGTATCGTGCCTGCTCGGAAGCCACCGATCAAGAAACACATGTCTTGTGTGTTCCCCGTGAATACGTCCGGCAAGTATTGAAGCTCTCCCATGACAGTTTATTCGCCGGTCATTTTAGCCATAATAAGACCTCGCAACGAGTCTTCAAGTATTTCTTTTGGCCAGGTGCAGCCAGAAATATCGCCGAATATTGTCGGTCATGTGAGATCTGCCAAAAGACGTCTTCAAAAGGGCGGGTTAAGCCAGCCCCCCTTCAGAGAGGCCCCATTATCACTGAGCCCTTCTCCCGAGTGGCTATCGACCTGATTGGCCCTATTCACCCCTCTTCAAGCGAAGGAAATTGCTATGTACTCACCTTGGTAGACTTCGCTACCCGTTTCTCAGAAGCACTTTCCCTCAAGAAGATTGATAATATCACGTGCGCCGAAGCACTGATATCCATATGCTCGCGCGTGGGAATTCCCAAGGAGGTACTGTCAGATCGAGGGAGACAGTTTACTTCCGAACTCATGGAATATGTAGGCAAGCTTCTGGTGGTAAAACCTTTGTTTATCACCCCTTACCATCCGGCTGGGAACGGTATGTGCGAGAAATTAAACGGGACCCTCAAATCATTCCTCAAAAGGATCTGCATTGACCAGCCCCGAGAATAGCACCGATACTTGCCGGTTGCCCTTTTCGCGTGCAGAGAGATCCCTCATAGAACCCTTGGATTCGCCACTTTCGAGCTCTTGTACGGACGGAACGTGCGCGGCCCCCTCAGCATCATGAACGAACTCTTTACTAATCCCTCACTGGACCAGGAAATACAGACCTCCTACTCTTATCTCCTGGATTTGAGAAAAAGGTTAGAAGAGTGTGCTGATCTGGCCTATAAGAATGCGGACGTGAATTTAGAGAGGTATAAGACCTACTTTGACCTTAGGTCACGAGAAAGAAAATTCCAGCCGGGCGCGGAGGTGCTGTTACTACTTCCCACGGAAAGCAACAAACTCCTTAGCCAGTGGAAGGGACCCTATCCCGTCCTTGAGGCTAGAGGGCCAGTGGATTACCTAATCCGTACTCCGGCGGGAGCGAAGGTTTTCCACGTGAATATGTTAAAAAGGTACTACCGGCGCGCAGGTACCCACAACTTGGTAGCCCCAGACGAAGAAACCCCGTTGGAAGCAGCATATCCCGCTGGCCCTCTCAACGTCGTCCAAGTAGTTTGTATTGAGTCAGACAATGAATATCCCCTTCCGTCACTACCTGAATTTCCAAATCCATCTGAGGCGATCGCACTCGACGTCTGCCCCTGGCTAGCTCCCTACTCCAAGAATCAGCTGCAGCAGTTGCTGAGCGGATTCGACGATGTCATTTCTAACACCCCTGGCTGCTATAATCAATTTGAGCACGACATTGTCCTCATTACCCAAGAAGCCGTCCGCTCCAAGCCATATCCCCTCCCCATCCACCTTAGGAAAGCTTTCAACGAAGAGGTGGATAATCTGATAGTGTTAGATATAATAGAACCCTCGGCGTCCGATTATTGCTCCCCCATTGTTATGGTTCGCAAACCTAACCACACTTTCCGTATGTGTGTCGATTTTTGCAAGCTGAATTCGGTAACGGTGTTCGACGCAGAACCCATTCCCCTCATAGATGAAAATCTCCATTTTTTTTGAGGAAATGAACTTCATTTCCGAATTAGATCTCTGTAAGGTGTACTACCAAATTCCCCTTCGTCCAAACGTCCGCAAGTATACCGCCTTTCCCACATATAAGGGCCTCATGCAGTTCAAACGACTGTCCTTTGGGCTAGTCACTGCATGCAGCAATTATAACAGAATGAGGCGAAGAATCGTGGACGGGCTGCCCCACGTCTCTTTTTATTTTTACAACCTGTATGTAGCGACCGTTACGTGGGACCAGCACCTGATCGCTCTCCGCGCCCTACTCAATAGGCTTCGTGAGCACGGGCTCAGCCTTGGGCGTACTAAGTGCCAATTCGCTTATGATACGATTAAGTATCTGGGATTCAAAATCGGTAAAAATCAGATGAGCCCCCAAGAAGAAAAAGTCCGAGCTATCGTTCAGATGCCCCTCCCCTGCACGAAGAAACAGTTGAGGTCATTAATGGGATCTTTCTCATTTTACCGCCGCTTCATTCCAAACTTCGCGTCGATCGCCGCACCGATAACTGCCCATCAGCTAAAGAACCAGCTAACGTCCGCTCCCATTCTGAGGCTCCCGAACCCGACTAAGCCTTTCGGCATTAGGACCGATGCCAGTGATGAAGGGATTGGATGTGTCCTCCTTCAAGATGCTGATAACGGAGATAGCCACCTGGTCGCTTACGCGAGTAGAAAGCTTTTACCACACGAACGAAATTATTCAGTAATAGAACGAGAGGCCTTGGCAATAGTCTGGGGAGTTATCAAGTTCAGTATGTACTGAATAGGAAAGCCTTTTGTAGTGGAAACAGACCACCGCCCCTTGTCGTTCCTGAGAAATACGAAAAGTCAGAATGGGCGCATCATGAGGTGGTTGCTGATACTCCAACAATATCAGTTTGAAATAGTGTACGTTTTCGGCAGTGATAACTGTGTGGCAGACAATTTGAGTCGTAGCCCGGTGGCAGAAGAAGCCGACGAGCCATCAAATTAAAATAACTGTAAATATGGTATTTCTCCTATAACCAAGAGGTTAAATGCTTGGCAAAAGTTTGCCGATATTATAATCCCCTATGTATATATATTATCTCATTAATGTTCCTAATTATAATTTTTTGGGGTCCACTAAATTGTTAAGTCTTTTGTCCCATATTTATGCCTCCATTTAATTGTATCCTTTTTTTGGTTCCACTGAAATGTCGCCAATGTTCTCCTGTGATTTTTTTTTTTTAAATTGTATTAGTTAAATTCTCTATAATCGGCCTGTTTAAGGCTTATGTCCGTAAATTCTGCGCTGAGCTCAGATTTACGTTTTTTTTTGTGTGTACACCTGTCGTAGAAGGTCAGAATTTCCCTAGACCTTTGATAATTCTAGTTTGACGGGTTGGGATGATCCTTTCCTACGCAACTGCTCTGTAAAGCATCTTCTTTCGGTTGGGCGATGTGTGAGGGAATCCCCACATGGAATATCTTTAGCAGAAAGGAACTCCCATGTGCAGCAAAAGGCCCGGCTAGGACTAAAGTGGTAAGCCTACCCCCCCACCCCCCTTCATATCCCTTCCACAAGCGATAGCCTCGAATCGATTCCCACACGATTCACCTTTATGCGAGCTAAAATAGCTCTGCCAGAAGATTCGAGGCCCTTCGAGATTAGAGCTGTTTCCCGCTAACCCCCAACTCCGGGGAGAGCCTCGGATATAAATAACGCTCGACTCCCCGGAAGACACACAGAGTTGAGATGTCTCGCGCAGAACCCAGAATTTTCCCCATGGTTCCAAGTCAAGTGCTATCAACAAAGCAAAGTGACAGCTGGACTATTTTGTGTATTTGGAATTAGCCCCAGCCAGGAGGAAATTCCACTGAATGATCGCCCGGAGTGATTTTCCCGACTTCTTTCATCAACTCCTGTAGAAGCCCTCCTCATTTCAGGTAACCGAAATACTCTTCCCTGGACCGGAAGTTAACCCCCCCCCCTTGTTTTTAGAGAACCGTCATCACTCCAACGGCCTCATCTCAAGTGCAGAAGACATCCATAAGCCAACCCATCCCTCCCCTTCCCCTTTTAGTAACTAAATTGAGTTAATCTCCCCTCCTCCTCCGCATTTGAATAGTCTCTTCCGGGAATACCTTAAGTTCTAACTTCATAGCCTGATTATAACTACAATTCCCCCTTTCAATTACTGATGTGATTTTGCCCGTTAATTCTCTGAGGTAATTTTACCCATCAATTCTCTCATTATTTTTGTGTAAATAAAATTATATTTTTATACATGCCTCTTTAAATAACCTTGAGCTTTGCCAATGTCCATAATTTACCTGACCTCGTTGTACTCTCTCGCTACTCAGCCCGTCTGAACTCGTGGTTTTCCGTCCCTTTTGTTGGTTCGCTTTCAAGTTATTGGTTCCTCCCTGATAGATATAATATGGTATTGATATAATGTAATGTCATACCACCACAATGAATAAATTTGATATGAATTAAATATTATAATCGACGTATACCATTGATTTTAAAGTGTTTTCTTTAATTCGATTTTTATCATTATTTTACATAAATTTCATTCTTTTGTTTCCTTTTCTTAAAAGGAACTGATTTTTTTCCTACGTATATATATATATATATATATATATATATATATATATATATATATATAGAGAGAGAGAGAGAGAGAGAGAGAGATGGATAGAGAGAGAGATAAGAGATAGAGAGATATATAGATAGATATAATGAATAAATTATTTAGTAATTCTACTTTATTACCATTTCTTACAATTAATAAAAATAAATCTTGGGGCAATGAAATTACGGACGTTGAATTCATACCAACGTTTTATTGCCTTGCCATGAATTACTACGCGATGTATTTGTGGGGGTCGAAGATCGAACCTAGTAAACATTTGTGTGAAAAATTTAAACGTTTCACACATGAACCTAGGAAACATCTGTTTAAAATTTAAACGGTTCACACATTGAACCTTATAAATAGGAAGATAAACTTCCCGCTGTTAATAGCTCTCTGTTGTAAATAGGAAGATAAACTTCCCGCTGTTAATAACGTTTTTTTGTAAATAGGAAGATAAACTTCCCGCTGTTAATAACGTTTTTTGTAAATAGGAAGATAAACTTCCCGCTGTTAATAACGTTTTTTTGTAAATAGGAAGATAAACTTTCCCCTTTGCAGTATTTCTCCTTCGTAAACAGGAAGTTATACTCCCCAGTACGCAGTACGATATCTTGTGTCGGCCATACGTAGCTCCGTACAAAAATAGATCTTGTTCATGAAGTCCCGTGGAGAAAAGGTGAAAATCGATGGCGTTCTTGTTATTCCTTGCCCTCGCCTTTTCCTCCTTTGCCGGTTGTGAACTTTTCTGTGGGCTCAAATTTTTGTTGATTTCTTCCAAGTCTAAAAATTCGGATGATGATGGTATATTCACTCTTAGAAATAAATTGGATAGTAGTAGATAAAAGTAGGTGAAAAAATTTAAAGATAGGGGGGGGGGGGTGCCCTAGTAGGAGGGAATCGCAGACTTTTTACTTTTGGTTATTTTACTTTACTTATTTGTGTTATGTAGTGTCTATTATGTATTGATTTATTTACGTGTAGCAGGCGTGTTCTTCTTATTGTTCGTGTGTCAAATGTTGTACTTATTTTTAGTTAAATTCTTGAGCATTCAAGTCTTTTAAAGCTTTTGGCTCGGCAATTTACCTGTGTTGTTATTGTTTGGTTTTATAGATATCCTGTGTTTGTCTCTTTACGGTTGTGTTGTATATTGGGTATCTGTTAAGTGTATATTGCTGTAATGTTTTCTTGTGTAGAGTGTTTGGTGCTTGGGAACCGGCTACGTCGTGTGGCATTCCCACGCAGTCGTGCAAGGATGCCCATTCTGCCACCTATTTCCCGTAATTCTGGTATGACATCATTTGTAAGTGTTAACCAGACCCTTCTTCCCAATTTCTGGGTGAAGATGTTGATAGGGTCTAGTTTCTTTCTTGCATGGAGCTCCCTTTGAGGGCCCTTGGTCCCGCCTTCTGACCTTGTTGATCATTAGGGATGCAGTGTTTTGCACTCGCTGCATTTTTCTCATTGAGGTTTTGTTTGCCGCTTGAGTCACTACTGTGGAATAGATGAGCTTAGCCCGGACGTAAATCAGGTATATCTTCCTGATGTTGGCCGAGCTAAGGTCTCTAAACCTGTATAGCTTGGAGATTTCTCTCTTCGCCAGGTTCCGCCTCTCCGTGTAGTGTCTCGCGTATCCGTGATCGGAGAACTTTAGGCCCAGGACCGTGCCTTCGGCGGAGTAGCCGTATCTCCTCCTCTCGATGACTATTAGGTCCGTCAACGTGCGGCTTAGTGGGACGAATCTTAAATTTGTCCCTATTTGTTCTTATCTTCCAGCGTCTCTCGTACTAGTTGATGTTGCTTATTTCCGCTATGGTTCGCGCTGCCTGATCCCTTGCCTTCCTCACCTGGCACGGGACGATCTGGGTGATGTTATCTGCGAATTGCAGATACATCGTATCCTTATGCACCGGCGTTGGGAGGTCGATGGTAAAGACCAAGTAAAGCAGAGGTCTCAGACAGCTTTCCTGCGGAACGCCTGACTTCAGTTCGAACTCGGGTCCTCTGTGTCCTTCTATCATGAGACATGCCCTTCTGTCCATAACAAAGTCACAAAGGATCCTTTCCAGGACTGGGTCTAGCTGGAGGTTTAGGATCTTGTATTGTAATCCTTCCAGCCAGACTTTATCGAAGGCCTTCTGCACATCTCTCAATACAATGTTTACATAGAACCTATTCGCACGGCAATAGGCTATTTTTTCTGTCAGGAGCGCTAGGGCTGTTTCGGTGCCCCTTTTTTGGCGGAACCCATGTTGTTGGGGGTTGTGCGCTCCTAACTCGCTCAGTTGAGCTTTAGCCCGTTTGCTATGATCTTCTCGAAGATCTTGCCGAGCATCTCCAGAAGAGAGATTGGGCGAAAGTTTGCCACCTGGTCCAAGGGCTTACCTCCTTTCGGAATGAAGATGATTTTAGCCATCTTGTACCCATCCGGAAAGTAACCTACATTCAGGGAAGCATTCATGGTGTTAACCAGTCCCTGAATGATTTGCCTCGGGGCATTCACGAGATTGCATTTCGTGATCCCAGACCAGCCTGGTGCCCTTTGCTTGAAGGACCTTATGGTCTTCATGGTCTCTTCAAAGGTTATCGGGCAACCGCGGCCAACCATCTCTCTATCCTGAGATACTTGCAGGTAGGGGTGGGTTCTATGAATCATTGTGCCGACTTCGTCTAGCAGTTGGTCTTCGAAGTCCAGGACGAAGTCGTCGTTTTCCTCAGGGGAAATAGCGAAAATCTTTTTCCAGTGTGTCCTGAATCTTCTTTCGAGAGACTCTGGATCCTCAATGAGTTTTTCTCCATCTTTTAACTTTATTCTGGCTTTGGTGGGCAGTCTCCTAAGTCTTCGGACTGTATTCCAAAAACTCTGTGGACTGACCTCCCTGTCCAGCCTACCAATGATGTCATTCCAGATTTCCTGTTGTTTTTCTGTAATAATGTGTTTAAGTTCCTCGCTTAGTTTTCTTATTCTGGCTGTCCTTTCCCTATTTGGGCCTGTCCTGCCTATTTCTTCGAGGATCTGCCTATGTTCCCGAGCGTTGTCCCTCATCTCATCTGTCCACCCTGGTTGTGGGAGCATTTTATAGGAGATCTTGGGGACGCATCTCTCGTCGGCTTGTACGAGGAGATTGGTGATGGTGTTTAGCTCCTCGTCCACCTCTTCGATATTGGCATCTCCCAGGTCGGCAGGTTGGTATTCGCCGAGTATCTCTCTATATAACTCCCAGTTAGCTTTCGCATAACTCTTCATAAGTGGCATTGGCATGAGAATCGGTGCCAGCGAGATAGTTGTTAGAATGGGGACATGGTCACTCGGTAGCACAGGACCTGGCACGCTGCTGATGTTAAAGGGGAAGTTTCGGCTTGCCAATACTACATCCGGTTTTGTTGCCGAATGTTGCGTTAGGTTAGTCGGGAAGTCTGGTCCTACTCTCTGGAGTCTATCTCTCTCGATGAGCAGTTCCAGGTTCCTTCCCCTCTGGTTGGTGTGACTGTAACCTGAAGCTGCGCAACAGGCGTTAGGTCACCACCCAGCAATGCCATTTTTCCTCGTCCAAAGATGTTATATAGGTTAGGAACGGGCAGGTATTTTCGGCGTGGGTGCTGATAGGGCGCAGCCACGGTTAAGGCTCCAACTGGAGTCGGGATTTCAACAGCTGAAAGGACTCCTCTAAGTCTGGAAGTGTTTTGTATTTTATGTTCTTACGGATCGCGATGGCAGCGCCATCGTATCTTTCTTGTGTGTTTTTTTGTGATCACAGTGTAATTTGGTATTTTTATTGTGTTTTTTTCTGTGTTTACACCGTGTTCAGATATGAGGATCAGGTCGGGATCCACCATGCGGAAAATGTTTCCGTATAGGATGGATTTCCCTTCCCAACCGTTGGTGTTGAGTGTGAGTATTTTTAAATTGTTGCTATTGTTATCCATGTTGTTGTTCGTTTAGTGTTTTGTTCTCTAAGTGTGTGGGTGTGTGTGTGTATTCCTTATTTACTTTCTCACTCTTCTCTTCTTCCCATTCCTAGTTTTTACGAATTCTGCTTCACTTATGGTGAGGCAGGAGTCTGTATATATCTTAATTCTTGACGTCATGAGCGCTTCGTCAACTGTTGCTTCCTGCAACGGGGCGTCGACGCTCCATTTCAGCTGCCCAGTTTTAACCCCTTCGACTATCTCCCTAATGGTGGGGTCTTCCGGAAATGGGGTTTGCTCAGTTTTGTAGAAGAGCATATTAAGCTCTTCTCCATCTAAGTTCTTGGGAAATTGGGGAGCCTTTTCCCTACTCGCGCTTCTCGCTCTCGATTTATTTTGGGGGGTCTGGGCCTGCTCCTCCTCCTCATCTTCCGAGGACGATGCGGAGCTCGTGAGGTTGCCTTCTGCTTCTTTGATCTTTCTCGCAGCCTTCTTCGCCTTTATTTCTCTCTTCCTTTGGGCCTCAATTCTGTGGTCTCTGTTACTCGTTCTTTGGGGGGCTTGGGTTTTCTCTGTTGTTTCTGGTGTTTCTTTGTCTTCCGCTGGTGGGAAGGGAGTTGCTGGGGCTTCCTCTTTGGGTTCGTACTGCAGTTGCAGGACGTCCCCCGATTGAGGGTTGTCTTGGAACCAAAGTTCCTCCAGCCCCTTCTTTCTGAGCATGGCATTCAGCTCAGTCGAGAAGCAGCCCGGGTTTGTTAGGTTCCTCACGTGAGCGTACATTATGCACGTGAGGATTTTTGTTGAGATCTTGTTCCCGACCTTTAGGTATGTTTTGGGGGCTGGGGTACTTTCGGCTGGTCTAGCAGGGGAGGTTCTGGTTGCTTGAGCGTAGGAGGTATTGGTTCTCCTTACGCCCTCCGCCTTTCTTTCTTCCGTTTTTCTTCGTACTAGCTCCTTCTTTTGGGGGCATGACATGGCCATAGCCCCGTGTCTTAGGCCGCAGTTAGGGCATCTTTCCTCCTTTGCCTGGCATTCTTGCCAGCCGTGGCCTTTGGCACTGCATTTGGAGCAGGTGATCTCCTACTCTATACAGTCCTTGGTGGTGTGTGCTTCGAGCTTGAAGCATCGGAAGCAGATTTGAATAGGGGTATATTCCTCCCTTTCTATCTGCTCCCCGCTTATCTTGGCGTTGAATAGCAGAATGCCACTCTTTTTTGCCCGTGCTGCCATGGAGACAACTTTGAATACATGGCTATATTCGGTGTTGTCTCGCCTGTTTTTAAATTTAACCACCTCCGTTATCCTTGCCCACTGCTGATTTCTCATAATTTCCTCTTTGATTTCGTCTTTAGAATGTTGGCCTATCCAGGGATCCAACTTTCTGCAGACCACACTTCTGTGTGCCTGGATCTGGGGAGGGGTAGTGGGTTGGAGGTTTATTCTTCTCAGGATTTCGATCACCTCTTCCTTATTCAGCTTCTCTATGTCCTGCTCTTTTTCGCAGATAGCGACATAGCCTGACGGTCCATCTAGCAGGCGGAACACGGCTACATTCAGCTCTCCGAAACGGGTTTGATACACCGTCCCCTTATCCGGTTTTTCTGAGCCAGCCAGTGTTCACAGCAGTACTCTTGGCGCGTTAGAGTCCGCCATTTCTGGGGTGCCGCCCCTTGAAGAGGGGGTGCACTAAATCTCTTTGATGATCTACTTACTGTCCTTGACTTGATTTGCCTACCAGTGTTCTTCGATGAATATTGTAATTTTACTTATGGTTGATTAGAATCATTTGCCTTGGGGAGAAGAACGCCCCATCTCGTTTCCCCACCACCTAGATGGAAGAGGGATTTGCCTTTTAGGATAAATGATAAGATGGATGAGATGAGTCCGGGTGGGATCCTCTCAGGGGTGTGATTGTATGGCGGACTTATTGACAACGCCGCCCCTCTGAGGGTTTTGAATCACGACCGCTCCCCAACATACCATAGAAACGGTTATATGTCCCTCTATGGTCTTGGAAGGGGCCTTCACCGTAACAAGCACCGAAGGTTGCAGTCCGTCCCTTTTACGGAATGTTTCTGACATTGTTCTCTACTGTGGGCTAATCCTGAAACCAGCTTCCTCCAATGCCCCCAATTATGCCAATGCAACTGCTCGGCATAGTTGGGACGAAAAATGAATGGCAAATCCTCCCCACATCTGGCAGCAGTTCACTTAGGGGGGCAGGGCTCGGTGCTTAGGCGGTCATCTGCCTAAGGGGGCCCTCTAGAAAAGAAATGATGATGATATTAGTGAGTGAATGATGATGCATTATTAGGTCTCTTTCGTGACAAGGAGATTTTCGGATGGGTTTTGGAAATTTTCCCCCAAATTTTCCTCCTTTGCCGATTTTGAAGTACAACTGCCAGTAAGTTTCCAAGAATTCCGACAAGCTAAAAAATATCGAAAATTTGACTTCGGCCGTGTTTATGTGTATACGATTGAAGCGTTAGTAACATTTTGATCTATCCTGGCACCTGATTGATTGAAATGTTATAGAGTTAAGTTTAGATGAAATTAGTATTTATATAGGTGAATTTTTGTCTTAAATCCAGGCGGCGGTTTAACGAGAGGGGTCCCTCTTCTCCCAAAAAGGAAAAATCGAATCTTTTTTTAGGAAAAATAACTACAAATCCCCCATAAGATAAAACATAATAGTGAGTCCCGAATCCAGAGAAAAGACCAAATACTGAAGGTAAAGTGTGCCCTCTCTTCAAGGGGAGCCACCCGGAATAATGACGGCCCAGGATGCACCAAGGGTCCCGCTTTGGTGTATAAGTGGACAAGCGAAACCGGCCAAGGGTACTGTCTATAAGACTCTGTTCGGTAAGCTCAGCGTGGGCGTGCTTAGTCTGATCGACACTCCAGTCGGTTACGTCGCAGTATGCGAACGCGAAAAGGATATTGAGGCGCTTACTAAGGAAGAAGGGGTAAGGCACCTTAAGGAGATAAACCTCCAACCAACCACGCTTCCTCAAATCCAGGCGCACAGGAGCGTCGTGTGCAGAAGGCTGGACCCATGGGTCGGCCAACACACAAAGGATGAAATAAAGGAAGAAATAGAGAAGAACCAGAAGTGGGCGAAAGTGGCCGAGGTCATTAAGTTCCGCAACAAAAGAGACAACTCGGACTACTCCCATGTCTTCAAAGTTGTATTCACAGACACGGAAATGGCGTCCAAGGCGAAAGAGAGATGGCTACTTCTCTTTAACGCCAAAATCAGTGGTGAGCAGGTCGAGCGCGAGGAATACACCCCCGTTCAGATCTGCTTTAATTGTTACCGTCTGGAGCATCACGCCACGAAGGACTGCAAGGAGCAGGTATCAACCTGTTCTAGAAGCAGCCAAAAAGGACACGGCTGGCGCGAATGCCAGGCCAAGGAGGAAAAGTGTCCAAACTGTAGCCAGAGGCATGGGGCAATGGCGATGTCATGCCCAAAGAAGAAGGACATAATTAGAAAAAAAAGACTCAAACGAAGAGGGCGGAAGGTATTAAGAGGGCAAATACCTCCTATGCCTAAGCGGCTAAAACCACCCCCTCAGCAAGCGCCTCGAACAGCCAGGCCCCGAGAACCTACATCAAGGTAGACAAGGATGACAAAAACGCCACAAAAATACTTACGTGCATCCTCTATGCGCACGTAAGGAATCTGACCAGCCCAGGCTGCTTCACCAGAGAGGTCAACAATATGTTGAAAAACAATGGCTTGGCAGAGATGTGGTTCCCGGAGAACCCACCTTCAGGAGATGTCCTACAGGTACAGTTTGGAACACAAAAAGAGGCGCCCGCGACCCTTTTCCCACGGAGACCGAGGAGAGAGAGGGTAGCACCAAAGAGATGGAGCAGAAGCTTACCCCACAGAGGTCCCCTAACAAGGACCCAAGACTAGCTGTGATGAAGAAGAGGGAAGAGAGTGTAAAGAGAGCAGCCAGACGTCTCAAGCAGGCTGAAGGAAATCTCCTATACTCGGCCTCGTCATTCGAGGACGAACGGGAGATCTCTCAACCCATTAATAAGAGAAGCAGAAGGAGAAATTCGAAGAAAGTAAGAGAATTCGATGGAGAAGAACTCAACATCAAATTCTTCAGAACGGAGGAAGCTTCCTTTCCTAAAAGCCCCAAGGTGGGGGAAATCATTGAAGGAGTGAAGACGGGACTATTGAAATGGTCTTATGACTCCCCAGACCGTGAAGCGCTGGTAGTAGCGGCGCTCATGGAGGCCAGGATTAAACTATACAGGGACTCCTGCCTCGCTTACGGCGAGGCAGAGTTCGAAAGAAATCGGAACGGGAGAAACTCACGCAGCGAAAACCACTAATCGGGACAAACCAACACACACATACACAACAGAATAAAAACATGGAAAACACCAACAACACACTAAAGATTTTAATAATTAACGTCAACGGATGGGTAGGGAAACACATTCCTTACGGAAATATTTTTCGTAAAGTGGATCCGGACCTAATCCTCATCACAGAACACGGCGTTAACACAAACATGAACAGCATAAAAATACCCAATAACAGTCATTAGCAAAAACCATACACAAGAACGGTTCGATGGCGTTGCCATCGCGATCCGGAACAACCTAACATACAAAACACTTCCAGGTCTAGATAAATCATTCGTGACAGTAGCAATACCTACCCTAGTTGGAGACCTGACCGTAGCGGCGGCCTATCAACCACCGCGATGAGATTACCTGCCGATCCCTAACTTTTACAACATCTTCGGGCGTGGGAAATTGACATTGCTTGGCGGTGATCTTAATGCCAAATGCCGTGCATCAGGCTACGGAAGCACCGATCAAAGGGGAAGAAACCTGGAGATGCTACTCGTAAGAGACAGACTCCAGAGGGCCGGGCCAGATTTCCCGACCTTCATAACACAACGTTCGGCAACAAAGCCAGACATTGTGTTGACATCCAAAAACTTCCCCTTAAACATTGTCAATGAGCCCGGACCAGTGGTTCCGAGCGATCACATCCCGATTCTCACTACCATCTCGCTAGCGCCAATACTCAAGCCCGTTACACTTAGGAAAAGTTACGCGAAAGCTGACTGGGAGCTATATGGAGAGATACTCAGTACATACCAACCAACTGATCTGGGAGACGCTACTCTCGAAGAGATTGATGAGGAGATCAACAAGATCACCGATCTCCTCATTCAAGCCGACGAGAGATGTGTTCCCAGAATCTCCTATAAAATGCTCTCACAACCTGAGTGGGTGGACCAGATGAGAGAAATCGCCCGAGAACATAGAGCAATCTATGATGAGATCGGCAGGACAGGTACCAATAGGGAAAGGACGGCCAGAATGAGGCATCTAGGCATGGAAATGAAAGACATCATAACAGAAAAACAAATAAAGATATGGAATGACATCATTGGGAGACTGGACAGGGAGAGTGGTCCGTAAAATTCTGGAATAACATCCGGAGAATTAGGGGATTACCTCCCAGACCCAGAACCCAAATTAAGGAAGGATACGACATCATAGAGGACCCAGAGACTCTCGAAAGAAGATTTAGATCGCACTGGCAAAAGATTTTCGCTATATCACCGGAGGAGAACGACGACTTCGACCAGGACTTCGAAGACCAACTGCTCTACGACCTCGGCACAATGATACATAGAACCCACCCCCATCCGAAAGTATCTCAGGAAAGAGTGATGGTTGACCACGGATGCCCGATAACTGTCGAAGAGACCTTGAACACCATAAGGTCCTTCAAACAGAGGGCTCCAGGCTGGTCTGGGATTACGAAAAACAACCTCGTAAATGCCCCAAGGCAAATTATTCAGGGATTGGCAAACACGATGAATGCCGCCCTGAATACAGGCTACTTCCCGGATGGATACAAGATGGCCAAAATCATCTTTATCCCAAAGGGAAACAAGCTCCCAGACCAGGTGGCAAACTATAGCCCGATCTCTCTTCTTGAGATGCAGGGTAAAATCTTAGGAAAGATTTTAGCGAATAGGCTACAAGCTCAACTGAGCGAGTTAAGAGCGCCCAACCCACAACAGCACGGGTTCCGCAAAAAAAGGGGCAAAGACACCGGCCTGGCGCTCCTAACTGAGAAAGTAGCATACACCCAAGCGAACGGATTCTATGTAGACATTGTGTTGAGGGACGTGCAAAAGGCCTTCGATAAAGTCTGGCTGGAAGGACTTCAATACAAGATCCTGAACCTCCAGCTATATCCAATCCTGGAAAGGATCCTCTGCGACTTCATCATGAACAGAAGGGCGTGTCTCGTGATTGAAGGGCACAGAGGCCCCGAATTCGAATTAAAGTCGGGCGTCCCTCAGGGAAGCTGCCTGAATCCTCTGCTTTACTTGGTCTTCACCATCGACCTCCCAACTCCGGTGCACAGGGACACGATGTATCTGCAATACGCAGATGACGTCACACAAATTGTCCCGTGCCCGGAGAGGAATGCAAGGGCGCAGGCGGCTCGCACTATAGCGGAAATCAACAACATCAGCCGATTCGAGAGACGATGGAAAATCAGGACCAACAGGGACAAGTTCAAAATTGTCCCGTTGAACCGCGAGTTGACATGGCCCATCATCATAGATTGGAGGAGATACGACTACTCCGCCGAAGGCACCGTCTTGGGCCTTAAAATTACCGACCATGGATACTCGAGACACCACACGAAGAGGCGGAACCTGGCGAAGAGAGAAATCTCCAAGCTCTACAGGTTTAGAGATCTTAGCTCGGCCAACATCAGGAAGTTATATATGATGTATGTCCGGGCTATGCTGATCTACCCCGCAGTGGTGTCCCAAGCGGCTAATAAAACCTCGATGAAAAGGCTCCAACGTATCCAGAACACTGCCTCTCTGCTTATCAACAAAGCAAGAATGCGTGACCGAATCAGGCAAAGCGTCTTGCATCGGAGGAAACGGTTGGAGCCCATCAATGTCGTCACCCAGAAACTGGGCAAAAAGATCTGGTCCACTCTAACGGATGATGTCATTCCAGAACTGGAGGGAGCAGGCGGCAGGTTAAATATACCCGCGTGGCTACGGGCGAAAGCCTCACGCAGAAGCTGGTTCCCGAGCACAAAACTCTGTTCACGAGAAAATGTCACTCCAATATACACATAAAAAGCATCACAACACATCACATCTAGTTCCATACAGTTACTCACGAAAAATGAGATTACAGACAACACTGAAATAGCTTTGTCGGCAAGAAAGCTATAAAAGGCTTGAATGCTATAAACACTATTACACTAAAAGTCAAAAGACAGAGAAGAAGAGACAAAATACAATAAGAAGAACATTAAAAACACACAAAGAAACAGACAGACGTTAAAAAACACAAAATAACAACACAAATAAAGGAAAAATGAAATAGAATAAAAATACAGCGATGCCCTCCCTACTAGGGCAAAATACCCCCCCCCATCTTTAATTTTCACCCACTATATCTTCCACTATACCATCTCTTTTCGAAAAACTGAGTATATCATCATCGTTAAAAATGAGTCATTTTTTTTTTTTTTAGAATCAGAAAATTATTGTTGTTTTAATTAGAAAAGTTATATTCCTTGTTCACCACTTTAAAAGCTTATTCTGGCTATAATATACAGGAATAAAGAATCCAGATATAAATATATATTTTTCCTTCATCCCGTAAGGAAACTGAAGATCACTTAACCCAGCCTGCAAAACTAGAGAAAGAGAATAGCATAACTCACTCAGACCCTACATATTTACTTAGACGATGAAATGGAGTCAATGTATTTACCACGACCGATTTACCGGCGATAAAATTACCTGAAGAATAGCAACTCATTATTGGGAGAGGTAAGGGAAGTTTACGAGTGAGAAGGACACTCTTCCGACCATGTTTGTCCCTCTTTTTTCTCCTACAACATACAAATACCGCATCCTCTTTTATAGTACACTATTCTCTTAAAATGAATCTGCGAAACAGTTTCTTCGTGTCAGTGTATCGCAATCGGTGCCGATAAAATTCCTAATTGCCTACTTCAGCACCTCCATGTTTCAGGATAATACTTCTTTGAACGTTGTAACTGAATCTGGTTACGGGGAAATTTTCCCTCGGTTTGGTGCCAGTCTACTTCTGAGTCCATTGCCAAGCATCATTTTGAACTCTCGGCATCTCATCATATCGCTCCGTAGCGATGACCTGCTCTTCATTCAAGGTCATGGAGAGAACGGAGACCAGGAAGCTTCCTTGAACTCTAAGCTAACTTTTTCCGATAATTTTTACCAGATACTCTCTGTAATAATGGTGCTCTGGCTTTCTGAATCTAAATCATAAAGATTACAAATCAATCAGTGATTTTTTAATTAACAATATAAAAAGAAAATTTTTCACAGTGTTAGTTTGTTTTTCTAATGAAACAAAAGAGTTTCATAGTTTTTAATTAATAAGGGTGCCATCCAATTCTTAAAATAAAGGAAATAATGACGAGAGAGGATAACATTAAATAAGCACTCTACAACAATTTTAGAATTCGGAGGAATGGCAGAAAGAGGAAGGTATTTTACCAAAGAATGAGCAAATAAACTGCTATCCTGGCCTGAACCTCTCCTTGACCTGAGGGGAGCGATCAAGCAGTGACAGATCCATTGAGGACTCCTGAACCGACCCATACCTGAGCCTGAACACTACTTATACTAACTTAGTTCGGCCTGAGCGTGGATAGCCGCCCTAGGAATGATCGTATTGGATAAAAATAGCTGAACCCTTACAAAATCATGATTTATTAAGCAATAAGTAACACCGTTTTAGGACGCGTCCATTTTGCCCTACAATTTGCTTGAGTTCTTCCACCACATGAGAGCTATTTTTAATGATTTTAAAGTTGTAGTCGTAATTCACCTGGACTTCAAAAATGCATTTGATTCGGTGTATCAAAGGCGATTGTAGAGAAACTTAGAGCGCACGGAATCAGAGGCGAACTATTAACATGGATTCGAATTTAGGTGATAAACTACAAGCAAAAGTCATAAATGGCGATGCCTCATAATGGGTGAGTTTCACTTTTTTGAGAGCCGATTTAATCCGTTCTGTTCAGACGTGAATTAAAGTTTTTTATAGTTTAATGCCAGACCATTTCTTTTCATTAAGTGAAGTTTGATTTTGTGATGTTCAAATTGTTTTTGAGTGAAATGAAATCGTATTATCACTCTGACATTTACTCCTGAATTTCTTCCTATTTGTGAATTTTACGAGTAAATTGGTCGCAATCCGGCACTTTGTCTCTCCTTTGACATACACCGCAAATCATTTTAATAGCTCGTACCTTAATGTAAGAGTGTCGCATGTTCACATTATTCGTTGCCTTCCCTTCATCCTCACCAGTCACCCTGTGAAGTGCAACTTGTGCAATAACGGAGTGAAATCTCACGACGTGTTTTGAAATCCTCGGGACTTTGACGTCATATTGGCTCTTCGCCATTCTTTGGTAATTCCACGCCAGATGGAAAATTCCAATCAAATTTCAATTATATCACAATTTAATAAATTCAATTATATTTTTTTATTCAATTAAATCATCAAATTTAATTTAAATTAAAGAATTAATTAAATCTCAATTAAATCATGTTTAATTAAATTTCAATTAATAATCGATTTTAATTCATTTTCATATAAATCATCAATTTTAATTCAATTTCAATTATATTATAAATTTAATTAAATTTCATTAAATCATCATTTTAAAATTAATTTCAATAAATCAATAATTAATTAAATTCATTTAAATCATAAATTTTAATTAAAATGTCAATTAACCATCAATTGATTTATTTAAAATTAATCAGCAATTTCAATTAATCATCAATTAAAATAATTTCAATTAAATCATCAATTTTATTTTAGTTCTATTAATCATCAGTATATTAGGATTCAGTTCAATTAATATTCCACTAATCATCAATTTTAATTCTATAAATTATCAAATAATTAAATCTTAATTAAATCATTAATTTTAATTCAATTTCAATTGAAAATTTATTTTTCATATTTCAATTAATCAGCAATTTTAATTCTATAAATCATCAAATAATTAAATCTTAATTAAATCATTAATTTTAATTCAATTTCAATTGAAAATTTATTTTTCATATTTCAATTAATCAGCAATTTTAATTCTATAAATCATCAAATAATTAAATCTTAATTAAATCATTAATTTTAATTCAATTTCAATTGAAAATTTCTTTTTCATATATCAATTAATCATCAATTTTAATTCTCTAAATCATAAAATAATTAAATACTAATTAAATCATCAATTTTAAATCTATAAATCATCAAATAATTAAATCTTAATTAAATCATCAATTTTAATTCAATTAATCATCAATTTTAATTCTATAAATCATCAAATAACTAAATCTTAATTAAATCATTAATTTTAATTCAATTAATCATCAATTTGAATTCTATAAATCATCAAATAACTAAATCTTAATTAAATCATCAATTTTAATTCAATTAATCATCAATTTTATTGCAACCTTAAATAAATTTACTTTCTGATTCAGAGGATATAAATGGCTTGATCGCTTCTTCTTAATTTTACCTTTCGCCCCGAACCATTTTTCCCAATGTTTTGGTGCGGATGCCCTCGTCCATTGTCGCTATTATTCTAAATAAAACTAAATACCAAACAACCTCTAACTTCCCGCACCTACAAAATACAACTTAGTAAAGGCCGTGGATTTACACGCCTGCTACCAGGTTCAAACCATGCGAGAGCGAACACAAAAAATTCGGTGATCGTAGGGAGCTAGTCACACACTGGTGCCGCGTTAATTATGACGTACTCGTGTAGACAGCGCAATGTACACACGTATTCATGCGCATAGAAAACTACACATCACAGTCTTTTCTACCCTCCTCTATACACTTACACAACACCTCACTCTTCCATATCGGAATCTGCTGAAAATGTTTCCATATCCACACTCCCCTGACGCGGAACAGGTGTCCTACCCTTGGGCCGCGAATGGTTACCTGTTCGCCTGATGGTGGAAAAATATAGTACTACCACTCGGTCTGCACTCGCCCCCTCAAACGTGTATGGCCCTCTTTTTCCCACCGGATTACCAACGATTGTCATTCTGAACTTTATGTGAATTTCATTATCCGGTCAGAGGACCTCGTCGATGATTATGAAGGGGCGAATGCCGGAATTAACTAAGAACGGTTATGACCCAGTAAAAAAATAGCTGCTTCCCGGGTTGATCGATGTTAAGCACCATTGGGTGTGGTTAATCGACGGATGGAAATATTCGAGGCGGCTCGCTTTCACTGAGGCTGCTATACCCTGTAGCGGCCCGTGTTTCGGTCCCACGTTAATCGGCGGCTCTCCACTGAGATAGAAATCAGACGGAAGGAATAATGATAAGCATTTTTGTATGGCGCTCTTCAAGGACGGAGTCCTTCACAGAGCGCCCGTCTATCGACTAAGGAAAGGCTCTAGTTTGGTCTTCGAGGTACGTTGGAAGGCACCAGTGGAGGGGAGGGGGTGAGCGTATCGCAGGATGCAGTTCATTCCACAGCACAGAAGCATTCGAGGAACAATCAGTAGGGGCGAAGAGCCAGCGCGTAGAGTTCTCAAAAGCTGGAATGGGATTCGTGAGGAGGAGGGGTATGTAGCAGTTGCGGCTGCAGTTGGAAAGGAGGGCCGGGGTGCAGTTCAGATTACGAAAGAGGAGAGGTGCACGAGAGAAACATCCCCAGGGAAGAAAAACTCGGGCTGCAGAGTTTTGAACCAGTTGGAGAGGTCGAAAAGGGGAAGCCTGTGCTTTACCGTGAAGGCAGTTGTATCATTCAGGGCAGAAGGTGACGGAGGCATGGATGGCAATTTCGAAGGTGTTGTGGCCGATATGGGGTGACGGGTGAGGGGGGGGGATTAAGATAAATCAAAAAGGGAATAAACAAACGTCAGAATAATGTCTTTTGAGAGATAACTGCCTATCGAGGTAACGCCAAGGCAGAGGTTAATATGGTGAGCGATAGTTTTGCAGCGAGTAAGTGCCAGAGGTTTTAGTAAAAGAAGGCTACTGAATACTGTGGTTTCAGAGTGGCAGAAGTGACTGAGAAATGAGACAAATCGAAATAACAAAGTTTAAGAATGGCAAATAGTCGTAGATAAGATAATGTATGCAGGTGACTGTTGAAATCACCCATAAGGATTCGAGTGTGTCTTGTTGAGAAATTCTCCGAGCTCATTAAAGAATGCTGCCGTCTGTCAGGTTTATGAGGCAAAATACTTGGCGTCTCTGATTCCAAAATTTTTAGGAGTCAATTTGATTTAAATGGTTGAAGCACGATCAGAACTATCACTGTTTAGGGAGTTAACCCATTACTTTCATTAAAAACTAACTCACGGCTTTGTAGCCAACGAATATAATATATTTTCATTTTATCTCGGTCCTAGAACACTAGTAAAAAGTGCTTCTTAGATTTGTTTAAATGTTTCAAATATTCACCAAGTGATTGAAAGATAATTGTTATAATACCTAGGCTTTATATAAGCTGTAATAAACCTTAGCTTGTTAAGATATTAATGCTGTCTTCTTTTTCTAAATTTAAATTTTTAAGAAAGTTTTACAGAAATGGTGTTTGGATGCAAATGAACTGTCTAATGAAGAACGTTTGTAACGTGCCAATATTATTGCCAGGTTATTATTGGTGGTTCGAAATGCACGCGAGCCTCTCTTTTATGGACAGAACTGTTAGGCGAGATGAAAATTTGGTTCTTTACAGCAATATTAACTACAAAATAAATGGCTTGATCCCAAAGAAACCCCCATTTCTATTCCTATACGTAATCTCGATGAGCAGGAAGCTTATGCTTGGCATTTGGTGGTATGTGAAAGGAATTATTTTTCTATCGACTCCTTAATAATAATAAACAAACAGTTACTGTAGCCCTATTTATTCAATATTTGCAATGTTTGAATGAAGATTTTAAACAACAAGGTCTGCTGACCAAAGTCGCGTGCTCTCATTTATTCTGATTTACGACCTTACAACCTTCAAAACTTTCAATAATTCCCGGACTAACCTCGGTAAGACTTTGACAATTATATGATTCGAAAGAGACTGTAAAACAACATAAAGGTTCAAATTTTGTTAGAATCAACTAAATAACTATGATGTCATTGCCAAATAATTCCCCGGCTAACCTTGGGAGTACATTGTCAATTATATCATTAGAAATAGAATGTAAAACAACATAAGGGTCTCAAATTTCGTTAGAATCGGCCGAAAAATTACAATATTATTACCCCCCACAAAATAGCAAAACGGGAACCGACCGACCGACATAGTGAGATATAGAGTCACACGCGACTAAAAACGTATTTCAATGGTCAACCAAAATGACGCCCTCCTCCTTCCTGACAATGCATGCCCACACATGGTATGCTTGACCCAGGAATAAAATATTGCTTTAGGCAAGTAAATTCTTCCTGATTCTCTATATTCCCCGGAACTTGCACCATGTGTCCACTATTTAATTAAGACATTACAACATAGCTACATGGCAAAGTTTACTCTGATATGAATGAGGGAAAAGGATGTTAAATTATATAATTCATCAAAACCGGATCATACCTTGAAGAAGGGTATCCAATGTTTAATTAAACGATGAGAGATTTATTGTTAATAATGATAGAAATTACTTTGCTAACTAAATGGAATTTATGTAATAAAATGAATTTGCTTTCTTTTAAAACAACATTGATTTCTGTTAATATTGTTAAATTCTATAATAATTTTAAACATCTCAATCAGCTGTCTACGAAGCCGCCAATCTTCTAGAGAAAACAAGTCTAAAAATTAAAGTTTTCCCCTAGCGGCAGGTTATTAAATTCCGGAATACCTTTTTTCGGGGGAAGTTGAACGTTCTCCAAATATATCCATATCTCTACTCTTATATACAAAATTTCGCTCAATGAATAGAGGAATTCGGTTTGCCTCTTTTCAACTGACGTGAAATACTATTCAAATTTAAGTCCATAAAACCAATAATCAAAGACTGAGCCCCATCTGTTGTACAGTCTAATACGCGCTCTAAAATATATTTGAACTGACGGTGTGTAAGAAAATTTGCATCACTTTTCATTTGTTTACGTAAAACAGAAGCTGCCATGTCATAGGCCAACTGAAGAATGCATTTAAATCGTCCTGAATTTCTTTCCTGTTGATTCTGTGCTGCGTTTTATGCAGTTACCTTGGTTTCATCCGCACATATCTTACCAAGCAAATTAGAGTCGAGATCTTTTAGAAAAATTAAGAAAACTACTGGTTCTTAGACTAGACTTTAGATCAAACCTTGCTCGACGACGCTTGTGATAGGCACTCAATCCGACGATTCAACATTAATAACTACTCTTTTCCTGCGACATGTGAGCAAATTTCGAAAGGATGTTAACAATTTACCCTAATCCTGTTCGGGCTGTTTCTCCAGACTCGTCTGTGATTAAATGAATAAAAGGATTTTAGAATTATATGTGAATAACATCTAAAACCTTAAAATAATCATAATTAGCTGTCATATCGTGAAAAAAACCTCAAGTAAGTTTATTAGCGCCATTTCCGTAAAAAAGCATATAACTTGTTTAATAAATCATGATTTTGCAAGTAGCCAAATATTTTATTCCAGATGATAAATTCTAAGAGTTTATCAACCGCAGACGACAAATAATAGTTACATAGTTAGTTCGTTAGATCTTCATCATCTCTTATTTTGAAAATCAGTTTAACATTTGCGAGCTTAAGATCATCGGGAGCGGCGCTTTAATAAAGATACTTGCTGTAAATAAACGCTAGTAAGCTATCAGTTTTTAAATTCCTTAAGTAGCAATGTTGTATTTTAGTATGATCGGGCGATTTAGAAACTTTAATTTTATTAAGATAAAATAGTAACTCGATCTGCTACACCTAAAATACAACGATGTTTTATTCATACATACACTATAGAAATACATTCTATAGGTCCACTTAAAAAACGAGACGATAGTTATTCAGTGACTCGAAAAATATAACGCACATTTAAAAAAAGATCAGAGTTGTTGATAATCACCGATTGTATTTATGTCATCCAACTCTACAACATTATGCAAGAAAAACATTTAAAGGGTTATTAAAATGGTAACAGAGGCTTCGTAATAGTATTTCTCAGATGAAGAGAGAGATGGAAGGCTTAGATGTTCTTAAGGCTCAAGAGATCAGCAGACGGCTGATGCCTAGGAATAAGTCAAAGCAGGACTTATGAAACCTGTCAAAGTTCATATAAGGGAAAGAATGCCCTTTGTAATTGTATTCAATCATATAAATGCAGTTCACCTCTAATAAATATGTAAACTTCACTTGGATTTGTCAATATACATGAAACGCCTAATAAAATTATCAATTTCGAAATACAAATGATGTAGGTTAGATAATATCCTATAAAAACTAAACTCATTTGAACTCTATATGTAAAACCACAAATTTACAAATTCCTCCTGGCAGGATACCTTTCAAATTCATGTTTGGAACTAAGTATGACCCATCCTAATGGATATGTACCCAGGTTTAGTACAAAGCCAATTATAGATTTAGAGTAAGTGGATCCACAAAGTAAACAATTAAGCTGGGCATTTTTTCCCTTAGTTCGGCGAATTCTCGGAATCACTTCCATTCGTTCTCTCTGACCTGTTACCATCCTGGCTGCTCCGCCCTTCGTCACCGAGTTAAGCCTCTTACATAAATAGATTTATTTCCTTTTACTCTCCCTTGTGAGTCCTAGTGTCACCTTTAGGAATAAAGTCCTAGTACTTCACCACAATTTTTCCTTTATTTTTTTCCTTCTTTTCTCCTCATACGTGCCTTTTTCCGTATTTAATGTGTCTTAAAAATAAAAAAATACCAAATACATTCTATATCACGAGCGAAAAAATAGAAATATAAAAAACTTCAAGAGAATCTCATCTTAAAATTCTATGTAAATCGTAAATAAGTGAAGTAGCAAATTCATGGCTCCTTTTTGACGTCCATTTCTTGCCATTCAAGAAATAAAAAGAGGCGTGAAGGTTTGTTGTCAGTTACAATAGGAGGAAATGGTGGGGGATTTTAATACGAATTCTACATTTTATTAATTTACGGCGGTCTAACTTTCGTACTATTAGCCATCTTGAGTTTTACTCTCCATCTTGGATCTCTTTCTCTCGTACTGACCATCTCGCAGGGGATAATACAAATGTTAAAGTTCTTGACTTAAATATTCTATCAGAGGGTGAACCCCTCTCAGTGTAATGAGCTGGTGGAAGTGATGGATGACGTGTCCAGCTAAAACCTGTTTAGATTTATTTTGTTTGATACCGTCGTCTCGCTTTATGTGGATGAAAAACATCTTCTAGCCATGGGCGATGCTGTGCGATGATGGCGAACCATTCATATATTAACAGCGGACGACGGATGCAAGCATTTGAGTTTAACTCTTTTAAAAAAGACTTTAGATTTCAATATTCCTTTCCTTCAGACCAAAATGGCATCAGATCAATAACAAATAATTGATTTCTTTATTGATTGATTTATTCAAAGGAAAACAAAAAAGGGTATCTTGGGGTGAAATATCTGAAAAAGATGATTGTATTAGAAAACCGTTAAGTTAGAGTATGTGAAAATGAGTGAAAGGTTTATACATAGCCAGAAAGTGACGCACCTCTCCCCAAACTGCATCAATTCCGCAAGGAGAACATCTTACTGTTTCGAATTTTCAGGTTGGTGATGCATCGTTAAATCAAGGGATATATTTATATACATACATTCTTGGCAAAAGTATAAAGCACCTATCATATATTTAACATATTTAATCAAACTCATTAGAATTTATCATATTATTCATAAATAATGTATGGATATTTTGTTAATATTTTGAATTAATTAGTATTTTACTAAATTGTGTGTAGGTAATAAAAATTGTGTTTTCTAAAATCAGAATTTGACCAATATTTATGGTTCAACTTAAATTTATACCTAATGTGTATTCAATATCGTTCTAAAAAAGTAATATAACTAAACTAAAGAACTAACATGAGTACAGAGATTACAAATCCAAATCTCTATAGCCAAGGGTTATCACGAGTAGAAGTAGCTGAAAAAATAAAATGTTCAAATAATGTTGTCCATACCACTAAAAACAATATCAAGAGACCAAGAGCTCTTCATCAATGCAGGAAATTAGCATAAAAGTCTTACAACACCTAATAAAGACTGATCTATCATTCTGGGTTCACTACAAAATCGCAGAACAAAACAATTCAAGTTGCTGGGGAACTCAATTGAACTTAAAGTTAGAAGGATACTTAAAGATCAAGGGCTAAGAGGATGCAAGGCGAGAAGGAAGCCAGTAATATCTGAGGAAAACAGAAAGAACACATCTTAGTGGGCAAAAGATACAAAAATTTGACTCATGAAATTTATCTTGTTAGATGAAAGTAATTATCATGTATGTATGTAACAAAGACTTGTTGTTTTACATGTATTTTTAGTAGTTCCATTTAAATATATTTTTTAAGAAAATGATTTATAAATTTAACTCCTTTTAATAAATTTGCAGATTTTTTTCAACACTCTTGGTTTTACCTTTAGTGAGAGGAAGAGATCGAAAGGCATTTCTCCTGATTGAGTGGTCCGGACTGTGAATCATTGAGGTGGTGCTATCTTAGCGTGTGGCTGCATATCTTCATTAGGACAAGGGGAAGATATTTCAATGCCAGGGAAGAATGAACTCCATATTTTAAAGCCATCTACCCATAAATTTTATCCCACAACACCCGGACTAGAAGTTATATTTCAGCAGGATAATGTCCCATGCCATATATCCAGCTACACCAAGAATCGGTTTGGAGGAATAGGGATCAATCCCCTTTAGAGTGGCTACCACAGAACCCAGACTTAAATACAATGACTAAACGCATTAAGAAGTACAACAAGTACAAAAAAAAACGAACTCTATGGACAATTACAAACTGAGTGGGAAAAGATAGCGTCAGAAATTTCTGAAAAAAAATGTGAAATCCATGGCAGGAAGAATTATGGCTATATTTAAAGCAAAGGGGGTCCAACTAAGTATTAATATAATTACAAAAATAATATATATATATAGAAAGAGAGAGATAGAAACAAAAGGAGAAAGAGCAAACCCCAACGTTACTCACTATTACATTTTACCTTAATTAGGCCTTGATATCTTTGTGTTGGACTGCAATCCAAAGACAAATTGCACCTCGGAGGAAGTCTAAACAGAAACCAAGAAACCCATTCCCTTTTTCTTCCTCGTATCAATGAGCAGATGACCAGAACCAAATTAAGAAGAGAAAAACGTTTCTCACTCTCTAGAAATACGGGTGTAAGATGGCACTTTCGTTTCATTACCCCTCTTTTGACTCTAATTCTTCGTGACAGTAATGTAACCTCGTCCATTCCAGCCATTTCCCGGTGGGCGCTAATAAGCAGGAGCCGGCCTTTGTCGTCTGTGACAGGTCCCGAAAAGGCTGCGGATGTTTTGAGGAGACGCGTCTGGACTCCTCTCTTCTTAGATATAGATCTACAAGGGAGGGGAAGACGAAAGTGAGACGAAGGCTTTTGTCAGAATTAAATTTTGGATTCATTACTCCAAGGAACCATGATATTGACGTTGCTCACGCACACATATACACATACGAACACAGTAATATACACACAAAATTAGGGAGAAGGAAACAGGATTGACTCTTGGATTCTTGACACGGCAAGAGGTGGGGCCTGAGAAACCGAGCTACTGCTGAACTCTGTAAGATTAGTTTGCTCTCCTGCCCGAGGCGCCTATAGGGATATCGGCCTTAATTGTAGTAAGTAGGCATGGGCGGGAGAGTTGTATACCCTGAACCTATAGAACACCTCAAATAGTCTTCGCCTACGAATACCCCCGAGTATAACCTTTCGCACATATTTCGTTTTCTCATTTTCAGCACAACCTCCTTTTTCCAGACTTATGTGGAATTATGTTCTCGTCGTTTTCGATTCTCAGTGTTAAGGAAACAAAAACATCAACATATTTTGGGGCCAAATCCATCTCGCTATATTTGCGGATTTTAAACTTTTGCCTCACGGATTTATCATTGGGCAATCAACATAGCAATAACCTAATAGTTTCACCACTCAAAACCAATTAATCAATCAACTCAATTTGTATGCATTAAAAATGGAGAGAAAATGGCACACCAAAATGGTATCGTAAAGCGTTTCTCAGCGATCCGGCTTCTATCGAAAATCGAATTAAATTCATATTAAAACGATAATCAAAGTATCTATGACCGAAAATGTCTTTTCTCCCATACCAGTGGTCAAATACACCTAGCTTTATTGGAATACCTTAGTTAGAAACAGTTTAAGGAACACTAGCATCATAAATCTCCTTAAGAAGGTGTAAAAAAATCTAAGTTTCCGTTGATCTTTTAAGCGTTCCATTGGCGTCCTGATATCATCAGATATCGAGTCCATTATCATTAAGGGAAAGATTATGGGTGAAGTTAGGGGAAGTGAAAATGTGATGAAGATAACCTAAAAAGACAAACGAAGGGGGTAGTACGCAATTCATTGAAAAAAATCAAAACCAATTATGGCATCTAAGAAAGTTTGTAAGTTTTGTATAGCCCGGATGAATTTAGGGAAAGTTAAAATGTGTGGGTGACGAAAATTCTGACCATAGTACACTTCTGCCACCCGTCCTCTGCCATCATGCCCTACCTGAGTTTTAGGCTCCGCTTTTGATTTCGACCGCACCGCTCTCCGGAAAGTAGCGACGACTTCTTCACGATCAACGATAACGTTTCTCGTCATAGCAGAAGCACGTTTCCTTGCGTGGAGGTCGATGGAATCATTTCTGCGGTGATCTTAGGCGAGATGATCAGAGTGGAAGATCTACCTCCCAATAATCGTCAATCAGTTGACATTTTTATTATAACAGCGCCATCTGGCGACTGCCACCAAAGGCATAAGTCGCCCCAACTAAAATTTCAGTCTAGGTTACTTTACATTTAATAAAAAAACAAAGAAAGATAAACGAACGAAATAAAAAACAAACAACAAACAAAAAACGCAAAAAATAAGTGACCGAAAAGAAGTAAGGAAAAGAACGAAGCACACTCCGCATTAGGGGGCGGGCGCCTCTCTCGAACGCTGGATTATGCGACCAACACCAAAGAGAGTGAAATAAAATGGAGGAGGCCAGGCAAATGGTCGACAGGTCTGTGTGCACGAACCCGTCTTGAGTAAAAGGAGATCATTGATGGTCTGGAAAGAAATATTAATTTCGGAAGATCCGATGTTTATGCCATGTTCTTAATCTGATTCTCTCTTTTTAAGGAAAATTATCTTGTTACCTCTTTCCACCTCTTTCTATCAAAACAAAAATAGGATTTATCAAATTGGATCAAACTCCGGAGAAAGTAAAACCGAGAAAAATAAAGGAGAAAATGGGAAAAGCAAATAAAATATGGAAAAAAGAATAAAAGAAAGAAAAATAAAAAGGATAAAGAATCAAAGAATAGGGGAAATATGAAAAAAAAGTGGAAAAAGAAAAGCAAAATTGGAAAGAAAAGGGAAATTTAAGTTGTATTCTGGTGAGTGCGAGCAAGTGAATAGCCGCCGAAATTACAAAATATTAAACTAAGTTATTTATCCTCCTTTTAGGCTAAACTAAAATAAACTCAAAATAAAAACAAAAGTAAAAGCGTAATAAAGTGTAAGAGAGAGAGACACCCTCACTCCGGGGCCAGAGAATGTACCGAAACCCTCCGAAAGCTATATATCATGGAGGAGGTTCGCCTCTCCCAAAGTTGACAAGTCCACAGTCGGGCTTATACGAACCCGTCGTTCCAAGTATTACAAAATCTCGTAGCGACCCCGTTATCCACGGTGCATGGAGAGGTATCGCGCCCAAAGAACAAACCGAGTGGGAATGTCGTGGTATAGCAATTATATATATATATATATATATATATATATATATATATATATATATATATATATATATATATATATAGTACAAGAAAGAGAAATTTGACGCGAATGAGCACTTTTTAGCCGCAGCAAAGCATCTGGAGTAGACTGAAACTTGCGAAAGCCGCACTGTCAGGAAACACGTGTCTTCAGCTATCCAAAAATAAACTAACCTAATATTAAACAATTTTGCTATCAAATTACATACGCAAGAATTTATAGAAAATGGTTGGAATCCAGGTGAGATCAAGTGCTCTCACTTCGATTTGCAAGAAGGAAGTACGTTAGCCATTCGCCAGGAATAAGAGAAGAGATCCTAAAGACAGAACCTGTTGAACTTGACTTGACTTAACTTAAGGGCGCAGGTCGTAACGACTACTTGCTCTGCGTCTGCCTGCTATAGCAGACATGAAACAGAAATTGAGCGCGGTATACTTGAGCACTTGCAAAATACTTCCCAAGCACAGTGCTTTAATAACTTGAGCGTGTTTCCTCTCTCCATGAAAAGAGGCGGAGTAGAGGAGACAACCGAGGTATAAGTCTGTTTATACTCGCCCTTTCCCCCTAGGGACAAGACAACCGAAATGCCATGCCCCGCTAACCACTTGTTAAACCAATGTATATGTGATAGCATTAGTATCATAAACAGTATCCACAAACAAAGCGAGAGCGGAGCACACCGCATCTAGCGTAAACCAGTTGGTGAATTCCCACCTCTTGAAATAAGTCAAATTGCGGAAATCATCGATATCAAGACGTATTTTGATTTCTTGAGGAGTAGCATCGGCTATAGTGAATGTGGAGGACGCGGTCTTACTGCAGGACGTGAGAGGTGTCCTTCAAGAACTTCTACCAAATCCTTTTGTCGTGCTTCCACACATCTGCAAGAGGGGTCTTCCGGTTAAGTAAAGAAACGTTTGTCCGCAAAGAAGAGCGTCGAGCTTGCTTTGAAACATAACGGACCATTGACGACGAAATTCAAATGCCGTGAAATAGTTAGGTTGGCACTTGTAGCGAACATAAAAATAGCGTTTTATTCTCATTGCAGTCTTAATCGCGGCCGACCACCAAGTCGGAGGACAGCATGTTAAACGAACTGACGTTCTAGGAATAGTAGTTAAAACTATGCTGACTATGGGACTGGAGAACAGCTCATCGGTCTCAACAACCGACCTAAACTTCCCGACTGAGCTAGCGAGCTTAGTCATTGCCTGAAATGTGGGTACCCGCGGCTGTTTCAAACATCGATGCGATCTAGTCTCAGATGGCAGCGGCCTCCAAAAAGATATTTGAATGGGAAAGTGATTACTACCAACAAGATCAGTGACAATCTCCCACTAACATCAAGAGTTACAAGCGGAGAGAACAGCGATATGTATAGTCAGGCAAATGTAGCTGTTATCGGCCAATGATACATGGATTGATCGAAAGTTAAGACACCGATCTATCAGATCTACTAGCACCTGGCCCGTGTGATTGATGTCGCAGTCTCCCCAAATGAGGTGTCAATTTTTTAAGGGAAGTCCGCCACTTCGAGGTCAGCTGACGGTGGTATATTCACTGAAAAAATAGTATACTCGTCCTTCTTATCCAGGTGCAGCTGCATTTCCACTGCCTGAAATTAGGTATTTAAAGCAATATGAAGAACGGAGACTTCATGTGGGTCTAAATTGCGCATACACCTGCCTGCCCCCGTCCCATGATATTTGGGTTGAAATGCCCTTATGCCTTGGGAATGTAGGCAGAGGGCACGTGCCAAACATGCTTTCCTTATTAAAAAAAAAGCTAGAGGTCATCAGGAAAAGACGAATCTCCGCAGTTATTCCAGTTAGCTAGGAGTACACAGGGAGGTAAAGATTCGTTTTAACACATATTTTCAAATTAATTTAAAAATGTGTGTTTCTTATGCAGTTTTCTGTGTACTTCCTTTCAGATCTGACACTCGTTTGCCCCGGAAATCCATACTTTTCCAAAAGTTCCCTGAAGTTCCATAACAAGTAAAGTATGTATTTCCAGCAAAAACGAGTTTCAGATCTGAAAAGTACACAGAAAACTGTATATGAAAACACATTTTCAAAATCATTTAAAAGATCCACAGCCTAACCTAATCAAACCTAATCAATCAGACATTTGAATAAAAAAACTAACCTGATTTGTTTCGAAATTCCTGCCGATACTTGGTCGAATGCGGGCATTAGAAAGCCACGTGCCCTTAAACGCACTAACGGAAAATGTGCATAGGGTTTTACGCCCATTCGAATCCTTTTCAATTTTAACACGGTAAAATAGATTATGGTCCTGTCTAAATTTTCAAATACTGGGGCATGTAGGGCATGTAGGGCATGTAATATCTCACAGGATTACACTGTGATCTCTATTTATTTCTAATACCTGACAATCGGCATCAAAAACTTCTCCTGTTAGTTGTGATTGCGACCCTGCACACCCACCGCACGCCATTATAGCATATGAATTGAAAACACGGACATCCATGATTCGTCTGAAATATACGAAAATATAACAAAGAATGCTATTGCCAAAAGACTCATGCGCAGATCGCCTACAAATATAACATAGCCTGCTATTCACTGACTAGTCAGGTCAAAACTTGAAGGGAATAGAACAAATAGCACAGAAAGATTAAAATTTCGCAAAGTAAAATATATTTTCGAAAATTGAATAACTACTTTATTATTACGTTCCAGATGTTGAAAATAACATCGGTGAACATCATTTTAAGAATTAAAAAAGTTTATATCTTTAAAAATTTAAAAAAATCGTCATTGTGTTTAAACGAATCTTATCCCACGGGTATTCCATTAAAGTAAACTAAACTCCAGGCCTAGTTTAAAGGAGAGGTTGTACTTTTCTTGGAATGAAGGACCTCACGGGAATGGCCGTAGCATTCCGAGAGACAAATGTTTGGTGTCTGTTAGCCACTAAAAGCACTGAAGGCGCTGTTGCCTTCGAATACTTACTAAAGGGCCACCTGTTTCGAGCCACACCGGAAACCTTTGGCTGCCGGGGCGGCTTTAGAGTCGAGGGTCCCTCGAATTTTGGAAGCACCCAACTTTTCTAAGTGCCAATCAGCCTTAAGTACATGTACAATTTTGTTCTGTATAAGTGGAAAGATAAATTATAACCGTTTTCTGATTGGCAACATACATATGTGCATCATGATTCGTGTGAAGCTACTGATACAAGAGGGGGTGAATTTCCGTGTATTCGCACCATGAGCGGCGAGGTCATGACGACGCTGAAAGTTTTGTGTCAGGGCTCTATGGGGTCGAACCCGTGCATCAACGTCAAAAATTAAAATCCGTATCCACTCACTATATTTCGCGAGATATGGGCCCTACATAGTGTCACGCATACATGGAAATTGTACATGTACTTAACATGGCGCATGTTGAAGCCATTCAACAGCTCCGCACTGGGTTAGGCCTTATTTGTCCAAATCAGCCAATAAAACTGTAGATACCCACTGGGATAGGTCTTGGATGACCAAATCTGCGTATAAAACCGTACCTGATCAATAATTTTGTACTGTGTCCCGTGACGCATGCATAGTGTGCCTTTGAAAGAACCGAAGACATTGATGACAGAAAACTAACAGAGCGCAAGTGTTCGCCGTTAGTGTAAAATCTTCGAATCAAAGCCACTCAGCGGAATTGATCGGAGGTAATAACAAATATGAACGGGAGAACACATAAATGAACACCTGCTTTTTGACATTCACGAACATGGTAGAGAAGGATGGGAAGACGGCGTAAGACGTGAATTGTGATAGATTTTTAAAGAAAGTGGACGGATAGATGTATAGATGGTTATTGTGTACGATAAGCTTGCTTGCAGTGAAGTTGCTGGTGCTAGGGCGTACTTAGCTGTGAAATAGCGTGAAAACGCGCGTCTGTAAGTAAATGCGCATTTGAGATTGAAAATTACGTACAATCTTTCACTTGAAGTCAAGGAATTATTTTAAGTAGCAAAAATGAATAAGATTTTTTATTTTACTTTTAGCTTGAATCTTGAGAGAATTCAAGGAAAGGATAGGGTGGTCCCCTTGTTGCGGCGACCACAACCAGACCAAATCATCGCAAGAACTTTTGCCCCTCCCCTACCATAAGGTTCATGAGGAGTGACTCCCTGTGGGTCATTTATCATATTCTCTTTCTAGCCTGAGACATTGGAAGCAACCATGGACATATATACACATACAGTGGGTGGAATAAATATCCGATACATGGTCAAGGGTTTATTTACCATAGTTACACACCAGCAAAGTAATCGAAAATTGAACATCTTATGTATTTTGTACGTTGAATACAAATTGGTATCATATTGCAAAAATAGTAAAACATTACTATGATTACGGCAAAAATCTCAAACGAACGTTTCAAAAAGTATCCGATGCATCTATGAAAACAAGTTAGTATTTGGTGATATGACCTTTCGTTGCTAGTACAGCTTCCAACCGTTTGAGATATTTACTTATGAGGTTCTTACAAATATTTGTAGGTATCTTGGTCCATTCTTTTTGTCATTATTCTTTTTAAATCTGTTAGATTTCTTGGGTACCTTTTCAGAATCTTTAGTTTTAATTCTCGCCACAGTTTCTCGATAGGATTTGGGTCTGGCGACTGACTTGCCCATCCTATAATCTTTATTTTCTTCTGCTGAAACCACGCTGCAGTGCCCTTAGCTGTATGTTTTGGATTGTTGTCCTGCTGGAAAGTTCATCCTCTTGGTAACTTCAAGTCATCTGCAGACAGTAAGAGATTAGCATGCAGAATCCTGCGATACATCTGAGCATTCATTTACCTTTCAATAATATGGAGTCTTCCAGGACCTGCAGAGGAGAAGCAGCCCCATACCATTATGCTGCCTCCTCCAAACTTCACTATTACTGTTAGGATCATGCGCTGAGTTTTTCTGCCTCCAAACGTTACTAACACTATTCCGCCCAAATAACTCAATCTTCGTCTCTTCAGACCATAGTACAGCGTCCCCAAAACTTGCAGGCTTCTCTAAATGTTCCTTGGCAAAATTCAGACGATTTCTGACATGAATTGTTTTCAACAAAGGTGTCTTTCTTGGTGTGCGGGAATGGAATCCCTCGTTCTTAAGAACTGCTCTAATTGTTTTTTGCATACATTTGTCCCAGTTGCTTCCAAATCTTTCTGAAGTTCAGATCAAGTCACTCGAGGATTATTCTTTACTTTACGGTCTCTAGGTTTAGCCGCACAGTTTGAAATTTTAGATGGACGCCCTGAACGTGGTAGACTTGCAATGGACTGATATGACATGAACTGGCAAATCGTGTTACCAATGGTTGAGATTGGTATTTTTAGCATAGATGAATTCTTTCTATAGCCCAAACCACTTTTATGTAACTGAACAATTAGTTCTCTGCTCCTTTTTGGCAATTCTTTAGTCTTCGCCATATTAGAATTAGAGTGTTGAACGATGACCTACTCTCATGCTGCTCTCAGAACACTGACTAAGGTTCACTTTTCCACAAGGACGAAATAGATTATTTTTTCTAGAAAGTTCTACAGCATTCCTGTCACGTAAACCACTCTGTAATGTTCTATAACTATTTATTATCGCTTTAAAACTAATTTTGTGGGTGCGTTGGATACTTTTTGAGGCGATAGTCTAACACTTTTTTAGATATAATATCAATGCTTTACTATTTGTGTATTCTAATACCAAATTTGTATTCGACGTACAAAATACATAAGATGTTCCATTTTCGATTACTTTGCTGTTGTGTAACTATGGTAAATAAACTTTTGACCAAGTTTTGGATATTTATTGCACCCACTTTATATACAACTCAAACTTGCGCCCAACCTATCAAATTGACCCAACAGACGAAGGGCTCACTCATTTCAATGCAACTCTTGCAAAAGCTGGATCTACTTCACATGTACAACACTTGCCTCCAAAAAAGTATTGCTTAAACACAAAGACTTGCTCCTCATACCTTCACTTACCTCCCTTCCACATGACTTTCAACCACAATCTCCTCCTTAGCACTACCTCCATCTCCACTACCATTGTATTCACCAGAGTTACATCTCCAACACCAACGCTCTCTTCCTCAACATCATCTCCACTCACTATTTCTCGCCCCCAAACTCACCCCCGTGCAGCAACTAACGCACACAGGACACATAAATTTAACATACCGTATCAACTGAACTTAGAATGCACTACCACATAAAAAAATGATCTCACAAACTAAGAGAAACAAAAAGACATACAAAGTGCCAACATCGAAGAAAAAACTCCACGTAACACAAAAGAAACTTTCCTTTCCAACTTTCACCACTATCAAGGAGGACCAGACCAATGCCACTATTAAGGTTTAATCAAAATCACACTGGTAACAAACCCTACTCAACAAACTTACAAAAGGAAACGACCCTCACTTCCATACTAACATCCTCAATCAAGCCATATATTACCTTTCATCTCCAGACATATCTTTTGTTCCTCCAATCTGATCACCTACCGAGCATTATCACAGCGAAAAATGGAATTAAACCAGTTCGCTTCAACCACAGATACATAAATTACAAAAGACCCAAATGGCAGCATTCAAAATCGACAGAAAATATATATATATATATATATATATATATATATATATATATATATATATATATATATATATATATATATATATATATATATATATATATATATATATATATAGTAGGAATATGAAGACCCACGTGATAGCTCCAAACATTTAATTTCCAGACATTTCGGTCATTAACAATGACCATCTTTAGCGAATTGAACTCTAATAGTAATACAAGAATTTTCTTTCAAGAATTACATGACAGGATTGTAAAAACAGGGAAAACAATTTAATATCAGTTACAATATGAAAAATAAGTCAAAAGCAACAATACAAGAATCAGAAACGAAACCAGAAATGCTAATTTAAATGAAAAAATATAAGTAAAAAATCAGATGACTACAAGGGGTAAAGCAATCGATAAATACGAGGTTGACCAAGAAACGACAATTTAAAACTTAATTAAACAATATTCCCGGGAGTAACAAATATAAATAATAAAGAGGAATTAAACTCTAATAGGAATACGAGAAATTTGTTTTAAAGTATTACACGACAAAGAATGAAAAGTGAAAAGTAAGTAAAATCAAAAACCTAGGAATCAGAAAGGTAAACAAAAAAGTAAAGCAAAGCAAGCAAACAGTTCAATATAAGTCAAAAATACAAATATTTGATAGTGAAAATAATTATAGCCCAAAAACAGTTGAATACAAGGGATAAAGGTAATTCAAGCGATCAATAAATACGAGTAAACTAAGAAACCAAAGTTTAAAAATTTATTAGGCAATAGTGAAGTAGCAAATAAGAATGATAAACATGAAACTAAAGGAAAAAATATATATAAAATCGTTTGGAATCAAAGGGGACAAAAAAAAAAAATAAACACAAAAAATTAAAATGAAAATTAATGTTTTTTAGACGGAAACTAACTTTATTTCGTTGAAGCTGATAATATCAACTGATTACTATGGTCGGAATTAGCCAAGAGGAAAACTATGTAGGGGGATTTGGTTGGTTGTATGTTTCTCTATTTGCCTATAGAGTGGATAATTTGAGGGAGGATGAATAATAATTAAGTTCTGGGTTTACTTGTTTAATGGAAAGTGATTCCTGAATTTCAAAATACAGAGAAGAGGAAGCGGAAGATAATAAACTAAAAGAATCAGGGTCAAGCGGGTTATTAGGTTTTTGAGAGTGTTTCCTTATTGAAGAGTGTTCAGGTTTAGAGATAGGAATGTTAGTTAAATATGACACTCCCATATGCTTAGCAATCCTACATTTTAATTGTAGACTAGTTTGGCCTACATAGCGACTTTGGCAGGTCGCACACGTAAATTGATGAAAAGAAGATTATAATTAATAGGAAAGAGCTGTCATTGAGGAAAGTACTTATTAAAAATTGAGATTAAAATTTTCTTGAATTTAGTGGTAAAATGTTGAAGACATGGTAGTTTCGGGAACATATTTTGTTTAGGGACTTTTATTTGTTGGGTTTGGTGAAAGAACTTTTTAGATAAAAAATTAGAGGTTAATCTGTCAAATAAGAGGTCTGTGAAGAAATTGAAATGAAAAAAGTTCCTAAGATATTCTATTTCAGAATTAAAGAAAAAACAATTTTAACAGAACTTGTATACTCTATTATTACGGTTTTTAATCCTGGCAAGTGTAAAATTTGTAGCAGTGCAACTGAAGAAATGGGTGCCAAGTTTGGTGGTAGTAGGTTTTCTGTAGACTGAGGTACTAAATTTAGAGCAAATTTTTGTGACGATGACGTCAAGACAAGAGATTTTATTGTTTGTTTCTGTTTCCATTGAAAATTTAATATTAGGGTGTTGTTAATTTAAGTAATTTAAAAATAAATGGGAATGGTCTTTGTGTTTAAAAATAAGGAAGCAATCTTCAACATATGTTTAAATCACTAATGGCTTAAATTCAACGGGACAGTTCCTTGACCAATTTTTTTCATGGTAAGAAAGAAAAGCGTTTGCAAAGCTGGGACCTAATGGGGAGCCCATGGCTATCCAATGATGTTGAAGGTACAGAATCTCATTAAAAGGAACACTGAATTTTTTACAGTCAACTTTAGTTAGGTAGAAAAAAAAGAGATGTGGTTAGATCTAAAACGTTATATTTGGATGGGTAAAGGGTATCCATCATGATTTTACAAGTTTCAAGGACAGGTACATTTGGTAAACAATGACTCCACATCGATAGAATTCATAAACGTGTTGTTGTTTTTTTTAATCTAATTGCGAAACGAAGTTTACAAATTAAAATGAATCTTACAAGGTGAAATAGTTGTGAATGAGTGGGTCAAAGATGGGGACTAAAATCTTTGCTAGGTTAAATCTATGGGTATTGATGGCGGGTAATATTGGACGGATAGGTATTCCTACCTTGTGAATTTTCGGTAAACCATAGAAAATACCAGGGGGTGTACCAGAGGCAAACAATTGGTTGTAAAAGTCACAGAGAATATTTCTTATTTTTAAAGAACATAGAAAATTGTTTATTTTGTCTTCAGTTTTCTCAATAACTAAATAGACAACCGATTCTGGACAACCGATGAGATGAGAAATGGGTGTTGTCATTGGTTAGCCGAGATTATATATATATATATATATATATATATATATATATATATATATATATATATATATATATATATATATATATATATATATATATATATATATATATATATATATATATTTATATATTTGTTTTATTAATTTTTAATAAACCAAATAAACTTTGACTTGAGGCGTATGTTCGTGCATCGGTGATCGCTTGAGGATCGTCCTCTAAGAGTGCTAAACTTTATTTTCATTCTAGGAAATGAATAAAAAGGGGTTTCTTTCTTGACCTCATCAATTATTGCCACTTTAACTCGTTCGAGGATAATTAAAACAGCGCTTTTACTAAAAAAAATAAACTTTAATGAACACAAAACCTCTCACTAAATAACATAAAAAAAGTACAGATCTAATACACGTCTAAACGAAAATGGGATTACCGGGCGAGCTCTAGAGGCTCGACTCAAGATTGAATTTTACGGGGAACAATTTTTAAGTTAACATCTTTGTCCTTAGCCAGACATCCAATAAACTAATTATTATGCACGGGGACAGCAACAGCAGGATTATTCTTTACTCACATAAGGTAATGGAGATTAAATACCCGAGACCAGTTAGACTATCCTCGGAGATTTTGCTCCGGAGAGGCGTAGCTCGAGTAGTTGGTTGTTTGCTCAATAGATGGCGTTCGCCGACCTGCCTGTCGATTTGACGGATGACGTCACGAGGGATCTGGGTGGGTGGAAGCTCGAGCAAAAGCTTATTCCTTCTACTTTTATGCGGTTGGGGTGACCTCGACCTCGTTTTCTTCCGGACGAGATGAAATCGTTGTCTTATTTTTTCTATCTAGTTGGGGTTTGTCCAACTCAAATAGAGTAAGATTTGGAGTCCTCAAACTGGGTAGATTGATACTCAATAATCTTGGGGCTCGAACGGCGCCTTACTTCCTGGGTACAATCTGGTTTTATACAAGGTATGCAAGTTCTCATTAACTTGCAGAAAACTTTCTACCGGTGATTTTTCTGTTTTCTTTTCGAACTCGAAAAATCTTTCAACCGGTGACTTTCTTGTTTCTTTTATTAGAACGAACAAAAAGCATCGTTTCCTCGAGGTAACCTGTTATATACCCAAATTACTCCCGCGGGGTAATGGGGAGGTGGAGGGGGGACTCGCAAGTTGAGACCTCAGGTTGGTCTCCCAGGCTTGGCGTCTTGTAGCTCTGAGAGAGGGTAATACGAGATCGGCAGTTTGCACTTTTAAATTGATTGTTTATAAGTACACCCTCGAAGTGCCTGCCTTTTGAGCTGAGGTCAGGAATCTATCTACTCAAATTTACCCTTTTGCCCGTTCTCCTATGTTACCGGAGACCATCGGAGGGGCAAAGCTAAACCCAGATGTCTTTTGTTATTATTTCTTTGTCCTCGATACATACATATATATATATATATATATATATATATATATATATATATATATATATATATATATATATATACCAAACTCTTATACCTCTACAGATGTATTTGGGTAATCACGATCGGGGGAGGTGAACAACCGGCATTGGTTCAACAACGGATTCGGTTTAACAAGGTTATGATCTCTGTCTGGTATAATTTCCAAGGAGTAATGCATTTCGGTCTTATTCCACATGGATGTGCCATCAACGCTATACTGCATTGCCAGCAGGTAGACCCATGTACAACAAACTAAAGAAGGAGTATCCTGCCTTGATCAATCGAGGTCAGACTTTGTTTCAGCAAGACAATGAAAGGCCACACTCTGCCAGGTTGACTATGGAAAAGTTCAAACAGATAAACAGTATAGAGATTCTTCCACATCTACCAATCAGTACCGATGCTACTCCAAGTGAATATGCCCTATCCCGCCCAATGGCATACTTCCTCCGCGACCAGAGATTCAACAATTTTATGAAGTAAATCGAACTTGTTTACAGGTTTTTTATTCAATTCCAGCTGACTGGTAGATTTAGATGCTGGCTGATCGCTGGAAGAATATCGTGAAGAATGATGAAATTTATTTTAAAGAATAAATGTTGGTGTTGCCCTATAAGTTTATGTTGTTTTCTTTCCGCTTCCTTAGTGAGTCAGGGCTTTCTGGCCAACAATATAATAAATTTAACGCCATCACATAATTTCAACATAATCATGCAAAACCACATTCATAGAGAAAAATACTACTCCATTTTCACTCGAGAATTTTTAAGCCTCATTAGACAAGAGACTAAACCACAAATTACAGTGGCGGCAACAAAAAAAGTGACATTGAATATTGGCAACAGAAATCGATACACAAAATCGCTTTCACGATTTTACTTGCCAACAAGCCAATGAAAAGGGGCAGGGCTTATGCCGCGAGTGGATGACTCTCCTGAGCTAAGACAACAGAACTGCGCTTTATTGGAACTCACTGTCTCGTTTGAGCTCGTACAGGGAGGTTTTAGTGTACAACGCTCCAGCGTGCTGATTTCCTGCATTCGTGCCTACATTTGACGTGCTATAACTTCTGTGCAAGTGGATACAATGGGGCAGTAAAAGCTTTATATGACAGAGAAAAGCTGCGCCATGACCCTATTAGAGCAAGGAAAGTCTTTTATTGATGTATCAGCAGATTTAGGAACCTCAAGAAATACGATTTATCGCCTAAACGGGCAGCTGAGTTATTGCCACCAGGTAACATACAAAAGAGGAAGGAGGGCATTGGTGCAGCTAGGAAGACATCTCCAAGGACTGATAATATCCTAAGGCGTGAAGGGATGTCAGACCCTTCTGTAACCTCCGCTCCAATCAAGAAAAAAACACCCAGACCTCCTCCAGAATGTCGCCCTCAGGACCATCCATCATCGCTTAAAGAAGGATCTAGGCCTACCGGCTCGCCGCGCTGCCAAGAAGCCACTTCTTACCAAGGCTATGAAGATGAAAAGGCCCAATTTTTGCAAGACCTATAAACATTGGACAGCTGCTCATTGGAGGAAGGTCATGTTCAGAGATGAGAGCACCTTTAGGCTGGTCAGAGGAGAGTCAAAGATCGTGCTTGTCCCAGCAATGTGTCTCGGTATGACCCAAAATATACTGTGAAAACTGTGAAGCACCCTGATAGTGTGATGGTGTGGGGTTCCTTTAGTGGAAACAAGGGCAGAGGAGGTCTGTACTTCCTTCCCAAGAATGTAACCATGAGGGGGACTAACTATCTTGAAGTTTTGAGGCAGCACATGATGCCATGTTGGGAAATTCTTCAGTGTAAATTTTTAAGGCATGATGGTGCCCCTGCTCACAGGTCCCAGTTAGTAAAAAGGTTCTTCAATGATAATAATATTAGTAATTTGGAGTGGCCTAGTCATTCCCAGGACCTAAATCATATTGAGAATGCTTGGAATCTCATGAAAACCAAAGTTCAAGAGACAACACCCGGCATCATCAAGGACCTGATAGAATCACTGAAGAAGATCTGGGTTACGATCGACCCCACCTACTTGGCAAACCTCGCTGAATCAATGCCCAATCGACTCAGAATGGTCATCAAGTGCAAAGGCAACATGACCAAGTATTAACTTTCATGAAATATTCATAATAAAATATGTAAGTTACATTTTTCTGTTTCATTTTCCCCGAATTGTCACATGTCACTTTTTTTGTTGCCGCCACTGTACAAGACAACTCCCCAAATACAAACTATAAACGCGCAAATAAACAACAAAATACTAGAATAGAAAATATTACACTGGCAAAATTTTGTAAAAATACTTGACCACAGAACAAGCAAAAGCAAATTTTACAAAATGCTAAACAGTATCACACTGTCCTACAGCAACACTACACATCACATTTAGCAATGACCACAACATACACCATTCACTAAAATAAATAAGAATATAATATCCTTTAGCCACTTAAACACCCACTAGACGATCGTTAAGGCCTCGACCAACCCACCTAAAGCACATTTTACAAACAGCCAGACGAATCACATCAACTATAACCTCAAACATTCAGCCTTTTTTAAGCCAGAAAACATCAATAACATACACATGAGACAACTTGGACCAAATAGAATACAAGAACCGACCAACATTGGGAAAAACAGTTAAATAAAGAGATTCGCAACATCTGGAAGCATGATATAATCATCACAACTCCTGAACCCAAATAGACCCACCAAACTTTGCTTTACTTCCACCGTGCCATCTCCCCCCTATGTATCCCATCTAAAATCCTAGAGTGCCTCATCATAAAACAGCTCATTCTACACATTCATTCCCTTAGTACCTAAGCAACATAGTTACAGACAAGAGGACATAACAACTACTCTTCTTACAGACCTCGTTCAAAGAATCAACGATGATGTCAATCAAACACAACCACACATAAAACTCATGGAAACACTTGCCATCAGCAAAGCTTTTGATGTCATCACCCATCACAGCCTCATTAACAAAATATACAACACAATGCAAAACAACACCAAATAATGGCTGGTCAACAATCAGGTGGGACACCATGCCCATGTGAAATATGCTGGCCAGTCATCAAACATCTCAAACTTCACAAACGGTGTCTTACAATGCTACGTATTGTTCGCCATACTCTTTAACCTTTACATGCATGAAATATCCACAACCCACCTGACATAGATACACATATTTTTATATGAAGTCGACATAATTAAAATGCACGCACCGAGAAAAAAAGGTTGAGCCACTAATCTCCTCCACCCCAACTCAAATACTAGACAAATGGTACGCAACGAACTTACTGAAAATAGCCCCAACCAAATCCACAGCTACTTTCCTCACCAGTAATACATGAGAACGCCCAGACACCCAAAATTCTTGGCATAGCATACCCATCAATATCACTCAAAGAGCATTTCACAAACATAAAACAAATGAAGAGCAAAACTTTATGCCTTAAAATCCCTCGAACTTGCAACATTCTAACGAAAGAATAAGCAACATTCACAGTTTATAAACAATTCATACGCTCATTGATAGACTATGAAAGCAATGTTTGGCTCCCTAACATCATCTCAAAGTCTCCTCAACGCTAAGATTTCTGAAGGTCACCTTACATGAGAGCTAGACGAATACTAGCTACAGCCTCCACAAACCCAGAGCTCCTACTACACTAGATTACAGAAAACCCACTCTTCCAAAGAAACATTAAAACACTTATTGATACTACTTTGGAAATAAACTCTCCCATTTCACCTTCACAAACCAACATCTAGAACCAAATACACTCACCGCTCCATCCAGTCACTTTCATGCAACACCATGCTGCATTCCGGGACCCCTGACATCGACCCCTCTTCTAAATATCCAAGGTAGTACAAACCATATGATTAAAATATAAACAAATAATCGCCTTTAACTTAACTCCCAAAATACAAAAAGGTCAAAAACCATGGAAAATACCAATTCAAATACAGAAGGGCGACTACCATTAACCAGTTGACCATATCTGTAATTTTGCCGCACCGGAATAAATATGAATTTAGAAATTGAAATTTGCTAGAATTTTGCTCTATTGTACTAACAAAATGTATTCAAAGGAATACCCTAATAAAATATGTAAATCATGACGTTGCATACAATGGTCAATTAATTTTCGGATTCATCATTGCTTTCTATTAAGCTTGGACTTTTTTTAGTCGAAAAAATGTAACTTCTTCAGCCGGAACTATTCTAAATAATGGGTTAAGGAATAAGTTCTTGCGGTTTTAGCAAATTTATTCATTACCATTAACAATTTTAGAAAAACTTCCTTTTTAATTGATAACAATATGCAATTTAATCAATAATGTATTCTCCGTTGTTATTTACGATTTCTTCCCAACATTCAACTAGTTTTTCGATGCCTCTGCAATAAAAATCTCTGGATTTTGACTCAAAGAATTCGTCTAACCAGGTTCTTAATTCCACATCAGTATTGAACGAAACACCGCACAAATTGTTGGAGAGCGATCGGAACAGATGGAAATCCGATGGAGCCAAGTCTGGCGAATATGGAGGATGCGGCAGGATTTCCCAATTAAGCATTTGGATGGCGTCTTTTGTCATATTGGTAATGTAAGGACGAGCATTGTCGTGTTGCAGAAGGACTGCATAACGTCGATGAGGTCGCTTTTCACGAATAGCTTCGGCGAGTCGATACATTTGTTGAACGTAGAGGTCTGCATTGGCAATCCCGTTGTTCGCAAGGAACTCATGAAGAATGATGCCTTCACAGTCCCTCACACACACAGCATCGTCTTTCGTGGATGAAGTCCTTGCTTTAATCGCGGAAGTGTTTTTTTTAATGGGGCTAAGCCATTGTTTTCAATGGTTCATGCTGAGATAAACACACCACTTTTCGTCGCCAGTGATGATGCGGTGACGAAATCTGTCCTTATATCCACGAGTAGCCTTGTGACGAGCAAGCAAACCTGCGGGAATCGTGGAGCGTTGAAGTTTGTTGCTTTCGCTCAAAGCGTGCGTAACCCATGCACCGAGTTTTTTAACTTTCCCCAACGAATAAAGGTGATTCACTACAGTTTTCTGATCGCACGCCAATTTTACAGCCAATTCTCTAGTCGATTGAAAAGGATTTTCATGAAGAAGTTCGTTCAATTAATCTTCATCCAACTTAATTGGGCGACCAGAACGTTCTTTGTCATTAAGATTGAAATGAGCGTTTTTGAAACGCTAAAACCCCCTTTGAGCTGTCCATTCTGATAAAGCATTTTTTCCGTACACAGCACAAATATCGCGACGAGCTTTGGCTGGTGTGTATTGTTCCTGTCTCGATTGAAAATGAATAACAACAAGTGTTGAAAATGCGCCTTTCTTTCAACTTGACATTCCATTTTGAGGGTACAGAACAAAAATTAAATTAACACAACTTTTAAATAAACCGCAATGACTTATTTCTCAACTTCAAGACGTAACCTAAGCAAAAGTCTAATAGTCTACGCTGTTAAGAGACGTAGCCTAACCTTTGCAAACTTTGCTCTCATTATTTATTATTGTTTCTTAATGTGCACAAATCACGTCAACAAAACTTAAATCAACACAACATTAAAAAAAACCGCAAGAACTTATTCCTTAACCTAATAGAAGAAGGCCAAAATGCGCATAAATTCATTGAATATCATGCTTATAAGTCAAGTCTTATAAGCATAAAAATGCATTCAATCTAGAATGCTATTAACGAAAATTACAGCTTTGGATGTGAGGGATGCATGACTAGTTTTTATTACACTAGATGCTTTTAATTTAAAACATATTATGTTATGGTCACCCGTACCTAGAGTACCGTTCAAAACTAGAAAACAAAATACCAAAATTTTTAGTGTCTTGGAAATACTATTTTAATTTCATGGAAATTGCAAAGAATATTCTTTGAAATTTGCCTCTTATAAGTGTCCAAATTTAATTTCATAAAAAGGGTTATGAAGAAAATAATGGGTTTTTGAAGAATAGATGCATCCAAAACTAGAGAACGATAACATAATTTACATTTTATCCGTAATCACGATGGAAAGACGAGTTAAACTCGAAAAATTCTTGAAACAGTAGGTTACCCATTGGACGAGTGAATAAATGACTGTCTTACATTTTGAATCATTCTAAAAAGCCTACAATGAGTTATATCACGCATTATAAGCTCGATGAGCATACCCGTTACTGCAATTTGACGTAGAAAACGGATCCCAGGGATCACACGATGCAGCGGATGCCGATGAAGGACCGGTTTGAGACAACAGCCGGTATTTCAAGTTGCCAACAACATGAATCTGAATGTGTTTCGTCAAGCTGTCTCACGTCGCTGAAGGAGCTGGGAATCATATCTCACTTCCCTGCTAATAAAAACTCCTAAGTAAAATAAAAAATTGCCTAGACTCGTCTTCGTTATTGAGAATCTCGTATCGAGTGCTGAAAATATCAATGCTTTTCAGTGACGATTTTTATTTTTTTTTAATTTGATGGGGAGCAACATATAAATCGCATACATATGAAAGATTTAATTCCATATGGATGAAACGGACGGTGGCAGGGTTTAAGGTGTGAGGTATGTTTCTCAAGTTCAAATGTCTGTCTGCTCTCACATTTAGGCAACAAAGTAAACGGGGTGGTAGGTAAGAATCTACCACAGGAGAATGTGGTCTCCTCTCTCCGAACATTGGAAGCACGACAACCTATTTTCATGCCGGACAATGCTCCATTGCCACATAGTAAAAACTGTAAACCATTTCTACTATGCTAAAAATATCGACGCGATGAACTCGCTTAAGCTTAGTTAGGACTGATTCAAATCCGATGGAAAACGATTGAAGATCATTGGTGAGGAGATCATCATAACTCGAAAACAAACGAATGTTTAAGAAGATCTTTGACAAAAAATGGAAAAAGAATGGAATAAAATCAAGCTCGAACAATGCGACAAATTGGTCCATTTCTACGGCTGAAGATGTGCTCTACTCATTCAGAATAATCGCCTGTATACTTCGTATTGATATATTGCTCAATTTTACTTAGATAATTATGTTTTCTTGTTTTACTGGCATCTATACTTATCGTTCTCTAGTTTTAGGTGTATCCAGCGAATTTTTATTCGCTGTACTATGAAATCATACTTGAAAACTCTAGGGGGCAAAGTTAGAAAAATATTTTGTGCACCTTTTATTGAAATTAAACAATTATTTTCAAGAAAATTTACCTTATGTTATTTTCTTCTAGAATTTTGGAGAGTATATGTTCGCCGAAGGGAACGCCTTCAACAAAGTTATATTCCTTAGTTATGATTAGGTGCAAAGTATTTCTTCGCAAACTCAAATGCCATGATAAAAAAATATTATTTATAAAAAGAAGCAGAAGTGTCCCTAATATCCGCTGTATCACTGTAGAATTCTAAAGTTGGAAAATTAAATTTGCCGCGGCTAAGAGAGAGCTTTTGCCTCGTGATATCAGCCAAAGCTTGAAGCAAACCAGCCATTCTTTTTATTTTGAAAAGGTCGTTAACAACGTACGAAAAATTTCAATTTATTTCGTTTGCATCTACAACCTCTAATAAAACCTATTTTACTATTCTTATCTCTCTAGGGCTAATGTTTCTATTTTTTCACACAAATTAACACTCTCTCTTTTGCAGGCATGCAACGTGTTGTCCTACCGATCAGTTTTTTTTGGCGTTTATCTGATCTTTTGGTAGAATTATTTTTTTTAATATAACATGCCTGCAAAAGCGAGAGGGTGTTAACTTACTGTTAGGTTTTGGTTTTGGTTTAGATACTCACCAGCAAAAAGCAACATCAAAATCTAAAGCATAACTTAAACCCCAAATCTAATCATTTTTCTTTATGTATTATTTCAGAGTACGACCAAACTCCTCAAAAGTCAATGTCAAAATAAGTAAACGCTTAAGCTTAATTAAATTGCCAATTTTAATCTTTTATACTTTTCTGATTTCAGTGAAGCAACATCATTTTGGTTGAAAGATCATGATTTAGAGCAGATTTTAAAAAGTCTAAACAAAATTGACCAGATATGACTAATTTAATTTTTCCCTTTTTACTCAAGTGCAGATATTCGCAAAGGTAGGACCCACGCTAAAGTGGAACCTAATAATCTCTACCATCTTTTCGCAGACAATTTACAGATATAGCAATGAAATAAAAGGTTTCAACATTCACTAAATTTAGTCAGCCGCTAAAATTTATTTCTATTATTAAGCACATCAAATGCTGGTAATTTAAACTTTCTTTTTAGGGAAATTTTTATGCCATTGCGCATCTGTTGGTTCGAATTTTATTACGCCATCTTTTGGGTCTCTTCCGAATGATAATTATGAAATTCATATTCAGTTAAAGTTTTTTATACTGTTGTCTCACAGGCGGCCTAATTCGCATTTCCTTCCACCATTTACATAAATTTTAATCATTTTCATTAAAGGGGATCCAATAAATTTCGGAATTACCACCCATTTCGTTGCTGTCTTTCCTTTTTATATCGGGTATCCCACGCAAAAGAACAGCAAATTTAAATGAAAGTATGTAATTAAAAAAATATTAGTTTTCATTGTGAAAATGTGGGTTGGTTGAAAACTACTTTATAAATTATGGATGCGTTCGGCAGGTGAATTAAACAATAAACAAGGTTTGTTGACCAAAAGTCGCGGGCTCTCACTTGTTCTGGTTTATGACCTTACGACCTACAAAACATTCAATAGTTACCAGACTAACATTGGGAGAACCTTGGCAATTATATTTTCCGAAAGAGAATGTAAAACAACATAAGGGTTTCAGATTTCGGTAGAATCTGCCGAATAGTTATGAAGTTATTGCCAAATGATTCCCAGGCTAAACTTGGTAGGACTTTGGCAATTATATGATTCGAAACAAAATGTAAAATAACATAAATCTTTCAAACCTCGTTAGAATCGGCCGAGTAGTTATGATTTCTTTGTCAAATAATTCCCCAGCTAACCTTAGGAGTACTTTGGCAGTTATATCATTCGAAAGAGAATATAAAACAATTTCGTTAGAATTGGTCGAATAGTTATGATGTTATTGCAAAAACAAAATAATTCCTGAGATAACCTTATGAGGATCTTGGCAATAATATCATTTGAAAAAAATTTAAAAAAACATCAGGGTTTCAAATTTCGTTAAAATCGGCCGAATAGTTACAATGTTATTACAAAAAAAAAAGCGAAACGGAGACCGAGCGACCGACATAGTGAGATATCGATTCGTCCGCGACTAAACTCGCACCTGATTAAAAATAAACTACAAAAATAAAAATAATATATATATATATATATATATATATATATATATATATATATATATATATATATATATATCAGAACAATTGTTAAATCCAATGACAGATTTTAAATATGTAAATAAAACCACTGTGGAGGAGCGTAGTATTTATTATCTCGATACCAGTTTCGGCATTGAGTTTGTCATGCCAACCTCAGTCGAACACTAAGAATACATGCAGTCACACCAAGCGTACAATATATATATATATTTATATATATATATATATATATATATATACAGAGATCCAATTGGAGTTCCTAATCAGAGGGTGTGAATTTAAGTTCATTAAGGATATCTTTTAAGATTAGATCTTTGAAGTAGGGCTGCATTTAAATTGCCCATCCGAAAGGTTAAAGTTTGGGATTTTATCTATAAGGGTGGATTCAATGACCTTTCTTTTGCGGAAGTCCTTACATGGGTAGATTAGTTTGGCCTGTGGGAAGTCTATCTGGTTGTTAAAGTTATTAGTGTGTGTGAAAAGACTAGATGTTGTGTTTCGACGTCTAATGTCTCCTCTGTGATCGTACATTCCTTTATCCAGATTTCTACCTGTTTCGCCTCTGTAAAATAAAGGGCAGTTAATTTCTTTACAGGGGATTAAATAGACTCCTGCTTCGTTAGTTCTTTTTATAGGTTTGGTGGTAGGGAATGATTTTTTAATGGTCGAAGCGTATTTAAAAGTGGTGCGGTTAGGGGAAAGGATACTATTTAAACCTCTCAGTAATGGAGAAAATGGAAGGGAGAGGCAGTTTCTTTTAGTATCTGGGTTCCTTCCTTTAGGGCAATAGACTTCCCACAGGCCAAACTAATCTACTCCTGTAAGGACTTTCGCAAAAGAAAGGTCATTGAATCCACCCTTATAGATGAAATCCCAAACTTTAACCTTTCGGATGGGCAATTCAAATGCAGCCCCTACGTCAAATATCTAATGTAAAAGATATCCTTAATGAACCTAAATTTACGCCCCCTGATTAAGAACTCCAATTGGATCTCTGTAAACTATATATATATATATATATATATATATATATATATATATATATATATATATATATATATATATATATATATATATATTCTATGCTTAGTGGGACTGCATGTATTCTTAGTGTTCGACTGAGGCTGGCATGACAAACTCCATACCGAAACTGGTCTCGAGATAATAAATACTACGCTCCTCCACAATGGTTTTATTTACATATATATAATATATTTCATTAATAAGCACATTCTTTTATTCGAACTTCATCGGACTAATTAAATTTCCCTATTTATCTAGTTTATTATCAGAGCGCGTAACCAGACGAAAAAAGTGGTTTGCTTCAAAAATTAAAATAACTGTTGGGATTTCTGTTCGTTAAACTACCGATCGCCACTATGCACTGACGTCCTCAATTCATCCTCTTTGTAAACAAGGTCTCTTTCGATTCTTCGCTTTACGCTGTATAATTTTAGAAATAGCTTTCAAGACATGAAGTGCCTATATTTTTTAACTTTTAATTGGCCCTCGCCTTCAACAGCACAGCACTGATGAGGATAGTATCCTCATCAGTAGGTTTTAATTCCTTCTAAAAAAACATAGGAGTTTCTGGTACAAACTGAACACTCTATCCGCAGTGTAGCACCATTTGTCACACGTGTGTAAACATATACACTACTTACATAATTATCTTGTTTTTTTGAGTATTTCAATTGGTTATAATGTAGCTAGATAATGGCACTACCTCAATTTTTATATAGGGAAACAAAAAAAAGATTAATTATTACTAATCACACATAAATGTATTATCTCTCATATTATACTTCTGGAAACTTGATTTTGGAAATTTTACTAACTTTAAAAAAAAAAAAAAAAATCTAAGTAAAAAAATAACTGTTTTTCTATGCGCCATTATCATCGTGTTGGCAAAGTGACAATATGTTGTTTGCAGTTAAAGATAATTAATGCTCGAAGAAACGACTAGAGAGCCTTACTAACTTTATATAATCTATTGCAAATATTAGGACACTTTTAGATAAAATAATCATGATCATTTGGAGGAAATTGATGCAAAAATAAAATATTTTTTCCAAAAACGTGAATCTCAAACAATGAATTAATTAAAAAATATATTTCGCCAGGCACTACAATATAGTCAGATTCGTGGAAGTCAGAATGGTTGGAGAGGGCTTTGAATATCATCTGGTCAGCCATTTCGTTGAATTTGTGTCTCGAATGAGTTCACAGTCAAGCGACAGAGCGGTCCTGGCGAGAAGGGAAAATTAGGTAATCCGGAGAGGCAATAAATAAAACGCTGTACATACAGAAAGTATCAGACCAAACACCTTTTCTGCCATGCTTACACAATTAATGCACGTATACCTGTCTTCCTCAACATAATCGCCGAAGTGCTTATTATATTCGGTTAAGTTTGGTTTGGTTTAGTACTTTTGAATATAATTTAGGGGTAAGTTAGGTCGTTTTAGTAGATCTTTTAGTGTTTTCCTATGCAATTTTTGCTGTGGATTCCAGAAATGCTACTATTCAGTTTCCTAAGAAAACCTGTTCTTGTGAGTTTTAAAATTTACTATCTCAAAAACTAGGCATTTCCCCAAAAAATGAATATCATTTTTTAAATCAGCAGCAAATATGCAAATGAAAGCAATAATATTAATTAAAATTTGTCAATGGTAGTGGATCTACATTTTTACCATTAAATTATTTGCATATTTATATTATGAATTCTTTCACGTAAGTTAGCAAATTTCCGGTAAACTTCTTGACCTAATTGAAATGTTGCATCCACGGATCTTTGAGTGAAAATGTCAAATTTGCCGACGTCATCTTGAAGATTGCGCAAGAGCGGAAATACTGTATTTTTTAATTAATTCATTTTTATGTCTACGTTTTTTAACCAAACACACAAAATTATATCGATAAACTTTAGGATTATACTTAAATCCCCAATGAGAACAGAAGTACTTGTGAACGGACAATGGTAAACAGTAATATACGAAAAGAAACCAAACAAAGATAGTCAACCTAAAGTCGATTAACTATATTGAAAGATACTTTACGGTGCAGCAATGAAAATATTGTTTTAAATCTAGAGAATTATTTATAAGAAGAGGAATAAGATAAAGAACAAAAATAACTTATTTCCAAATGATTTTAATACCACGAAGTTCTAGTTCGACTTAGTGAGAAGTAGTCCTGCTTACTTTGAAATATCCACCCACAACACCCTAGCATTTTTCGGTTTTATTTTTAATTCCTTCTTTCTGTATTTTTGCGATTTTTGTTTTGTTGATTAATATGGAGAGGAAGAGATTACTTTTCTCTTCAGAAGTCATTCTTAATCTTTATGAAGACAATTTTTATGACTTTATTCTCCATAAAATTAAACCTTTGTCTTTTAGAGCTTGAACTGAAGCCTAGTTTGGATGAACTAATTGCTTTGCTGTGAACAAAAAAGGATTGCTTCTTTAAAGATCAAAACTAAATGAAAAACAGGAAGGGGCCTTTTGCATCTTTGCAAAAAGCAAAGCAGGTAAAATTGATTTGACGCTTGATAACTTCCTGAGGTAAGGATATACATGACTTCACTCTCACATTTTTCTTCACTGCTTTTTTTCTTTCATAATAACTCCATAAAATCTAGATTAAAACAGTTATACCAAAATTTGTCCAAAGCATTATATAAAGTTATTTCATTCTTTCTTGATATTCAAGGTACTCCAATTTTAATACTATAATCATCAATATATATATATATATATATATATATATATATATATATATATATATGGAGCAAATACAAGTTCTGCGGGGCATGTAAATTCAAACTTTTTTTCCCCTGACGTCATTTCTGTCTTCTCAATAAGGATTGCCTTCATTATGACGCCCTTTGCTTTCTTTGATCCTAGTGTTCTCCTAATGTCTTTTTCTCTTGTACTATATATATATATATATATATATATATATATATATTTCCGGATGCATAGCTGTTTAATATTGTGTATTGATTATAGAATTGCAAAGTTAATTTACCTAAAAATATGCCATTTTTTATCTCACAGGTACACTCGTATAAAATAATCCCCCTCTTTACCTCTCCTAAAAACTCAACCGCTTTCATAGGTCATGCACTAACTATTAACCAACCATCCTGATAACCATGTCTTTCATCACGCTCCAAGGCATCCCGCCTCTTAATACATACCCACCTCCCTTTGTCATAACAAATTAGGGGTATAGTCCGAACTTAAACACTATTCCATTTAAAATAAAAAAATAAACAATTGAGTTTTTAAATTTTTGAAATAAATTAATTAATTTTGCAAAGCTTTAATTAATTTAAATATTAAACTACAGCGTGAATTCAGATGAATTTTGACAACAGAGGACGAAAAGAATGAATGCCCTGGAAACAATGAAATCTCTCGTGATTAGAGAGCTCAGGGAGAAATTTAATTTTGAATTACCTTACGACTTAACAAAGACTGCGAAAAATACAAAAGGATCCCTTATTTAATTAAGCGAGAATAATCAAGGGATATTTCTAATGCAGTTATAAAATAGGATATAAAGAAATATGCACCGTTGTCAACTCTTCACAGATGACGCCTGAAAATTTAATCTTATTTTCGGTATAAGAATCGTCTAATTATTCTTACTCCATTTTGTTATTTTTTTATTTTTTTTGGTACATTTTTATCATCTGCTAACAGGAAATTGAAGTTTGTACCTCTGAAATAGAGTACCGTTTAAAGGAATTCTCTAGTGGTGAGATTATTCACCCTATCAGTTATAGATAGAATGTGTGGTTTTCCTTGACTCTAACTGTGTATTGCGTTTTTGTATGTTCACATTAATTTTTCATTTAATAAGTCAAACTCTGTGCTTCATAAACTATCGTGGGTGGTCTTCAATTAATTTCTAAAGATATAGCTCTAAATGGCTCCCCATTTCAGCCCACTCCAGCCCATTCCATCAAAACTTTTACCGATTTCACTTTGACACCTTTTCCAATTGATTCTCTTAAGAATATGGATTCGTCCAGTACGGTGTCGAAATATGACATACGGCATGTCACTCGCACCAGGGGTAGCGTCCGCACACGAAGTGATAGCGGAACGTAACCCACTCAATGTTAATACTTCTTTGACGGGTTCTCCGCCTCTGGAAGTAAATTGCAGTCGTCGGCATACAGCGACATCAAGAACTGTATTGAATGTTGGTGGAGCACATTCAGTCTAGAGAATGTGGAGTAAGCGGTCACCAATGACTCCGTTACGGACGCGGGAACCGAGATTGCGGTCTCATTTTCCTGGAAAACGAGAGGGAGCTACTGCGAATACTTGCCTCAAATCATTTTGATTCTCTAACCACACCTCTCCAAAAGGGGTCGTCTAGTTATTTATTTCAGGTATACCCGCTAGGAAAAGTGTCGGGCGTGCTTCTAAACATACCGGATCCTTGCAATAGCTCGATAAAATTCACCAAAAGTGAAATCGTTCGGGCGGCGCTTATAGCGCATGTAGGCATAACGCTTCTGTTTGAGGGGCGTTTCACACACGGCTAACCATTACGGAAGAGTTTGGCGTGCAAAACGTACAGTTGTTTTATAAGGAGTAGGTAAGAATACGGTAATGAAGTTATCGGAGAATAACTCAAGCAGGGACATAACCTCCTAAACTATTAATGAGAAATCAGTGTTTTCCTGAAATGAGGTCCAGCGCGCCGACACCTACCAACACTAGAAATTTTCTCAGATGGTAGTGGCCCAGAATTTGATATTTGAATGTAAAAAATAAGGGATCATTGCCTTGGAGGTCATAGACAACCTCCCAACCAAAATCAGGCAGTGAATTCGGATAGCACAGGGATGGATCAAGACAGGAAAAGGAAGCGGTTCTTTTACAGCGATGCGTAAACTATTCCTAGGAGACCTATCTCTAGCTCGTCGATCAAGTTTCTAAAGATCTGACCCCTGGAATTGATAGAGTTGTCATCCCAGATGGAGTGTAGTTTCTACCATTCAAATCTTCGAGAAGAAGAATTTTGTCGGCTACCGTGACATGATACGGCGGAAGTCCCCCGCGTCGAACTCAACTGATGGAGGAATGAACACAGAAATAACAGTATACCTTCTATCCAGGTGCAGCTGCACTACTACTGTTTGAAAGGAAGTATATAAAGCAAAGTAAAGAACGGAGATATCATACCAGGTGTAAATGGTACTTTTACCTGCCAGGTTCCAAACTCTTGCTGGTGAGGTCGCAAAACCCTTATACCCCGGGAGGGTGGGGGTGCGGCACGTGCTCAGCATAGTATCCTACACAAGATAGCTAACGGAGAACGAAGAAGTCAAGCCACCACCTCTCTTCCTAGTTGGCACGGAGTCATCGGCAATTTCATTGAAGGAAACTGTCATCCAGACCTAGCTCAAACGAGATGCGGGATTCCTCTATGAAGAGAAGACCCTCACGGGAATGACCGTATGCTTCCAGGAGGCAGAACTCTGGGCGTTGTTGGCCGAATAAGACATTGGAGGCATTTTTGCCTTCGATAATTTATAGGTGGATGGTGAGCTTGCTATTTGACTCTTTTCCTCATTGTGCCTCGAAATCTTCGTCAGGCTTGGCTGCCTCGGAGGCGGATGTCTGTCCTTTGGAAGATCAACCGTCTCCTAGACACTCTGCCAAGCCTCATATTAAGGAATAGGAGCCGAAGCTCTTTTGGTGCTTTCCTCCTTTTCGTGGGTCAACTTTAGGAATTCTGGAAGACGGCTTCACAAACACCTTCTCTGTTGCTATCCTCTGAAACGATCATGCTTTAAATGTGGGAGCCTTGGTTTTAGACGAGGCTTGGTTTGAACGCTTTAAGCAATCTGCTCTAGCAGGAAAGTGCCTGGGGTGAGTCTAAAAGGCAGGAGGGCTCCGAATCGGCGCAGAAACGACCGTGCCCGTAGGCATGGAATCTCCTGGAACAGAGGGTATGTTTTGAAGGCATAAGACGTCCTCAACAGTGAAAAGTGCGCTAGGACCAAGTCCTCACCCTTGCGAAATAAGCCTAAAAGGCGAGGATTTCCTCCTCTAGGAGATACAACTCATATTGCTTCGAAGAAGCTGCTGCGATTTTCACAATTCAAAACTGAGGCATACGCGATAGTGATATCGTACACGGCCTTGAAGCATCTTACACGGACTTCTATTAAACCCGACTTTGCACCTCCAAAAGAGTAATTCGTATTGGCGAAGCACAAATGCTTTCATGCCCTAGCGATATCAACAGGCACGAACCGACTCGGGGAGCCTGTCACGGTCTAACATGTTAAAGAGTGTATGTAGGGTTGGGTGTCGAAGACTCTCCCTGTTTTCTAATCGCACGTTCGACTTTGACCCCTCTATAGTCGACTAGCTTTGAGATGATGTCTTCTATGGATTTGTTCATGAGTTCCCTAGCGTAAGCCACTGGTGGCGTTACACTCACCGGGAAGCTATTAACTGTACGAAGTTCACTAATCATGGCCACCTCAGGGTGACTCTTACGCCTTTTACAGAACGTCCCCTTCTAAGAAACTGGATACCTTCGGCTCTTTATCAATCACGTTAGCTAATGCTCTTCTCTGGTGGATCATGTTGCAGTTGGCCAACATGCTACCAACAGTACACCGAATAACCAGAAAGCGTTTGAAGCCATCGGGCTATAAAATACCATGTGGCCTCTCAACGAGGGGCCGCAACGTAATCAAAGCTCCCCACCAGTGGGAGCATCTGGGCCGGACATGTCTATTTCGGCCTGGTCACTTACCGAAACAGCAGTGACTCATCCCTCCGCGGAGCTCCCGTGGAGGGAGAGGAAAGCTTAGCACTCTTTGCTATCGGCCTCAGCAAGATCATTTTCCGAAATGGCAAAGATCTTGACTGTCAAATGGACACCATCCTGTGAAGGATTCTCCTCTTATCCTTGTGACTCGTCGAGGGTCTGAGATACGTGAATAAAAACTTGCACAGGGTGGATTCAGAGTCGCTGTTTGAAACCGAGACCAAGTTATCCTACATGGAAGATCATACTTTCTCTGGCTGCATCACTTTCGCAATAATTTCTAGCTCAGTGGGGTCCCCATGTGCCCCCTCAAGACATCACGGATCCCATTCGACGTACCCTCATCAGAATCAAGTCTCTGGTTAGCGAACCGACCTCAATCAGGAAAGAGAGGGAGGCAGGTACTCTTTCCTTGGCCCCCATTAAGGGGTTGGTCATATTGAATCGATCCCAACGTTAGCGCTCGATTTTGTGCCGCCTGACAACTTTATTTAAATTCGCATGGAAAATAAATTGTGGGGGGACTACCATTGATCGAAAGATGGGCTAGTAGAGGAGTAAAACTCCCATCTTGTAGAAGAGAGCTGGAGGGGTCCTTGAGAAAGCACAAAGGAAACCACCACCTTTTCAAAGGTGAAGCTACCTTAGAGTGACTCCAAAGATGGTAAAAAAGATAGCCTCTTTACCGCATGTGAATAGTGAACGGGGAGCTCCTTCACCGATCCAAGGGGTTACTAGTGTTACCTCCTTCTCGCTGACCCTTTGGGAGGACGAGGCCAAGCTTGGAGGAGGATCCCCATGCTCAATCCCAATACTTCCTTGTATAGATACCATATTTTCTAGAAAAAACACATGGAAATAAGATAATATGACCCCTAATGAATAGGTTGGTTAAGAGAGAGGTCTCAATATGATCAGAAAATTTCACAATGTGATTTCTTACACCTACTCGTTCCACGGGTGGAGCATTGATTGGCTTTACCACCCGGCCCACCATTCAGGCGAGATTGTCCTCGAGCTTTAACCATTCTCTACCTTAGATGTGTAGTGAAATAAGGGAAGCAGAGTCGAAGTCAAAACATAGTCGGTACCTAATACAAGCCCTAGCCAGCGGGTTTTTGGCCCTCGTAGCAGTTAATGACCTCAAGGAATACACTGTTACTCACTTGACTAAGGATCATAACAGGATGAAGGTCGCAGGGCAATCACAACCTCCTTTTGAAAAGGGTAGGCGGGTATGTAATAAAGAGAAGTAGAGAGAGGTGGGTCCAGTAACGAATAGGGTGGATGATCACTTATTATTATTATACCCTGTGCTAGGTAATCCCAGGATAGCATATAGTCACCTTTGCTCCTGACTGAACTCTGTCCAGGTGGGAAAGGTCCTCCTGGTACAGAGTGAGGGTAGAAAACGTTGAGAGAATAGCTAAACCACTCATTTCACGTAGTTCATGCCATCAAATGTCCGAATGGCACTAATCATGCCCACTTCAGAGTGATTTGACGCATTCGCCAGAAGGCTCCCTTCCTGGAAATGAGGCACATTCGGCTCTCTACCAATCGCGCTAGCTAGTGCTCTCCTTTGATGGATCATGTTGCCCTTGGCCAACATGCTACCATCAGTGGAGCGAATAACTAGAAACTGTTTGAACTCAAGAAGCACCAAAATACCAGGTAATCTCTGAATGGAGGCTCGGAGGTAATCGTGGCTCCACTTTGTGCACCTTTGGTCCATATCTGGGACTCTCCACTTGTCTAGAGTACCGGAGATGGACGTGCAGATCTTGGCTTGGTCGTATACGGAAACGGCAATGTACCCGTCCGTCCACGCGGCTCCCGCGGAGAAAGAGGAGCCCTTAGTATTTTTCGTCTAACGGTTTCTCATTTTATAAAGGAGGTGAGTGAGGAATTAACCCGCTTCTACCCCCTCCCTGGAAGGAGGCACTAGGCTAGATGGACCAGACTCAGTAAGATTTTTTTCTTAAAATTGAGAAGATCTTGGCTTCCACAGGGGCACCTACTGGATGAGGAGATCCCTCCTTTCCTTATAAGGCCTCGGGGACCAGAGCCGTCTTAAGAGGAGCTTGCACAGGGGTAGACTCGTGTTCTGTGCTTGGCACCGAGCCTCGCTTTGACCCCATAGAATATCTTACCGTCTGGGACTGGGTCACCTCAGGGACCATGGCCATCTCAGGGGATCCTCCAAGTGGCCATCTCTCCCTAAGAAATCAAGGATCCCATTCGAGGTACCTTCAGTCCTTTCTTCTTGGCACAGCAAACCGGCATCTATCGGAGAATGGCGAGGGACAGGTACGCCAGCCCTCTGTACAGTCAGAATGCACTAGTGCAGGACATTAGGGAGCACGGCACAACGCTCCCTGCCATCCTTTGCCCCCTTAAGAGGTTGGCCCTATCGAGCCGCTCCCCGCGAGAGCGGTCAATATTGCGCCTTCCGCCTGCTTTCTTGGCAGTCCCCTGTAAAAGAAAAGTAGGGACAGCCGCTGAAAAGAAGGAGGTTCCCAAGATCGACTCCAAAAAACGGGGCAAGGGGGAGTCCTCTACACCCGTAGACCTAGGAGAAGAGTAAGTATCTTGCCCGATAGAAGAAATTTGGAGGGTCCCCTGAGAAACCACATCGTCAGAGCCGCACGGAGTAGCTTTAGCAAGATTATTCTCCGAAATGGAAAAGGTCTAATCTGCCAATGGGTCCCTCTCTTTTTACATCCTTGGGTGCCATAGCCAGGTGAAGAGAAGCTGGCACATGAGCGGAGTCAGTTCAGGTATTTAGGACAGAATCCATGTTCTTCCCCATGCAAGATCCTGCCATCTGTGTCTTGGTCACCCTCAAGCTGATATCCAGCTCAGGTGGGCCTCCATGTGGCTATCTCTTAACCAATTAATAAGGGATCCAAATCAAATGCTCTGCCTTGTCGTAGTTACTCCTGTCCTGCAAAATTGAAATGCAAGACCGCAGGACTGTAGTGGACATGGCTCAAAGAGCTCTGCTACTCCTTCCCTATAATGAGGTTGGCCTTATCGAGCCCTTCCCAACGCAAACAGTCGATTTTGGGCAACCTATCTGCTCTCTTGGCAGTCCCTGTTATAGGAAAAGAGTAAATGCCGCTGGTGGATAGATGGACTCACCCTTAGGGACCTCCAAAGGGGGTGAAGGGGAAGTCACAAAAAGCCGTAGATATGGGAGAGGAGTAAATATCCTCATAGCTACAAGAAAGTTGGAGGAGTCCCTGGAACAATGAGGGTGGGGGCAGCCTACTTTTCAGAAGTGAAGCTGCCCGAATACGGCTCCAAAAATGGCAAAGGGAAAGCCCCTTTGTTGCATGGAGAAAGTGGGAGGGGACCCCCTCCACTGATCGAAGGCGCATCTTGTTTTAACTCCTCGTTCACGACGCGTAGTGAGGACGAGGCCGCGCTTGGAGGCGGATCCCCCACTATTGTCTTCTCTTTTCACCATTGTATAATAATTGCCTTATCAGCGGGTGTTTCTGTCCTAACAGCAACTAGGGACATCACGGTCTACACTCTCACTCGACTAAAGACCCAGAAGATGACGAAAATGCGTCCGGTAGCCAGAGCCCCTGTGGATAGAGGAGCAAGTTTGAAATGGGATAGGCGGGTGTGGAATAAAGAGGAGTGAGATAGATGGGTCCAGTAACGAGTAGGGTGGATTAATATCTATTATTATAATACTCTGGCGCTAGATGATGGCGTGTGTTCCGCCCAGGCACCATACCATGTCTAGCGAACCAGTTTTTCCTCCTGGTATAAAGTGCGGGTAAACAATAGGTTGAAGGAATAAGCATTTGAAAAACAACGAAAACAGCAACAAACTAACAAAATATTAAAATAAAATAAAAATAAAAATAAAGTAGCGGTGAGAGGGAGCGGGGAGGGAAGCTCACCAACATCTTTACCATGCCGGGGGGATGTGCATCTCATCCGTGTAGCAAATGTCCACTTTAAAATACTCGGGCTATGTGTAACTTTCACACATTTTTATTTAAACTAAATTTACCACTTTTGTAGAAACCACTACTCACGTTCCTCCTGGTAGATAGGCTATTGTTAGTCTTCAACTCCTTATTAAAAATAATAGTCAAAAATAATAGTCTTCATTGGAATATTCATGGTATTTAGTAAGGTTGTATGGCCACACTGTTGCTTCCCAACTCACACTTAGTTGAAAATGTTTAAAGCTGAGTTTAAACCTGTCGAAAGGAAAGAAGATTTGGCCTCTTTGCTTGAAGTCTGAGAGAAAGCCTATTATTTAAAGAGGTTACCTCGCATATTTATCTATCCTTGGTATTTCGTAAGCCCATTACAGCTATATTTTGGCGTTAGCCACACAAAATTTTGCTTGTATTAATGGTGGTCAAAATACTATTTTTCATGTATTTTATTTATTAATATACATGAAGGAGCGAAGAGATAAGAGAAGAAGAAGAAAAAGGTAGAGATGGTATTTTGTGTATATTGTAGAAACAATTAGAACCTCAATCACAGTGGGGGTCCATAGTTTACGTGGGATCCGAACCACGATTCGGTACAAGATAGAAGAGGTGGGGTTAATAGAGTCTGAACCGGAACTCCGTTTGGTGAAGATGAATAGATAATGATATATAGATAGATAGATAGATTGATAGATAGATATATAGATATAGAGAGAAAGGGACGGCTACCGGAAATAGAAGTTCATAGCATCTTACATTACCGATGACGTATAGAGTGAAAGGTGTCAAACATAAGGGGCATGAAAGGGACAAAATCAAGGAGATAATGGACAAATAAACAAAGACAAAGGGAGAGAGAGAGAAAGAGATAGATAAAATACGATAGAGAATAAGAGATAGAAAGAAAGCGATAGAGAAAATGAGAGTGACAGAGTGAGTGGCCAAAGAGAAAAATATTTTTGTTTTCATTGTGGTAGCACATTTGGTGGCCCCTACGTGGCATTAGTCACGGTACACAACAGCCTACTATTAGGCTGTATTAAAAAAACAAATAGCAATATCAAAATAACACATAACAATGAATAGAAAAGGACAAAGGCTAAAATATATAACTACAACGAGAAAAGGCAAAAAGGCAAGAAGGAAGCGTGTTCCGGCGTCGGGGGTAGGGCCGCCTCTCCCCGCCGCAGGACCATGCGACTTACAAAGATGAACACAAAAAAAAGTTCAAATAAAGTCAAGGAGGACAGCCTCCTTTAAAAACTCGTAAAGTCCATAAGTCGGTGAGCACGAACTTATCCCGAGTACAAGGGACAAGCGGTAGCGACCCCGCTCGTCCCGGTACAGGGACAGGTAACGTGTGCGAAGATCGCCCAGACTGGGACATTCAACAAGAATGTGCCAAACAGTCTGGGGGACAACACAGTCGTTGCATTAAGGCGCAGGCGAGCGCTCCATAAAATGGCGGTGGGTCCCGTGAGTGCGGCAGATTCGGAGACGACAGAAAGCAACCTGAAGCCGTCGCGACATTCGGAGGTAGGTCCATGAAAACAGTCTCGGCGCAATGGCACGCAAATTTAAGTTCCCCTCTACCATCTCCCATCTTCTTTTTCAAGCCGCCCATAGGGCAGCCCGTATTCCTACCATGTAGTCAGTGTGAGGAAGAGCAAAACGCTGGTCTGCTCGCCATCATCGGCGCGCTCATTCCCCGCAATTCCAACATGCCAAGAAAAAAAAAGAGAGGAGGGGAGTGCTGATGGACGGATAGAGAAGCAAACAAAAGGTACAGAGAAGGAGAGAGAGAGCGGGGGAGGAGGAAGAGAAAGAGAGAGAGAGAGAGAGCGGGGGAGAAGGAAGAGAAAGAGAGAGGGAGAGAGAAGAGGGAGAGAGGCGTTTACATAGATGATCCTCTCTATTTAATCATTAATTAAAGGCATATAATATTGATGTCTCTCTCAACATTAATTCCACTTCTAAATATCTTATTATAAGTCTGATTTGGTTTCGGTTTCATGTTTCCGATGGGTTTGGCGAAGTGGAACTAAAGATCAATAAAATTCCTCCCAAATTACTTTCTCGCATTTCCAAATATGACCTCCACCTTGAAAATCAAAACAATAATTTCATCTTGGTATCCGCAGTTGAAAGTAACCAGCAATTCATTTCTAAAACGGTCGAGATCAAACTTCGCTACTATTTCAGTATGCATTTTTTTACTTTTCTTGCCTTTAATTCTCTTCTTGTCTCTAATCTCCCGTTCATTCCTGTATGGTCTTATTCCTTCACTCCTACTATTTTTATGCTCAGAAATTAATGTAATTTCGACCTATTATATTTCATTGCCGCCGTAAACATTCGTCTGCCGCTTGAGACCCATATAGTCTTTGGTCGGAGCGTCTTTCATTGATATTCAATAATTTTTAGAAATTTGAGAGATAATTAACTTATCTGTAAAATAAATATCTAAACATAAGGGCAACATAAAACTAAATTGAAGCTATTATCGTAATAGTCAAGAAAATACTAAAATTACCAATCAAAAGCATGTTATAAACACTATTTTATAAAACTACGTAGATGATATAATTTTAAATGCTTTAATTATAATTATGAATTTATGCTCATCGTGCCCTGAAATACTTGCCAATATTTTCTTTCGACTGTGAGGCTTAAAAATCTCTATAACGTCTTCCGGGGCATGATGTAAGAGCCAAACATACACTGATTGTGGTGGTTGGCTTGGCATTAACCTCTCCCAAAATATCTTCATGACTGAATGATTTAGTCCAACACTAATTTTAGGGGATTTATGTTTAGGAACCTAAACTTGCTTTGGTCTTAATAACGATTATTTAATTAATGGCAGCCTTTACTTTTCCGTCATGCTCATAGTCATGTTAAGAGTAGCACGGTTGGACATGCTACAGCTGATATCTGAAGGATAGCTTTCCCTTCCGGCCTCTATTTCTATGGGAAGATATACGGCTATACATCTTCCGCACATTTTTACTTCCTCTATCTTCACTTGTCGTCAATATATCTCCTAACAAACTTTCTACGAAAGATGCCTTCATTGGTTTCCACATAAAAATATACAAACCAATAGATTGGTGCCCAGACTTGTATCCCCTTGCGTGTGCAGCTTCAATCACTGATTGTTGTGGGCCATTCTTCCCGAAGGGGGTTAAATGCCCTTTCCCTTTTTCCCTGGGTGGTTCAAAAAGTTCTCAGAAAGCATAGTTTAAGTCACGAAAAAATCTCAAGACCTCGCTATGTGGAAGAGCAAGGAAGGTATCGCCGATGGAGACATCACTTCCTGAAGGTTAAATCTTCGACCTCACCGCCACTAGAGGTAAGGATGAGAAGTTCTATTATAATATGGATTACCACTTAATTCTTTTTCCAACCAAATCTTCACTAAGGCTGCCATTAATGCGTAACTGAGATAATGCAGATTCAGGATGCTTCAAACAGATTTCGCCTATCTTTGAAAGGTAAAATGCTATACATATCTGGACGAATACGAGATCCGAATCTGCCATTGTGGACAAATACGAAATCCGGATTTGCCATTATAGAAAATCAGCTTTTTGTTGATATTTCATAAAATACTGAAGATAATAGACACATGACTTCTAATGTGACAACTTGTAGGTTTATAGGGTGAAGGAATTGTGTTGTGGTACTATATTAAGCCTATGGGTGATCTGGAGTGTAAATTCAGACTCATTCTAGCATTAGAAAAATTCCTAATTTTGTCGATAACTCACAAATGTTTAAAACTTTAAATTTAATGGTTGTTATTTCGAAATACGTGTTTTTTTAAAATTTATGATATACTCGGGTTTTGGGGGGTGGGAGGTTTGCGTATGCGATCGAAAAAGTTCCGTCTCACAAACTTAAAGTTCTAATTTTCCTACATATGTGGTTAAAACGTCTTTTTCCATTTTTTGCAGGTGTGTCGATATAGAAGTGAAAAGAATCGAGATCTCGGATCTCATGCGCGCAGGCTGCAACAAGTCCGACATTTTCAAGTGGCTCAAGGTCAGCCGGATGAGCGTCCACAGAGTCGCGGAGAGGCTCAAGAACGGATACCTCAAAAATCGAATTCGTTAATGCAGACCTCAATTTGTTTCGTAATAACGCATCATCATCCTCATCAGATAGCATACCCCATAGTGCCACAAGTACGGGAATGGAGAGAGATTATCCGGTGCTCCATATCCCAGACTCCCCTGATTCCCCCATCAACGTTGAGATTTCGGAGGACATTGACGTAGGCCAGGATGATTTTAGGATCCTCGAAGTAAACCCGGACACACTCACGGAATTTTTCGAAGAAACCGCGGCTTAGTTTGGAGGCCTGCACATTTACGAAGGACCTCAGATAATAGCACACATTCTTCTTCCAGGACTCGCCGTCCCCATGGTACTCAACGTCACAGCACCTACGTCGGATACTCCTTCCACCGCGTCAGGTGCCTCAGCACATGAGGCGTCATAATAGAAGATATAAGCGCCCCTCCGGATATCATTGATCAAAACAGAAATAATGACCAGCAAGAAGAAGAATACGAACGTGAAGAAGAACAAGAAGACGAACGTGAAGAAGAACAAGAAGACAACAAAGATCAAGGCAACGAAGAAAGAGAAAGAAACAATGACAATGATGAAGGATGACGCAACCAGGATTAAATATCTCCAGGAATAGACCCCTAGCCAAACCCGCCTAGATCTCATGACCCCAACGCCAGGTTAGATGTGGAGACACCTGGAAGCCTTGACTCCCTACCAGCGGCAAACCACATCGTAATGGCGGCCTTAGAAAGACGGGGTAAAGTTCTTTATCAACCGCAACTATCGCAGTTGGGTGAGCTCATCTCCCGTAGTCATGCCCCTCCTGGAACAACTCCTGGAAAAGGACGTCATTGAAGAGAACCGGCACATCACTAGGTGCCACAGAGTATTCCTTGTCCAAAATCCTAATGGTAGCGTGCGTATCGTATACGATATGCACAGGCTTGAGGAATACTACACCCCTCCTACTTTTAGACTCCCTTCCGTGCAAAAGGTTCTGAGAAAAACAGACCACAACGACTTTGCGGCCAAACTGGACTTGAAAGATGGATTTTCTCACATCCCGCTCACCAGTAAAAGTAGACATTGGTTCGGCATAAGGTCCGCCGGCAGGAGCTTTTGCTTCAAAAAGCTCCCTATGGGATTTGCCGGGGCTCCTTTTATTATGCAGTCCACAGTGGGTCCAGCAGTCAACGCGGTAGCAACCTCTATGAGATGCCAAAGTTTCACATACCTAGATGATATCCTCATCACGAGACCAAAAAGAAAAGTACGCCAGTGCATCCGTTACCTGATAAACAGTTCCCTCAACGTAAATATCGCCAAAAGCATCACCGTACCTACTAAACTTATTACGTACCTGGGTGTAAAAATCGACCTAAAACGCAAGCGCGTCGCCCTGGTCCCCACTATGTCCTAAAAATTAAGGAGGCCCTTCTGTTCGCCTCTGATAACGTAGTCAGCTACCGTGGTTGGACAAGGTTCGCAGGCTTAATGAATTTCATAACTCCAATTATTCACCTGCCCTTTCTGTGGGTCTAATTAATTATGGACCAACCATCTCACCACAGCCCGGAAAAACTACGTACCCTAGCTTCTCTTAAAAACACCAAATGGACGAGCTGGAAAGACTCCAAGGCACATGACAGCGCAGTATACGCCGATGCCTTGGAAACTGGCCTGGGCATAAACTATGGGCCCCATCAGCTCGGCATACACCTTCCCGTTGAACAAGTGGGATCCCTCTTCATCTCCGAAACCATCGTATACTGGGTCACAAGACTCTTATTCCCATTTAAGCCTATACTCGGCGACAACCTCCTGGTCCTCTATAACAGTATTAGAGGCAAACTTCCCCTCGGACTCCTTAAATGTCTCTCCACGGAATCTCTTATCAACATCTCCGACACATTCCAACACGGCTCCCCCAACATCCGATGGGTCAGGACCAAGAAGAACGGTATTTAAGAGCGCCTTCACCAGGAGAGCGCCATGGCTGTTTCAACTCCGTGACCAGACCTATCTCCAGTCCGACTCCCTCCGCCTCTCTTCTCCTGCCTTCAGGATTCCTCGAATCCTCCTTCTTTGTTAAATCCCCAAGACAAGGGGACCTACTTGTTAACAACTTATTTTGCTCCAGATTAAGGCTTTTCCTTGATCTTCTTATGTTAACGGTTTTTCCTAAAACCAACTTTTGTACTTTTATACTTTTGTATTTCAAATAATAAAGAAAGGGGTCCCTAATCCTTGCGGGGAAGGGGTGATCCGGAGTCTAGATTCAGACTAATTCTAGCATTAGGAAAATTCCTAATTTTGTTGATAACTCACAATATGTTTAAAACTTTAAATTTAATGGTTGTTATTTCGAAATATGTGGTCTTTCAAAAGTTATGATATATATGTGGTTAAAACGTCTTTTTCCATTTTTTGCAGGTGTGTCGATATGGAAGTGAAAAGAATCGGGATCTCGGATCTCATGCGCGCAGGCTGCAACAAGTCCGACATCTTCAAGTGGCTCAAGGTCAGCCGGATGAGCGTCCACAGAGTCGCGGAGAGGCTCAAGAACGGATACCTCAAAAATCGAATTCGTTAAGGCAGACCTCAATTTGTCACCGTTTCGCTCTGATAAAAGCTTTCGAAAGTGTTTCGAAGCTCAAAATGAGGGCGCTCGCGTAGAAGAAGAAGAGCATCTTAGTGGCCACGGTGTCCTGCGCCGTCAAGGAGTTGGGCAGCAAGAGCTTAGTGTGAGTGGATAGGTGCTCACCGACGGCATGGGAGAAGAACGTGAAGAGCACTGCCGTTGACTTCTCAACGAACTGAAGATTCATGGCAATCCAATTCTCATTTTACTGATGAGAAAATACCTTTTCGCCAATCAGGTCATCAACAAGCAGAACGACTGCGTGGTAAGCTTCGGCCAAGACGTCTCCGAGATCAGCTACGTGTCAACAACCAATCACCCAGCCTCCATAATGATGCTCGGCGTCGTGGCTTCGAATTGAGAGAAGATGCCGCCACTGTGGTTCGCGGGCGGATACAGGCTCACTGCGGTCGATTACAGGGACATTTCGGCAACTAAAGTTCTACCCTGGGTGAGAATGGTTACGAAGAAGGCAGAGTATGTCTTTCAGCAAGACGGTGCCACGGCCCACACGGCCTAGACTGTGAGAGAGTGGTATGGGTCGAACATGAACTTCTGGTCGGGGGAACTTTGGCTGCCGCAGTCGCCCGACCTCAATCCCATCGATTACAGCATGTGGGGGCCTGTCGATGGCAAGGCCTACAAGGTCTGCCACAGCAGCGACGACGAGCTGAAGTCCTCCCTCAACCCCGTGTGGACTATCAAGAGGAAGGACTTCGTCCGCACCGTTTTCATGGCTTTCAGGTTGACCTTGAGTGCTTGCTCCTCGTCGAGTGCGGCCATATTGATTAATATTGCAATTTTAACACATTATATGTTTAAAGAATGAAAACATGCAAGCGTCGTAACTAGTGTAAAAGGACTTTTGCATTACCTGGTATAATAATACTTTTTTGTATGGAATATCGTTTTTTCTGTGAATGTTTTAGGCAAATTAACACAATCCAAATAGCTGTGTTAATTCTGTGTTGAACACTACATATTATAAGCTTTTGCCTTTGGTTAAGCAGGAAACTATTTAATGATAATGGTGTTGGAAGAGGTATGTGCTCTCTTTGTCTTTCGAGTTCACGCTTCTTTAAATCTTCCCATTCACCATCATGGCAGCCTTTTACATGAGATATTAATCTCAAGGACAGCTTCTATTTTTCTCAAGAAGTGATTTTAATATTCTCGAAAAAAGATTTTAATGTTTTCGAGAACAGATTTTAATGTTTTCGAGAACAGATTTTAATGTTTTCGAGAACAGATTTTAATGTTTTCGAGAACAGATTTTAATGTTTTCGAGAGCAGATTTTAATGTTTTCGAGAACAGATTTTAATGTTTTTGAGAGCAGATTTTAATGTTTTCGAGAACAGATTTTAATGTTTTCGAGAGCAGATTTTAATGTTTTCGAGAACAGATTTTAATGTTTTCGAGAACAGATTTTAATGTTTTCGAGAACAGATTTTAATGTTTTCGAGAACAGATTTTAATGTTTTCGAGAACAGATTTTAATGTTTTTGAGAGCAGATTTTAATGTTTTTGAGAGCAGATTTTAATGTTTTTGAGAGCAGATTTTACTGTTTTCGAGAACAGATTTTAATGTTTTCGAGAGCAGATTTTAATGTTTTCGAGAACAGATTTTAATGTTTTCGAGAACAGATTTTAATGTTTTTGAGAGCAGATTTTAATGTTTTCGAGAACAGATTTTAATGTTTTCGAGAACAGATTTTAATGTTTTCGAGAACAGATTTTAATGTTTTTGAGAGCAGATTTTAATGTTTTCGAGAACAGATTTTAATGTTTTCGAGAACAGATTTTAATGTTTTCGAGAACAGCTTTTAGCGTTTGATAGTTATAAGGATTAATTACCAGATTTCACGTATATCATGGCATTACGTATGTAAAGAGGGTATTTAAATTTGCAGGTATATTTGAGCGCATAAACCTAAATGAGCAGGTGTGTGAAGGATGACCGATGAGGAAAATAAATGGGTATGAAAGCATTTAATTATGGTAGTAAATAGGGTATAAGGCTTATGGCTACTCGCTTAAAGGATGATCGGTTATGAAATCCAATGAGTCGTATTTTGTAATCACCTTAACTATAAGATAAATGCGTGTGATTGAAGTTGCTTTCATCCATAATTGCTGCAGGTGTGTGTCTGTAATTGCCTGGTGTCTGAGTTTGTGAGGCTGTGGCATGAGAAGGAAGTGTCTCATTATGAAGATGGACATTAGGATCAAATAAGGAAGATCCCCTCCTTAAAGGCGATTTAATCCTCAGTAGCTGAACAGAAGCATTTATTAGAGCGTAGTTATAGATTTTTGTTCTATTAAAGAAGGATTACACAAGGAACAGGAAGTAGGATGCTAATAATGTAATGGTAATTTAAGTTCACCTGTGTATAAATTCACCAAAGTTACAGGGGAAGTTAAGGTACCATGTAATAGGTTGCCCATTTTTTTCTATAACAGATATTGGATATGCTGCTGCAGTGAAGACGGGGCTGGTGAACTTTCAGCCGATGCATTGCAAACACTGCAAGGATGAAAATTTAATATCCTTAAAACAAACCTAGATTTATCGTTGAGCACGTAGGCATTTTAGAACAACCGTCTCACACAATTATATTTTGACTATTCAATCTTGGGTATCGAGAACTATTTTATCTAAAGCGGGAGGTGAAGACAAATCAATGGTGGGGGGAGGGAGGCAATTATCTTAATGTCCGTGTCATGAAACTTGTCGTTATCTGCATCGGACGACATCTCAAAAGTGGCGAAATCAAGAAAGCATTCATAGTTCGGCGCAGACCTTAACGAAATAGGTATATATATATATATATATATATATATATATATATATATATATAACCATTGAAAATCACATGCCACGTGATATATATAGATGTATTTAAAGGCCCAAAGAAATGGAAATTGGTGAGACAACCCGGAATAACGCTAAGGAGAATATTATGTGAACCAATGAAAGCTTAAGAAGGAAAATGGGAGATGTTCGAAACGGAAAGATAGAGCGAACTATTTAACCTTTGTATGAAAATAAAATAAAAAAGTTGGATTTGAACCTTTGCCATCAAGCGCTCATCGCCAGAACTACCATCCTCAACAACGGTTAAATAGTGTCCCCTATCTTTCTGTTTTCTACATCTCCCGTTTTCCTTCTTAAGCTTTCATTGGTTCACATAATATTCTCCTTAGCGTTATTCCGGGTTGTGTTACTAATTTCCATTTCTTTGGGCCTTTAAATATATATATATATATATATATATGGTTGTACCACGTAGGGAAAAAGAAATATTGATTAGAGCTACGTAGTACAACCAAATATTTAATACCTATTCACATGTTACCTCTCGTGATTTTTACCCATATATATATATTTATATATATATATATATATATATATATATATATATATATATATATATATATATATATATATATATATATATTTATGAACGAAATCCACAAGGGAAAGAAAAGGAATATTTAGAGTAGTTGAGTTTTTTATAGTTTTTTTTACAGCTTTCATCAGGCGACTACCTTCAGGAGTTGCAGTAATTAAAATTTCTACTTAGCTTCTTTAAAATCTCAAAACTAAACAAAGACAAAAAACAACAATCTCTAACGTAGGAATTTGCGAGCAAAACAAAAGGTAGTCAAATAAAATGGAGGAGGACAACCTCCTCCAAAAAGTCAGATAGTTCACTAGTATGTGTGCATGACTTTTGTTAAGGAGCCCATCTGTCGGTTACCTACTTGAGCATAAATGTAATCATGCCACAGCCAAATACTAGGCTAGATTATCAAACAAACAAAAAACATGTAAAAAACAAACAAACATACAAAAACAAAAGAAATTCAAAGAAACAAGCAATAAAAAAATCACATAAGCAAAAACGCAATAAGAAGTCAACATACTCCGGCTTCGGGACGAGACCCGTCTCTCCCCGATGAACATGCGACCTACAACAATGAATGTAAAAGTCAGATAGTCAGCAAGTCTGTGCACACGAACCCACCCCGAGTACAAGTGATAAGTTGTAGCAACCCCGCTCGTCCCGGTACCAAGACAGGTAACGTGCGCTAAAATCACCCAGACTGAGACGTTCAACAAGAATGTGCCGAACAGTCTAGGGGACAACGCAGTCATCGTCATAGAGTGCAGGCGAGCGCTCCATCAAATGGCGGGGCGTCCTGCGAGTGTGCCAAATAGGAAGACGACAGAAAATAACCTGGTGAGTAGGTCCATGTGAACAGTTGCAGCGGAATGGCATGTAACTTTTGGTTCTCCTCGGCCGTCTCTCATTTTCTTTGCTACGCAGCCCGGAGGGTTGCTGCTTTGATAACTACCAAGTTCATTTGTGATAAAGAACTTTAAATAAAGTTGGAAATTACTCAAAACATTCGTTTTCCACTCCTTCTGGGTTTCAGGGCATAATATATATGAAGGTCCGCCAAATCCGGATTTATTTAGAGGAAAAAGAGAGACCAAAGAAAAATGGCACGCTGAAAACCACTTTTTATTTATTTTAAAATTATATAAAGTCTTTGATTTAGTTTTAAATTACATGACATAGATTTTTTAAAAAATGGCAGATTTTCTTTCGTGTCTCAGATTTTTAAGAAACAAGACTTTTTAACTCATTTCTATTTACAACCTGTCGTAATTTTTTTGGGGGGGCTTTAGACTCTTTAAATAGGGTATTTATTAAGTATGATAAGATTTAATTGAATTTTTATGAGGAGCAAAGAATTTTAGCTCTGCCAAAATTCTTGTAGAACATCACACTCGCCAAGTGAAAAAAATAATGTGTTTGATTTTCTCGAAAAATCTCCCAAGTCGCATCGGAGGTGGAGTCCCTAAATATAGAAAAAAATATAGAAATGACACGAATTAATCCTAAACTAAAATGACAGGTATGACACGAGTACAGCTTTAATTGAACTTGAGAGGGAAAAAGGCATATGTTAAAACCATATGTTTTAGAGTTAAAAGTAATGGTGAGTGCCACTGCATTATTTGATGCTTTCAAACAAAAAATGGTTGGCAATAAGCAAAAACTTAAATAGATTCACATGAACCAGTTCAGTTAAGGACATTTGTTTTTCAGATTAAAATATGAACACGGTTGAAATCTTCGAAATGCCAAAAATGATATTGCCAAAAATTCAATTTCAAAAGTGAAATTGCTCCGTTTCAAAATTTTGTGCAGTAAAAGACACTTTTCAGATTCAATTATGGTTTCTCTTGAGGATTCTTTTGAAGGGAAATCTATTTTAATCTTCCTCTAGCGCGGAGTAAAGATTAATTCAAAATACTATTGCGACCAAATTTGGCCTTTAATTTCAGATGAGATTAAGGAGGATAAGCGTTCATGCTAGCCAAGTGAATACGGCATTGGCCTCCCAACGTCGCGGGACCGGGTTCGATTCCGAATCCCAGCATGAGCGGACACAAACGTCAGCGCACGTAGAGATCTGGCTACCAATTGGTGGCCGCGCTGTGCTCACCCCGTTTTCGGGTGCGTAGATCTTACACCTCTCACATAGCCAATCACAACACTGCTTTCTTTCTTCTCTCGCCTTCACAGCACAACACACACACATACACTCTCTGTCCTAAGGAATCCTGCCAATGGGTATCTATATCCGGGTACTTCTGACGCGGAACAGTTCCCTCTGCCCCGAGGTGAAGAAGGCTTCCACTTGAACGTTGTTTGGTGTCAAAACATAATACTTCCTGGCACCTCTCCCCCAAAAAGGACTGGCTCCTGGGGCCCTTGGGCCGACCAGCGATTGTCATACTGACCTTATATGAATTTCATTATCCAGTTGGGGATCCTCCCAGTATCATGGAAGGATTGGCGCTGAATAACTAACTAAGTTAAGGAGGAGAGCCGGGACTCCATATTCATGTAAGGTGGAGCTACCTCTCATTCTACTGAAGAAACTTCTGAGTTTCTAAAAATATATTATTCTAATTTCATTGTTCCATAAGGTCCAGACTTAAATTTGTTGACTTTTTGTCTGGTCTTTCCTAGATAAGGTGGTCCATCACATCGGGTGAACATTTTGGCGCAATCCAATTACGAGAAGAAAATCGCTCGCTTCGGGAGAATTATCCTCGAGATTCCATTGACAAAGCAATTTTAAAGTAGAAAACAAGATTAAAGACCTTCATTATTCAAAATGGAGGAAATATTGAAATATTAACAACTAATTAAACGGATTTATTATATTTTAGCTTTAACTTAGCCGGAAGTATCGACAAAGTTTACTCCTATTTAATAATAATAATAATAATATATATATATATATATATATATATATATATATATATATATATATATATATATATATATATATATATATATATATATATATATATATATATATATATGCAAATTTTGTTGAGGACCATGGTATATTTCGCCTTAATCAATTTCCTTTGGCAACTTTTTATTCTTCTAACTGTCTTTTTTATTCCATCTCGTAGATGGTAGATCCCTTGTATTATATTCATCTCTCTTTTAAATGAATGGGTTTGGTAAAAAACAAACTTAAATTGCGGAGCTTTTTATCTTATTCGATCATCTTCGGAGCGTCATTATGTATTCTTTCCTCCTTCACCGATGAAATATGTTTGGAGTCAGAATCGGACTGAATGAACAGTAAACGGTTTTTAGGGGATATTTATTCTACCTGGCTTGAACGCAACTTTAAAGGAAACGAGCCGATCCGGTGAGTGCAATTTTAAAACAACTTTGATGTTCGATTCCATCTCAACGCTTGACTATTGATGGTCGGCTTTTCTTCGTTTATTAAAATGGCTTCCTTTTAATTACAGTGTTGTCAACTAGAATATCTCTCGTTAGGTTGATGTTGTGCGCGCTCTCCATATGATTTTAGGCACTCCACTTTGCAGATTCATGGTTAAACGTCTCGAAAGGGTGGTAGTTGTCATGTCTATATATTTTAAATTATTATAAAGCTTGTAGTCTTTATTGGGGCAGATAAACTCATAAACTATATTTGTTGACTTTAGATTCGAGCAGTTTTGGCAGCTGTTGTTTTTCATAAGGAGATTGTTGGCTCTTGTTGTTTTATAGTATATAATAAGTTGAATTTTGTCCATTTGATTCGTAACCTTGATGTTACGGTTAATAATCTCCTTGATGTTTCTTTCATCTATTTTATAAGCCGTGGACATCTGATTTCTGTAATACAGTTTGATGCTGTTTACTGCTCCCTGATTATTTTCCGTTTTATCCGTATCTTTGAAATGCTTATTTAAAAATGATTGGAGTTGTTTTTCAATCATGCTGTTTGAGAAACCGTTGTTCACGAGTGTTTGTTTTACGTGTGAGATCTCTTGGTGGAAAAGTTTCCACGTAGAGCAGCATTTACATATATGCTCGGCGGATGTATGATCCGATTAACTTAATTTTGTACCTTTTAGGGCATTTACTATCCCCATTGAGGTATCTTCGCATGTCCGTACTTTTTCTATATACTTTTTGTGATATAGCTGCCATTGATGTTTTGTATCTCAATGTCCAAAAAGGGAGTTTATTGCCGGGGCTCAATTCATAAGTGAATTTTGACACGGAGTTCTGAAATTGCTGTTTGATATTTATCAGATGTTCTTCGTTTTGGACGTTGATGTAGATATCTTCTACGTATCAGCAATATGTGTGAGGTTTATTTTCACTTTTGCCAAATATTCTCTTTTCGAGTCGACCCATATAGTAGTTGGCGAAGTTCGGCCCCAAGGGTGACCCCATAGCCACTCCATCCACTTGCGTGTATAGATTACCGTCCGGTATCCTTGAGGGAGCCTCTGCTGTGCATGAACGTATCATATTCCTTAAGATGTTTGGGTCAAGGTTTGGAGGAGACATTGTAGGATGGTGGTAGACATTTTGCATAATGATATCGATGGTCTGAGCGATAGGCACATTCGTAAACAGGCTTTCCACATCAAGGGATGCTATTAGTCCTGCCTGTCTTGAAGAGTGGAATATATCGCTAAATTCCTCTGTAGACTTTATACTATACTTCGAGGGATGTATTGTTTCATTACTTCATTTAGGGTTCTAGAATAAAGTCTACGGAGGAATTACATGCAATTTTAGATTCCCGTCATTCTTTGTTATGAAGCCAGAATGGCTGACCTGATTGTTTCCATGTAGGCAAAGTAAGGAAGAGCGAAACGCTGGTTTGGTTGCTCAGTCCTTGTAGCCCGTTTGGTCCCCTCATCTTCGTGTTCATTTCTAGAAATCACTACAGATCCACGAAACCAGCAGTAGACAACCTCGACATCTTCCAGGGTCGCGGCAGCTGTGGCATCACGAATACCGTGAACCAAGGAGTGCGGATAGCTAAATGACTAATGGGTACAAGTTCTCTACTTTAGTCGCTATAAATCACATTCCAGGCCCTGATCAGGTATGATAAATAATATTCCGTAATGAGCGGTGTGTTACAATCAACTTGGCAGTGAAGAAAAACGCAGATCGCGAACAGCCCAGCTGGCTTAAAAAAACTAGAGGGATATGATCTAGTGGACCTGCGGCGGAAATTGCCGATTTAGCACCTATAGGAAATAAGTTGCGCCACCTGGTGGTCAACTTATATCATATTTGAACTTAGTGACCTCAATTACCTTTGATAGAATTGGTTTTAGCTGGCTACATTAAGCCAGCAACTCGTTGCGGACAGAAGATGAATACAACACGAGATTTGCATGACCCATTGACCTGCTTCCTTCGCCGCAGGTAATTAGGCAGAAGAAGTAAAAATGTACCGTTGAAGGGCGGCATCCATGTGCAAAATTTTTTTATTCGAACTTCATCCCTTATTAAGTCCGGCAAGTTTTTACACCATCTGAGGATCCCATCCATGTTAACACCCATGTTCACACATCACATCCTGAGTCTCGTTCACAGAGACCTCCAGCGAAGGAGTGAGGGGCTTTTTTCTCGCGCAAAGTCGAATAGCTCATCGCTGAATACACTTGGAAATGTTATGGGTTTAGGAACAACCCTACGCTTACTACGCACAGTGAAAAATCCGACAAACTTTTATTACAGTGCATTTTGAAACTGCTGAACTCATTCGATACACCAATCATGAACATCCTAAACGCGCACACAGGCCAAACACTCTTATTCAAATCCACACAGGACGCTCAAAAAATTCACTTCCGTGCGAAGGACAAGATGGCTGGGCACACAAATTACCTAGACTGTGTCACAATTGAAGCCTCAAAGTCTTGTGACGGGGCGTTTAAGGAGGTAGTTTCACGGGAGCTCACACGTAAGCCATGGTCCCTAGGAAAGGGTTTCCTGGTGGCCTTCGGTACATGGGGACGACAAGCGGCAGTGAAAATAAGTTTACTTGTTTTGTCTGTGTTTCCCACGTAACTGGCAGCCTATCTACCCCAAAAGGCTAGCTGTTATAGTCTTGTAGGTCCCATAGTTGATCGTTTTTTCCTTAGCAAAGGGTCGTTCAGAAATCGTCGCTAATATAGCTCCTTTTTAAGAACAATTGGAGATCGCAAAGCCCTCATCGATGAAGAAAAGCGTTTCATCATCAAGGAAAGTGCTGAAAGCACCCCTGTTTATGTTATTGAGCAAATTCCTCAAAAAAGAAGAATCTAAACTAAAAATCGGATTGCACACCACAGCATAATGAAAACATAAGAGTGTCGGGATATTGTGCAGATCAGCTGAGAAAGGTTGTACAAAAATTGATTCAAGGAGAGTGGAGAAATCCTAACTTTCAAGGTGTAGAGTGAACTCAGGTCGGCGGCCTACACAAAGACAACAACGTTATTTAAATTCTGGTGGATCAGGATCCCGACAGCGACTAGAAAATGCGGAGAAAGCGGTCATGAAGGATTTCGCCAGAGACGCTAGGTCCGAGTTTAGTATGTCTCTCTCGAGCGGGCCAGGCGAAAACGCTTTGAATCAATTTTGAGGCGCTTCCACACATTTACAGGATGGACCTTCCATTTCCGTGAAGACACGTATACCACTCATGTAAACGATGGCCGTGCTTAGAAACATATTGGAAACTGGCACTCGCCCCGACGAAATTTATCCACGGTGAAATGTTTCGGGTTACGCTTGTGTCTCATATATGCATGTCGTAGAATTGCTCATAGTCTGGTCCAATAATTATTCTATTCCTTGATCTGGACACATCGCTTTTGTTTAAGTCGGTGGTATTGACCCTATGGCTCAATCGTACAATCATATATATATATATATATATATATATATATATATATATATATATATATAGGTAGGCTTTAATTCCTACTGAACGTGCGAAAGCTCGTTAGCGGCGTGTTGTGCCGTAGCCAGGATTCTCACTATAAGTGTCCCACTTGTTACTGGGGGGAGGTTTGTGATTGGTGAATTCTAAGAGTGCAAAATACAGGTTGAATGAATTAGCCAAAGGGATGCTTAATTAAAGTCTTGCCAAGGGTACGTCAAAAAGGAGGAGCCACAAATAAACACACGTACTCAAAATAAACTTTACTTTACACAAATATAATAATTAGCAATAGTTAACAGGCAAAATTAAGGATTAAATATTAAACACTGACGTTAAGCGTCTAAATTTATAATGACTCAATGGGAGTATCAATCACGGTTAATTAATTAGGTAATTTAAGAATAGAGGGACACTGGGTTTACAGATTACCATTAATTGTGATGGATTGGAGAGACGACTACTCAGGTCCAGATGGGGTGGTTCGGGTGGCGTAAAAACGAGTTCTCAGTGAAAAGGGGGAAAAGACGACGGGTTCGGGGCTGCTGACTGCAGTTCCGGTTAGTTCACTCCTAACTGGATGTGACACTAACAAATAGTAACTTCCAGTAACTATTTGGATGTTTACTCAAGTTACGTTGAGCAACAGAGCGTACTCTTCTAGTCACAGAATCTGCGGGGCAGGATTTATTTCCAAGAACAATTTGAGGCCGCAACCAAGTTGACTCGACGGTGCGTTGGTAGTCGATACGTTACGGCAACGACTCTCGTTCAACGTGAGAATTATGCGACTAGATTTGGGACACTGCTGTGGAGAGGTAAACAGCGAGGTTATTTATATCGCGGATTGTGGGAAATTGAGAGAGAGATCCCATTCACGACAATTCGCTAATCGCAGCGCATTATGGACAATCTCCATGCTGTCATAAAGAAAGCAAATAAGATTTAAGCTTCTTTGTGAGATACGCGTTCTTTCGTCCGACTTTCTGTCGCCAGTTGGGGGAAGTGTGGGGGAAGAGAGAGAGGAGACGAAGGTCAACTCAAACGACAAATTTCTTTCGTTCCCACGATGGTCTGGCATGTAAGTATGTACGTTCCATACCCCCACAATGCATCTCATTTCTTTCTGAGTTTCACCTCACGTTCGGTCGGCTACCAAGGTAGTGGATAGTGTGCAAAACGAACAGGTGTTCTATGAATGGTAGGTATGACCAGTGCGACCTGTGTTGGAAAAGAGCTCAACAGCCTCATAAATCAACTTTCAATCTTTAGCTTGAGTGGGTCACCGCGCTCACTCCAATCTTGAATGGGGGAATTTCCCAGGTGGCTGGGGCATAGAACATGATATTTTGTTTGGAAAGTAATCACTCTCATAATGGTCATCAACCACCTCCCAACCAAAATCAGCATGTGTATTCGGACACTATTAGAAAGGACCTAGAAAAGAAAATGAAGAGATTCTCGTAAAATGCTGCGTGAATTCGTCTAATATTTCGACACCAACATCTGCGTTTCGATCAGATGAGCAACAAACTGGCCACTAGGATTGATCATATAGTACCTCCCACGCCCATTGGAAATACAAGCTGTAGATAGGGCCTAAGCAACCGTGCAATGTGCGGCGAAAGTTCCCCGTATCGTCGAAGTGGCTGACAATAGAATGTACGCAGAAAAAAAACAATATACCTACTATCCGAAAAGAGGCTTTTATATCAAATACAATAAGGGAGACATCGTGCCGGGCGTAAATCACGAATTCTCTTGCCCACCTGTATCCCAATGTGGTGGGGTCACTAAATCTTAAACTTCAGGAGGGTGGGCAGGGGTCACGCACCCAGAATGTTCTCCTGCAAAAAAAACTAACGAAACCGAGAGGAGACGAGTCTTGGCAGCATCTATCAGTTAGCTAGGAGTTCGCGGCAAATCCATTGAAGGAATATGCCCTCCAGGTCTAGTTCGGAGGAGATGGGGGAGCCTTCTTGGAAAAGAAAATCTTCAGAAGAATGGTCATACGCTTCATGGAGGCAAAACTCCGGGCGATGTTAGCCGTACAAGGTACTGAAGGAACTGTCACTTCGAGCTTTTATGAGGAAAAGTTGAGCTCGCTATGCGAAACCAACCTTTCCCAATTGGTTCCGGAGGTGGGAGGGCTTCCTATTAGATGGTTCTGCATATCCTACCCTCCAAGTCCAGCTTTGGCTGAGGGCATAGAAGCCGAAGCTCCCTTGCTGTTGTCTTCATGAGACCGAAGACGGACTCATGATCACCTTTATTGGGGGCAAGGGGCGCTTTGCCTCCTGAGAGTCTAATGACTGGGTGTAGGCGCGTGACCGTTTCCCTTACGAAAAAATGTTAATCGGGAGAGGAGAGGCAGCCCTTGTTTTAGTCAAAGCTGGGCCCTCTGCGTTGACATCTCTACTAGGGGAACATCTGGGATACGAAGAACCTGCAGAAACGACCGTGCTCGTAGGACTTGAGGAGCTAAGAGAAGCGTAAGGCTTCAGAGGTAGTACTTGTTGTGCCCGGAATATGTCCTTACGGTTGCAAAATGAGAGAAGATCTGCAGCCTGAATGGATAGGATTTCCCTTTTCCGGAGATACACGCTACCTTGGTCATAGGAAACAGGGTGCGACTCTTCGCATTTGATACACTTAGCTATACACTATATGATGAGGACAAACGTGTACGACCTTGAAACATCTTACAGACTTCGAATACTCTTGATTGCACATCTACCCAAGTGATTCGTATGAGCAAAGCAGCGGTAGTACTATCACTTCCATAGCAGTGGCACGGATGGGTTAAGGAGCGACGATACTAACTGGCAAACACCAACTCAAGGAGCCTGTTACGATCGAGCGTGACAAATAGTGTAGGGTTGTGACTAGAGGTCCCTCCAGGTTTTGTCATCACATGCTCGACTTTGAGTGCTTCTTTGTCATCCAGCTTTTCGGTCAACTCATAGACTATTCTATGGAGTAGTCTATGAGTTCCCTCGCATAAACTACTTCCTCATGAAGTTCATGGTAGAGAGCGACATCACACTCGCTAGTAAGCCATCGATTATCCGACGTCACTAATAATTGCCGCCTGTAACGGACCCGTCCCATTGGCCAGAAGGATCCAGTCCGATAAAACACGTCACATTAGGCTCTGTACTAGTCAATCTAAATAGAGCTCTCATTTGATGGAGCATGAGGCCTTTGGTACATGCAAACATCTGTGGAGCATTTTTTTAAAATTAGCCCGTTCTATAAGTCATCGTAATTAAAACTCTAACCTAGTACTAGGCTATTGGAAAATTGGCAAAAAAGAACAAACAGACAAGAACTAGAAACAACAACAAACAAAGAAAAAATACAACAAGAAGAAAGCACGTTCCGGCGCCGGTGGAAGGGGAGTCCTGCTTTCCCCCTGCGCAGGAACATGTGACATACAATGAAGTGGGTCAAATAATTTACAAATCTGTATAAAATTACCGTTCCCGAGTACATTAGACGAGCGGTAATGAGCGCGCTCAACCCAATACGGAGAGAAGTAACGTGCGCGAAGATCACTCAGACTGGGACATTGGAAAAGAATGTGCCGAACAGTCTCGGTGACAATACAGAACTCGCAATAAAGTACGGGCAAGCGTTCCATCAGTTAGCGGTGCGTCCTGTGAGTGTGCCCAAATCGAAGAAGACCGAAAGCGTCGTGCAGTTGTTGCGGCATTGGATTGTAGGTCAATGGGAACGTTCTTGGCCTAATGACACGCTAAATTAATTTCTCCTCAACCGTACCCTATCGTCATGCCAAACATCCTGGAAGCCTACACTGATTCCTGTTATGTAGTTGGTGTGAGAAAGAGCCAATCAATCTCCGGAATTCTCCTATGTCCCGGAATCCAGCTGAAGATAATCTCGACATCCGCCTGTTTTGCGGCAACAATGGCGTCACAGATACCGCAATGTGGAGCTTTTGCATTTCCACGAGAGCACTCAGGGCACTATGTGAATAGTTACAGATAACAATCTGGGTTCCAAGCCGGGCACGAGGCGTTATCTACCGTACTGAGTGGTACTGGTCGCCAGGCGAAAACCGGTGTGGTGGATCGATTTCACCTTCATCAATACACGATCGGTTGCAGATGCATAAACTCTCATCCAGAGTCAAGCTTCGAATGAACAAATGATCGATATTAAAGCAAGGCCGTATCCCTATTAGTACTTCAGAGCCTGAACTTTAAGTAATGAAATATGTCCATAGCGCAGGCAAAAGAGAGTTTAAGGCTACAAATATGGGCCTCCCAAGTGAGGCGTCGGTCAAATACAAGACCAATGAAACGGTGAGTCCATCACTTCCATGCGAACTACGTTTAGAAGCATTTTCGGATGATGGTGGAGCCGTGGATGGTGGGAGCAGTGCACCACGTCAGTCTTGGCCAAGAAAAACCCTGTGGGCTTCGACATAGCGAGAGATGTGTTTCAACGCCTTGTTGAGTCGAGACTCTAAGAGTTGTCATCTAAGCCGCACCAAAAGTATGGATTTGTCGTCTACGTAGAGTGTAGCGAAAACCTCTTCCAGTATTACCGAAGTGATAGCGTTGGTGATCAGGGCAACGAGTGTGACACTGAGGAAACTTCCCTGCTTAACACCCTCTTCCTGCCTTATTGGTTCAGAAAGGGCTCCTCCCACCCAAACGCAGAATTGGTGATCTCTCAAAAGAGGCCTCCCCTCGCCCCCATTGTTTAGAGAGTCTACACATACTGTATTTCCTTTCGGTCTCATGGGTCCTCTCCAGATCGAAAAAAGCCTTGGTGTAGTGCTGTCTACGAAGGAAGGCATCGCATACTGGATTTTCTAGTTGAAGCAGAGCATATGACAGGGAGTGGAACTAGTGGAAGCACCACTTTGTGGAAAACAGGTGACCTTCATTGTCCAAGAAAAAGGATAGTCTAACATTTACTCATTTTTTCCATCAAAGTCCACACGCAGGAGGTTAGAGAGATTAGGCGGAAACAGGCCGGTGTAGAGTGATCTTTTTTTTCCGGTTTGCGAAAAGCGAGCACAGTAGCCATTTGTCAGGAGTCTGGAAAGATACCCTCTGTCTAGATCCTGTTGAACAAATAACAGAAAATCCATGCCTCGCTCGCTTAGATATCGAACATAGCATACGCGACATCATCGGTAAGGTACCCCACTTGGTTAATGCGCTTAAAATACGGAATATGAGGAGCCCCCACCTCTAAAGCCACACCGCCCGTCGAAGACCTCGAGGCCGAGGCAAGAAAAGACCGCAACTTCATCGGCTTGTTCGAACAACAGAGACGGAGTTTTGCCTTCTGGAAGCGTACGACCATGGCCGTGAGAGTCTTCTCATTGAAGTGGGCTCCCGCATCTCCTCAAAGCTAGGTCTGGAGGGCATATTACTTTAAGGGATTTGCCGTGGAATCTGGGCCAATTAGTAGGAGCAGCGGAGGCTCGTATCTTTCCGTTCCTGGTTAGCTATCTTTTGCAGGAGCCCATTATGGGTGCGTGGACTCTCCCCACCCTCCCAGTATATAACGGTTTTGCGACGTCACTACCAAGGATGATAACCGGGCAAGAAGATGCACCATTTACACAAGGCATGATGTCTCTGTTCTTCTATTTGCTTTAATAGCTCCTTGCAGTCAGTAGCAGAGCAACTATACCAGTAGCGTCCAGTCAAGGGAAGCAATGCTTCCCCTTTTAAAGAAGAAAAGAAAAATAAATTACACCCCAACAATTAATATGAAAGCAGAATCAATTTTATTATCATATTTATGCTTGCTTATACTTGTATACGCCATAAGGTACCATTCACTTTCAATTGAATTGGCATTGGATCCTGATGAGTCCGACTGCAATTGAGGAAATGCATCCTTTTCGTCGAGATTTTTATTCTTTGACTCTTAATTTCAATCTGAGTTCTGCTTTTTGGTGTTTTGGAATGAATAGTTTAAAAGATGTTCTGCTTTCCTTATCAATAATATACAGTCATTAGAGTTTCAGGATGTTTATCTAGATGTTTCAACGCCGTGTTCGAATTAAGAAAAAAAGTAACCTATTTTTATACGGCAAAGGAAGAAAATTTAGTTTTGCAGTCATCTGCTTGAATCTGGCAACACTGCCGTGTTGCTAGAATCTAGAAACACATTGACGTAACTATTTGTATGCTATGAAGCTTAAACAAGTTTTTAAGTTATATTTAAATACTTGTTCTATGAAAGAAAGCAGCGAAATATCAAAAACTCTAGTATGGTTAAGCTTTTATATCTTAAGCATTTATTTTATATTTCCAGGATTCTGGCGGACCTATTACCATAGTCATCCTTCGTATCTTTGAGATCAGTAGCTCTGAGATGGTGCTTAGATAAGTTGAGAGAAAATGCGATTGCATTATTGAAAAATTATTAAAAAGGAAGTTCAGTGCGATGACTTATAATGAAAGAGAAACTATTATTAAAACAGGTAGGCCTGTTTCACTCGCAAATACAATGTAGGCCGATATGATAGAACAACTTGGTTAGCTGGTTGTGCATACTTAAAAAAGCTATTTTAAAATTTAAATAAAGCTTAAAAAATAACATTTAAATAAAGTGAGTAGCTTACAATTTTATAGTTATGAACAACATATTTACTTCAATTAACATATTTATTTTTGTAAAACTTGAATTGCTTCCTCATCTCCAAAAGTTACTGTACGCCACTGGAGAGGAGGTATACTGTTATTTCTGCATACATTCCACCGTGAGCCGACTTTGACGTGGGGGACATTCGCAGCACCGTGGCACAGTTGCCGAGGCACCTTTTACTGCTCGGGGTTTTGAACGGTAAAAAACCCCTCTGGAAGGACTACTCAATCTATTTTAGCCGTCTGCCTTATCTCTTGGCAGTCTCCTATGATAGGCAAAAGGGACTGCATCTGGTAAGGAGATGGAGTTGCATATCGGTGCCTCCAAAGAATGGAGAGAGGGGGAATCCACCGCGCTCGTAGGCATATGAGAGGGGTAAAACTCCTCCTGGGTAGACTAGGGTTGGGTGTCCCCTGATAAAGAATAGGGGGTCGCTTCCTTTTCAAAGGTGGAGCTGCTCGAGATCAGGTTAAAATATGTCAAAGTTAAAGCCTGTTTGTGGCATGGTGATAGTGGGAGTGGAGCCTCTTGGCCGGTCGAAGGGGGGCTTTCATTTTCGTATCCCTCCCCAAAACCTATGGATGTCGAGGCCGCGCTTCAAGACTGAACTCCATAGGCTTTTCCTCTATTGCCTTATGTTGTAACCATGATCAGAAAACAGGAAAAAAAGGATGATGGAAAGTAGATACTATGATCTCATAAGGACTTGTAAGGTTAAGGGAAAAGTCTTCATAGTATGAGAAACTTGAGAATGTGATTATTTACACATAATCAGTCCCGGTCCAGCATTGATGGGGTTCGCCACCCCGGCCCTCCATGTAGGCGAAATTGTCCCGGAACTTAACCATAAAGGATGGTGCTGGCGTAGCCAACTTAGATGTGTACTGGATGAAGGTAAGCAGAGTCGACGGTCCATCACACCCCGTCCCTAATACTGGCCCCGACCAGCGGCAGGCTTTCGACCTTCTAAGCAGGTAGGGACCTCACGGTACCCACTGCCACACGACTAAGGCTCATAAGAGGACGAAATTTCGCCGGGAAACCAGAAACTGGGAGGATAACAGAGCAAGTGTAGAAAGGAGTAGGAGCCTAGGAGGGTATGAAATAGAGAGAAGTAAAAATAGGTGGGTCCACTAATGAGTAGGGTGGGTGATCCCCCATTATTATCAAACCCTGGTGCTAAGTGATCCTAAGATGGTATGCAGTCTACCGTACCAAACTCTGTACAAGCGGAAACACTTCTGGTACAAAGTGCGTGTAGAAATGTTTGAGGGGAAAGCTGTAATTTTAATAATAATAATATCATATTCATAATGATAATAATGTTAATAATAATAGTAACAATAATAAATAATAATAAATGATAAATAAATAATAATAATAATAAATTTTAAGTAATGACTAATATTTTAGATAATAATAAATAACAATTAATAATAATATATTATAATAAATAATAATAATAAATAATCTAAAAATTATACTAATTAATAACATTAATAATGCTAATAATAATAACTAGTAATAATACTAATAAAGAAGGTAAAGTAGTGCTGAGTGTGAAAGAATGGAAAGCGCACCAACAACTTTTCAGGCCCCATCATGGAGTTCAAGTCAACCCAGGGACACGGCCTCTTTAATTTCCACTCAGGCCAGGAGGATGTGTGGCTCTACCAGGTACCAGGTGTAACATGCTACACAAGGTACACGCTTGCGTGGCCCTACCTCCTCAATAAGGCTACCCACCACTAATAAGGAAACTCGAGTCGCCAATAATGAAGCCTCATTCAACACTAAAATAGTAATAAGATCGAAATGCAACAGCTTTAATCGCTGTTTAGAAAGTAAAAAAACAGAAGTAAACAACTAACTCGATGATCTTATTCCTATTTCTTGTTTACGGTCATCAAACTGAATTGCAATTATTTCTTAGTGTAACCCAGTAATACGCTTTAATTTTGTACTTGTGGGTGCTTGTGTCTTATCGTACGAACTTTCTCTTTGATTTAACGTACACAACTTGGTGAATGCGCTTAAGATACGGACATTGTTCTTTTCCACGTCTTGGGACGTAACTTCAAAACGTTAAATAAACGCCTAAAGTCAAGAGCTTCGAGATATATCTATCTACACATGGATCATTTTGATATCAAGACACAAATACCTCTCTAGAAATGTGTAATTTTCCCCCATTTGCGGGAATGCAGTTTATTTGACGTTTCTATTTTCCAGGAAATGTATTATGCTGGAAGAAGTGTAGTATTGCCCCAAACAATATGAGTATCTGGTTAAACCGCAAACGGGAAGGAAAACCTGCAGAACTAAAAAAAGAAAACCAGCAAAGACCCTAGCCAGTGTTTCCCAACGTGGGACCGGTAAAAAATTGGTGGGGTGTAGAGAAAAATAGACCGATATCCCAGTGCAGCAAGAGAGAGGGAGAGAAATGGAACAAACAAACAGAATGAAATGGAAAGGAAAAAATAGTGAATAGAAAGAAATCCAAAAATATAGGCCATGAATGAACTGCTGTACTCCTGGATGGTTTATATCTTAAAGCGTGACTAGCCTATTTTTACAAGCAGCAGTGGGGCATAGATTTTACTAGAAAGTTATAGTGTAGCTTGGGAGAAAATGGTTGGGAAACAGTATCCTAAGGTTACACTGAAAGCCGCCCCGCAGAGGAAATAGAGAAGGTGGACGGGTTTACCACAGCAAATTTACCTAACGACTGACCAAAATAAGTATCTTGCATTTCAAGTACCAGCAGGAAGTAATTTGGGCACAATAGTACACTATATAACTAATAGCACACAAAAGTACTGGATGGAGATCTGAATCAAATTTATGCAAAATAAAAAAAAACACCTTAACTGGAGAAATGAATTTTAACCAACTAATTGTGGAAAAGGTTGTACAGAGTGGGCAGAAAGTCCTTAGGTAACATCATACGGGAATATACATATAAATAATATAAATTAGATATATAGTACAGCATATTGCCCATGGACTTTGTGAGTACGCTGTACATACATCTCAAAACTATGTACTAATCTTTAAAAATTTGTCTAGTTACAGCGGGTGTTTTTTATTCGCTGAGGGTTCGAAACATGAGTTCATTATAACAAAGGTTTATAAAATTTTACGAGATTTCACACCCAGGAATAAAAAAACAAGGTCTGCTGACCAAAGTCGCGTACTCTCACTTATACGACATTCAAAACTTTCGATAATTCAGTACTAACCTTGGGAGCACCTTGACAATTATATTATCCAAAAACGAATGTAAAACAACATAAAGGTTTCAAATTTCGTTAGAATCGGCCAAATAGTTATGATGTTATTGCCAAATAATTTCCTGGCTAACCATGGGAGGACTTTGGCGATTATATCATTCGAAATAGAATATATAGAACAACATAAGGGTTTAAATTTAGTTAGAATCAGCAGGAAAGCTATGATGTTATTGCCAAATAATTCAACGGCTAACCTTGGCAGGACTTTGGCAATTATATTAATCGAAAGAGAATGTAAAGCAACATAAGGGTTTCAAATTTTGCTAGAATCGGCCTAATGTTTATGATGTTATTACCAAAACAAAAAAGCAAAACAGGGCCCGACTGACCGACATAGTGAAATATAGACTAAAAATCAAATTAAACCTCCATCAGAATCAGCAATGGTATGAAACAGCGCGCGCACCCAAATTCAAACTCAACTTTGCGAAGACCTGCATCCGTGAAGTTGTGGAATAGTATTTCTAAACAGTGTGTTGACAGCAATTATAAATGCATTTGAGAATGAGCTGAATAAAAATTTAAAATATTGAGCTTGAAATAAATGGAGCCGGTTTAAGTTTATCAATTTGTTATTTTTAACCTCGATCTATAAATAACAACTGTAGATCCACACCACATTATTTTGGCAGCGATAAATAAAGTTTGCCTTTGCCTAGTAACTAAGGAAATATTTTGTGCTCGAAATTAATGCAATTGTAAAATGTTCCAACATTTTGGAATTTCCATTTTCTCTTAGCAATAAAGACAATAGGAATTTGCTTTAGTCTTGCACGTTTCTAAACTAATGTGTAGGAATGAGACTGCCGCATGTTGCTATGCTATGGTGAGGTATGAGCACGTCACATGTTGCTATGCCAAGGGTATGTATGATGAGGCCAAATGTTGCTATGGTATAGTGAGTTATGAATAGGTCACATATTGAGTCAAGGTCATGTATAAATAGGTCGTATGTTGATTTACAATTATTTGTACGAATTATTCCGCTCGTGTACGTACTTTTACACTAATCGCCACAGTCTGATGAACGTCCTAGGTTGGACCTAACTCGGGATCCGAACACGTGGCCACTAAAGCCTATGACATCGCGCCGAAAAGTCAACAGGACTCAAATCATACCCCATCCGAAAATTATTCACAGACAATTTTACTTAACTGTGTTTCCAAGGGCCAGAAATTTTATGAGGCCATTTATGCCTGGTCAAGACTTGTTGGTAGTAATATCTTAGCGTTTATCTTAGTGTGTGGCTACAGAGAAAAGTAGGCCAAATATCTTGATCCGCCACAGAAAGGATTAGGGTATGGGTTTTTGTTTTTTTTAGAACCCATCAAGCGACTGCCTACTAGGGAGGAAGTCGCTGCACTCACAACATAGCCTACTACCAGGCTAGATTATATAACAAAAACCAACATGTAAATAACAATTACAACAATAAAAAAGGGGAAAAAGGATAAAAAACAGTAACAAAAAGAAAACGCAGGAAGAAGGAAGCGGGCTCCGGCATCAGGGAAAGGCTCGCCTCCTCCTGGCGCAGGAACATGCGACCTACAAAAGACAGTCAAATAGATTGGAAGCCAGCCTCTTCCAAAATGTCGTATAGTCCGCAAGTCTGTGTGCACGAACCAGTCATGAGTACAAGGGACAAGCAGTAGCAACCCCGATCATTCCGGTACCGGGACAGGTAACGTGCGCGAAGATCACGCAGACTGGGACATTCAACAAGAATGTGCCGAATAGTATGGGGGACAACGCAGTCGTCAGAATAAGGCGCAGGCGAGCGCTCCATCAAATAGCTGTGCGTTCCGTGAGTGTGTCCAATTCAGAGACGACACAAAGCAACCTGAAACCGTCGCGGATTTTGGAAGTAGGTTTATAGAAACAGTCGCGGTGCAATGGCACGTAACTTTAAGTTCCCCTTGGGGGGTCTCCCATCTTCTTTGCCAAGTGCCCGTATTCTTGCCATGTAATTGGTGTTAGGAAGAGCGAAACGATGGTCTGATCGCTCACTCCTAATGGACTCGATAGCGCCATCATCGGCGTTTTCATTCCCGCAATCCCTACATATCCAAGAACTCAGCCTAAGATAATCTCGACATCTGCCCGCCTCTCCAGAAGCATGGTATAACGGATATCGAGAACTAGGGGATTTGGAGATTCCATTGCCCCAAAGCACTCAGGGCGCTTTGTGAGTCGCGATAAATCACAATCCCGTCTCTGAACTGGGCACGTCGCGTTATCTAACGTAGCGAACGATGTAGTGCAACCAGTTCGGTCGTGAAGACAGAAACAGTGGCTGGAAGAGTGCTGGGGACTTCAAACAAAGGGGATACGGCTTGGAAACCGACCTCCTTTTTGGACTTGAAGTCATTTGTATACACTGGCACGGTTACAGAGTGACACAAATTTGCCCCAAAATGGCCGAGCGCAATACTCCTTGCGGTGTATAAGCTTGGAAGCAGAGGCGTGGTGACATATAGTCAAAGGTGGTACACACCAGGGTTCCATCCTGGGCAAAACCAAGCGCCATCGGCCTGAGAGCTATACTGAGCTCTCGAAAGAGTTTCCTAGCCTTAAACCAAAAGAGCTTAGGGTATGAATGGCGTCTCTCGGCGCATAAGCACCGTTGAGATCAGCTGCGGATACAGTGAGTGCTGTTGGCCAAGGAAAACCGAAGCATGTGTGCTTCAGCATAGCTAGAGAAGCGATTCAATGCAGATGGAATCGACGTTCCAGGGTTATCATTTGGAGTGCGCCAAAGGAGATCGAAAGGTTGTCAACGTAAAGCGTAGTGAGAACATCTTCCGGCAGCACCAATGTGATGCCGTTGATGCTCTAGGCAAAGAGTGTGACACTGAGGACACTTACCTGTGTGACCCTCTCTTCCTTCTCCATTAGCCGGAGAGAGCTCCCTCCACCGGTACTTGGAATCGTCGATCTCGCAAAATCCAGATATGAAGATTGGGAGGCGTCTTCTCGTCCCCATTACGTGGAGAGTCTCCATGATACTATATCGCTATGTGTTATCAGAGCCTTCTCCAGATTGAAAAACACGGTGGCGTAGTGCTGTCTACTTAGAAAGGCCTCGCAGACGGCTTTTTCAGTTGCAGCAGAGTATCCGACATGGAGTGAAACTTGCGGCAGCCGCACTGTGAAGATGACATGTGGACTCAGCTATCCAAAAGAAAAGGCTAATCTATAATTTACCAATTCTTTCATCAACTTGGATACGCAGGAGATTAGAGAGATTGGGCGGAAACTGCCCGGGTTAGCGTGATCTGTCCACGGTTTGCGAAAAGCGAGCACAGTAACGATTCGCCAAAAGTTTGGGAGGATACCCTCCACCCAAATTATTTTGAACAAATCTAACAGATAGGCCATGCCTCGCTCAACAACGTGTCGAAGCATGTCGTACGGGACATCATACCGACCAGGGATGGTATCTGCGCATGAAGCGAGAGCGGAACATCTCACTTAAGGAAAACCTATCGTTGAAAAACTCTCCGCCTCTGGATTTAAAGTCCACTCGGCAGCCTTCCTCGACATCACAACGCGCATTGTTGAATGCTGGCGGAGCAGCATCCCGGCTAGAGAATACGGAGAAAGCGGTCGCAAAAGACTCAGCCACGGACGCGAGTTCCGAGATTGCGTTCCCATTCCCCTGGAGAACTGGAGGGGCGTCCTGCAAAAACTTGCCCCGAATCCTTTGACTCGCTTCCACACCTTTGCTAAAGGGGTCTTTCCGTTAAGTGAAGACAGTAAAATCGTTCGGTGGTGCTTCTAGCGCATGTATGCATAACGCTTCTGTTTGAGGGCAGTTTCACACTTGGCTGACCAACATGGGAGCGGTCGGTGTGCAAAACGGCCAGACGTTCTATGCAATCTAAAAGAGGGACTTCATTTCATTGACTTGCATTGTGATAATATAATCGCTTTTAATAAATTTGTAAACGTGTGAAGTGAATTAAATGGCTTTCTTCCTAGAGTCTTCCGAGGGGTTAGTAAAGAGGTTGCTCCACAACTCACCACCAATTTAAAAAAGTCTTTGGAAACTGGAGAGATGCCGGTGGACTGTGAATAGCAAACGTAACCCCGATTTATAAGACGGGGGACCGCGAATGCCTGGGTAATTACCCCCTATTAGTCTGACATCCATCGTAGGTAAACTGCTCGAGAGAATAATCGCAAACCATATAGTGCTGCAGCACTTAAAGTAGCATAACCTGATCTTGAATTCCCAGCACGGATTTCGCAATAACCTTTCATGTCTTACTACTCTACTAGAATTTTTCCACAGTATTTTCAGTGAATATGGCCGAAGAGGGGGCGGTATTAGCACATCTGCAGCAGTGGCACGAATGCCTTAACGCTTTAATGATTGCATCGAGCAAGCACCTACTCAGAGAGCCTATCACGATCGAACTAGACGAAGCTTGACCTTGACCGCTCCTCGATAGGTCAGCTGTTCTGTTGTCTTCTAATGTATAGTCTATGAGTTTTCCCGAAGGCTCCCACCCTAGAAACGAATGAATTTGGCCAATATACTGGCATCATTGAAGTGTTTGAAGTCAGCGCGCAAAAAGAAACGAAGGAAACAACCCTTAGTCCTCTTTTATATCTTCTTACACTTTTTTATTGCGGGTGACTCTACATCTCACTATGTCGGTTGGTCGCCGTTTTGCTTTTTTATTTTTTTGGTAATGACATTGTAACTATTTGGCTGATTCTAACGATATTTGAAATCCTTATGTTGTTTTGCATTCCCTTTCGAATGAATAATTGCCAAGGTCCTCCCAAGGTTAGCCCTGAAATTATGTTTTAGGGCAATAACATCATAACTATTGGCCGGTGAATTATTTGGCAATAGCACCTGGTACTGATCACTTTAACACTCAAACATGATTTTCTGGACAACCGTCTCCTGAGAGACCCCCCCTCCCCCCTCTTCCTTCCGTGGTGATTGACGAAGAGAGAAGGCGGGCCTCTCCCCGACGCCGGATCGTGCTTCCTTCTTCTTTTTGCTTTTTGTTTATTTTGTTTGTTTTGTTTTTTTGGCTTGTTTCTTTGCCTTTGGTTTGGATTTTGTTTTTTGTCTTTGTTATTTGTTTTTTGCATGTTTTTCTTTTAGTTTCCTTTTAAATCTAACTTAGTATTAGGCTGTTTCAAGATTACGGCGACTTTTGCCCTAATAGGTAGTCGCCAGATGGGCTCTTAAAAAGATGGAGTAGAATAGGACTCTGAACCATGGTTGGAAGATTTAGCTGCCGTGGTTCGGACTAGTCTAGGAGGGAACTTCTCCTCATGGAAAAAGTGAATGCTGGAACTGGCTTTGTTGTGGCAGTAAAACTATACTCGTTTTCATTTTCCATAGCCACATATCACGGTAAGTGTGAAGAGTTAAGGGAGAGTCTTCATATTTCCTATGCTTTCCTTCATACCAAGTATATTTGTCCCTTTCCGATACAATATCTTCTCGGTATCTTTCGCAAGATCTTTTAGGGTATTTATTTTTTTTTGTAACTTTGTAAAACTATCTATCTATCAATCTCTGTCTCTTTTTCTCATTTTGTTTTAATTTTACGGACGGGATTTTAGAGAGCAATAAACTGCAGATAGGTTAAATATATTTTTCCCCAAGTATAATTTTACGTTCGAAATTCCTGATTGTGTCTCTTTCCTTTGTACCATCTGGGGTCTTTTACGTTTTTCCATAACCACACAGGTGGTTGAGAGTGTTTGACTGGTTCTGTACTTTGCCTTTTATCAAGGTGCATGATAAGACTTTCTCTAAATGCTACCTCGTCTGTATGGATAGCCATGTCTTGGGAACTGGAAATAACACACCTTTTATCGGTTCTTTTAGTATTTTTATCATTATTATTATTATGGTAATTTTGTGACCTAGTAGAGAATTTCTTTATGAATGACAAAAAAAATATCTGCAACAATAAAGAAGAGTGTGAAGAGACGAGGATTTAGAGCAGATATGTGAAAGGGAAGAGTAGATAAGTTAGAAAGACGCAGATTATGAGCGAAAGTGTAGCAGATGAGCGAAAAAGGAGCAGTAACGTGAGTTTAAAAGACCTTACTAAAAATAAAGGACCAGGCAAGAAAAAAAGAAGACGAATGAGAGACATGAAGCAGAAGCTTGACAGAGAAGAGTATATGATGATGACTGACACAGAAGGGGCAGATATGAGAGAAAGAACGAACAAATGTGTGAGAAAGGTGGGGTATTTAGATGCGTGTGACAGAAGGAGGTAAGAGTAGTGAGAAATAACTCGGCGTCTCATGATCCTTGGATCCTGGGTGCGAATGGAGCCAGTAAAGGGAGACGATAGAGAAGGGGAGGAAAGGAAAACCAAAGAAACGCTCATTGACACATACAAGACAATCACAAGACCAGTACTAGAATACGCCAACACAATCCGGTCCCCATTCATTTAAGAAACCAACACTAAAAAACTACAGACATTACAAAACACAGCCCTCTTCAATGCCACAGGATGCACTATTGACACAAACACCCAACATTTTCACGACAAGACGAACATCATACCAATCAAAAATCACCTAAAACTACATGCATCACAACTCAGGCAGAAAGCGCAACATCCAAATCATCCCCTCCACCACATCACCCTCCCAATCACCAACACAAAAAACAAACCATTTTCGATTAAAACAACTACACCACCAACTTAGACAACGACCCTGACACAACAACAAAACACACAATCAAGCAAACCATGAAAGTAATCCACTCTCAGATCACACAACAATACTTGATACACAGAACTCATAAGAAAGTATTAAGTGCACCACTTCCAACCATACACAACTCAGACAAACACACAAAGCAGCTTAGAAGAATACTAGCACAGACACGAACAAACAAATCACCACTCCTCACATCATACATGCACAAATTATCTCCCACCACCCATACAACACCAAACTGCCCCAAATGCCTAACACAGATACACGACACCACACATCCCTTCAACTGCCCACAGATACACAGAGACCTGGGCTCGGTGGATCTCTGGGAGAAACCCTGGGAGGCGGCGGGTCTGCTCCTGCGATGCTCCAGGGAGCAGGGGTGGGGCCTGAAATAGGTGTAAGGGTCTCCGACCTACTGTCGGGCCGGGGACGGGGTCGCCACCACCAGCAGGGGAGACAGTTTGAAGATTATTACTCACATAAACTAACACATGAAACCTACAAGAGCATCACCCGACCCCATTCCTCCCTACAGAGAGAACAAACCTGCGGATTACCTGGGAAGGATTGGATTTTATTTTTTATTCTTGTGATCCATTATGGCGCTTGAAAAAGAAAGCGCACTGACTGTAAGAACAAAAAGTTCGTATTTACGTTAATTTCAAATAGGACCACAAAACAAAACAAAATTAACAGGAATAAAAGTAAACAGAATAACTTTTAAAAAATCAAGAGATAAAATAAGAGCCAGGTTTAGGTGCTCCTCAGGAGATCTATTTCCCTCGAGAAACAGCGCGTCACCAACAATACCAAAAAATTGGAGAGTATGGAGAAGGTCTGTTTCCTCAAAAAAATACGAGGGGTGGTCAATAAGTTTTTCGAATCAGTAGGGCAAAACAGAGGAAAGGGGATGGCTGTTTGTGGGGGTGTAAGGACAAGTTATTATAAGTCAGGACCTGCAGCAGCACGCTCCTGCTTCGTCTATTTAAGAAGCAGTAGCTGATCGCATATCGTCAAGCACAAATCTTTCAACAATGGAGAAGGTTAAGCACCACGCAGTGATCAAATTTTTGACTAAGGAAGGCAAGAATGCAAAAGAGATCCATGAACGAATGGTTGCAGTGTACACCGACACCGCCCCTTCCTATGCAACCATTGCTCGCTGGAATAGGGAGTTATGACATGGTCGTGAGTCCCTTGAAGATGACCCCCGTCCAGAACGCCCGTCAGATATGACGAACGAGGACAATGTGGCCCGTGTGGAGAGGATGATCCTCAAAAATCGACGAGTTAAGGTCAAAGAAATCGAGCGAGAACTTGGAATATCACAAATAAGTTTTATCAACGCGCCTCACGCCCCATGATCGACTTCAACGTCGTCAAAGTTTACGAGGCCAGAGTTGCACAAGATGCCCTGCGCGAGTGCGGATACAAGGAGCTCAACCATCCCCTCTACACTCCAGATCTGGCCCCTAGCGACTACTTTTTATTCCGCCAGCTCAAGGCTGCACTGCGTGGACGCTGGTTTAGGGACGATGAAGATGTCCAGCTCGCCCTCCAGGAGTGAACTGAACAGCAGTCGTGGTATTTCTGGTGGTCGGGAATTCGAAGCCTCAGGGACAAGTGACGCAAGTGCATTGAAGTTGAAGGTAGTTATATTGAAAAATAATAAAACACTTTTCCTCATATCACGTTTCCTTATATCCGAATTGCAAAACTTATTGATGGCCCCTCGTATTAACATGTCGCTAGTTTAGAAAATAGGGCCGAGCGGGAGTGACCCCGTCCCTCACAACGAGGTGGAAAGCTCCCCAAGATAAGGACACTCAATCGGCAGCGTACAGTTCGGAAGAGCAATCCGTTGATGATGATGCGTGCCGATAGTGTGTACAATGCATTGGGGGATGGGTCAACGAGAAAAGCCATGGTGCAGTAGAACGCAACTTGAAATTTCTGGGTGACGTCTCCTATTTTCTGTCATGTTCTCTTAGAGGCTAAGAGAATACCTGCCACATAGAATGTATAAAGAACCAAAACGGCGGTTCTTTTGTACTACCATAAATCTTGAAAGATACCTTCCGCTCAAATCCTGTTAACAAAAATGCCATTCCTCGCTCACCCAGGTATCGAAACATGTCTTATAGGATATCGCCATCCCCAGGTAGAGTATCCGTGCAACAAGCCAATGAGAAATGCAGCACGCTCAGCAAAAATAAGCCATTGAATTTTTTCCCAACTTTACAGATAAAGTCTTTTTGGTGGGGCTCAACAACCGTGCGACGTGCTTGGAATGCACTTGGAGTAGCATTCCAACTCGATAATGTGGAGAATGCGGCCTCTAAGAATTGTGCACCAGACTTAGTGTCTGAGATGGCGGTACTACTTACCTGCATAGCTGTGTAGAAAGTAGATTAATATCTCACAAATAAACCTGATAAGGAAGAATTGTGAAAGGGAAATAAATAGATCCTTAAAATCATATATATATTTACGAATCTTAATTTACCATGGCGTCAACCTTATAAATCACACTCAAGACTATATTACTTAAATTTCTCCAAGTACCTTAGTGTATATTAGAATTTAACAACACGAAATCAACTCTGAACACAAAAGGATTTAAATTTGGAAAGGTGAGCTATGCTAAGCCCCCAAATGGAAATAAGTAGACAAACGGCAGAGCGTATGGAAATAGAATTGCTAGCGCGTATCGGATAACAGGCTCACAATGATTCCAACAATATAATGAAAAGCAGTGTAATAATATGCTGCGGAGGGACGCGTATAAGAGCCAATTAGTTGAGCAGCATTCGAGCCCTCCCCCCGCTCCACCCCGGAGGATGGAAGAAATTAAATCTTCTGTTACGTTCGAGAAAACATGAGTACTGACAAAAGGGCGGGTAAATATGCAACAATAACGGAGGATAGGTCCTGTGAGAAACAAACAGCGACGAACCCATTTGGCTTGGCATGCTTTTAAACGTCTGCAGGAGGGCTCCTACAAAGAGTGAAGACGTGTACGCTCCCCATGAAAATCGGCAAGCGTACTTCGAAGTCACATGGTATCTGTATCTCACCCGGCGAAGATATCTAGGGTAAAATCGCTATCTCCCCCTTTGGCGCATATAGGCTTAGTTTTTTTTGATGGCCGTCTCACACTTAAGCTACCAACAGGAAAACTTTCAGCTAGACGTTTGTGGATAGAATCTATGCCCGCGGCAAAGGGTTGTTGGAGAAGAGCTTAACGTCTTGATTACAAACCTAATAAAGTGTTCAGTCATTTCTTCGAATTTAGACCATTATAATCGATCTAAGCAATATCTGGGAGACCTCTAAAGCTGAAGAGGAAGTCCCTTTATGTTTTAAGAGATCTTAGGGATTCAAAAAATATTTGCAGGTCTCGGAGGAGAATATGCCTCGGCAACCGCCTTATTATATGGCGGAACCCAAATTCATAGGAAAAGGTGAAGCCCCTTCTCCGCTAAGAGAAACTTGGAGGGACCTCAAATTACAAGATGGAGGTGCCGTGGGGGAGGCTCCGGAAGTGGTGAAGAGTAAACCATTTTGCCAATAGAGAGAGAGGGGAAATAGAAGAGCCCGTCCACCAGTCAGATAGGGGTTGTCTAATTCCCCGACCACCGAGGTTAGTCGAGATTTTACAAATTGATATGGAATCAAGAATGTTGTTAGCTGTCCAAGGCCAAATAAGGTTCTAAAAACTACGACCTGTATAAAAGAAAAAAGCTTTGATGGGTTATACCCCGCTAACAACCGCCCACGCATATCCCATCTCGAGTTTTAGGACTTTTCAGGGATCCAATTTTGATGCTTTAATGTCTGTCGTTCGCTCAAATGCAGAGCCACACACGGACAAAAGGTTTCCCATACGGTCACTCCCCAAAGATCGCTGTTCGTAACTGGGAAGCCTGAGAGCAGGGAACAAGATAACAGATAGTGAAGATCTGTCATGTGAAAGACCCATAGGAGATATCCGAGGCATTTAGTTGGGTTGGCAGCCACTGCCTCGCAGGCGATTGCCTGCGAGGGCAAAAGTCGCTGTAATCACGCTATAGCCTAATTCTGGGTTAGATTAAAAAAACAAACAAGTAAAAACATGCGAAAAACAAAAAAAAAGATAAAAAAACAATAATAAAACCTAAAAAACAAGATAAGCAAAAAAGCAACCAGAAGGAAGCGTGCCCCGGTGTTGGGGATAGGCCCCCCCCCCCTGCCCAGGAACATGTGACCTACAACAAAGAGAGTCACATGAAATGTAGGCCAGCCTCCTTTAAAAAGTCATATACTCAACAAGTTTGTGTACACGAACCCGCTCGTCACGGTACCAAGACAGGTAACTAGGGCATTCAACAAGAATGTGCAGAACAGTCTAGGGGACAACGCCGTCGTCGCAATAAGGCGCAGGCGAGCGCTCCATCAAATGGCAGTGTGCCCAATTTGAAGACAAAGTACAGCATTAAGTACCCGAGAACAGCCACATGGAGCTGGTCAGCTTATTACGTTTAGGGAATTGATTATTAAGGTAAAATAGATCTCCTATCAATCGCGACCCAACGCCCAGGATTCTACAATACACGGTCTCCTATAAGCTACGGGCGTTAAAGGGAGGTGTTTATAGAAGTTACATTCTTATTAAAGAGCGCTCATCTGGTGACAGCCATCAAAATATAGAGGTTCCAAAGCTTCCCTTCTGACACGGCATGAGGTAGCTGGTCAGGCTTTAAACCTAGATCGAGGAGGTAATGAGGCTATATTCTTAGTAAAAAGGTGGGTTCATAGAAGGAAAGGAAAAACGCACCAGCTTTCACATATCTGTCAAATAGTTCAAGTCAACCTAGTGAGCCAAGCATTCCATTTTGGCACTAGGGCCATGAGGACGTCCCGCACCTCTCTATATCAGAGGTAGCCATATTCAGAAGATATTACAATGAGGGTGGCCTACGTTGCAAAGCGCCTTGTCTAGCCTCTGCCAGGGTCAAGGAAACCTCTCCTCTGTTATTACTGCCTTCGTTTCTGGGAAGGCAGAATAGGAAAGACCAGGAATTGGCTCACGTCTATCTTACGGTGATTTTTCCCTAATGACTCGGTGAAGATGCGCGGCCGCTTCGCTTTTTGCTAATAATCTGCGTAGAGGGGAAGTGACCTCGTAATGCTTTTAACAGGTGTTCCATTAAGACAGATCGAATTTAGCAGTAAATAAAACAGTGTTATTGGTGAAAATTAATTGATTTCACTATTGGATCATGTTATTTGAGTCATGGCAATTATGTGGAAAAAATAATTTCGCTTAAATGTCGGCCAAGGCTTCGGCGGCACACTTCCACTCGATTGTCAAACTTTTTGATGACGTCTCTGCATAGTTGCTCCTCGATCTCACCAATATGCCTTATTATCTCATCCTTCAGCTGTTAAATTGTTGTTGGCTTGTTGGCATAGACCTTACTTTTGAGATGACCTCAAAGGAAGAAATCTAAAGGCGTCAAGTCACACAATCGTGGTAGCCAATTGACCTCGCTGTTTCGAGAGATGATGCGACCTGGGAACTTCTCATTCAATAAAGCCATTGTTACATTGGTTGTGTGGCATGTGGCGCCGTCCTGTTGAAACCATAAATCTTCGACATCCATATAATTCAATTCAGGCCATGAAAAGTTGGTTATCATGGCACAGGATCGCTCGCCTGTCACCGTAACAGAGTTGTCAATGAATTCACTCGCATAGACTCTTGGTTTTAATAAGTTCTTGCTAAAGTGTAGAGTCATCTGCACAGGCAAAACATCGAGTCTTCGCAAGGCACATACTCGTACTACACTGGGTTTTAAAGTTTAGTGTTTCCTTATAGATTTTATTACACTGGAATTCAATGTTTAAGTGTCTCTTTATAGATTTTATTACACTAGGTTTTAATGTTTAAGTGTTTACTTATAGATTTGAAGTTAATTTTTAGTCGCGTGCGCTTATTCACATGCGACTCTATATCACACTATATCGCTCAGTCTGTCCCCGTTTTGCTTTTTTGTTTTGGTAATAACATTGTAACTATTCAGCCGATTCTAATGAAATTTTAAACCCTTATGTTGCTTTACATTTTCTTTCGAATGATATAATTACCAATGTCCTTCCAAGGTAAGTCCGGAAATTATTGACAGTTTTGAAGGTTGTAAGGTCCTAAATCAGAATAAGTGAGAGCACCCGACTTTGGTCCGTAGACCTTGTTTCTTTAATGGTCTGTTCTTTTATTCCTGATCTTATAACTAAAATGACAGCTTTTATATATCAGAGTAGGATATATTTTAATATTTTTTTATCATTTCAATTCAATTTTCTCCTGTTTCCATCAAATTGTGACACCAATTACGCCTGATAAACAGCTCTATTTGTCCTTGACTTTCTCAATACGACAAACATTTGCATTTGAGATCCCTGTAGAGGAGTTGGATAGTAACAACCGCAAACTATTTATATCTGCATCCATTCTGGTCAAACCTTCTGGAAACACGAATTTACTTTGGCGTTTATGGTAATTCATTGTAATGTTTTGGAACAGTTTTCTAATATTGAATTGCGGGATTTGACCAAATTTTTGATAATTCAGAAATAAAACTGTAAGGGCATGTATATATATGACTCATCTTAAACACTACTTTGATTATTTTTCTGAATAATCCCAAAACAAATGAGTAACAAAATAAATTACTAATAATTTAGTTCCAACTCCTCGCAAAGAGGGTTTTCTGAGCGTGCATTGCCCCTAATCACTCGTACAAAAGATTCTATTTATCTGATTGATACGGTTGTTATTTCTGTCTCAACACTGCAATTATGTTTGAATCCTATTGATTTTTTGCCCATATACGATTATTAGTGATACAAACTCTATATTTTTGTTATATTCGTTATCATTAACGTCACTTTCATAGCCTGTGTTCTTTCAAGTTAATTTCCTGGAATATATCCCTCCATTTCCAGGAAAAATCCATTTGGGTGAATAATACAAACCTGATAACTACTATGTCTTAGATTCGACAATTATTCTTTCCAACCATGGTTTTATTCCTCCTTACTGGTTTTTGTAAATTTTACCAACCTTTTTCCGTCTCGTGTAATTTGATATCTATTATCTTATGTTTTAACTTTCAACAGGAACGACTAAGACAAATATAATCTTTATACTTATATGCTTCTCTGTCAATGTCTGATCACAATACTCAGGTTGTTTCAATGTTGGTAAAGATATTGCCCTCGGTCTCGCCCTTCAGGGCCCCTAAAACTCGAATTCACGACGATTTAATGTGTCCTCGCACAAAAGCCTCTGTAAATTCGATTCAAACAAACAGCTACAACCACAGGAGTTTCCTAATGGGCGTATTGATACGCTAACAAAAGGTCTCTTCAAACAAGCGATTTGTCTTGTATGAATCGAATTTTTCCTTTTACAAGCGGAGCCACAAAGGTTGAAAGGTTGATATGGAATAGTGCTGAAGTGACAAAAGGATGAAACATCTGCGAATAATGAAGTTAATGTATTTATGAGTTATGTACGACAACCATAAAGCGCCAAAAGTGAATGAAGTGCATGAAACACATAGCAACTCCAAAATACAGTTTGTGTATGGAAATATTAAGGCTAAAATATTAGCTCATAAATTTGTCTTAAGCGTTTGTCGTCAAGAGAACTCTGGTATTAATTTGCATGTGTTTATATATAATTAGGGCTTCACTAATGATAGGTTGCAGACATTCGTACCTGAATGAAAATTTGTTAAGGAAATATCTTGTAACCAAAGGCAGAATTTCACCTATTGGAGAAATATGAAAGGAAGGGGGGCAGAAATGTTGACAAAACACAGTTGCTTTATAAAGTGCAAGAATATACATAACATGAAAAATAATAGATTCAATAGTGAATTTTGTCTTAACAGAAGAGTTTTTGTTCATTATAAACCTTTAGAAACATGTCCGAACCACGATCAGGGGTGTTTAGAAGTACGAAGGAGAATCCCCATGTGACGTCAGAGTAACTTGTTTTCTATTATTATTAATATTTGTTACTTTCGCGAAAACGAATTCAGGCATCTCGCCACAGAGTGAATGAAGCCAATCAAACATTCTCTAAAAAAACAGAGAGAAATAATATGTGGATTTAACCTCCAATAGGGATAGAAGGATCGAAAAACGTTTATCCTGTTTTTCGAACGTAAACTGTCGAATAAAAATTAATGGTGGATCAACCAAAGATTTTTTTTAAAATGCTTTAGGTAGACCTTGAAAGCGAAAATACAATAGGCTTTTGAAAACATGGATAAACGAGTTTCTTCATTCCCTTCTCATTTACGCGATAGCATTAAAAGCGAAACAGGAGAATAAAACTATAGATAAAAAACTCTCAAACGAGTGAAGAAACTCTGTAAAGAACCTTATAACCGCAAAGGAGAGCAAAGCCAAGATATCATCCGTTCAATAGATGGTGAGGAAGTTTTATCTTTTCAGAAGAGCATCAAAATTAAAAATGGATCTGGAAGTTAATATAACAATAGACGGTAAAATTTGCTTGGAGAGGTAATATTGCCAAACTTATAGCCATTTCTGAATGTAATATTACCAAACTTATAGCCGTTTTATGTAAAAAAACATCGAAAAAGATACCGTTCGTACTTCGGTTGCGCTCATCTTAAAATGGAGATGAAGAAAGATTGAAAAACTATATGCAAATCATTTTCCTATCAGCACCATTGAAAATACAACCAAAACAAGCACCTCACATTGGTGCATATGTTTGACTGCAATCATACCTTAGGACTCGAAGATTTTATTAGTAATTAAGTCCTACATGATAACCTGCAGAATGTTCAACATTTATTGCAGCGAATTTTTAAATACAAAATTCCTTAATATTTACATTTGTTTGTTATTGTGTCTTCCCCTTTTCTTTTCTCCGAACAGATAACAACATTCACATAAAGATCAGAATGTCAATTGCCGGTCGGTTGGCTGACCGGCAAGGAAGAGCGGTATTATTAGTGTGTTTAACACCAACCAGCGAAGAGTAAAGTGTTGGGTACCCGAAACAGAGCCCTCACCTTTCCACCGCCTGTGGAGTGTTAAAATAGAAACACATTTTGCAGATTTCATGACGAAAGTGTTGATTAGCTATGATGGCGAATCTTGCCGGAGCTGTCTGCGTGCATGCTTCAGACTCAATTCTACGTTTAAGTAGTGGTAGCTCTATACATGTGCAGAAACATTTTGTCTCCGCTCTTGTTTAGACCCAAATAGGTACTCAAGTATGGAAATCTAACGTTTTAACTAAGAGGTATAGTTGCAGTTATTTTTTAGGGAAAAAAATGAAGACATCCTTTCTCCAAAATTAACTCCACTGCTACTCGAAGAGAAAGAGCCAAAAGCGTCATAAAATTCACGTTGCCGCAAGGCTGACAATTGCAAATGAGTACGCCACAAGGTTTTATGGAGCGATACACCGATAATAGACCTATGTAGCAATAGTTTCAGAAGACCTGTTGGGTGGAAAGCTGTTGAAATTCTTCTTGGGAAAACTAACATTTCAACCGTAAAACACAGGGAAGAAGCATAATGATATGGCGCTTCTTTACTCTTAATAGATAAGGAAACACTTGTTAAAATCTATATAAAAATGACGACCTAGTATTTGGTCATTATGAAATTAAAGCTTCCAAAGATATTTTATAATGGTCATCACAAAGCCCAGAGTTCAACTCTATAGAAAATATGTGGACGCAATTAAAAACGCATCCAACAAAGAAACCTTAAGAATAAGGACAAGATGTAGATTACTGTGGGAGAGAATAGAGCAAAGCTTCTAGTAAAAAATCTACAAGTTCGTAAAAACTATTGTGAACTATTTATAGCTACAGTTGTTAATACAAGTACTACGACGATAGACTGATAAATATGTTCCCCTTGTTTATGTGAACCTAATTCTGTATTCAGTTTTGTAATGCTGTTGAAATCAATTGTATCGGGGTCCGAATAACTTATATTGTATTTTCGTATTTATATTTACTATATCGCCAAAATGAATCGAATAAATAATTAAAAACCCAAACCAATGACGTATATTTAAACATATTTTGAAAATAACATACCGATGTGTAGTTCTAATTAAAGATTAGAGTCAAGAAACAAACTAGTCACAATTGTTACAGTTTGTTCATAACAATGTTAAGACCAAATTTAACTTTATATTTTCCCGTCACACCCTGTAATACTCTTTCACGATGCCCTGTTTGCAGAGTTTTACCCCAACCTCGACATCTTTCAGTACTTAGTTATTTCCGTGATTCTGAAAAGATTTTGTAAACATCGAATCTAGGCAGAAATACCGAATTTTGCCTTTATTAAACTCCTTTTTTAGCTTAAAAGAAATTTCTAGGTTGAAATTCATAGGCTTCTTCGCTTAATGGAGTCGTTTGTATTAATCGAAACGCGGTGCTTTTTTAGTCCTCTTTTCAACGACGTGGTAGAATATATGCCAGGAGCATTTTTAGCTCTATTCTAAAGACAAGTGATTACAAAATTGATACTTAGCCGCAATAGTAATAATAATAATATGTATAGTTTGTGGCGCTCTTTACGACCACGGAACTTTACAGAGCACTTGTCTACTAACGAAGAAAATATTTGAGAAAGGTTGTAGCTTCAATTTTCCCTTAAGGATCCGAAGGGAGCAATGAAAAGAAGATTAAATGCTCTCTACGGCAAGATGAAGGGCGGTACATTATTCCCAGGCGTGTGACTGTTCGGACTCACATATGATTTGAACTGGCCGGCCGCTGGCCTCTATCTACTTGGCAGAGTAGACTATTTTACCTAATTAGGTTGTTGTTTTGAGAAGTATGCACGCGACTCTTATAAGTTACTATGTCGGTCCGTCGGCTGGTAACCATTTTACTTTTTAATGAGTTTTGGGAGCAATAACATCATAACTATTCGGCCGATTCTAAAGAAATTTGAAACCCTTACGTTGTTTTACATTTATTTTGAATGATATAATTGCCAATGTCCTCCTAATGTTAGTCCAGGAATTATTGAAAGTTTTGAAGGTCGTAAGGTCATGGGTGAGAATATTTGAGAGCACGCGACTTAGATCTGTTGACCCTGTTTATTCGCATTAACCGAATATGTCTTCCTTTTTTTCCATTTGCCTCATTTTTCGCAGAATTTTTAAGCGCATTGTGTTTTACTTTGTTGCAAAATAGTTTAATTAATGTTTTTAGTCTGACGATGAACCATGGGATTTAGAGGGTTTTGATATAAGACAGATGCCTCGATACCTTTTTCGTCCTTGAATTCTAATTAAAGCAAAACTATTTCGGGTCTGAATCAATTAAGGTCAAATTACAACAAATTAAGGAAATATCCAGATCGAAGCATTCCCAGGAAGGTTCTGCTGTAGCAAGGGTCATACCTCTGAAACTTGGAGGGACGGTATGCCCTCCTAGCCCCACATCCTGCAGATCTACACCCTCTCAGCCCCAATGTCTGTAGGAGAACATGGTTTTATTTATCTCTCGTTAGTTTCTCTTCATCTACCTTCACCCCACTTTCTTTACAAACATCTTACTAACTTCCTCCCTGATAAGGCCTCGTTGCTATTGCGCTATGAACTTAAGAAAGCAAAAAAAGATCCCAGGCATAACTTAGCACACCTAGGCCAATTAGATCTTCAAAACTGCTCCAAACAGTTGCGCAAACAATTCAAATTACGTTTACACGGCTGGCTTAAATATCCAATGGCAACTTCAGTATCACTGAAAGATTACACACGTTTTTAGCCACAAAGGAACAACCTTAATGAGTTTACTGCCGTGCCCTTTATGGTTCCAAAGTGGTAGTAATAAAGGACTGCTCTTCTCGTCGTAGAAGGAACCTTTATACAAAGGCCATAGAAACAGGCTAATCTTTGCAAATTACAGAAATCAAAGTTAATAATCGGCCAGCTGGAGACCCAAAGAATAAGAGTGTGTAAAGAATCACGTTGATTGGCAGAATCGGAATCCTTAACGAAAATAAGATTATAATCGTACAAATCCTCGCTAACCAAACCTGGATCCATCGTTTGATCTAAAATCGAATATTCGGTCTAAAGCGTGATTTAGACATGTTCCGAATACAGCCATTCTGATCTCTTTGATTTTGATCATGATGATCCAACAAGCAGTGATTCATTTATTACCGATGAGATTATAATGATCCTCCAGGATTGCTACCTTGGTTAAGGATGTTTGTTTATGGGATTTGCACCTACACCCAATCCGCGGATAGCCTCATTGGCCCCTCCGCCCCAAATAGTTCATCTATAAGGGCTGATGGACATGAGATACACCATCTAGAACAGGCGTCGGCAAACTTATTGGTCTTGCGTGCCAATTCCATTTTTAACAAAATAATTTGTGGTTTTGAGTGCCAAGCAACTATAATGCGCAATGTCTACATAATTTAAAAATATAGGTACGAAAAACGATCAGTCATTGATATGCTCCCAAATACGGTAAATAGACCATTAAAAGAAATATATTAATTCTTATCATTAGAAAATATGTAATTTTAATATATTCTTAATTTTTAATGTGATCCATGCCCTTGCTTAAAGGAGAGGAAAAAAAAAATTCGCGTGCCAAGGATAGATGCCTCACGTGCCAAGTTTGGCACGAAGGGCCAGAGTTTGCCGCCGCCTGATCTAGAACATCCTTCCAAATTACTATTCTTGGTGGAAATGATGTTGTTGGTTGTTTTTTTAAATATAACGAAATATCTGGTTATTCATAGGATTTTTCGATAGCCTAGCAGATAAATCGTTGAACTTCTAACGCCAAGGTACTGGGTTTAATGCCTAGGAAATGCGGACAGAAATTACACTTACTGCTCGCAGGGGACAGCCACCAGTACGCCGGAACTCCAGCCCCGTAAGTCATCGCACACATACCTGGCTAATCTCAAACTGTTGCCCTCCCCCTCCTCTTTTTCGCACACACATCCCTCTTCTGTCCTGGAGGCTGCCAAAGGAGTGTTTTAAGTTCACACACCAGAGACGTGGGACGGGTAGCCATCCATCGGGCCACCAAGGACCCCCCTGCTTGCATCGCTATCTCCAACAATAACCCACCACCAGTGCTCATGGGCTTGTCAGTGATCGTCATTCTGATCTTTTTGCACTGTTTTCATTCTCATGCTAACACAGGTTCCTAAGATATACTTACTATCCTACGTTACAGTATGGTACGGTAACATGCGGCCCGGTACGGTACGATATAGTACAATACGGTACCTTATGGTTTTCATTTCTTAAAAAAAAAAAAACAAGGTTGGAGTAACTCCACCATAGTTCTGAAATGAGAATCCTACAAGAGCGAAGGGAGAAGTCAAAATAAGCAAGTATTCTAAGCCCTAAGTCCCCAAAAAGACTCCTAAAAATACCTCTGTTTACAAGTGGGGAAAAAGAAGCGTAGTCAACATGATATAAATGAAGAAACAGGGAAAGAAAGAGAATTGAATAAAAGGGGGAAAATATAAAGTCAATAATGAGTGTTCATGAGATAGGGCAGGAAGGGGGTAAGGTTTTTTTTTATTGCGTCTACTGCCGACTGCCTATAAAGGCATAAGTTGCTGTATTTATCTCATTGCTTAATGTTAGGCTACGTTATAAAAAAAAACGAAAGAAGTAAAAAGTAAGAAGGAGGAATAAATACGGTCCGGCGTCAGTGGTAGGCCCGCATCCCACCGCACAAGAGGATGCGACCAACACCAAAGAGAGTCAAATGAAATGGAGCAGGATGGAGGTGGTAGAGCATAGAATTATAACATCGAGACTACCAGTCTTAGATCCTCTCGATAGCCATACTGTGAATTAGCTAGTATCGCCGAGATCGCTAAACTAGCGATTTCGGCAGCGAAAAAACGAAGATCTACTTGGGGATGGTAATTATGAATATTTGGATAATGTTTTAAGAAGGATGAATTAAAGGAAAGGGAACGAAGGCAAACTCTTTTAAAGTTTTGGATTAGAGTTCCGTAAAGAAAGTAGAGAATTGAGGTAAAGTGAATGTCTTTCACCTGTATATTTCCTTGCCAAATCGCTTTGTAGCAAGGAAAAACACTCGTCAGGCTTTGGCCCGGCATCCTCTTTGTTTTCAGTCTATCAGATGCCGTACGAGCCAGTTTCAGCGTTGCTTTCTGCCAAGTGTTGTCCATCTTTGGAATTCCTTGGACGAAGAGACTTGTGCATCGAATAGTGGAGATGCCTTCAAAAAGAAAGCTAATAAGATTTTGTGTTCATCATGAGCCATTATCCTGTTATTTGTTGTTTTTTTCTTGTTTGAATATTCTATATACAGTATATCTTGTTTTGTTTGAATGTTGCTATATACTGTTTTTCAATTTTTTTATTTAATTTTATTACTCAATTTAATTTAACTGAATCCATAGATGACTGGAAGCCTTGAGGTTCTTCTTTACCTATATTTTCCCAGTTTGTTCTTCTATCCCACTTCCCTTTCTTTTACCATCGTTCTTTCTTCGACGTTGCAGGTGTGCGGGGGATTGCTAATTGCAACCTATAGTGCTTTCACTCTTCCTGTTCTACCTGTCTCATCTTGTGCAATAATGATAAAAAGATCGAATGGGGCGTTGAAGTTAGGGTAAGCGATTTTTCAGAGGTTTAGCAATCTTTTTTGCCCATAGTTGGGCTAGTGTACTATTTCCGTTTAAATTAACAAAAAGATAGTCTTCCAATATTCCCCTCTATTTGCTGCCTGGACCTCTTCTGATTGAGTAACGGCCCGGCGTAAATAGAAACTATAAATTTATTCATAATTTTGCGTCCCAACAGAGCTTCGTAATCGATAAATTTAAAGAGAAGTAAAATTAATGGAAAATAAAGGGAAAATATGACCTCCATTTCCTCCATATTTAAACTGATCAATTTTTGAATAAAATTAAAGATGTCAAGTTCTCGAATACCTCTGTAAGGTAATTGTCGTCTGTATTTTTGTAATATACAAGTATTTAATACTGCGCATGATCCTTTAAGAAATATCTATTTAACTAAACTAGAAGATGGGTTGCCAGGGATCTGGCTACGTCATTATCCGGCAGAATTTGTTTTTACAGATGTGCTTGGGTTGTTTAGTGAAGCCTAATGCCTTTCAGTCACACGTGATATGTAGAGTATGTGGTAACATATGCCATAACAACATCAAACAATAGGAATATACACCATAACTCGTCAAGTTTGGCTAATATTCAGGTATACAAAGAGACGGTTTCACGTAAACATAAGTGAGGGGACTCGACGGCTATATCAAGGTCATTGTCTCATTTGGCCGTTGTGTTTCTTCATTTGAATTCTGTTTGCCTCGTGTACACAAGAGGAGGACTAAAAAAAATATAAAAAATACACAAAAACAGACGCTAAAATGTCAATGGATCCAATATGGATACCAGCCCAGCAGCCAAGGTTGTGTTTTTTTTTTAACTCTAGCCATCCTGTAAGGCAAGAAAAAACTAGAGTTCTAGAGTAATGAGGCACTTTTAAGTGGATATGACACGACCACTTCACGACCATTCCACGTAATGTTAAGCTGCAATGGAGCTCCAACTTCCTAACTCTTTCATGGGTTGCTAGCACAAGGGGGGGTATAAAATTCTCATAGCATTCATCAGCCTCCTTCCATTTTAAACTGGTGCCTCAGGACAGTTTCACAGAGAACGCGGCCCTACATAATTGGGGTAAGGTTGGCTGAGAGCAATGCAACAATAACAAACATCTCTGGCTATTTAATACACTTGGAGGCTTTATATAATAAAGAATTTGGGGGCCTCAGGATAAAATAAAGAAATAAATAGGTAAAACCATCAAATTACTTCGAGACGGATGTCATATAATTTTGATAGCTAAATGTACGAGGGGCGGTCAATAAGTCTTGCGAATCGGTAGGGCAAAACAGAGAAAGGGGGATGGCTGTTTGTGGGGGTGTAAGAACAAGTTATGACTAGTCAGGAACTATAGCCGCACGCATCTGCCTCTTATATTTAAGAAGCAGTAGCGGATCGCAGATCGTCAGTTACAAATTTTTCAACAATGGAGAAGGTTGAACACAGCGCAGTGATCAAATCTTTGACCAAGGAAAAGCAAGAATGTAAAAGAGATCCATGAACGCATGGTTGCAGTGTACACCGACACCGCCCCTTCCTATGCAACCATTGCTGGCTGGAATAGGGAGTTCCACCATGGTCGTGAGTTCATTGAAGATGACCCCCGTCCAGGACGCCCGTCGGACGTGACCAACGAGAACAATGTGGCCCGTGTGAAGAGGATGATCCTCGAATATCGACACGTAAAGGTCGAAGAAATCGAGAGAGAACTTGGAATATCACATGGAAGTGTTATCAACATCATCCACAACAATTTGGCAATGACCAAGGTCTGTGCCCGTTGGGTCCCTAGAAACTTCACGAAACCTCACGCCCCATGATCCACTTTAACGTCGTCAAAGTTTGGAGGAGCTGCTGCTCCTGAACAACCAAGACCCGGTGGGATTCGAGTCACGCATAGTGACAGGTGATAAAACGTGAGTCCATCACTGGGATCCAGAGACTAAGCTCGAAAGCATGGCCTGGAAGCACAGGGGCTCCCCGACCCCCATCAAGTTCCGGACCAAACCCTCAGCCGGGAAGATCATGGCCACCATCTTCTGGGATTCTGAGGGAGTGTTGATGGTGGACTATGTTCCTTGTCGAAGGAACATCACAGGCCAATATTACGCCGAGGAACTGGCTGGGTTGAAGAAGTGCATCTGTCAAGTTAACACGCGGTGTCCTGCTCCTCCACGACAATGCCCATGTCCTCAAGGCCAGAGTTGCACAAGCTGCCCTGCGGGAGTGCGGATTCGAGGAGCTCAACCATCCCCCCCCCTATAGTTCAGATCTGGCCCCTAGAAACTACTTTTTATACTGCCAGCTCAAGGTTGCACTGCGTGGATGCCGGTTTGGGGACGATGAAGATGTCCAGCTCGCCGTCAAGGAGTGGATTGAACAGCAGTCGGCAGATTTCTGGTTGTCGGGAATTCGAAGCCTCAGGGACAAGTGGCGCAAGTGCATTGAAGTCGAGGGTAGTTATATTGAAAAATAATAAAACACTTTTCCTCATATCGCGTTTCCTTATATCCGAATTGCATAACTTATTGACCGCCCCTCGTAACTTAATGGCCTAAATTTTAATGTATCAGTATATACACGATCGAAATTATCTCTTCCATACTAATGATGTTAAGGTAAATATCTTCTCTATTGTTATGAATATTTTCTTCCTGGTGCAGGACCATGTTCCTTTTTATCTAACAAAACCAGGAGGGGGATTCTAATAAGCAGCTTTTTCCTTAACTGTCCTGCATACTGTGGATGCCGAGAGCAAAACGGTAACTAAGTGAATAAATAAAAATAGGTCAATAAATTAATGAGGGATTTTATATTGAAGCTAGAATTTTAGGATGGGACAAAACAGAATGAATGCAAGAGACACGGTTTGTAGTGTTTTGCGTTAGATTATACAAGTGGGTGTTTTGTTAACACCTCTTGTGTTCGCTCTTAAAACTTCTCTTTCTACTTTAAATTAACGGAAAGTGAGCCAAATCGTGAAAGAAGAAATTATAAACTGACCCCACAAAGGATTTAGGTGATCAAAACAATGAATAAAGAGAGAGGGAAGGAAAATGCGAAAAACTATAAGGCAAGAATGAAGTCGAATTAATTACCGCCCATTCAACAAAGAGGCAATAAGAAGAAACCTTCAATTGAACCAAAATCGATTAAAACTAAATGAAATTTAAAAAAAATAGAACACTATTTGATTACACGGATTTACTATCAATAATAAATTGTAACAGGAAAAGAAACATCAATCTACAAATATAATAATTTCATTATTACATATTAAGATTTAGAGCACGCGGAGTACGCCATATCCTCAAATTTACATAAAATCTGACAGCCGAAGTCTAAATTCTGACCACGCTTCTACTTCAATCTTAATCTCATAATAACTTTCAACCAATTATTCCAACTTTTCTATGTCGAGTTCGACCTCAATCGTGAGGTAGGATTCTTCTAGATTTCTTATTTCCTTGTATTTAATCCCTTTCTTTATTGCATTAGCGGCACCGTCAAACCACTCCTGCGAATAATTCGTGATCAACACATCGTAGTTCCAGATTTTTGTTCCTGCCCTACTCGTGTCGATCCCGTGTAACGAAATTAAGATGATGTCCATATCAATTTTCCTGAATACATTTCCGTAAAGAGTCCTTTTTATCGTCCATCCGTTGGTTTATTAAGACATGACTAGTTTCGACGTTGAATCACTATTTACGAATATCCCTGTTCTTGAAACCTGTAACATAATATGTGATTCCTCTTTTTAACAACAATTGCACAGTTCTTGGTCTTAATAACCCTGATTTTTCTAGGCTGTTAAACTAGCCGTTGAAGACATAATATTTATATTTAACAATAGCCTTTATAAACAAAGGGATGGGATGGCAATGGGCTCACTTCTGGGTCCATCGTTTTAAAATGCCTTTCTGTATAAACTAGAACAGGACTGGATGTCCAATTGCACACAACGGTTCAAACTTATACTCTATAAAAGATACATCAACGATCGTTTCGGGTTTTTTTTAAATAAGAGTCATGCCTCCTAATTTCAAAACTACATAAATTCCCAGCATCAGAACATCAAATTTACACTGAAGCATGAAACTAACAACTCTCTTTCATTTTTGGACATCAAGATTACCCGGTCAGATAACAACATTTCCACTTCAGTATATAGAAAATCCACGACCACGCTGCTTGGCACAAATTATTTCTCATATTTACCAAACTGCTTCAAAATATCATCAGTAAGCTGCAGAATAAACCGTGCTTTTAGAATATGCTCTGATTTGAACTATTTTCATAGAGATGTCTTATCTCAAACAATTGTGTAAATTTAATTTTCTCCCAGCATCATTACTAGACAAATTAATTAAAAGTTTCCTAACTAAAATACACGTTATTCCTTTCGTTAAATTTAATGTACCAAAACAGAAAATGTACCTCAAAATACTCTATATAGGCTCACTGACCGACAAACTTATCTTAGAATTACGACAATTATTATCTAAACTTTATCAACAAATCAAATTTTACGGTATCCCAATTAATACTGCATCTTTTAAAACCTACTTGTCTCATAAGGAGAGCCTACCCTTATTACTAAGATCCTAGCTTGTTGATCTATTTATGTGTGAGAGTTACCAAACTCGCCACGTAAGTAAAACTACGCTACAATTGAAGCTGAGGATCTGCAAGCATAAAGTGTTTCTCACTATACAGACAGACACATTGCTAAACCGGAATCTCTTCAATAAGGAATCATTTGGATTCTTGCACCTTATCATCGTCACCTTCATATTTCCAGGTTTAGGGTTCTGCGGATAAATCCGTCGATCTCAACATTTTTGAATCAATATTTATTTAAATTTTAAATCCAGAATTAAATTAAAGGCAGTCTTCCACACCACTTTACATTTCCTAATTGAAATATTTTAATTTTAGTTTGATTTATAATTAATTTTTACCTAAAATTTATTAAAAATCCACTTAATAACCCTATAGTTAAAATGTTCAGTTATTTTAAATTACTATTATGTTTAGCTTTGTTTAAATTTTCTACCTTTTAAATCATTCGGTTCCTGTCCTTCTCTCAAGTTGGTAAGTGTTCATTCCTTTATTTTAATTCATTGCTTTGTTTTTTTAGTTTTTTATAATAATTGTAATGCTTTCTTTGTAATTTTTGCATTGATCTCTCTTTAATTGTTGGCATTATTTTCTCTAAAATTTACTAAACTTTAAACTTAGTCATTCATTAATTATATATATATTTCATTATACATTCAAAAGCTTGTTTGGCTGTCAATCATATTGTTTTGCTCCATTATAGGCCGAAGATGAATATAGTAGCTAATGGTCGAAACGTTCCAAATTATACATGTTGCGAATACTGGTTCTGGCTTTGATTTACAGCTAACTATATATATATTTATATATATATATATATATATATATATATATATATATATATATATATATATATATATATATATATATAATTATCCGTAACGTTTAGAAATTTCAAATTGCATAAAATCGAATACACTTTGTTTTATTATTACATTTTGATAGTTTAACCACTAAATTTAACAATAAAAGTTTTTACAATTATTTGTGCCGTTTTGTGTGATTCCTAACAAAATTGGATTCCTATCTTTGTCTCTTTCGGTTTTAGTGTGATTCCTACCTGAACAACTCCAACACAATCGAAGGCACTTTGTTATAAATATCTCTATTTTTATATAATACCTAAATGCTAAATCATGTATATCGAAGATATACATGATTTAGCACTTCCATTAATTTAGGCGCACAAATTTCTAATCATTATGTTGTGACGAAAAATAGAATAGGAGCCATATTGTCATTGATAGCTTGTTTAGAACCACAAAAAGAATGGGGTTAGGTTAGGATAAGTTAGTTCATTTTAGTTTGTTTTTAGGTTAGGTTAATTTTGGAGTATTGGTTTATTTATTTTTTTTAGAAAAAAATGTTAGTTTTTATATGCTGTTTTTCCGGCGGAAACGAACCAAACACGAATACTATTCTAGTTACACGCCGTGGCATAGCCTTCAGTAAAAGATGACTGCTCTTTGTGATGGCTGTGGCATAGCTTACTTGCCTTCTCGCGTGAATATTATAGTCGTTCCGAAGCTGTAATTGTTTGTTTTTTCAAATCCACGGCCTAATCCGAAAAGAACCTGTTTTTGAACCAAGCGGGACTAAGGCTGAATTAGATATACCGAGAAGAAGATGGTGATGACAGTTAAATTTGAAAAGTTGAAGACAGAAAACCCGGAAATGTTATTGATCGGAATAAATTTTTAAAAACTTAAAACTAAGCATGCTTAGATAACTTACTACTCCTAACCTTCTATATCGTAGTTAAATTAGCATCATCATTAAAGTGACTAGCCATCCCCCCCAGGCTCACTTAGATGAAGTTTGTTTTGGACTTTCAAAGGGAACAGATGCCGACTTATTTCTTGAAATGCAGACAGACATTTGTAATTTTTTTTCTGTAAGATTTCCATTTTTTCATTTCTTCTTCAAGTTTTCACGTTTCCAAATAAATAGTTGTTTATTTTTTAATTAAACTATTAAGTCTAACTTCGTCTTTTACTTAACTTTATTTGAACTAGTATTCAATTTTGCGAGCATGATGAGGCGGGATTCACGCTGAAATGAAATTTGATAAGTAGCAATTAAGCTAAAGCGGCATTTAATTATCTAACAAAAAATAATGCTAATTTGTATATTTTGGTAGAATTTAGAAATTCTATAGAAAATGATAAAAATGGCTATGCAAAAAAATATTCGTAACTTATAAATAATATAGATTTTTTTCGAGTTACATGTTTTAATCGTTAATTCTGTTTCGAGTCATGTCTACATTGTTCCTTAACATTCGCACCAAAGTATAATATCTTACGTGGCAATGCCGGCTTTGACAGCAGTTAGTCTGCCACAAGCAAGCACTGGGTAAAAATCTCATCAGACTTTCATCATCTCGAAGGTTAAAGAACATTCTTTACAAGTCAAAAGCTCAATTGTAAGAGAGTAAGAGGCTGGCAAAGGTTACACAAAGCTTTCTGAACAGTAGCATATGCTTGTAAACTCCGTGTTGTACATCATTCAGAAGTGGGGGAGGGAATGAACCATCAGTAACAAACCAAAACAGGTTCTCCGAGGAGAATAACGCATCGTGCGTGCTCAAAACCTTTATAATGGTGAAAAAAGATCTCAGAAAACAATGAAAGAATCTGTTGAAGAACTGACGTTAACCAGTGTCAGAGTCATTCAGCAGACAATGTGCAAAAGATCGCTAAGAGAAGAATTCTGCAAGTACCGGACAAGAATGGTTCCTCTACTGGCGAAGAAGAACGCTAAAGCCCGGGAAACGCTTGCCATATAGATTTTACACAAAGAATAATATTATTTCAACAAAATTCTAAGGTCAGGTGAAACAAAAAATAAAAATTATTCTTCAACAAGAGGAGAGGCTTTGCAACTCCTCCTTACAGGAGAGGTTGCGCTTCGCATGTTGTTTCCATGTGGTTTCCAGAACATATCTCCTAATAATTTACTCTTGGTCTATTTTTTTCAGCTCCATGCTTATTTTCTAGGCCTAAGGCAAAGAGAAAATGACGCCAATTCTTTTGATATACGGAAAAAAAACAATCCTCAGAGCTCTTTGTTTATCTAAATTCGCTTTTATATATGAAAATATATATAAATAAAAAAGTCATGACTTAATATTAATGGATTTTGTAAAATTCACGAATTGTATTTTTTGGGGTAATTCCAAAACATTTAATAACCATATTTATTTTGTTTAACTCTTAGAAATAATGTTTATAAAAGCTTCAAATCTACGAAAACCAGTGTTAATTTTAATAATTTTGGAAAATCTTTCTGAATGATCTTTTCCAATATTTTTTCTTTTAAAAACTCCAGTCATTGAATGATACCCATTCATTTCAAAAGGTTTCGTTTTTATTTTTTTTATTTTTAAATAAAATTACAATAACATACAAAGTCACACTTGAACATTTCTCTTTTTAAATTCACTGTTATAAAAGTTGCCTTCCTAAAATATAGTGTTAGGAAAAATTACACTAATTTTGTTAGTCGTTACCGAATACCGGTAGCCTACAAACAGAAAAACCTGCCAACGGTAGAGCATAGGGGAGGTAGCATAATAATTTAGGGCTGCTTTTCATCGGCAGGTACAGGAGACCTTCCCACCTTAGGTGGAACGATGAACTCAGGGGATTATTGCAAAATTTTAGAAAAGCTTCTTAATTGTTCCACAAGAAAACTCAAGATAGTTAGACGTTGTGTGTTTCAGCACGATAAGGACCCTAAGCAAACGTCAAGGCAATCCTCTGAGAGTAAATCGGCATCGTATTAATATTCTTTGAGTAGCCTAGCCAATCCTCAGACTTGAATCCCACATAACATCTTTGTAAATAGTTGAAAATTAAAGTTGGAGAAAGAAAGCCCGCCAATCTTTCGGATTCGAAGAATTGGGGAAAAATTAGGAACGAAAATTGTTTTATCCTACATGAGACGTTTGGAAGGTGTTCTGCCCATAAATGGGCAGGGCACAAATTTAACTTTATCTCTCATGTCACGTTATGAAATTTTGTTTTAAAATTTGTTCTGAACATGTATCTTTTGTTTCTAGGATTATACTTTATAATAGTGTTGAAAGTTTTTATTATATCGTTACATATTTATATGTATTTTATTTATTACAAGTTTCATGGTTTTCTGATGATCATAAATGTAATGAATTTCATAAAATAATTTTTTCTGCCATATTCCGGATAATTATTTGACCCACTGTATATATATATATATATATATATATATATATATATATATATATATATATATATGTTAAGAAACGTATGCCCACCAGTAAGAGCGAGGGCCTTATATCTAAATATACCGGAACCTAGCCCTTGCTCGACGAAATTCACTGACAGTAAAGTCATTCGAGCGGCGCTTATAGCACATGTAGGCATATTTGTTCTGCTTGAAGTCCGTCTCTCCCTCGTCTAACCACCTTCGAAGCGGTTGGCGTGCAAAACGACCAGATGTTTTAGGAAGAGATGTTAGGCCTACGATGATGATTTTAGCGAAAAAAAACCTCAACGGCATCATCCACTAATCCAATCGACTCGGTCGGAACAGTAAAATCAGTCATTTCCTGAAATTCAGACTACCATGTCCGTTAAAAGCACCACTGTGCCGGTTTTTCAGGCGACAGCGGCCCAAAAAAATGATAGTTAAATGAAAAAGTTTTCACTACCATGGAGGCCATCGACCACCTCACACCCAAATTCAGCTGTTCATATGGAGAGCACAGGGATAGATCAAGGGATATAAAGGATGTCATTCTCGGTAAGTGATGCGTAAATTCATCTATATTTCGGAAATCTATCTTTCCTGGTCAATCAATCAGCAAGGACCATAACACTGGGAGTGATCGAGTGGTAAATGTTCAAATTCCATGGCACTAGAAAGTGTCTTGGTAACTGTGCTTCGACGCGGCGGAAATTCACCTAGTCGAATTCAGCTGACGGTGGAATGTACGAAGGAATAACAGTAAAGAAAAGACACATCATGCTGTGTATGAATCGAACATCCTCCTGCCCATCCCCCATCCTGTGCTAGTGGGCTCCCAAAACCCTTATACCCAGAAACGGTGGATAGAAGGCAATCTACCAGAATGGTCTTTTGAAAAAACGCTAACCTGGACGGGAAAATAGGAGCCTATGCAGCTCCTGCCAGTTGAATCAGAATTTACGGCAATTCTATTGAAGAGATATGCCCTCCAGGCATCTTCTTAGAAAAGAAGCTCACCCAGCCATCCAGTCCAGCCTTGGCTGGGGGCGTAGTAGCCGAAGTTTCTTTGGTGCTGTTCTTCTTTTTATGAGGAAGCTTTAGGAAACTTTCTATAGATAAGCTTTAGGAAAGTCGGAAGACGGCCTTACGACTACCCGAAAAGGTGTTGACTGCAGGTGATATAACAACTCGGTATAGTTGCATGGCCATTTCGCCTTTGTGAAACGGTGACTTCAAGGGAAGGGTGGAGCGCTGGTTTTAGCCGAAGCTTGTGCCGCCAGCTCTACCAAGGAAGCGCCTGGGGTGAGTAGAACCCTCAGAATGGTTTCGAATCGGCACTGGAAACTACTATGCTCGTAGGCAAAAATGGATCAGGAGCAGATGGTGTGACTTTTAAAATTAAGGCATAAGACGTCCGTGCATGCCAGGACCAAGTGCTTAGACTCGCAAAATGAGAGACGATCCATAGCCTGAACGGCCAGGATTTCCTTCTTCATTAGGTATGCACCATATTGCTTTAAAGAAGCCTGGGGGAGCTCTTCGAAAATGACACAGTTTGCCATATACAATATAGACATGTACGGCCTTAGAACAACTTACACAGAGCTCGTGTAAACCCGACATTGCACGGCTACACGAGCGATTCGTATGACCAAAGCGGTGGCAATAGTCGCATCTACAGGGCGGTACTCGTAGCATAAATGCTTTCACGCGCTAGCGATATTAACTGGCATTCTCAGACACAGGAACCCTTCACCGTCCAATGTGACGGAGATTGTATGGGTGGGTTTAGAGGCTTCGCCCTGTTTTCTCATCAAAAGTTTGACTTTGACCGCTCCATGGTAGAGTGCGGCGCCAGACTCATTGACAATCCATTGTGATCAGAATGGCACTAATTATTGGCTGCTTCGGAGGGATCCTACGCATTCGACAAAATGTTCCCGTCGGGAACGGCTCACCTCCGGGTTTCCACCAATCGAGCTAGCTAATACTCAACCTTGATTCATCATGTTGCCCTCGGCCATATCTGCCGCCATTAGATCGAAAACCCAGAAAGCATTTAAAGCCAGACGGCTCGATTGTTTTTAATTTTAAGATCCCATCTGGCAAAGACCTGCTTGGGTAAAATCCGCTGTAACCACGTTACAGCCAAATACTAGGAACATTGATAAATTAAAAAAAACATACAAAAACAGAATAACAAAGATAGAAACAACAACAAAACAAAAATAAAAACAAAGTAGCAAGAAAAAAACACAAAAAAAGCAAGAAGAATAATGGAACACGATTTGGCTTCGGTGGGAGGCCCGCCTCCTCCCCGGCGTAGGAAAATGCGACCGACAACAAAGAGAGTCAAATAAAATTGAGGATGTTAGCCTCCTCCGAAAAGTCACATATGTTTATGAGCATGAACCAGCCCCGAGTACAAGGGACAAGCGGGAGCGACCCGCTCATCCTGGTACCGGGAGAGGTAACGTGCGCGAAGATCACCCAGACTGGTTTGTACATTCAGCAAGAATGTGCCGAACACTCTGAGCGACAACGCAGGCGTCGATATAGAGTGCAGGCGAGCGCTCCATTAAAATTCGATGCTTCCTGCAAGTGTGTCCAGTTTGGAAACGACAAAAAGCAACCTGAATCCGTCGCAAAATTAGGTCCATGGGAACTGTCGCAGCGTAATGGCACGTAACTTTAAGTTCCCCTCTACCGTTTCTCACATTTTTTGCCAAGCTGCCCGGGGGCTTCCCATATTTCTGCCATGAGGAAGAGCAAAACGCTCGTCTGGTCGCTATGTCCTTGCGAACTCTTTGCCGCCATCATCAGCGCGACATTTCACGCAATTCCTACATGTCCAGGAACACAGCAGAAAATAATCTCGACATCCGCCCGGCTCGCCAAAGCCGTGGCGTCACGGATATCGCCAACCAGGCGATGCGGAGATTCTAATGCCCCGACAGCACTCAGGGCGCTTTGTGAGTCGCTATAAATCACAATCCGGTCTCCAAACTGGGCACGTCGCCTTATCTCCCGTACTGAGCGGTGTATTGCACCAGCTCGGCCGTGAAGCCAGAGGCAGCGCTGAGTTCAAGAAGAGGAGATACGGCGTGGAAACCGATCCCTTCTTGGGACTTGGAGCCATCCGTATACACTGGCATGGTTCCAGCATTACACGAAGTGTGCTCCAAAAAGGTCGAACGCAATACTACCGGCGTTGTAGAAGCTTTTGGAGTATAGGCGGGGTGAGAAATATTAAAAGGTGGTACCCTCCAGGGTGGCATTCTAGACAGAACCAGGGTTACCACCGACTCGAGAGCTATATCGAGATTTTGAAGGAGTTTTCTAGCCCTAAACCCGAAGGGCTTAGGGTATGACTGGCGTATCTCGGTGGCCTAGGCACTATCGAGCTCAGCTGGGGATGCAGTGTGACGGTCTCGGAGACAACGCATTCATTGCAATAAGGTGCGAGCGAGTGCTCCATCAAATGTCGGTGCCTCCCGTGAAAGTGCTCGATTCCAAGATGACAAAAAGTGAGCTGAAGCCGTTGTGGCATTTACTCAGTCCATGGCATCACTCTCGGTGTAATAGCACGCAACTTTAAGTTTCCCTCTGCCTTCTCACAAGTTATCTGTCAAGAGGCTTGTAGTACTGTCCTGATTCTTGCCATGTAGATTGTGTGAGGAAGAGCCAAGCGCTGGGCTGGTCTCCCAGTCCTCCCGGCCTCTTCTCCGCCCTCATTTACGCGCTCTTTCCCCGCTTTTTCCACACATCCAGGAACCCAGCAGAAGATAATCTTGACATCCGCTTTGCTCGGGACAACTATGACGTCAGAGATACCGCGACTAAAGCTCATAAGAGGACGAAAGTACGCCGGGCAACCAAAAGCTCTGTGGATAGAAGAACAATTTTGAAAATGGGTCTGAGGGTATCTAATAAAGAGAAGTAGAGATAGTTGGTCTACTACCGAGTAGAGTGGGTGATTACCTATTATTATCATACCTTGGTGCTAGTTGATCCCAGGATAGCATGCAGTCTACCAAGGCACCATGGCTACAGGACCGAACTCTCGAACAGGTGTAAACACTCCTCCCGGATAAAGTGAGGATATAAAAAGCTAAGAGGATATCTGTAATAATAATAATAAATTATCATAATAATATTATTAAAAAATGCTAAATAATAATAATAAGTGCTACTAATAATTACTAGTGATAATAAATAATTATGCCTAATAATAATTAATAATGATTAATAATAATATGTAATAATAAATACTAATAATTAATATAAATCATACTAAATAATAATAAATAATTATAAGAATAATAACAATAATAATGCTAATAATAAGAACTAATAATAATTTTAGTAAAAAGGTAGGAGTAGTGCTCCGTGAGGCCGAGGATAAGCGCATCAACACCTTTCCAAGGCCCCATCATAGAGTTTAAATCAACCCAGTGAGAGGACCTCCCTAAATTGCACTCAGGCTGGGTGAATGTTCAGCTTCTCAGGCTACCAAGTGCAACAGGCTACACAAGGCACCGCCCTCCGGTAGGCCGGTCTTTTGGGTCTCTGTGTCGTGATCCATGGGGTCCATTGACAGCAGAAGAACGGGCCAACGAAAAGGTAGAGGGTGAATTGAAGGACGATGCAGGGTGAAAGAGAGTTAGTCCAGAAGGCGAGGTAAGGGTTAGCGGAGGAAGAAAAGGCCGGCTTTCCTGAGACTGGACGGGGCGCTTAGTCCCGTCAGAAATACATATCGCCATGTCCTTACGAGGGTGCACCCCTTAAGAAAACCAAAGAATAAATAGGAGTTGTGGACGGTCTATATGATGGAATGGAGCGAAATTTCGAGTAAAGCCTGAAACAAGTTAATAAAAACTATGACAACATTTTAAAAGCCGCAAATTCTAACAAAGATGTTGCGACCAAATATTAAATATTATTTTTCCTGTGTATTTGTAATGTTGCGAAAATATAGTTTTCCGTGTTCCGATACATTCAAGATTGTTTTTCTGTCTAATACTTAGAAAATATATACACATTTACAATAACATAAATTATTAAAAAAATAATAGAGCAGATAGTTAAAAGGTCTATACGAGTGGCGTTATTTAATCTGCTCCTTACTTTATTACTTCGTATTAAAAAAAAATTCTTTCTTCTTTCAACTCCTCAGTTCCACACTAATATCTGTCCTTTTGCCCATATTTAAAGGCCCAAGCAGCTTTCAATCCATATACATTTCCATACGTCCCAAGTATGAAATATATTTTAGTTCAAGGTTCCCATTGGATTCCCCTTCCACCTCCTAAGGTAAATTTAGTTTCAAGCAGAAGCCAATTGGACGCAACCCTGAAGAGGACGCTACTGCCGAATTCAGTTACTATAACTTCAAGAGGATGGCCCCGTGGGACGCTTCTCATCCACGTGAGGTGATTCGAATCAATAGACCAAACCAGAGTCCCCAAATAGAAAGTGTTGCAAGGCATCTCTTGGAGTAGATCGGCTACGAAGGAATTTTCTCTTTGCTTCTTAACCAATTTTTATGTGCTCTCTCCTGGCAGCCACTCTCTTTGAAGTAGAGACAAAGATGAAAAAAATAAACACTTTTTAGCGGGATTTAAAATATTAAACAAAGTCATATACTGAAAATATCTTTGTAAATAAAGTGGTGAAGTAAGAGCAAGTGAAAATATTTGAAAAAGAAAGCTCGAGTAAAAAGAGACGGGTGCTAGTGAGAGCGATGGCACGCAACTCTCTTATATCCGCAAGTAATTTGAAATAAAGACAGAGATCCTTACAAAGGCAATAAAAGAAAAGATAAGGGCAAAGTCCTTTCAATAAGACCTTGGATTTTGGCATTGATTTGCTTCGCGCATTTGGCATCTCTGACTCTTTTCATAGCTCCTTACTGCCAATTAAATCATATTCGGCCTTTAGCACATTTTTCTCTATTAAAAGAAGTCTCACCTTTGTTTCTTTCTTTTAACCGTAGTCGGAGGAGAACAGGGGCCAGTACTTTTGGACAGAAGGTAAGTAATCACATCAAAGGGGGAAAGTAACAATATAGTAGGAAGTAACGATAAAAGGTGAAAAAGTACTGATAAAGTAGGAAAGTAACTATATATATGGAAAAGTAATGATAAAGGAGTAAAAGTAAAGAAAAATGTGGAAAATTAACGATACAGCGAGAAATGTAACGACAAAGGGAAGAGTAACGATAAAGGGAAAATTAATGATAAAGAGAAGTAACGATAAAGGAGTAAAACAACGATAAAAGGAAAAATAAAGATTAAAGTTGAAAGTCATGAGAGAGTAAAGTAACGATGAAGAGGGGAAAAGAATGATAAAGGTGGAGATAACGATAAAGTTGGAAATTAACAATAAAGTGGGGAAATAATGGTAGATAGGGAGAGTAATGGTAAATGAGGGAAAGTAACGATAAAGGGTGAAAGTAAGATAAAAGGGGGAAAAGGAGTTGAAAGGGCAAAATGTATTTTCTGTTAGGTGGTGTGATGCAAAATAGGCCTCCAATTTTTCTCGGCTCGTAATTTAATGATTCAGAATCGAGGCTTCCTTAGAGACAGCTGGAGTCTGTCAATGGTTAATTACTGGATGAAGTCAATAACCTCAATTAGGTTGTATTGATCATTATTTTCCTCAAAGATCTTTAATGAAAACGATGAAGATGGTGGAGATGAAGATGCGTAAAAGATATATAGACTGCAGAGCCTTCTGCAAGCATTGGGGTCGGAAAGGCAGTGTGTGGGTGCTGAAGCCGGGAGGGGGTGGTTATTGAATAAATAGAAATAAAAAATAAAAATGACAAATCAGAAAGAACGTAAAATAATTCTACCTTTAAAAGGGAAATGATTTCCGGAGAGTTGCGAGCTCCTGCTTTGATCGAGCCAAGTACAGCCCATCTTAGATGAGTTGGGTGTCTAATTTACGCTTATTATCACTTCCCCAACTTTACCACATTTTTAAAAAACCTCTCCTCACAAACTCACTGACAAAGAGAGATGCCCTCCTTAGTCTGAACCAGAGAATTTCTCAAAGGAATTGGTCAACTTAGTTGAAGTGAGAATAGTGGGCAGATATATAGCTGGCATAGACTAATTAGAAAGGTAGGAATGGTAGGGTATGCATTTCTCTCCTAACACAGCCATTGTTCTACGACAAAGACATGTGCCCCTCAGGAAAAATGAAGAAAACCAAAAGTTTAATTGGTAAGCTCTATCAAGCGCAAAGTGGCTCCTCATATCAATGGGCTGATATGTGCCGTGGCTCTGGCTAGAGGAAATCCTCATTAAGATGAAGAGTTAATGAACATAATTGCCTCCTATTTCTTTCTCGGGCGTCGGACCAGGCCATAGTGATGTGATACGACACGGTTTTATTGCCTTTGGTGTCTCGGACCAAACCAATAACACGGGATGGTGATACGACACGGTTTTTATGTCAATGGTGTCTCGGACCGGATATATAACACGGGATGGTGATACGACACGGTTTTTATTTCCAAAAGTATCGAGGACCACACCAAGAACCCAAGATGGCGTCATGACACGGCGGTCTTTATTGCCTTTGGTGTGTCGGACCAGACCAAGAACAAAAGAAGGTCCTTACTACCGATTTCGCCGTTTGAAGTTAATTCGCTTCGGTTTGTCTGGGGATCATTTTTGCCATTGACTCGCACCATCTAAAGGCAATTTGAGTTTGGAACTAGTGATTAACGAGCGACCATATCCACAGTTATCACAGCTCCAAACTCAATTCAACCCTAATCACGACTCACATTCACTTATTACCCACACCAAATGTTGCCTAACTTATCTCGACGCGAAATTTCATGTTATCTATCGCCTAAACTCTAGCACCATGAAGTCAATACAAGTGACGATTATTTAGTGGTAATTTAAACAGTGTAACAATTGTCAAATTTGTTCAAAGATGTTTTGAGGCTCTAAAAGGGTTTGAAGACGGTTAATAGATTTCCAGTGTACGGTCATCAAAAGAACAATTTAGGTAAATTCTCTTTGTTTAAGATTCTATGCATCAGAATAAAACCTATTTGATTCACTTAGCCTTTGATGTCACTCGTAAACGAAGAGAAAAAAAGCTTTGCCTTTCCCTTGTTTGTAAGGGAAGTTTGAAGTTCGCTATCCCCTGGTGAGAAGAACCTGATATCTAGTTTTTATAGTATATTCTCGCTACGACCTATGCAAAATGTTATCGTCTCTGGCTCCGCGTACCTCTCATGATGGGACAAATTATGGCCTTAGAACTTTATGTTCCCACAAAAGGGGAGGATTCATCGCTAGGAGTGGATCTCGCTCTCCTAAAGAGCCTTCCAGTCACTCCAGCGAGGATGGGTCCTCTTTGCTATCATTTCGGCTTCTTCCATTTTATTGGACTATTTGGTATTAGTGGCATACTAGCACGCCTAAGGGATGGGGGGTGCTTCCTGCTTCCTCCTTCTCGCTTTTTTGCTTGTTTTGATTTTGTTGGTCATTTTTATCGTTTGGTTTTCTGTTTGCTTGTTTAGGTTTGATTGTTTTTGAGGTGGGATTTGTTTGTTTTTTTTCTTTCAATTGTGCGTAGCATTATGTTTATGCCATTGTAGGCAATCGCTAACAAAAAATTGTTATGAAGCCTACAAGTAGCAAATTAAATTTTAGTCCCGATAGGTATTTTCGTTTATCGGATTAACCGTATTTTCTTTATTATTTACCCATTTTTTTCCATTTATCAAACTATCTTAATCCTGTAAAAATGTAAATAAAACTCGTTTAGGTTATGACTATACTGATTAATCCCAACGACCTATTTTAGTGGTTACGTCAACCTTTGGTGGTAACTCTTGACACTGAGATATGGTTAAAATGGTTGATAATGGTAAAAAGGTTAAAGATTATTGTAGGTAACTAATACTGAGAAATACACTTCCATAGACGCCCATTATCAAAGGAATTTTCCCTTATCGACAGGGAAGAATTATCTTTGCTGTTTATTTACTCTATTTTTACTGATTCAGAATGAAAATGAAACATCGTAATCCAACAAAGAAGAAAAAAAGTGAACGTAAAGAGAAGGGACAAAAGGGAAGTATAAAGAGAAGGAAGAAAAGGAAAGAATAAAGAGTAAAAAACACATAAATAGGAATAAAGTTAGCACTATAAATTTTGGAGTTAAAGAGCAAACAAGCCCCTACTGAGATGTTCGTAGCACAAGTCAATTGTCCTCGCTAGTGCGAACTTGTACTTTCTCATATGTGAATGGTAACGAATGAAAGCAAGCCGCATGTGCTTCGAGAGAGAATAAATCCTTTTAAATAAACGCTCGTATCACGGTTAAATTGTGTTCGTAGTTATGAAAACACACTTTCCCCTTTTATTAAGGAGGCCATGAAGTTGAAGGACCACCTCGCTTCCGCGGATTGGCTCAGAGGTGACAAACGTTCGGTGGCTTATCTAACCAGAGACCTTGGTTTGGGTGGCCCAGATTTAGGTTAACCCTCTATGACCCATTGGCGTTCCTCAGCGACATTAGATTTCATAAAGCTTAATTACTTTATTCACAATGTTTCGTTCAATAGCTGCGTGAAATTAGATAGTAAATATGTAACTAAGAAACTTTATCTGAACAATAATTTGTGAAATGTTTCATTCAAGCGCCTTTATACCAGTTGCCCAATAGCAGTTATTTCTAAAAAATAACTTGGGTCATAGAGGGTTAAGGAAAAAAATATCCTTTAAAAACCTTAAATATTAATTAAAACATAACACAGCATTCACTTCTTCATCGTCTACCAAACCCCCCCAAACAATCATTGTACCAACAGGGTCAACAAACCGAATTTATTCTGACTTATGACCTTACGACCTTCAAAACTTTCAATAATTCCCGGGCTAACCTTGGGAGGACATTGACAATTATATCATTTGAAAGAAAATTTAAAACAACACAAGGGTTTCAAAGTTTGTTAGAAACGACCAAATAGTTATGTTGTTATTGAATAAAATCTGTTTGAAAATTAAAATGACTAACCATCCACCCGTCAACCTACGGACCGACATAGTAACTTATAGAGTCGCGTGCACACGCGACTAAAAAAACAAGAATGAAACATTTCGCAATAGCGAAAATAGAAGTATCATAAATTAATCCAGGTAGCAGCAGCAGCAGTAGTAGTAGTAGTAGCAGTAGCAGTAGCAGTAATATAAGTAGTAGTCACAGCAGTAATAACAACAGTAGTAATAGCAGTAGTAGTAGTAGTAGCAGCAGCACTAGTAATAGTAGCAGGGGTAGTAATAGCAGCAGTAGTAATAGTAGTAGTAGCATTAGCACTAGTAATAGTAGAAACAGTAGTAGTAAAAGTAGTATTAGCAGCAGCAGCAGCAGCAGTAGTAGTAGTAGTAGTATAACAGTAGAGGTAGTAGTAGTATCAGTCGTAGTGTTAGTATCAGTAGCAGTAGTAGTATTATTAGTAGCATTAATAGAAGCAGTTGCATTACTACCAGCAGTAGTAGTAATAGTAGCAGTAGTAGTAGTATTAGTAGCATTAATAGAAGTAGTTGCATTACTACCAGCAGTAGTAGTAATTGTAGCAGTAGAGGTAGCAGCAGCAGTATAATAGTAGCAGTAGTAGTAACAGTAGCAGTAGTAGCATCAGTAGTAGTAGTAGCAGAAGCATCAGTAGTAGTATTACCAGTAGTAATATCAGTAAAATTAGTAGTAGTAACAGTAACAGAAGTAGTAGCAGTAGTGCCACTAGTAGCAGTAGTACCAGCAGTAGTAGTAATTTTAGCAGTAGTAGTAATTTTAGCAATAGTAGTAATTTTAGAAATAGTAGTAGTAGTGGTAGTAGTAGCAGCAGTAGTAGTAGCAGCTGTGGTAATAGCAACAGTAATAATAGTAGTATTAGCAGTAGTAATAGCAGCAGTAGTAATAATAATAGTATTAGCAGTAGTAATAGCAGCAGTATTAATAATATCAGCAGTAGTAGTAATAGCGGCAGTAGTAGTAATAGCAGCAGTAGTATTAATAACAGTAGCAAAAATAGTAGCAGTAGCAATAATTGTAGCAGTAGCTATAATAGTAGCAGTAGCAATAATAGTAGCAGTAGCAATATTGTAGTAACACTAGTAGTAGTAGTAGCAGCAGTAGTAGTAGAAATAATAGTAGTTACAGTAGTAATAGTAGAGTAGTAGCATTAGTCGTAGTAAATGTAACAGTAGTAATAGTACGTGTAGTAAAAAATAAATTTGAACAACTTTCCGCAAGATTTCGAATGAGTTAAGAAACTGATGAGATTAGGTGAAGTGAAAACATCGGAATGTTTTGCCTCTTTGGACCGAGGGGTCACGCAACTCTCAAGTCTGCCAAAAGTGTGTGTCGGGGCAGAGTTTCCTGCAAGGTTTGACTCATTTGGATCAAGACAAGAGCTGAACTCTATCAAGCGTTGAATGGAGTTTGGGCAAACAAATACCTGCCCGATTAGTCTAGAGGAGACTACCTGGCGCACTTCTCTCCCGAACGGGCCTAACTTTCGCTATTTAGCCAAACCACGTTTTGGGAGGAACGAGAGAAATATAATTACCATTTTGTTCAGAGGGTCAAAGTCTTCTTCTTTTTTTTAATGGAATTTGATTTCTCTCCATTAAATTCTGTTGTTAGATTTTCCCGTTGGAAATGGTTAGGTCATGTTTATAGAAAGCAGGGCATAGTTCGGGATAAACCAGGGTTGGTGGCCCCTGGTAGATGCGGTAGAGGTAGGCCCAGGGAGGCTTGGATAAGGACTATGAAGCGGGAAGCAGATGATTGTTGGGAAGATCTTGGCGCATTAGCTCAAGATAGAGCGTGGTGGCGTGAGTTCATTTAGGCGTGAGTTCATTTAGGCCCTATGCATCTCCGTGGGTGCCACAGGAAATGATTGATTGATTGATTGATTGTTTTTTCATTCGTATCTAATCATGATTTTCCAAATTCCTTTTCAGCCGATCTCGTGTTTGAGTCTACCACATGAAATGTTGCCTTTCGGTACGTTCCCTCATAACTGAAGAACAATAATGGAGATTATTTTGATTAAATAAATTTGTAAAATCTCATTTATAATTATTTTGTTAATAAAACTGAATTCAGTAATCATTATGTAAGCGCAAGTTCTATTACATAGTGTTTAAAGCTAAATGAATGATGATGTTTGCTACTAAAATGACCCTTGTGTCTCTAGTGAGGGAAGATCAAATTTCCTTAATCCTTTTTAAGATGAAGTACCTCATTTACCTTCAAGAGTTTTTTTGTTAATGAAAACAAAGCGTTCGGAATTCTTGTTTCCAGTGGCTATTTAACATCTTTCGTTTCATTTTGTTAACTGATATTGATGTTAAAGACTCGAACACGAGATCGGCTTAAAGGAATTTTGGAAATCATGATTAGATATGTATTTAAATTATTTTAACGAATGTGCATAGAATTTGCAGGATTTTCAATTATTTGTTTGCTTTTAAGTTATACATTCAAGGTTTTTAATAATAACTTCAATCATGATTAAATGTGAAAAAGAATGACAAAAATTTACATTTAAATAAATGAGCTGCCATACGCACCTAAAAAAGAAAAAATCGGGAGTAATTAATATCAAAAAGAAACTAAAAATTCGGATGGTTTCTAATAAGTCGAAAGTAAAGAAAAACTAAGACAAATTATAATGTTAGGAGAACCAATCAGAGTAGTTAGCCACTGAAATAAAAATCCTTTTAATGTAAAAATATTTATTACAAAATATATAGAAAGGGCTTGTTTACATGTCCTTGATAACTGGTGTGTTAGTCTTCTTATCCCTGCCATCACTCTCATGTCCAGAATACCTGTGCGAAAGTCAGGATAGTATGTAAATGGCTATATTGTAACTAAGTTTAAATAAGAAACTCAATAGAAACAATAGCAAATCCAGATAACAGTCCCAAAAACAATTTAGAGACAGGAAGTAAAGAGTAAAGTTGAATGAGAGTTATCCAGAAACAACCACTTTACCGGAAGCTCTAAAGCACCAAATTCCCGTCAGTGAAGATTTTAGAAACCCAAAAAGTACGAGCGACAGAGTAAACAGAATTAGATGTCCGAACAAACAAAGGACACTTGTATGAGACTCATTCAAGAAAGAGGGAAAATAATGGTGTGATGCACAATATCTTATCCAATATTAATTTCTAACAGCCAATTTTCATCTTATTATTTGGATGGGGGGGGGAGCAAAGGCCCAGAATTTTAGAGATGGGGCATCCCAAAGTTTTTTTCGACGCTAATATAACTTAACCTAACCGGTGGCGCGCAGTCAATGGAAGCAATGCTTTCCCTATTTACGAAGAAAAGAAAAATAAATTACACCCCAACAATTAATATGACAGCAGAATCAATTTTATTTTCCCATTTATGCTTGCCTATACTTGTATACGCCATACGGTACCGTTCACATATAAACGAATTGGCGTTACACCTTGATGAGCTCGACTGCAATTCAGGAAATGCACCCTTTTCGTTAAGATTTCTACTCTTTTTTTTCTTAATTTCAATAATAGTTCTGATTTTTGGTGCTTTGGAATGAATAGTTTCAAAGATGTTTTGCTTTTCTTAGCAATAATATAGTCATATTAGAGTTTTATGATTTTTATCTAGATATTTCATTGCCGTCTTAGATTAAAAAAACAACTTATTTGCATAGGTGGGGGCGATAACGAAAAAATGTATCACGATAACCGATAAATCGATAACGATAACCTTATCGGCGATAACGGATAATCGATAACTGGCTATAAATTTATCGCCCCATAAGATGATAACCGATAAATCGATAAATCCAAAATTATAATACAATATTGGTTATTGACTATATATAGCGTTATTTTATAATACAATAGTAAGAATATTTGAATACTGTTTCTTAGTTTCTTACCTGGTGAGGCTCTCCTTCTATAATAATTTATGTTTGATTTCATTGTCATTTTCATTAATTTATATATTTCAATGATCATTAATTTAAAGATAAAATATTCAGTAATTTTCTAGAGAATGATAATTTTGCTTGGCTAAACTTTGATGTTAACCAGGTGTTACATTTTTCACTAAAATTTAATATCGCGCGACTCATGACAAATGCCCGGCGCAAAAGAAAAAGCGTCGGCTCTCTCAAAAGGGTCAACATCAACGTATTGTTAACAAAAGGCCTTCTGGACGTCTTTTTCAGTAAATGCATTGTTACAAGAGAAAATTAATGATAGCTTACCCAAAATACTAAACAAGAGGAATAAGCTACTTCAGACGGCAACGATATTCTCTGGAACCAAATATCATAAATCCCTGGAAAATGAATTAGTCCTTTTCTCAAGGTAAGCCAATCATTTATCATTCTCTTTGCCCATATTATGTTTAACTCATTAATAGTTCTTATACTTCATCTCTTCATAGGTTTTGAGGATCCTCCTCCCATCTCGGACCTACCTATTTCTACCTCCAAGGCACGCGCGGCTCGCCCCTGTACTAAACTGGAACCAAAACCTGAAATTATCGATTATCGCTAGTTTGAACCAAAAGTATCGGCGATACCGATGAATCAATAACGCGAAAAAAAAATATCGAATAACCGATAACGCCCACCTATGCTTATTTGTATACTGAAAAGGAAGCAAATTCTTTAGCTTTGCAGTCATCAGCTTGCATCTGGCAACTCTGCGTGCTTGCCAGAATCTATGAAAATGCAACAAAATGTCTAAGAGACATTGACGTAACTATTATCATGCTCTGAAGCTTAAACAATTTTTTAGGTTATACAGGGTGTCCACAAAGTCTGGTTACATCGGAATTTTAATATTTTATTTATTTATGTTATTTTTCCTCCCCATACATAAATAAATAAAATATTAAAATTCCTATGTACCCAGACTTTGTGGACACCCTGTATTTAAATACTGGTTCTGAGAAAGAAAGCAGCTAAAGAGCAAAAACTCTAGTATGGTTAAGCTCTTATATCTTAAGCAATTTGTTAGTGTTTCCGGGATTCTGGCAGGCCTACCATACTCACTCTTCGTATCTTCGAGATCAGTAGCTGTTATTAAGTGCTTAGATAAGTGTGGTGTCTTGTTTATTCATTTTTTTAAGTGATAACCCCCTTTTAAAGAAATTGGATGCAAATTAAGTTGGGAGGAAATGCGAATGCATTATTGAGAAATTTTTAAAACAGTAGGCCTACGCCAAGCTAGATCTGTCATCCAAAAGTGTTGCACTCGTAAATACAGTGTAGGCCAATATGATAGAACATCTTGGCTAGCTGGTTGTGCATACTTACAGAAGCTATTGAATTTATATAAAGTTTAAAAAAATAACATTTAAATAAATTAAATAGCTTACAATTTTCTAGTTATTTTTAATGAACAACATATTTACTTCAATTAACATATTTATTTTGTAAAACTTAAATTGCTTTCTCATCTTCAAAAGCCACCGCACGCCACTGAACCTAACCAACCTAATCTAGAATAGGGTGTAATTTTGGTTTAGTTATATTAGGGTCGAAAAATCCTTCGAGTGACGTTTTTTCAAGATCTCAAAGGCCCTTCCATACATTTAGCACTTTACTACTGCACAAAACTCCACTATAGTTAACTATTCAATAAGAATAAATTACTTGAAACCATCGGTAGGTCATTTGTGGTTCAAATTGCGGTTAATGGGTTAAGCTGGTCTACTAGAGTACGTTTGCAAACGTCTTCTAGCCTGAGCAACTTAAGATATTGAGTTTTATTTACGTAAAAGCTAAGTGGTTTCGCTAAATCTTTATTTTCTACCAACAATTCACCTCGTATTCATTAGTACCTTCTTGTGTTTTATTCCACATTCTTTACACTTAGAAATGGTTCGTTTTTTTAGATAACTTCAGATTAACGAATTCAATAGGGAAGGAGGGGGGAGGAATACTAATATAATCATACGAAATGCTTTGTTTCTAATAGAGAATGTTTTAAAAACAAAGCATTTAAGTATTGGCCCCGGTTAGGGTGATAGTTTTTAAAATGCCTGCATTCTTTGGCACTTCTCTCTTTCTACTAACCTCTTCCTTTTTATTATCTATTCTTTTTACGCATCAGTAAAGAGGTGTCGAGTTTAAAACGAGCAGCTTTGCTCTGGCTGACATTTGAAGGATTGTTTGTCACACGACGCCAACAATTGCAGTTTGACCCCCCCTCCTCCACAGCCCCAATGCGGGAAATATTTATTTTTTACTCAAAAGGAGTTTCGAAAATAAAATTTACTTGTTAGGCTAAATTGAGGCTGCGATTTAAAAATATGTATTGTTATCTAACTATTTTATTATCATTGACAGCCAATTTTCTTACTTTCCTATTATAAACAGCATTTTTTTACTTTATTATCAACAGTCAATTTTTTAACTTGCTAATATCGACAGCCATTTTTTTCACTTTGCTATTATCGAGAACCGTTTTTAGCTTGGATATTATTGACAACCTTATTTTTCCTTCCTATTATCGAGAGATAATATTTTTTATTTACTAATATCGACAGCCATTATTTTTGTTTTCTATTATCATGAGCTATTTTTTTTATTTCCTAATTCGAATACCAATTTTTAGCTTTCCTATTAGGGATAGCCAATTTTTTTTTACCTTCTTATCATCAACAGCCATTTATTTTACTTTCATATTAATGATAGCCAATTTCCTTTCCTATTAACCACAAGCACTTTTTACGTTCCTATTAATGATAGCTTATTTATCTTGATAGTTTTGGTTTTCAAAATTTAATCTAAACCTTTAATAACAATTTATTGCTAAAAAAATCTAGATAAAAATCCTTGGCTGTCGATAATAGGACTATCTTTTTCTGTTCAAATGAGCATAGAAAAAAAAATCTTATCTAAAAAAAAAGAAATACGTTTTTATATAATTAAATAATTCAACCAAGGCAATATTATATGATTATAGGTACCTATTAAAGTCCTCGGTAGAGTTTTTCAATAATCAGTAAAACGCAATTGCACATTTGGCCTTGTGTGGAATCTCGAACCACTGCTTTTGAAACGTGAAAATTACACAGCCATTTGTTTATCATCAAAACTTTTGTGTCAGCGTAAAAGCAATTATATGAGCATCTTTCCAGCATTTTAATTTTGTCGACAACATTGTATTGTGTTGTCGGAAACAAGGTCTGCTGACCAAAAGGTCACGTGCCCTCCAGAACTTTAAAATAATTCCCGGAGTAACCATGGGAGGACCTTAGTATAGCTACATACCTTAGCATAGCATAGTAGAGAACAGCCCAGCCTAGCATAGCGTAGTATTGTCTAGCATAGCATAGTCTAAAAAAATCCTAGCCTAAACTTGCCTCGTATAGCATAGCATAGTCTAAAAAAATCCTAGTCTAAACTTGCCTCGTATAGCATAGCATAGCCAAACGTATGATAGCCTAGCCTAAATTAGAATAGCCTAGCTGTGCAGAGCATAACCTAGCCGAACTTAGTATAATCTAGCTAGCCTAGTATAGCCTAATCTATCCTACCTTAGCTTAGTATAGCCTAGGCAATCTTATCCTAATAAAACTTAACCTAGCATAGCCTAGCGCAGCTTAGACTACTATATCCTTGCCTAGCACAGCATTGCCTAGTATAACCTAGCTTACTCTATCCTAACCTAGCCTAACCAGGTATGGCTTAGCATTGTATTCCAGAGCCTAGCCTAGCGTCGTCTAGAGTTGCCGAGCCCAATATTGTCAAGCTAGAAAAGGCTACTATAGCCTAGCCAATATATCCTTGCATACGATAGCCTAGAATACTATAGGCTAGCTCGGTATAGCCTATCCTAGCATAACCACCTAGCACAATATAGCCAAGCGTATCATATTATAGCCTAGACTAGTATAGCATGCCATACCATCGACTAGAATAACCTTGCATAGCTTAGCCTATTATAGCCTTGGTTAGCTAGCCTATTGTACCCTAACATAGTATTACCTAGCATAGCAGAACATAGCCCTCCCTAGCCTATTATTTTCTTTAGCCTACCCTAGCAAAGCATAGCATAATAGCCCTACCTAGCCTAGTATAGCTTAGCATATCTTAGTATAACCTAGCCTAGCATTAACTATCCTAGACAAGTATAGGCTATACTATCCTATTATACCTCAGTCAAGCATAGCTTAGTATTGTCTAGCCTGACATACTATACGATATCCTAGCATAGCATTTTATAGCCTAAATTAGCATAGTATATCTTACGCTTGTACATTATATCTTAGCATAGTATAGCCTATTCTAAGCTTGCCTAGCAGAGTATAGTATATTATAGCTTAGTCTTAACTAGCAGAGTATCGGCTGAATAGTTATGCTGTTATTGCAAAAACAACATAATTTCAGGGCTAACCTTTGGAGGACTTTTGCAATTATACCATTCGAAGGAGAATGTAAAACAACCTAAAGTTTTCAAATTTAGTTAAAATTGGCCGAATAGTTATGATGTTATTACAAAACCAAAAAAAAAAGCTAAACGGGGACCGACCGACCGACCGACCGACATAGTGAGATGTAGAGTCGTTCGCAATTAAACTTGCACGCGACTAAAAATATCGCTTTATTATTGTTCCTCCCATTGGATCCCTTATTCAAAAGCAATTTTGCTAAGATCTCACATGTTAAATAATAAATTCACAGCCAAACAATGGGGCCTCTGGAACAGAAAAAAATACACATGATACTATTGTGAGGTCCTAAATATAAAGAAATGGAATGGGCAAAGCGCCAAAAAAAAATGCGTGGAATGCATTTGACGTCATTGAGATATGCGAAAAAATTGCGAAAAAATAAAATAATAAAATTTTCCAAAACACCTTTTTTTTAAAAAAAAAACCCATTTTTTAAAGTTTTTATTTGGTAAATAAAAATGCCTAATCTTTGGGGGCTGGGCTTTCGCACCATGTTGGATATTCTGCCTGGGGTGACCTGTGGCTTTTCCTATTCTTTACGCTTTCTTATGTTAATTCCTATTGCCCTTGGAAGGAGATGCGGCCATAAATCTTCCACACATTTTCACTTTCTTTACAAGTCTCTCCTCACAAACACTGGCGGAGATGACCTCATTGCAATCGCGCTTTAAATTACATGATAAAGAATCCCTCCCGTAAGAGGGTGGATTCTGTACCAAGGGGGAAGTCCCTGTTACAATTTAAACCCCATATAATGCTCGCCCTCCAAGGAAGACACATTTTCACTCGCTCAATCTTCTCCGCTTTCTTTTCAACTTCCTGCGGGACATGGATACGTTGATAATTATCGCTTTAAAATGATTACAATTAAAATTAGGTGGTTACCACGCATTTGGGAAGAAGAATTAAAATACAAAAGCATCAAATTTTAGTTATGAGGTGTATGTCGTGGTCTACGGCTGAGTACGTATGTACGTTTGATTCGTACATGAGTAAATCCGTTCTACTTTTCTCTAAGAGTGCTCTAATTTAATTCTTTAACCAAGGAGGATTCGAATTATGATATATCTATTGCCATTTGCAGCGTTCGATGATCTAATTAAACCACTCAGACAAATATATACTTTTAATTACACAAAACAATGAAATATTAAATCTTTAAATACACTTTCGCACAGAATGGGAAATACCAAAAAAAATGGATAAGTTTTGGATTCTTTTTACCTTTAACTTTGAGGGAGTAAACAGTTGTGGGACCTTGAATGTGAATCTTTTCGCTGAGGTGAATTGGTGCGAGTTGGACTGGAGGCTTCCTCGCTGACGTGAAGAGGGTTGGGAAAACAGCTAATGCTTCTCACTGGGTAGGTGGGGGCGCGTGGCGATGCTTCTTGACTTAAAAATTTAAGTGAGGGGATCTTGGATGAACGGAAGTTATTCTGATCACTTTGTTACAAATTGGAGCTTCTCCATGATGAGACAACGACGAGGTGAATCTTTTCTCGAATAGGAATTCACGTTGGTATTATTCAATGGTTAGGGGTATCTCTGAGATAAGGAATTTTCTCTGGACGAGAATGGTATGAGAGTTGGTCTCGATACCATTGGTCTGCTCTTCTAAGCAACCAAAGGAACGGCCTCGGGAGGGAAAGTCCCGCTCGATTCCACTTATCTTTTTGATTTCCTGTTTGACTCAGGGACTCGTCTTCTTCTCTCGATTACTACACGTATTCTCCTCTTTATTTCTCAAGATCGAGCTATACATACATATATATATATATATATATATATATATATATATATATATATATATATATATATATATATATATATATATATATATATATATATAAATATATATATATATATATATATATATATATATATATATATAAATATATATATATATATATATATATATATATATATATATATATATATATATATATATATATATATATATATATATACGTCGATTATCGCCTGGGGGGACGAGGGAGTTTAAGAGGGGCGAATTCTCACTATCCCACAGTTAAGCCTCTCTTCCATGGCATAAATTTTTAACGTGGTGGTACTTCACCCCTTCAGGTCTACGCCCGGGAAAGGTGAAATTTCTATTTGCGAAAATAGACCTAAATAATCGGAGGGGACAGTGAGCCTGTTCATAGATTTTCTGCAGAATAAGTCTTAGGCAGCAAGATGTTTATTCTAAAGTCTCTCACCCCTCCCCCTCCTCCCTATATTTATATTAACGCGAAACCTGCTGATTGAAGTCCTTCTTTGCGAGTGGCTTCACCTCTTGGGCAGCGGGGAAAAAGGAAGGCGGGTAAAGTCTTGGGCCATGTGGAGCGTAACGGTTGACGCTGTATAAACAAACTAGCGTCTGTTTGTCTTCGTGATATTCATTTTCCCACAGTGTAGTAACCGGAATTTCTTTGATGGATTACCAAAAACGACACAACAGGTTAAGTTGAGCCTTAATTCGTCTTACTTCGTAAAAAAGAGTGTAGAAAAAAGTGTTGAGTATGATTACAGTGAGTGGGTGGTAAAAGCAAGAAGAAAGGGTTGAAAAGTAATAAGTTGGAAGCCTTTTATAGTATACTGGTCACCAACTATGTTAATTTGTATTGTGCAGATGTGTTATGGACGATTGTTTTAACGAATTGTTTATTACGAATATTTTTCTTCTTTTGGGATTAAGCTTTACAATTGTTTGATTGAGTCTTCATTCGTTGCCTTTCCTAAACACCTTCTTCTTTTTCCTGTATATATTGGATCAGATTCGTTCCGTGTAAGTAGTTTCCCACTCCTCAAATTTCTTTTATTGGTTTCTCGATATCTTTGAGGGATATCTATTTGTCTTCGTTCGTCTTCTGCTAATATTCGCTCTAGTTTCTGCCAGAGTTTGCAAACGCTCTAATGGGACGTTATATTAATTAATGTGTTTGAGGCTGAGTTTTTGGTGCAATTCTCTTTGTGGCTTCTCTGTCTTCTTCTCACATTGGCTATTAGAAGAACGCCTTTGTCCTGAGTGCGCTGTAGTTTCCTTAGGTTTGATTTGTACGTGCTGTTTAGTGGTATTGATGGGTAGAGTAGAATTAATTTGAGTAGGGTATTGGAAATTTTCAACTTTTTCGTATTCAATCCTATGAGTTAGAAAAGTTTTAAGTTACCTTTTGCCAAGTTTGCTCGTTTTTTTTGCATGTTTACTGTAACGGTTCCTAGTTAACCTTAAGCCAAGCAATCTCAATGCGAGATGTAGTAACTTCATTAAAATTGAAGCAAGGACAAGCATTGAAATGTTTGTGAAATTAGAGTGGATTCAATAATACTTCGATGCATTTTATCAATAAACCTTGATTGCGTTTATTTGTCATTAACCAGAACTCCTCAAAGAGTTCTATGTCTGCCCTTTAATTATAACTTAAATCCTTTTGCTTAAAATACTGTTTCTTCCCGGCTTAATCCATCAAATCGAAGAGTTTATCTTACCAGCGCGAGATGTTAAATTCGAAGCTGTTTTATGTTGTATTTTTAATCAACGTTTAAACGTTGGAATAATAACCTTCCTCCGATTTAGGTTACAACACTTTAACCTTAATGAAATCTATTAAGTATGTAAAACTGCCACCTTTTTTATGGCATTGGAGTATACAGTTTTTGAGTCTAAAGCTTATGTTTAGTACTAAAATGAAACTAACGACAGAGACTTAATGATAGCGTGCAAGAAGTTTATTTATATGATTAAAAAGTAAGAATGGATGCAATGTATATTTATAAAGGGGGAAGACCATCAATCTCAAAGAGGAAAATGGTTTGTCTCTATTAGCTTCTGGAGAGAAATTTACTTTTTGGGGCTAATGGAAAATAGTAAGAATTTTTTTTTTTTTATATGACAAAAAAAGACATTGGCACATAGTTGAAAAGTCATGTCTCTGTTTATAATGTTTTTTTCGTGTAGTTACGAGTAAAAAGGCTACAAGACTGTAATTTAGCGGCAATAAGTACCGCCATCTTGAAATGCATGGGGCAATTTGGGCGACAAAATTATCGCCGAAATTTGTATAGGTGAGGCCCAAAATTTTTTCTCACAACAATAAAAAATTAATATTTTTTAAAATTTAATTACCAATATTTAGAAAACATTAAAAATATTAACAATAATCACTTAACTCCCTAACCTTGTCCGCATTTCAAGATGGCGGTACTTATTGGCGCATAATTAGTATTATCGCCTTTTTTACCCGTAGCTCTAAGAAAAACTCATATAAAAACAGGCAAACTATTAATTTTTCTACTATACGCTAATGTTTTATGATCGATCTTGCTTTATTTAATTACATTAAAAAAAAAGGTAAATTTGTCACCCAGAGCAAATATAGACAATTGCGTCTCTATTGAGACGCAACGATCCAATTTCATTCGAAATGCCAAACGACGAATGAAAATACGGTTCAGCAAACTTTCTGCTGGATAAATATGCAAATTGTTGAGTAAACAACGCCTGGACCTGATAGCAGATCTCAGTCTTTCGAATTAAATGGACGCTAATAAAAATAAGTGATTATAGGCAGAGAATAGGGATCGAAGTTGAAGCCTCAAACTAATGACTCTATCTTGAAAGCTAACTGCAATCAACTGATCGAGAAAGCTCAAATGAACCCTCTTCAACTGGGTTTGTTAGCCCAAAGAACAAAATTACGATGTTTACTAGGTAAAGTTCAAGATGAGCTCCAGTCGACGATTTTGTCCTTTTTTCCATAATGTTTCGTCTACTTAATCGCATCATATTTCGAAAGGGAAGGCTTCGCCCAAATACCCCCCTTAATTAGAGTGTTGTACCCCCACCCACCCCGCTAATTTTAATTAAACTCTCAGTATTCATTTAGAACAAAGGTCAAAATCGAGGCTAGAGAGGAAACTCATCTTAAACTTTACTGGTTACTATTCAAAGACTTTTTAACAATAGCCACTGCACCGCTGAAAAATTCGTCTCGAAAGGTATTTATAAACATCAAGTCATAATGAAAAATAAAAATTCTATTACATACCTCTTTCCTCATATATATATATATATATATATATATATATATATATATATATATAATGACCATTAAAACCACAGTATAGAGTGTACAATGTATGCTCCCAATGTAATGTACTAATAAATTTAGTTACTTACCGTCCACTACGAGATTTCTTATACAGAGTTCTTTTTGCATAAATATATAGCACAGACACAAGGAATATGTATGTACAAAAGGATGTAAATTCACATGTATTACACAAATGTGTCCATTCCTACTAAGAAAATACCAGTTTATATAATAATTTCGGAACAAAATTTGATCTATTAATCTAATACAACGCAAATCACTAATCTCATTTGGTAATAATTTTTATAAAGAACAATCATCACTTCATCAAAAGTGACAAGATTCATTTTATCTAATCTCTCCTAAAGCATCGACAAATTGCCATGGGGTCGAATTTAATGTATTACTAGAAGACGTTGTCTGGCAAGACGCGTGCGACGAGGCGAGAGTTTTCAGAGCGCGAACACAACCTCACGCAATAGCAGCATAAGCGATACTGCCATAATGGTTCACAATGAACGGTGGTGTTTTAAACGAATGCTGAATGAGGGAAATATTGCCTTTTAGCGGTGATGAACATACGCTGGCTGCCTGAGGTATATGAGTATACTAGTACATCGCTAAATAGATTCGATAGCGCAGATAAATCATTCGCCTCATCGGTCGTCTCTAATATGATTGTTTAAGCTCTGAAAAGGCTAAAAAAACAATGTAAATATACATATTTTACAGAAAAATGTCTAAATGTTGCTCTCTCTCTTGCCTATCGTACGAGGGGCAGTCAATAAGTTTTGCAATTCGGATATATGGAAACGAGATATGAGGAAAAGTGATTTATTATTTTTCAATATAACTACCTTCGACTTCAATGCACTTGCGCCACTTGTCCCTGAGGCTTCGAATTCCCGACAACCAGAAATCTTCCGACTGTTGTTCAATCTACTCCTGGACGGCGAGCTGGACATCTCCATTGTCCCCAACCCGGCGTCCATGCAGTGCAGCCTTGGGCTGGCAGAATAAAAAGTAGTCGCTAGGGGCCAGATCTGGACTGTAGGGGGGATGGTTGAGCTCCTCGAATCCGCACTCGCGCAGTGCTGCTTGTGCAACTCTGGCCTTGTAGACTTTGACGACGTTGAAGTCGATCATGGGGCGTGAGGTTTTTAGGGAACCAACGGGCAGAGACGTTGGTCATGGCCAAATTGTCGTGGATGATGTTGATAACACTTCCATGTGATATTCCAAGTTATCGCTCGTTTTCTTCGACCTTAACCCGTCGATTTTCAAGGATCCTCCTCTCCACACGGGCCAAAGTGTACTCGTTGGTCTCTTCTGACGGGCGTTCTGGACGGGGTTCATCTTCAAGAGACTCACGACCATGGCGAAACTCCCTATTCCAGCGAGCAATGGTTGCATAGGAAGGGGCGGTGTCGGTGTACACTGCAACCATGCGTTCATGGATCTCTTTTGCATTCTTGCCTTCCTTGGTCAAAAATTTGATCACTGCGCGGTGCTCAACTTTCTCCATTGTTGAAAAATTTGTGACTGGCGATCTGCGATCAGCTACTGCTTCTTAAATAGACGAGGCAGTAGCGTGCGGTTGCAGATCTTGATTTGTCATAACTTGTCCTAACACCCCCACAAACAGCCATCCCCTTTCCTCTGTTTTGCCCTACCGATTCGCAAAACATATTGACTGCCCCTCGTAGTTTTCACAATTAGTCCCTTCTACGATTCACAATTGAACCCACAGTGGGGATATTCATGTTAATCCTGCACAGTAGAAAGATAGCTACAGGCAGGCAGACAGCGGCAGCAGTGGGAGAAAGAGAGAGAAAGAGAGAGAGAGCGAGAGAGGGAGAGAGAGAAACAGCGACAAATATAGACAAACAGAACTCCTGGTTGTTGGAAATCTCTTCCAAATATCCGCGTGTCCTTTGCCCTTCGAATCCCCATTGAGGAAACACATTACCACTCTTCATCTTCATTGGTGACCGCGGTCATCGCTCTCCACCAACAAGCGGCGAGCTTAATTAAAAGAGAAGGGGCATTCACAGGATATGTTTTCCCCCCTCCCAAGCATAAAGGTTTCTTCCAAACAGCTTCACTTTTCCTAACTTCTCGGTAAAGGTCATTTTTCATCTCAAATTGGAGGAACATTAAATCTAACATTGAGGAAAAACATGATCCGAGAATAATATCAAGAAAGTACGATCGGAACACTGAGTCTGTAATTCGGAAATTGTACGTCTATTTAAACATAAAATTCATAGGAAAGGAAGACGCTTCTATTTAATATTCCACTTTCTCACTCAAGTTCTAGCAAGCCTTCATACATGCCATACACTACACACTATCATTTCCCCTTTTAGTTATCTCAAGGTGTACCAAACGCTTTACTTATCTCAGGTTTCATTCTCTCACCTATTCAGGTAGCCTCATACAATCATTAAGCGATACACATTAGATATTGCATCCAACGCTCATCCAAATTGATTCCAGAAATCACGCACAGTTTCACCCAAGGGAAGCTCAATCTCACCCACATTATTTTCGTGTCCACACATTCATATCTAACCATTAATTCATGCTATCCTCACTCAAAAGCACAACCAACGCCTTAATGCATGCCATTCACTTCATCACACATAAACTCTTCCTTTTCATCTCACATAGGGCAATTATCGGAAATATCCCACATTAAATTGGTTCCATTATCCTTTCACTCCCTACACATAAACCTTTTACATTTCAAACACGCACAAGATTCAGTCTTTGACGCGGATTAACTTGCCAGGCAGAAGCCGGTCTGCTCGCATCCCGTTTGCTAATATTTCGTAATGCGCTCTCGGGAAAAGGATGAATCAGGGGTACGACTCTCCCTATCTGCCTTATTTCCCTCTAACGACACGAACCGGAAGAATTTATGGGTATTCTTTTAGTCTCCACAAATAGTTAAGGGCCTTTCTTCCAGTTAATACCTACAGCATAACCAGGGGTCGCCCACATCCGGCAAAAAAACGATCTGAATCGGACTCCATCCGCCGACCAACCACAGCCAGACTTACTCCAGGACCTGAGAGACGTGGTTTAAAGAAATGCCTCTATAATCTACGAGTTCTGTATGGGGTATAAGATTATATACCACGGGGAGTCCTACAGGCGATTAAGGAAGAGGAATAGGAAACTTTAGCGTGGCTTCCAAGCAGAAGGGGGGGGGGGTCTCCAACGCACCCACAAAGCATCTAAGAGATGCAGACCATGCCATCGGTTGGGAAGTGGCTAAGGTTGTTACCGCTAGCATGGATGGCGGGAGAAGAATGGTAAAAGAAGCCGCATTCATTGCATCTTGAGAATAGCTTGGCCTAAATATGGATTCCCCTTGGCTCAAAACTTGGCGAACGCATTGAATGGTGTGGATGGGTAAATCCAGATCTGCACTGACGTTTCCATAAAGGTAAATACCAATGTTGACATCTCACACATGGCTTCACAAACTGTTCCCTCATTTACCAACAGGGACCCCAAAGACAACCTTTTTTTTACATAATAGTAAAAGAGATAGAGGTTTGCTTCCTCCAAAGCGTGGGGTTGTGAGATGACTTACGGTCACCCTCCCTCCTTGCCCCTGTGTCATCCTACTCTTAACCGCCCAAGCTTGGGTGAGTGGGTCAGTGGGATGCAAGAAAGAAGGAATAGGATGGTGAAAGTTGATTGGGATAAGAAAAAAACACTAAGAGATAAGAAGCTGATCAAAGTTGACCTCCTTCTTTCGTTAGGGGACAGAAAAATATTATGAAGCACTTCTATTATTTGGACTTACTCTTTACATTGGAATCCAAACCAGGAATATCTCTTTCTAAATCAATGTATTCTATTACATTTTAATTACTCTACTAAGCTGTTAATGCAATTTCTCTATAAATGATTGGAGAACCGTATAACTCTTATTCTCTTGCATTTGCTCATTCATGTGTTTACTGTAGCTTTCTCTTAACAATGGGAGACAAGTACCTGAAATTATGATAATTTTACCTAGCTGTGCAGTGTTGTGTTTTAGGGAGTTTGTGATCAATGTATTCTATACTTGTATCGCATTTGTTTTTGTGTAGAATTGCTAACAATTTATTTACTTCCATTACCACACTTTACTCTACTTTAATTCACTGGGTTATTTTTTTACTTCTTCCTACTTCAGTTTACACTGCTTTTCTCACTTAACACTTTTTTATCATTAATTATCGCCTTGTTGGGCTCTTGCCTATCACTCACCACTTCCCTTTGGTTAAATTTCGCTTCCCTTGTCTTTATAGGATATTGTATTTTGATCGTAGACTATATCTTGAATATAATTCGGTGAGTTGGTCTTTTTTGGAGTAAAATCCATGTTCTGGTTGAGCTTCGTGTGATTTAAATATGGGTTATTCTTGAATTATAGGTTTTTCTCATGTATACAACAGTTCCTCCCCCATTACTAGCTGAATTATTCCGCTATGGAATCGAGTGTTGAAAGTGCGTCAGCTCTGAAAAAACTGAAGGTAGGGAGTTAACCTACCTAAAGATATTTTCCGCTCTTTTTCTGGTGGTTATATTGAGCGGTTCGATTTTTTATTGTTGGTGTAGGGCTCGTTGGCTTTACCTCTCTTTGCTACTTGTATTTGTAATTATGTACAGAGTTTTAATTTTTAATGACTGGAGTTTCCGTTATCCAATTTTCGAATAATATATCGTTGGCCTAGATAGCGTATGTGATACAATATTCTTCACGCATAAATTTTGATTGATTGAAAGGATTTTGAATTATGAACAGTGTAGGCCAAAGGAAACACTTAGAGATTAACAAAACAGATTATAATAAGTTGAATTAGGTTAAATTAGGCAAGGTTGAACTTGAGTTGAAAATAACTTCACGTGACGAGATGAAGTGTATGCCGTATAAATTTTGTGAATAGATGTTGAATGTGGAAATGATTTTAATGTAGCGAATGTAATCGTTTTGTTGTAGCGACTATAATTAGTGAATTGGGGCTGTGATGAAAGTGTGAATGGGAAATAGGATCTCTCTCTAGTATGGGGTGATTTTAGAGAATAAGTGAAGTTTTTAACTGACCTTAATTTTTCCGGCAACAAGAATACAAGTGAGAGAGTCATTTCGCGTTATTTCACAAGTAGTGAAATGCGTGTCTTTGTATGTGCGTGAAATTCTAAGAGATGATGTTTGTATTTGTGCGTTAAATGAATTCAGTTTCTCGTCACCGAATGATTGAATTATTAAAGGTTACATAAAATAAATGAATGAATGAATTATTAAGTTATACGTAAATTACATGAATGATTTAATTGACAAAAGTTAAGTAAAATAAATGACTGAATTATTAAGTTATATATAAATTAAATGAATGATTTAATTGACAAAAGTTATGTAAAATAAATGAATGATTTAATTGACAAAAGTTAATTAAAATAAAGAAATGATTTAATTGACAAAAGTTAAATAAAATAAATGAATAATTTTAATTTTATAAATAATATATATATATATATATATATATATATATATATATATATATATATATATATATATATATTTAAGTTTCCCAGGAGGATTTATTTTATCATAGGAATGCCCAGAGGGCATTGCTATACTCGTTTCTGTGTATTCAACCATCTCTTAAGCCGGATAGATCTTCCTTTTTCTGCTTAGTCTTAAGCCTCTTAAGGTGACTAGGAGGCTCCGCACTAGTGTTTTTCTGTTCATTGTTTTGGCTACCTATATGTTGTTTGTAGTCGGCCTTAGTTATTTTTAATCCCAGTACTTTTACCTTCGGAAGGTTTCCGGCACAGTGTTATCCATTTCGATATCCGCTATCTTTTTATGGAAAATGAAAACACTTTTAAATCGCAAGTTTTCTACTTCAATTTTCTCTTTGTGCATTTGTTAGATGGCTTGAACAATGTTCAGGAGTTTCTCCTTTTATCTGTACCTCCCAGTTCTCTTCTCCCGTAATGTTTTTTATTTTGGATTCTGATTGAGGCTCAAATGAGTTTGAACATGGTGACTATATACAATCCTGAATGGCTGCATGTGGTTGTTGTATGACATTTAATGCCTGCTTGGGGTTATATCTGGTGCTGTGGCAGCATTACCAGTGAGGTATATTGAAAAGATTTGGCCTCTACAGTTGAAGATATTTTTTCGACCAACATTTCGTAAATTTTCACCAATTTTCTTCCCTGGTTGCCATTTATTCTGCACCAGACATTCAAGTCTGCCATTGAAATTAGTATGCAGGCCTTAACCGAAGATCGCCATATGGTTGTGCATGGAATCAAATTCTGTCTTTTCATTTCAAGACAAGGTCAACGGGTGACCTTGACTCAACTCTGGTCGCGACAGAGATGGGTGATAGAAGTGTGTGTGGCAGGAGGAGGAGGACGAGTGCGAAGGATTTTAAATTTAAAGGAGTGATTGCATTTGACCGATATTAAACTAATGAAGGCTGCGGCTATGTGGCTTATGAAAAAGTAGGAACAAAATATAATCTAATATTTACACAGTTATACACAATAAATAGAATAAATAAAATAATGGCAATATATACTGGATGAATACAAGAATCGAATTAACTGAGCTACTCAGTGCGAGCTCAAAGGGGGATGGGGTCCATAGACGATACGAGCCTCTGTACATACATACAGGGATGACTGGCATGGTAGCCACAAATGATTCGTCTCCGCCTAGCTTGGGTTTGAGGCTTTAAAAGATAAAACGGGGGATCAGATGGTTATTCGAGGGAGTTTAACCACGGGGAGTTTAACCTCTAGTAGTATCACTAACTGGAGGAAGTATTTGCACCAAACGAAATTTACCGAAACCAAGGATGGGCCGATTGAATGAGCCTCAGATCCTTCAGTATAATTCTAGCCTTCGGCTCGTCGAGAAAAGAAAGCGCGATCGAGAATGACGTGTTTCGTTGTAAAAGGCAGGCCTATACTATCGATGCCCGATTGGGACAAACGATATATAGGGACCAACCGTAACCGTAACTGCCTCTGCCAATGAATCAACAGGCCGCTTGATGGATGGGAAGTACTTTTGCGGGGATTTCTTGATAACACCCTGGGAGACGACTAAAGCGCGCGTTTGAAATTCCAATCCCTCGCTTATCGCAGAAAGCAGTTCGATATTCTGACTGTTCTCACGGTCCTCGCTCACGTGAACTGACCTCGTAGTTTCAACGGGCCACATGACAGCAAGGAGCCTCTATTCTTGACACATAGTTTATGACTATTATGACATCTCGGTTTCATTTCTTACAGCAAAGTAGCATTCGTTGGTGTTGTTAAACTGCTTATTGAAGCCTCTTCATATATTATATCCATTTTGCCATTAGGCTCACACTTAGGGTTTGCATTTAAAATTGGCAATTAATCCGTCATAATTTTTTCCTCATTCACTGTCTACTCTGCCTTATTATGAGTATTCTTAATCTTTTTCTCTTAAGATGTTACCCAGGGTAAATGGTTTGCCGATCCAGGCATCAATACTGATTTGCAGCTTACTCAACACTCTTCTCCTTCTGTTTTTCATTGAGTACTACAGGGTTTTTCAAAAGTTTCGTTACACTCGATTATATTCTTTCAATAGGTTTACGTGTGTGCTGGAAAGAGTTCCGCTAAACAAACGTAAAGTTCCATTTTCCGCGCGTGTCATTAAAAAGCCTTTTCCATTGTGTGTAGGTGTGTCGAGACTAAAGTGAAAAGATTCAGCGCGCGGGCTACAACAAATTTGACATCGTCAAGCGGCTCAACGACAGTCGGATGACCGTTCAAAGGGTCGCGGAGAGGCATAATAATGGGGAAGATCTCAAAAAGAGACCTCCTTCAGGCAGAACTCAAGTTGCCAACCGTTGGGGTGAGAAAGGACCATCGAAAGTGCTCCAAAGGTAAAAATGATAACGCTCGGGAAGGACATCTCGGTGGCCAGGGTGACCAGGGCCGTCGGGAAGGAGGGCAACACAAGCTTGAGGTGCATGGATAGGTTTCTGCTTATCGATTGTATGCGAGAACAACCTCTGAGTGCTGTTATCGCCTTTTCAACAACTTGAAGATTCTTGACAAATTAATTATCTTTTTTATAATGGAAAAAACTATCACGGTAGATCTATCTGCTCATCAATAATCAGAATGACCGCGTGATAAGCTTCGACCAGGGGATCTCCGAGGTCTGGTACGTATCCACAAGCAAACACCTGGCCTCTATGATGATACTTTCTCGGCGTCCTGGTATCGAATGTTTAAAAGATGTCGCCGGTGTGGTTCACACCCGGCTTCAAGCACACCGCCGCCGGCTACAGGAACATCTTGGCCACAAAACTCCTGGCCTAAGGGAGAAAGATCACTAAGAAGGTGGACTACGCCTTTCATCAAGATGGTGCCCCAGTCCACACAGCCAAGACCGTGCAAGAGTGGTTTTAGTCGAACAAGAACTTATAGTCGAAGGACTTTTGCCCACCGCATTCGCTCGACCTCAATCCTCCCTCGACTACAGCGCGTGGGCACATGTCGATGACAAGGCCTTCAAAGTCCGTCACAGCAACGTCGACGAGCGGAACTCTTCATTCAGCTGTGAGTGGGCCAAAAAGAGGAAGGACTTCATCCACAACCTGTGCACGGCCTTCAAGTCTCGCTTGAAGCGCGTGTTCGTCGCCGAGGGCGGCCAAATATATTAATATCATAATTTAAACACATGTTTGCATGTTAAAACAATAAAAACTTTTTCAAAAGCTGATATGTCGAAGTTTCAGTTTTCCATGGTTGCTTGCCTGATGAACCGCTTAGAAGAATCAGTTCCACTTCCAAATTTTCAACTTTGAATTCTCTAAACGTGGTTTTGTTAAAGATTATACAGTTCCATGGGCAGACTTTTCTTGGAGGGGGTAACCTCTCAATCTACTGTTTGTCTTTCTTTTCTTATTTTGTACTCGTATGCCCATTTACATGTTCCTTTTCATAGATCTTGTATGACATTTACATGCATCTTCCCTTTGATAAAGGGGTAGTCTTCACTGATATAAACTTTAAGGGTGAATTCTGAGTCCTCACTTCTCCTGTTGTTTCTCTCGCTAGTCGCCTTTTTACCTTGTATTCTTAAACTATTGCCGTTGACCTCGTTGGGTGTTTTTTTGTAAGGTGGTTTGTCCACTGAATTTGCCCAAGCTTATATCTAGGATTTCTGAAGAGGGATGGTTCTTCGGGAAACATCTACATTATTCCATTCTTCACCAGTATATTATTTAGAGTTTCCCATAATGGGTCGTGTTGCCTATGCTAATGCCCTATGCTTATAATATAGTCGATAATTCTATGGAGGATTTCATTGGGACGGTGAGGTGAGTTTTTGTATCTCTCATTTTTTTATTTTTGAACTGCAGCTTTGATCACGCCGGCATAGGTCGCATTACATTTTACTTCTCTTTCCTTTTCTTGTTCTTTTTTCTTCATTTCTAAGATTTTTTCTTCTGGGGAGGCTATCCCCTTTACCCGGTGAAGCACTCCACAGTTAAGGCATTTCATTTGAGTTTTACTGCATTCTCTCCAATGATACCCTTTTACTCACATACAGAAAAACTATGCTCTTTTTCGTAGCACTGTCTTGTTGTGCGAGTCTCTATTTTATGACAATTGAAACATTAATAGGCTTCTATCCTTAGATATGCTCGGATGAAATGTGCATGATAAATGAGGTTATTGCTGTTGTATTCTTGGGAGTGGCTTTATTCTAGTAGGGTAGTTTGTCCAATGGTTTTAGCCAAGCTTTGGTTTGGTATATCTGAAAAGAGTATGTTTCTCTTAGAAACAAAACTTTTTCATTCCATTCTTCACCAGCATATTATTTACAGTTTCAAAGAATGTGTCATGTTTGTCTTTGCTTATGATGTGTGCGTATAATATATATACACGTCAAGACTTCCTTGCATGACTAATTTATAACAGTGGCCATTAACTGGTAAGATTCTACACATTTGACTTATTTTTATCTACTATCGCTCCATTCTCTCCAATTTTAGCTCATGGATCCGCAATGAGAGCAGCTAGGCTCGTTATCGTGGCATTGTCTTGATGCTAAGGTCCTCATCCTATAACAGTTAGAACATATCTGAATATTTATATGCTTCTTTCTTTTCATGAAATACGCATGTTAAAATAAGAAGGCCGTTTCAGGATACGAGTATCTTATTGGTTATTTCAGAGCTAGCACAGACTATTTTGAAAACATGCTTGTGATTTCCAAATTTGATTATGTCAACTATTTTTATGCGTTAGTTATTCAATTTGTTGTTTTATTTCTTCTTTAGTGTGGGAGTCTACCCACATGGCTATTTTCCGAAATATGGCCATTATTTGAGGTGGAATGCCGGGTATGAGACCAATTTTATTTAATGTCTCTACTCTTTGAATGGTTACTAGTCTTTCCACATGGCATTCTCTGTTGCAGTTAACCATGTTTACATTCGGGATGTCAAGGATGCGAATTAACGCGATCTTGTTTGTTCCTGCGCGCTTCACATAACCTGTTTCTTCTGGTTTAGTTCCTTTCGATGATCCTGATTTGTACTCAAAATTATTCGGACTTGCATCCTTTCCTTGTTGGGGGATGCGTTCTCGCTATCTCATTTTATACAACCACCTAGGCCGCTTTGTTTTGTTAGTTTCTACTCAGACTAATATCTATTTCTATTCTCTCAAATCAATCTAAAAAAGAAGGGCACAAAGGAGAATCATATTCTGTCATGCTGCCTATTGGTCCCTCCAAACTTTTCAATAAGAAAAAAACCCCACGAACAGCCAAATTTTGGGCATGTGGTTCTAAGCACTCTCCTTCTTCGCTCTCTATAACGGAACTCTCTTCCGGGTTGGTTTACTATGGCCTACTCTTAAGTAGTCTGACGGTATCAGTTTCGTATTGTGTTGATTTGAGGAAGCAATAATAAATTTATAAGGAAAAAGACAAGAAGAGTTGAAATAATGATAGACTCCTCAATTAAGATATTTAATAGCTAACTGAAAAAAAACAACTCCAATCCGAAGTCAAATCATATATTTATATCCTCTTCCTTGTAGGTAACTCTCGTATCTCCCACACTACCACCTCTGTAAGTTCTTCTCAACTAATGCTACTTTTAGCTAAAGGAATGAGTCCGTCTATTTAAATGGCACGTTGATTTGATTGGGTAAAAGTGGTTAGTTAAGTATATGTGATTGGAACAAAGCATAAGATATGCATAATGTTGCATCGGCGCCAAGAAATATGGTTAATTTGTTTTGTTCACTATTGGTGATGTTGTGTAGTGTTTCTATTTGTATTCTCTTAAGAGAAGAAGTGTCTAATCTTTGTTAAGTGTTATGTATTGTGTGATAGAACGAGTTAATTTCAACTCCTATCCCATATTATTAAAAACCACGATGCTGCCCACGTGCATCTTCGATTCGAGGCTTGGAGTCTTATCTCAGCTACCGGATGCCAATGTTTAAACAAGGAGGTTATCGTCCCCCCGTTCGCCCCCATACGCCGACCTCGCCAGATCGAGTTAGGCTTATGAACATATAAGGCATTGTTCCCCGGCCCGGCTGTGCGTTCCCTCCAAGCTTTCACTCCATTTTCCCCCACGCCAAGGAGATGTCCTGGCTATTTATATGGAAAATTTACCACTAAGATCAGATTGGAGATCCAGATTTTCGTCGCGAAACATCACCACGACCCTCTCTCCCTTTGTGCGCCAAGGGACCTCGACCTCGAGATTCACCATCACTTGTCCAGAAGGAGGACAATATTCCTTGAGTGCCAAAGGTTCGAGCCTTTCCGACGCCAAGTCCCCAAGGCCCCCCCCCCCTGTTGTTCAAGGAGAACAGCATTAGAACAGCCATTGTTCGTTTTGAGCCCTTCGCCAAGAAACGGTTCTCATCCCCCCCCCCCCTGTTGTTCAAGGAGAACAGCATTAGAACAGCCATTGTTCGTTTTGAGCCCTTCGCCAAGAAACGGTTCTCATCCCCCCTGTTGTTCAAGGAGAACAGCATTAGAACAGCCATTGTTCGTTTTGAGCCCTTCGCCAAGAAACGGTTCTCTTCCCCCCTGTTGTTCAAGGGAGAACAGCATTAGAACAGCCATTGTTCGTTTTGAGCCCTTCGCCAAGAAACGGTTCTCATCCCCCCCCTGTTGTTCAAAGGAGAACAACATTAGAACAGCCATTGTTCTTGAGCCCGTAGACAAGAGACGGTTCTCATTCCTCCCTTTGTTCAGAAGAGAACAAAGTAGAACAGCCATTGTTCTTCAAGCCGTTCGTCGAGTAACGGTTCTCCTTTCCAAGACGCCTCGTCAGGATCCTTTTATCCCCCCCTCCCTTCGGCTGGAACTCGCCAGCGGACCGAATATTCCTTCAAGTACCTTCCACTGCACCCTAATGAAAAGTTACGTAAGCCAAACGTCACCTTTTGAGTATTGATCCCCTTTTGTCAATTCTATCCTGTGCTTTAAATTGTTTATCGAACCATCCCATCTCTTTAACTCTATATTTGTTTTACCTTTTTTAATCCCTTAAATCCTTGGATTAGCCCGAGTCTCCACGACCCTTTCCATTTTGTTTATGTCAATATTTTCCGTTTTTGTGTATTGTTTATAGTTATTATTAATAAAACTCTATTTTATTAATGATAGCAATATTATTATCCTTGAGCTCAGTTCCACTTCTTAAGCATATCGAAGATACATAATATCGGCCGCCAGACAGTAAACGCACTCTAAAGATAATTAAGGAAGTTCCCTCAACGAATAGTGTTATATATATGTAGTATCGTCGGGAGTCATTCTACGACATATATATATATACTATTTAAATTTGGTATCAGGTGTGTAAGGTTTAACGCTATATCTTTGCAAACACTGGTCTCAGTCGAGTAAAGCATAGTTTTATTCGTTATAATAATAGAATATAGCAGTTCCCTTTTGTTTTAACGATTGCTATCCCCCCTTTTTTTTTAAACTTAAGAAGCTGGAGTAGCTCAAGGAACGGTTATAATAATTTGTTTGTGTTTTTTTTTGTGATTTTAGTCAGTGGTTATTTAGATTGAGAAACCAAGTACGAATAGTTCAGTGCCCATATTTAGGTAGGCTAATTCTATAGAGGCATAATTCTTGTTGCGAGGAATTTTAGTTGGTTGACTAGTGCGCCCCCAAGTGCAAAGATGACTCAGTTTGAAATCTTTAAAGCGCAAGGAGAATCCTTTGGACTTTCCGGAAAAGAACTAATTGAGTACATTCAAGAGGAGCAAAGAAAAGAGGAAGAAAGAGAAATACAAAGAAAAAAGGAAGAAAGAGAAATACAACGAGAAGAAAAAGAAAGAGAGGAACGGATAAGACAAGCTGAGCTTCAGATTGAATTAGCTCGGATTAAAGCAGAAGTTCAAAGAAAAAAGGTAGAAAAAGAAAGAGAAAGAGAGGAACGGGAAAGAGTAATCCAACGAGAAGAACGTGAAGGAAAAATACAACGAGAAGAACGAGAAAAAGAAATCCAACGAGAAGAAAGAAGGACGGATTCGCGCCCCTTCCCAGGAAAGCTGACAAAGTTTCCGAGCCCCGTAAAACCCCCAAACTTCTTTCCCCAAAACCAACAACGGGACTCCAAACCTCCCGTTAAGACTTCTCCTCCATCTCTCTTCCCGAAGCGACCAACCATATGCTTCACCTGTGGTGTAGAAAACCACATGAGCTGGAATTGCCCCCAAAATTCTAGGCTTAAAAGCGGACCAGCCCACCAAGTTCACCAGATTAATGCAACCCCGGCTCCCCTGGTGGTGCAGACCCAAGCAGAAACTTCTCCCCCTCCGTCAGGCCACCAGGTAAATTTTGTTTTTGGTAAAAGTTCATCGGGAACTTTGAAATATGAGGAGGGCAGCGTGGACAGCTGCCGAGTATTGACTCTCGTCAGGGACACAGGATGTACGTGCTTCATCGTGTCCGACGAACTCCTCCCAGTGGCCTCTAACCACGAAAAATTTGCGGTGGTACATGACCAACTTGGGCGGGCGAACCGATTCCCCGCCGCTAGATGTTACATGCAGTGTCAATATTATAATGGCTGGGCTGAAGTCATTGTAGCACCCATAAAATTCTGTTCCGTACTTATAGGACAGAGCCCCCAAGTAAGTTTCGACCCTGTGTTTCAGGCCGCCCTTCCTCAAGGCCGAGATAAGAAAGAAGCCCAGGAGCCCGTCCCCATCAGAACCCCGATACCGTCCGATTTCTCGGAGACCCCTAACCAGGACTTTAGGACGGAAAATGAGGAGTGTGAATCACTAACACCCTTAGGTGATAAGGCCCAAGACAAGAACACGGAGACTGTCCCTGGACCCCAAGAAAAAAAGAACCCCCAACGCGCCCATGGAGATACCTTCGTAGAACTGGACGAAGCATCGGCGCTTGAAGAGGATTGCCCCGCGGAGTCCCTTAATGTAATCCAGACAGTGTGCATCCAACCTGATGCCGATTACCCTCCTCCTTCCCTACCAGGCGAGTCTTTAGAACCCTCTGACCTGGATAGTGGCGCGCAGCTGACACCACGTCCGAAGAGTCAGCTACAAGAACTAATTAAATGGAATCACCATTTACCCGCCCTATTAGCTCTTTTTGAGCGACTGCGTAAAAATAGCCTCAGCATTGGCCCCAGCAAATGCCATTTTGCTCACGAAACCATCAAATATTTGGGTTTCAAAATAGGACAAAGCAAGTTAGGTCCCCACGAGAACAAGATTAAGGCAATCGCCCACATGCCCCTCCCGATTACAAAGAAGCCATTAAGACCGTTCCTAGGATCAGCTTCTCCCTATCAGCGATTTGTTCCGAATTTCGCTGCAATTTCGGCCCCCCTATGCCCCCTTCAGGAAAAGAATTTCTCCGATCGTTTACGTTGGAATGATGTCGCTGTTTCCCATTTTAATCAGCTCAAAAGTAAGTTCATTTCTGCCCCCATTTTTAAGTTGCCCAACCCGGAAAAATCCTTTGGGGTTAAGACCGACGTGATCAACAAGGGCATTGGAGGTGTGCTCCTTCAATACGTGGATGACAGAACGAGTCATCCAGTTGCATATGCTAGTCGTCAATTATTACCACGCGGAAAGAGATATGCTACTAGAGAAAAGATAGCTCTATCAATTATCTGGGTCATAGACAAATTCAAGCTGTACTTGATATGTAAAGAATTTCGAATAGGAACCGACCACCGTCCGTTAGCCTATATTAGGAATTTGAGACACTCAAACGGCCGCATCATGCGCTGGAGTTTACTCTTGCAAGAGTATCAGTTTAAAATAAATTAGATAAAAGGTTCCGATAACCAGGTCGCTGACGCCCTCAGTAGAAATGCGTGACCGAATAGCGTAGAATAATTGTATTCATAGGATTAGTATCTCCATGTGGGTATATACCGTCTTGTACGACTTAATTTAAGATTCTTTTGCAATACAATTAATTAATGTATATGTCTGAATTTTGTAACGCTCAATGTCTAATTTTTGTATGTATATATATTTGTTCTTATTAATTTACGTATAAATTATTTTGTCCCGTATGTACTAAGTTTATATCATTTCATTGTTCCATGCCCTTTTTTTTCTCTCTCTCTCTGATTAAGTTGTATTAAAGGTTATTTTCCCCTGTAATCTAAAGATCAAAATGATCATATGTATTGAGGTAATACTAGTTAGGTGCAGGAAGGTACGGTTGGTACAAGAAAACGAGTTCCCCACAACGGAGCTCTATCGTTGTCCCTTCTCTCTTTTTTTTTCGAAGTGACAACTTCCCCTGGAATGGAGGGGTGTGATAGAACGAGTTAATTTCAACTCCTATCCCATATTATTGAAAACCACGATGCTGCCCACGTGCATCTTCGATTCGAGGCTTGGAGTCTTATCTCAGCTACCGGATGCCAATGTTTAAACAAGGAGGTTATCGTCCCCCCGTTCGCCCCCATACGCCGACCTCGCCAGATCGAGTTAGGCTTATGAACAGATAAGGCATTGTTCCCCGGCCCGGCTGTGCGTTCCCTCCAAGCTTTCACTCCATTTTCCCCCACGCCAAGGAGATGTCCTGGCTATTTATATGGAAAATTTACCACTAAGATCAGATTGGAGATCCAGATTTTCGTCGCGAAACATCACCACGACCCTCTCTCCCTTTGTGCGCCAAGGGACCTCGACCTCGAGATTCACCATCACTTGTCCAGAAGGAGGACAATATTCCTTGAGTGCCAAAGGTTCGAGCCTTTCCGACGCCAAGTCCCCAAGGCCCCCCCCCCTGTTGTTCAAGGAGAACAGCATTAGAACAGCCATTGTTCGTTTTGAGCCCTTCGCCAAGAAACGGTTCTCATCCCCCCCCCTATTGTTCAAGGAGAACAGCATTAGAACAGCCATTGTTCGTTTTGACCCCTTCGCCAAGAAACGGTTCTCATCCCCCCCCCCTGTTGTTCAAGGAGAACAGCATTAGAACAGCCATTGTTCGTTTTGAGCCCTTCGCCAAGAAACGGTTCTCACCCCCCCCCCCTGTTGTTCAAGGAGAACAGCATTAGAACAGCCATTGTTCGTTTTGAGCCCTTCGCCAAGAAACGGTTCTCTTCCCCCCCTGTTGTTCAAGGGAGAACAGCATTAGAACAGCCATTGTTCGTTTTGAGCCCTTCGCCAAGAAACGGTTCTCATTCCCCCTGTTGTTCAAAGGAGAACAACATTAGAACAGCCATTGTTCTTGAGCCCGTAGACAAGAGACGGTTCTCATTCCTCCCTTTGTTCAGAAGAGAACAAAGTAGAACAGCCATTGTTCTTCAAGCCGTTCGTCGAGTAACGGTTCTCCTTTCCAAGACGCCTCGTCAGGATCCTTTTATCCCCCCCCTTCGGCTGGAACTCGCCAGCGGACCGAATATTCCTTCAAGTACCTTCCACTGCACCCTAATGAAAAGTTACGTAAGCCAAACGTCACCTTTTGAGTATTGATCCCCTTTTGTCAATTCTATCCTGTGCTTTAAATTGTTTATCGAACCATCCCATCTCTTTAACTCTATATTTGTTTTACCTTTTTTAATCCCTTAAATCCTTGGATTAGCCCGAGTCTCCACGACCCTTTCCATTTTGTTTATGTCAATATTTTCCGTTTTTGTGTATTGTTTATAGTTATTATTAATAAAACTCTATTTTATTAATGATAGCAATATTATTATCCTTGAGCTCAGTTCCACTTCTTAAGCATATCGAAGATACATAATATCTGCCGCCAGACAGTAAACGCACTCTAAAGATAATTAAGGAAGTTCCCTCAACGAATAGTGTTATATATAGTATCGTCGGGAGTCATTCTACGACATATTGATTGTTTTTGTTTTAGCCGCCTGAAGTTTTCCTTATTAGTTTTTCTATATTTAGTTCTTCTTTTTTCTTGTTTTTCATTTTTCTGACCTGTCTGGTTCATTTCCATTTGACATGACGTCGAATAGCAATGTCTTGAAACCACAGGCATCTTTCCTTCGTAATGTTAATCTTTTCCTCGCATAGGATGGCTTCGACATCCTAGAAGCAATGGTCCATATAGTCTAGAGCGTAGCACCATTTGTATTTCTCCTCCTTGGGTATTTTTATTAATTCCTTTTGTTCTCGCCTTTTTTAGTATTTGTGCTTTCCTGTGTAGATCCTGAGATTAATTTCTTCCGCAGTGGTTTGATTTTTTTCTGTTGTTATTTCTTTTCATCTGTCACTTTTCTTCATCTGTATTAATCTCTTTGGAGGCCACATCTTCATATTCTGTAAGATTGCGTTGCTTCTACATTCTCCTTTTTCTCTTTCTTCGGCGTTTTCCGCGCGGTTTTCAAGTTGCATCTCTGACAAGTCAGTCTCCCTTTTTTGCTGCTTTTCTCTTCTCAAGCATGCTTATACCTTAATACCGAGGTTCTCAGTCTCTTGTGGTGACACTTTGTCTTTTCTAGCTGGCGTTTATTCTCCTGTAATATCGGCCCAGGTCTGCTGTTTATTTCTTTTTTCACTCTCCTTACTTCCTTTTGTTTGGGATGCTTCTTAGTGAGTGCAAGCATTTTTTTTCTTTGCTCGTGCAGTTGATTCACAGATGTCCTTTTAGTCCGCATTTCGACACGTAGGTAGCTGTTTTAAGGCAGTCTTGTGTGTTATATTCATAACACTATACCATCCTTTATATATCTGTACTTGGAAGAATTCATTTCCATTCGAGACATCTTCCAGTTTTCTTTTGTTTCCTAGCCATTTATGTTTCGGCAAAGTTTACCTTGATACTCGTATTATGGGTAAAATTTATGAATTTCGCGACCTTTGTAATTTTTGCTTATTCCTTTCTTCCTCCGAACACTTTTATTTATTTCGCAGATCAAAGGGTCCAATTATAATAGATAAAAGACATCTTTGTGCTCTGATCTCACGGGGTACTGTTGGTTCTTGGTCAATCGTTTAAATTTAACCCTAATTCGTTCTATGTTCAGCCTCGCTGATGTGACATATAGCCACATGCCATTCTTGAAGGTAAAGAGTTGAAAGGCAGCCACTTTAAGTTTTCCGTCGAGTAATTCACTCAGTTCTTCTGGTAGTAGTAATTGCGTCCTATGATAGGCTGAAAAGAGAGCTTTTTACGGACAAGCCTCATATCTAAACTGTGTATCATGCTTTATTGAGGGTCAAATCTTTGACTGATATTTTAAATAGTAAACATTGTACAAATGTTAAACTTGGTCCACTGAAATATCCTAGGTAGGTACGTACGCAGTTAATATTTCAATTGTATTGATATGATACATACAAAGTTATGTTGAGTTATGTATTTTGATGTGCTTTCAACTGTGTCACGCTTTATTGCACGTATACGAAAATGCCCCTGAAACGACGTGTGACAGCTACAGAGAAGAAGCGGATTGTTGCAGGTCTCGCAAAAAGCTTATCTGTTGGAGAATTAGCCCAAGAGCTTGGTCGAGATACAAGAACACTGAAGGCGTATGTCGAAAACCCCATCACCAAACCAAGGCAAAATAAAAGCACGAGAATTTGTGAGGGGGTGTCCTCGAAGGACCAGCTTAAGAGGAAGCCCCCTCGGAATACCTCTTTCAGCCCCTTAGCTCTAAAAAAGTGCTCCTTGGCGTGGTAAGATTAGAATCTTTGAGAAGGAAGCAGTCCCGCGCTGAGTCGCCTGATCCAGCTGTATTTGCTTTCGGACGCTCCTCGCTCCACCCTCCCCCGCGATAACGCGGAGCTCTCACCGCCATGCTTACCAGGCATGTCTATTCCCAAATGAGCGCAGCCGTACTAACCCTACCCCCATATTATAAGGCAAACTTTGCTTTCCGATCCGACTCGTTATCTCGAAGTAAGTTTATATAGACTGACATCGAGAATTCTCTAGGGACGGCCATGCCCTGGGGGTATCTATCAGACCAACCTCCTGGCTATTTAACCCTGAGTCCGCCATTCCTCGAGGATATTGAGAGTGGGCCAGTCCTTCCGTTCAGAACGTTTTTTCTGTTCCCCCGCTAAGTCCTGCAACCCCTGTTCGAGTCGTACCTCGTCGTTAAGATCTTTCCAGCAGATCTTCCTTCGTGAAGATTGGCTCTTGTTCAGAAGAACCTATCGAGCCACTTTCTTCCCGGAGAACTGTGTGGTCCCTCTCATCCCGGCCCCCCTCCAAGACTCCAGTTCCTTCGGGTCCGAGACTCACTGCAGATAATAACGTTCTTCAACAAGAAGTACCTAAAACCCCCATCTAAGAGTCTTCCTCGTTAGGACTCCGCGAAGTATCTTGTCGAAGACCTGTGCCATTAGTCCCCCCTCCCCCCCCTCAGATCAGCACCACGCTTCAAGGTAAAGTGATCTTGTGTTGTAATCCTCTGATTACACCCCATCAATCGTCACCAGCATCCACTTTTGAATTGACTTCTCGCTCAATCGTAATTAATATCTCTTGTTCGAGTTAACGTTAATTTTGCTCCTCCCGCTTAACTCTGTCATATTATAAATTGTCACAATCCAATTAACTATCTTTATCGAGTAATTTGTTTTCCCTATTTTGTATATATATATATATATATATATATATATATATATATATATATATATATATGGATAAAATCACAGTAATAGGACTAATTTTGTATGCGAAACCAGGTTTCGACCGAGACATCCGTCATTGTCAATCGCGATTGACAATAACGGATGTCTTCGTCGAAACCTGGTTTCGCATATAAAATTAGACCTATTACTTTGGTTTTATCCCTATAGTTGCACGTACGCTACTGTAAATTTTGGATATATATATATATATATATATATATATATATATATATATATATATATATATATATATATATATATATATATATATATATATATATATATATATATATATATATATATATATATATATATATATATATATATATATATATATATATATATATATATATATATATATATATATATATATATATATATATATATATATATATATATATATATATATATATATATATATATTGCCCCATTTATTATATATATTAAAATTATATTTGGGAGTCTTGTTATTTATATATCCTTTGAACTGCAACTTGGCAAGCCATTAAATAAATCTCGGTCAACCGTAAATTGTTCTCTGTATAAAACTCAAAGAGGTGCTCCCACATTCCTTTAATTGCCCCAAAGCATATCACAGGCGGCCTCGGGCTGGCTATCTGTCTGTGCTTGTGTCTGTGCCCTTGCGCCGAGCGAGTCTTCACAGGCTTACCTCGACAGAAGTGTATCCCAGTGTGACATCCGAAAAATAGATAAACAAGTAAGAAAAGACCACGGTAGCAGAAAGGCTGCCATATTTGAAAGTGCTGGATTTTCTCCTTTGTCCAGAAGCACCCGGTGCAGGATCCTTACAGAGACGGTCAGAAGTGTTAAGTGCATCGCTAGACCCATCCTAAGCAAGAATCACAAAGAGAAGCATATTGATTGGGCACGAAAGTACATAGAGATCAATTTCCAAGATGTCCTCTTCACGGATGAGGCCAGAGCTACTTTGGCTGGCCCCGATGGATGGGCCAAAGTTCGGCTACCTCTTGGAGCCTCTCGCCTGCATCGCATTCGGCGTCAACAAGGAGGTTGTGGTGTCATGTTTTATGAGGGAATCATAGGAGATGAACTTGTCGGGCCTTTTCGAGTTCCAGTAGGTGTCAAACTCACAGCAACTCTTACACCGCGTTTTTGGAGGAGCATTTTGAAACATGGTTATATGATCTGCTACTCTTACGTCGACGGCGATTGATTTGTATGCATTATAATGCTCCTTCGCATTCAGCCAAGGCTACGATTTCGTACCTCGCACTTTTGGGAATCACGGACCAATCACTTATGACCTGGCCTCCCTGTTCTCCTGACCTAAAGCCTATCGAACAGTTCTGGTCGATCATGGAGAGGAAAGTGTATGGAGGAGGTATCCAGTTATCATCGAAGGATGCCCTGTGGGAATAGATAAAAACAGTTTCTGGTACCATAGCTTCTTTCCAGATGAGTCGGCTAACAGCTGCTGTGGACAAAAGACTATTTGATGTCATTTCTAAACAAGGAAGTCACGTAGACAAATAAAGTACAGCACCAACAAGTTACTTGTGTTTGTTTCATATATTTTGCTGCTATTGTTCGGTAGCGTGTTTCATTATTACAATAAAACGGTAATATAACGATAATACTTTGTTTCATTACCTTAAATTGGCATTTTTATACACCTGCAATAAAGTGCGACACAGTTGAAAGCACATCAAAATACATAACTCAACATAACTTTGTATGTATCTTATCAATACGATTGAAATATTAACTGCGTACGTACGTACTTAGAATATTTCAGTGGACTAGATTTCACGTTTGTACAATATTTAATATTCAAAATATCAGCCAAAATTTGACTTGCAATAAAGCGTGATACACAGTTTATAATTTCGATATTATTTCTTTTCTTCAAGATTCTTGTTTGTGTGAATGTCCAGTCGATTTTCCTCCGACGGTTCGTCAACTTTTGCCATTATTCAGTTATTATCTCTCTATTTTTTTTAATCTCCCTTAGGTTGCAAATAGGTGCATGTGTGAAGAAAAGTTGCTCATTAACTTCACCTGAGTATAGCGATAAAAACAATCCCGAATCTATTGTGATAGGAGCGATTTTGAATGACACATTGCTTACCTGGGAAATCATTTCCATAAGGAAAATGCAAACATAAAAAAGTAAAACCAATCAATCAGAATTGAGAGTTGCTGCGTTGAAGTCAGTCCTGAGCCTATAAATAACAACGCAATATCTGAAACATCAGTTTCCTAAATAAAATGGAGCAAATCAAAACTTCGGAATAAACAATCCTTGAAGTTTCAGCTTTCTTATTCTCCATTCCTCACCATGTATATATATTTTAAGCATGTTTATTTTGGTTGATGCAGAAAACGATTCTACATCTCATTATGAATGAGATTGTGATTAAACTTTTGATATTTGAGTAACATGATTTGAAATGAAGGGGGAACTAAATCTGATTGGCGAGGATTTCGTTACAAATAAGCACCAATAGTTTTTTATTGATTTAAGGATGTAAATGCGAATCACTAATATAAATATACGTTTGTAATATATTTTTATTCTTATTCTTAATATATTCTTATTGCAAAATATGACAAGGTTTATTTTGATGAGAGCCATTCTTATCCATACAAATCTGGCTTCATTTTCTCATCGACCCCATCATTCCTCTGATAACATCTGGTTTAGCGTTTATGATGCTGATTTTCTCTGTGATTCGATTTTATAGGGCGTCTAAATTTAAAAGGTGTTAATGAATAAACTTGGTTCTTCAACTTCAACTTATCCTACAAAGAGAAATAGCAAAGGGTTTAATTTGCGCTTTCTGTGAGGCCATTCAATATTATGACACATTGTAATTATCCTGTAATAGAAATACTCACGCAGGCTTCTCTGAAGATTAAACGTGTGAGTAAAAGCACTGTCTTACAAAAACCATAAACGTGCAAATCTATTTCTCTCTTAGCTATCTTTTATTTGATCTATTTAAATATATAACTTTACTTTTCTCAACTAAACAATAGCTCCTCTTCTCAGCTGATTTTTCCAGGGAAAATTGTAAGTTTAAATAAAAAAGGGGGTTGATCCTCCTAATAATAATTTTCGGGGTTTTTTATATTATTATATTCAGCGGTTCAATTCCAGGTTCCTCGTAGAGGTTCCAACGTCTTCTGGCGCTCTTTCACTTGGGTTAAAAATATAGAGCATTGTTTTGAATTCTTTGGAGTTCAAAGTTTTGTTCATGAATTATACGAGGGTAAAAGCGTACCTCCCTTCTTGCTCTTCATGCTTAAGCCTCTTCAGCTGTATAAGAAGTTAACACTGAAGTTGCTTTAAAATTCTTTTAACTACATGCTTTTTGTAACCAGTTGAATATATTTTTAATATCAATACTTTCCCTTCGGGCTGATATCTTTATATTTGGTTCTGTGGTGTTGGAACCACGTTATAGAATCGTATATGACTCATAAGTACGTCATAGATGAGCATTTTGTAGTTTTATAAAATTTTATAATTGGTTCACACGTTGAACCTTAAATAAAATATAAACGAAGGGGAATCTGAAGAGTGCGCTGAAAAGAGCTTTTGGAAATAGGACAAATTGGTACATATGGCAACCTTACAACGGAGTCTTAAATAAGATTAGATATCGTATGTTTTTAAGATGAGATTTCTGATTAAAGTATAAACAATTTTACTATAAACAATCCGATAGATTTCATTTTTCTTTTGTAATAATATATATATACTATTGAAGTTCACAACTGTGGCAGCGTTATTAATTTTAACTTGTATTTTTTTAATATCTCTTTAAAGCTTTTTAAAGGGGTCTTCGAGGCTAGAGAAAAAATAGCGAATGGCAATTTTTATTCCTAGACGTCTTTCGACCGTGTTAGGTCATCTTCAGGTAATATACAAAAATGGAATTATCACAAATTGCTACACTATATACAGTCTTTCTACGTGAACATAAGTATTACAAAAATCGGCCAATTATGGCGCGTGAATTTTTTAAGGGGAAACTAAGCACTACAAGAAACATAAAATTGGAAGGCTCTTGCCGGAATTAAGTCGCATTCTCTTACGCTGGTGAAGAATTTTTACTTTTCATAAAGTCAAAAGTGAGTCAGTGTTTCTTGTTCTCACGAGTTCAGTGATTGCAATAGCTAAAGTTTTTAGCAACTGATGCGTGAGATTTTTATGTCATTTACGATTTGTGTTAATACATGAATTTTTCCACCCGCTTTTCGAGTCATGTGACGGGGATTGAACCTACTTCACTTACCCCACTCCCCCGTAATCTTCAAAGAGTCACCTTCGGCTTCGGACGAACTCTAACCTTGGTCGGACTTTCGAAAAGCGCTTTCGGTTAAGGTAGAGTGCCTTTTGGAGTAAAATATTTTTGGCATTGATTTCGAGACATACTCTAAGAAAATTATTTTCTATTATTTCAACCGTGGTGATAGACTCTCTTACACACAGACACACATAGTCAACACACACACGCTCACTCTGTGGGCTCCTATTTCAAATTATATCCACCATATGTCATAATTATAACCGATGAAGAATAAATTATCTAGACGCGGCGGATTACACTATTGATCCTCTCCGATGGCTCCAAGCCTGATCGCGGGAGGGTCTTTGCCAAAATCTAGACGGATCTAAGTATCGCACTAGAGAGGATCATTGATATCCATAATGGCTATGTAGCCATCTGTTCAATAGAGGTTGATTGCAAAGCACTCACCTCCATTAACACAGCAGAGTGCTTAAAAAATATAAATCTAAAACCAAATATACCACCTCGAATAAAATGCCATCGCAACGTTATCCTTCGCCGCCTCGATCCTAGGGTTAGTGGGCACTCTGTGGAAGAAATTCCTCCCGGAGGTGGAGAAAAAACACACTTGGGCTAAGGTTGCTGAGTGTCTCGTGGTACAACCATTCTATACCATACACTACTCCTATATTATGTGGGGGAGTGACTTAATCACCTACTGCAACGCCAACCGTTGAAGGACTGTTCGCAGGGATTAACGACCTACTAGGTGGTAACATTTGAGGTGTTGGGTTTCAAATCCTTAATAATTAAAGATAGTGCATAAATGGTTGGCGAGATTTACTTGAATAGGCCGAGAGTATCGTTCAACAACAAAAATATAATTTTTATTTACAAAGATTAAAATAAGAATAATAATAGACAAAAGGGAATTATTTAAATTGAGATTGTCTCTTGATAATTATTATGAAGAGTGATTCTCAAATGGAATTAATTGATTAATATAGCTAGGCTCAGATCAAATTGGGCAACTTGGAAATACTAATAAATGGAAGCGGTTTCAGCCTTACGGGTCGATGACTTCGAGGAAGGTCCTTCTTGCGATGAGGCGAGTGGGGAACGATTCAATGAGGCAAGTGGGGCACGATCCGAATGATGCAGGTGGGGCACGATCCGAACCAACCTTCCGTTGAAGATAGCCAAACTTCAAAGGTGATGCTCGACGGGGAATGTGAAAATTCTCGTAATTCCGCGGAAAGAGGAATCTTCTTTTCCTCAAAAGTAATTGATTGAGATTTTCTTCGGTTCGATTAAACGAAGGAAGACTGTTGCGCAAATTCAAAGGCTTGCCGTTCACAGAAGCTACCAATTGACTTGGGTAGAATCACGGCTTGAGAATTCTGCTGTCTGATGAACGCTCACGGGAAGAGACGATAAGGACGGCCTTGGGGTGCGAGCTGGACTCTTCGAACTACAAAATAACCCGAGTATTTATATGCCCGATTCTGGGGGGGGGGGGAAGGGGGAGTTTAGAAAAAGGAGTCACAAGCCCAACACATCTTAATCCGGAAGCGGAGTCGATTCATTATTTATAATCGAGGGCAAGACAGAGTGGCTCTTTCACACCTCGTCACTGTGGGGGGATGAGGCTTGGGACGAGTTTGCAGGATTGGGAAATATTTTCCCAACGTGCTCAGGAATTGAAAACTCGAGGATGTTCGAACAGGAAATGACGTCGTCCATGGCGCGATACCATAGCATGTAATCTTCGATAAATTTGGGGGATGGGGGGGTCAGAGGTTGTTTTTTTACACTGGGGTAATTAAATTCAAAGACTATATTCAAGATTATATTTTGCGACACGTCAATGGCGAACAAGTCTGCGGAGGGAGGTATGCTCCTCTTTAATGTCTGAGTCTGATCTGAGCAGATCGAACGTGAGGGGTTTATCGACCTCCATATGTGCTTCAAGTTCTATATGTAAGAGGAGCACACAACAGCCGTCTGCTCCAGGGATAACGCTCTTTTATGTTCCATCTGTTCTTCAGGTACACATTCATGGAGGGATTGCAATAGCACCTCCTTGAAGTATCTGAACTGCGCAGGAGCACATGAGACCCTATCCATGGATTGCACAGTTAAGAAAGATATGATTATAAGGAAATTAAATGATAAAAAACAGACTGAAGAAGCTAAAGCAAACAGCATTTATACCAAGGTTGCAAAAGCTGCGATTGTGGAGTCTAGGGAAAGAAAGACATACCTGCACGTCTAGAATGAAAACTTGACGAAAATTATATGTTGCATCTATTATGCTCACATAGCGAATCTCTCCTCCCCGGAGACCTTTGCGAAAGAGCTAAATAGAATGCTAACGCATAATGGCATGCAGGAGATGTGGTTGCCACGGAACCCACAGTCCGAGGAGGTTCTAAAAATTAGTCTCAATCCCCAGTGTGAGAGTAGTTGCCATAAACTTCCCACCCCTTGAAGCGCTCAAACTTCTTCCAGAGAACCTAGGATTCAGACTCAGGCAGCGCGAGATGCAAACTCACGCAATGAACAACCAAACAATAGACAAAACAAACGAACGAAACCTACAAGCACAAACGGAAATGGAAGTTTCGGTGATTGAGACAGCGAAACCCGAGTGAGGAGCACATTCGCACCGCTCCCGGAAAAGCTCACAGCCACAAAGACGCCCGAGGTCCTCCTCTTCTTGTAAGAGGGAATCTAGGCACGTATACCACTCAAGAAAAATAAACTTGAAGGTCTACACCGCCGAAAGGTTCCCTTTCCCAAAGGAGATGACTTCCCTTAATTTTACTGAAGAATTAATATCTGGAAAGTACAAATGGGGATTTTCTTGGGACGACTGCACGGAAAAAAAAGCCGAAGAGACTTTACTCCAAGGTTCAATTAAAATGGCTCCCGAAACCTTCACTACCCTCACAGACGGCGAATGCAGAAAAAAAATGCCATTGAAAAACGATTACGCCACCAAACACTCCACAAGGGCCCAAGTTTGTTAGAAAATAAGCCATAACAACAACACTTACACAGAAAAGTTACGTGAATAAGACAATGGACCAATTTGTAATACTTTATTTTAATTCAAACGGTTGGACCTAGAAAAGACTTATTTACGGTAAAATAATACGACAAATCGACCCAGACTAGGTATTTATCTCAGAACATGGGGTAAATACAGAGAGAAACCCATTAAAAAAATTTCTATACGAAGTTATATCATAAATCACAGTGGAGAACGATTTGCGGTTGTGCAATTGCTGTGTAAAAAGGTATTGATTACAGAGAAATAGGTGGGCTCAATGAATCTTACTTAGCTTGGGAGTTACGTACGGCAGTGGGGCCCCTGGTCTTGGCAACAGGGTACCACCACCCAAGGAGAGGGTATTTACCCCTCCATAACTTCCTGTAGCTTTGTTGTCACGACAGAATTGTTCTTTTTGCCGGCGACCTCAATGCGAGGAGTGCTACCTCAAACTATACGTCGACCAACCCAGCAGGCAGGAATCTCGAGACACTTATTGACAGACAAATTATGATAAGAATTGGAGTAAACTTCCCCAAATACATCACAGACAGATCAGCCACAAAACCAGACATAGTGCTCACAAGCACTTCGTTCCCCTATAATTACTTCATTGAACCGATCACTCCTGTCTCCAGCGACCACCAGGTTATCCTTTAAAAATCTCTACCGCCCTTATTCTGATCCCTCTCTCAGAACGCAAGAGCTACGCTCGTGCCAACAAAAATACGTGTCAACAACTCGGAGGCCACATTCCAGCCCCCTTAATTGATGCAAATTTAGAAGAAATCGACGAGGAGTTGGATAAAATCACCAATCAATTAATAAATGCCGATGATGAAGCCATTACCCGATTAAAGTATAAAACACTCCCGGCCCTTTCTTGAACCCTCTAGAATGAGATCTCTTGTGAGGGAATACGGTGAACGGATCAATAAAGTGAACCTCACAGGCCCAACATCACTACACACAGACGAACACGACAAATACGCTACGAACTAATGACATTCATTAGGGAACAGCAGAATGTATGTTGGGACAATTTAATAGGCAGACTTGACTTAAAAAACGACTCGTGTACATTCTGGCAGACTGTAGAAAGACTAAAAGGAGGACAGACACAGACGTCAATAAAAATCACACGAGAAAACACGGAAATTACTGAGACTGATAAAATCGAGGAAGAATTCAGACTCTTTTAGGCATCTATTTCTAAGATATCCCTGGAGGACAATGACAACTTTGATTTAGACTTCGAAGACAGAGTCATTGATGAACTTAACGACCAGATCCAAAGAACCTATCCTCATCATTACGTGACGCAAGAAAGGAATATGGAGGGATACGGTGGTGAAATTACTGCCGAGGAACTCTCGAAAACTTTAAAATCCCTTCGTCAACGGGCACCAGGGCGTACAAGACTGACAAGGGAGAATTTTATTTGAACCTCGCCTAACCTCCTTTTAGGGCTCATGAATATCATGAATGCGTGCCTGAACGAGGGTTACTTCCCTGACCACTGGAAGGTAGCAAAAATGATATTCATTTTCAAACCCGGTAAGCCACCGGACAGTTCAGCTAACTTCAGGCCTATATCTATCTTAGAATTTGCAGGGAAAGTCTTCGAGAAGATATTGGCACCAGAGTGAATACGTTTCTCAAAGAAAGTAATTTGCATAACCACCAACAGCATGGCTTCGGAGTAAGTCCGGAACGCACACGGCGCTAGCCGTGATCACCGATAAGTTAGCAAAAAAAAAAAGCAGAAGATTGCCACGCAAATCTGCTGCACCGAGACGTCAAAAAGGCCTTTGACAAAGTATGAGGAAGAGGCCTACAATACAAGATCTTACACCTGAGCCTCGACTCCAAACTTGAAAGGATACTTTGCGATTACGTGATGGATATGAGAGCGTATGTGCACGTAAAAGGCTTCAACGGCCCTGAGTTCGAATTCGAGGCGGGGGTGGCACAACGTGGGTAAATAAGTCCCCTGCTCTATAATATATATACAATCAAACTTCCCCAAACCCTGACAGAAGGTTCGTCATACATCCAATTTGTGGACGACGTATCAATAATATGTACGACAACTTATCGGTATGTAAATTATAGGGCACAGAGTACGGCGGTAGAAATCGAAAACCTCAACTCTTTCGAGGGAAGATGGAAGATATCTACCAATGCCAAAAGTTCCAGATAATCCCACTATTCTGACGAACCCTCTCAAACATCCGTGTGGGACGAGTATGCATCCTATACCGCACGGCGGGCACGGTTTTATGGACTCCGGATTACGACTGGTGGGTATGGGAGTCATGTGAACAGGATCTCGGCAAATGCAAGGAGGGAATTGGGTGAATTTTACCGATTCATGGACCTAAGAACTTCCAACAATTTTAAAATCTATAATGCGTGCATCAGATCCAAACTCCTGTACCCCCCGGTCCCCATAAACGTGAGTCCCAAGACTCAGGTCCTTAAATTGCAAAGGGTTCAAAATAAGGCTGTCTTAATTATAATGATAACCCAAGGAGAGAGAGAGAAGGCCGAGTGAGCTCCATGGTGAACTGGGGTTGACCCCCATAAACGTAGAGCTTCAAAATAGAGCGATGAAGATCTAGGACGACGTACACCAGCACCTCCCTCACGAGTTTGTACTCGAGAACATGGACTTTAATGACGCAAGACACAGAAAATCATTTACAAAGAGCAGGCTGCTCATCAACAACGACATAAACCCAACGTTCACGTAAAATTTCTTTCATAAATCAAACACAAACAAAGCTAATCATTTTAAAACCCAATTTCTCTTTTTTATTTATTTTCTCTTGAATTAGTAAAACTCTAATTCCCCTAAATAAAACAACAATAACAACAACAAAAAATAAGAATAAACGTAAAATCAGGACCTGAAAACCCAGATTAAAAACTTTTCACCTGCAGTAGGGGCCAATACCCCCTCTGCTATAAAGGCTTAAATGACTTTCGTATTTATATATATATATATATATATATATATATATATATATATATATATATATATATATATATATATATATATATATATATATATGTGAGGAATTAAACCACATTCTCCGAAGACAATTTGATTCAGAACAGTTTCGGTGTATCTCACACCCTTTTTCAACTGATACTGGATAGAAAATATAAGAAAAAAATGCATACAAGCATAACAGGTCGTGAAATATCCCCTCTTTTATCTTCTTGCCCTACTTGTGGCTAATCTAGAGGGGGGTTAGGCCTAAACATATTGAAGGGCTGACATTTTACTATTTTATTTATTGGCTATCTTATTACAGGATTAAAAGAAAATTGACCCTCAGATAGATTTAAATTAGGAACTGACGATATTAAGCTCGATTTTACGATTCTTCTCTTTACATAGTTAGCCGATTTGAATACCATTTTACTTCCATTGAAATCGATCGTATGATTCTTGTCTCTAACATGGCAAAATATTTCACTGCTTTCGCTGCCCACTCTAATATCTCTTTTGTGTTTATACAATCTCTTGTCTAGATTTCTCCCCGTTTCCCCTATATAAACTTTATGGCAATCTTTGCATGGTATTGCATAAACTGCTATGTTAATATGTTCTTTGGGTTTCCTGGAAATCATCAATTGGTTTAAGGAATTATTATATTTAAAGGCTAGATTAATACCCGATTTTCCAAATGTGTCCTTTAAACTATTTAATTTATTATTAAATGGCAATGTTATACATTTGTTGAAGTCATTAGTGCGCGAAGCCTTCCCGCACTGGAAGAGAATGCTGACGGCGGTGAAGCGAATCTCCTGTTAAGATTTGGAAGCATACGTGTACACTGTAACAGTCTAACGTGATACGAGTTGTACTCCCCAAAAAGTCGAAAGTATTACTCACTGCGCTGTGGAAACGTTGGCAGAAGCAGCTCAGCGACAAATATCCAAAGGGGGCACCGCAGAAGGCATCGATATGGTGGATCGCGTCCATCTTCCGCAATTCACGCTTGGTAGTGGGGGCGAAAAACTCGCATCCATATTCAAGCTTTAAGTGATCAAGAGAGCAATAAAAAAAGCGATAGTCCTGTCAGCAACCCAAATTCTAAACGCCACGGAACGAATGATGTCCATGGTTTGGGTACAAGAGAACCTAAGATTGCAACTATAGCCCTTCGCCCTGAGGCGTTGGTCGAAAACCTGATCAAGGAGACTCTAAAAATCTACCAATTACAAAATAACCATATTTAGCAACAAATCTGGGTCAGAGTGAAGCCTTGGAGCGATAGATGTGCACTACCTTAGTATTGGCCAGGGAAAACCGAAAGGTATGCGCATCGGCATAACGAGAGATGCTGATCATGTCTGTTAGAGTCGACAACACTCCGGATTTGGCAACTAGACCGCGCCAAAAGAGATCGAGAGGTCGTTGACATAAAGCGTAGCGAGAACATCTTCCAACAGCAGCGAGGTGCTAACGATGATGGATGCCCTGGGCATCGACTCTATCGTGTTCACAATCTCCAAGATTTGGCATGTTTGGAAGTACGCCAGCCGCATCTCACTTAGGGTAAACCTGTAGTTAAAGGATTATCCGCCTTTAGAGGTAAATTTAAGTTCGCCATTTTACTGGCGAAGGGAGAGGGTATTCCTGCCATACGAAAACCTGCGCAGAATCTTTTGGGTTCACCTCTACAACTCTGCATGACGAGTCTTGCCGTTAAGTGAACACCCCTATGCTCGTCAAAAAGAGCGGCTGGCGTACTTCCAAACATGCCGAAACATAACCATAACTGTACGCTTGGCCGTGTCGGCATCTCTAAATTTTCTACATTTCAACTCTTTAAATGAGGTTTCATTGATGGTCACACCGCCCTCAGGATATTTTCTTATTTTATTTTCTTCATCTCTTGTTCATCTTCCTCGCTGCTCTTACCTTTGTAGGCCCAGGGACATTTGCCTTTACGCATGGTCATCATAATATCTAATTGATTCTTTCCTCTAGCAATAAACCCGGGTTAGCATCGCTCGTGTATATTTTAGGGCTGATCTTGATGCCTCGTTGCATATTTATTCGTATTTTCATCGTTGTTTTTTTCATTCTATTTTTCTTCCTTTCTCTCCTCGTGCTGTTTTGTTCGAACATTTTGGCATGATAAGGTTTAATATTTCAGAAGATGGTTGGTTCTCCTGGAATCACATCTTCATTCCAATTTTCTATAACATGGTCTATAGGATATGCGCGCATATGGAGATTTTCCCTATATACATGACGTTCACTATATAATGCACGTAAACACTTCCAATAATACTACGTTTGGGGCTGTAAGGTGTAATATTCTCTCTCTCATTTCTGCATATGATGGATTTCTTTTCTTCTACTTCTCTTTCCATCCTTTCAATTATTTTCTTCTGTTTGGGCCACGCTATCACCCTTGTTAGTTGAGGTCCTACAAAGCGAAGTCATTACTTTAGAATTTTTCAAGATCTGTTCTCTGTGTGCACATTCTGAAAGTTCCTCCTTTATGAGACAAGTTTGCGTTGTGTTATGTTCTACTGGATAACAATTGAGGCATCATCACTTCATCATCATCATCATCATCACTAACTCTATAATTTAAGAAGGGTATTTTTTTGAGTATTTAAATAATAATTCCATCTTATTTTAGTTAGGACTTATGTTTTTTCATCAAAGTTATTTCTAATAATTCTTTTATAATAACAAAAACAAAATGGTGAAGTCCAGAAATAAATATAAGTATCGAAATTTTGTGAATTTTTTAAAACCCAAAGAATTACAAATGGTGAAGTTCAGAAAATCTATTTTTATATATCTTTTTCTATAATTCTATATTTTAGCAACGTGATATTTTGAAAGGGGGGAAAATTTAGTTTAGAGTTCCTTTTTAAAATTATTATAATTGGCCAAGTTCAGGAAATTTCTAAAAATTTAACTATGGCTGCTTTTTTTTTATTTTAAATTTTAATCCTAATAACGAAGTACAAGATCCCCCCGTAGGGGTGGGAAGTGGCGAAAACATTGCTTGGGTGATATTATAAAAGAATGATTAGAAATAACTTTGATAAAAAAAACATAACTCATAACCAAACTAAGATGAAATTATTATTCAAATAAAAAAAAATACCCTTCTTAATTTATAGAGTTAGTGTTGATGATGATGATGATGATGATGATGATGATGATGATGATGATGATGATGATAATGATGATTATAATTGGCGAAGTTCAGAAAATTTCTAAAAAAAAATTAACCATGGTTGCTTTTTTTGAGATTGTATATTTTAATCTTAGTAGCCACTTCCCCCTGTAGGGGAAAGTGGCAAACCCATTGCCTGGTATCTCTATATTGATAGCCCCCTCTCGTTCCATATGTTCTGGATGGATCCTCATTTTAAATAATAAAAGTCCGTTTTATGTAATTTTTGTTCAGAATTTTAGTAGCTTTCGACGCTATTTTCAAAACGTTTATGGTTCTGAATTTTATAATCTCCGTGATTTTTACTTCAGCGAGCTTCTTTTTTTTTAATTCTTTATTTCTTATTTGTTATGTGATCTTACTCCAATCTCGACTTTCCGGCCCATCACGCTTCGTTTGCGTGATCTATGAGGGAATTTGTGGTGCCAGTCTGATTTCTTTCCGGTTTCCAATTCTCATCTTTTTTACTGAGCGCCCAAATGCGCTCTCCTCTGTTTTTCATTGCCTCAGTCTTGTTTCCTTTTCAATCGTCCGGAAATAATGTGAACAAGAAAGACAGAACGGGGCCCATTTTATTTCGGCGTCTTTAGGTTCTATCGCCCTAAGGAGAACCAATTGACGACCACCCTATATAAATAGACCTGCTTCTATTATGTTATCTTTATATACTATCAAGCTCGTGGTCTTAAAGATGGTAATTAATCGTGGAGCCTAACAGGGTTTCTTTACGTGCTTCACTATACCCTACTTTTAAATGTTTCTTAATGCAGTAGTCGACGTATTACATTGCGTAGAGTAGAAATGATTGATATTTATGGAGGAATAGGGAGACAGAAGAGAAATTAGGATATAAACAACTGTAAGGTATCTACCTCATTAACCCAAAGCAGCAGGTACCTACAAACCATTCAAAATATGCGTACATTTCCTCTTTCCTATCTGGTAAAGCACGATTTAAGATTCTTGACCCTTTCACAAGCTGGGTCAGCTCAACCTGGCGTATGCCGTAAATAGCAAACGGAAATAATTTGTCTCTTCTCCTTAGAATTAAATGAATTGAAAAAGAGATACGACCGGGCTTGTCCTCCCCTTCAACTAACCCGAGGAGTAAGTGGAGGAGCCCGCTCTTCCCATTAGTTCCCACTAAGACTTTAATGGGATTAAGGTGGAAAGTTAGGTGGAGGGAGAGAAATGGAAACAAAGAAAGAGACGAACGAAAGATAGAGTGGAAAAAGAAAATGAACTGGTAGATATATCAAACGTAGAATTAAAGAGGAGGATTTGAAAAATAACTTAAATGATCGTTTAGATTTTTTATATTACTAACGTTCACTATATATATATATATATATATATATATATATATATATATATATATATATATATATATATATATATATATATATATATATATATATATATATATATGTATATATATATATATATATATATATATATATATATATATATATATATATATATATATATATATATATATATATATATATATATATATATATATATATATATATATATATATATATATATATATATATATATATATATATATATATATATATATATATATAGAGAGAGAGAGAGAGAGAGAGAGAGAGAGAGAGAGAGAGAGAGAAAGAGAGAGAGATAGAGAGAGAGAGAGAGAAATAGACAGACAGAGTGTTCTGGCTAAATTTGACGGTTTGCAGGCACAAATTGCACTACACACATAGAGATTAAAATCCGGGAAATTATGAGGCCAAAAAGTGGCGCTGGAAAGTTCATAGAAATTTTTTGACATCTTCTGACTTTTTCCGAAGGTATGGCCTTCCAGCAGCGCCTTGCTACTTCCAGGGTTTGACCATAATCTCCACCATTTCCACATAGCCGGTTGAGGTGAGCTTAAGCCCTTGCTCAAAGATATAGCTTGGCTTGGCGTCACCCTCACTGGAGAGACACCGACAGAATATCACAGTTTGAGCGCGTGTGATCTTCGTGATATGTGAAACGTTGCATAAATAATAGGCAAGCCACCTGTTAATCTGGGTTTTGTGCAAATGGTCATGCAGAAGTTCATTTCAACTAAGATTAACCAGGTCTTTCCCGGTTCAACAAATTAAATCATCGTGTTCAGGAGCTTCTTTGCCTTCGTCAAGCGGTTTTCTTTGGCATTAGCTGTCAGAATTTCTGCCGTGCACATCTTGTACGAGTGGTAGTGAAGGCCCTCGGTCAGGGCCAGCTTCGTGGTGGCCACTACAGCACATATCTCTCTCTTGCCAAAGTCCAAATTCTCTTGCTCACGTCTTACATCACCTTTGCCTGCAGATGTTCGATGAATTCCGGCATGCGGATGCAATCAGAACACCTGTAATGTCTATTTATGTTGACCACGCTTCGTAGTCTCCTTTGCAGCTGACCAGGTCACGTCTAGAAGCCTTTACAGTGTTTAGAGTGCATTGAGCAGCAGTCATACCGTCAGCATATTGATACCTAGCTTGAATCATCATGATACAGGAAACTAAATCTTTTCCAATATTAAGATGGCTTCAATTTTTTCATGTCAGCTATATTTTTCTCAAATAAAACATTATTCTTTATGTTTTCCAACACCGCCAACTGTTCAAAGATACGTCAAACTGTTCCTGAAAAACCTCCTGTATATCTATCAATATCTCTTTCTCTCTCTGTCTGTTTCTTCTCTCTCTCTCTCTCTATAAATATATATATATATATATATATATATATATATATATATATATATATATATATATATATATATATTAATCCACCGAAAAAGGAAAAGATGAATCCAAGCACTTTCGAACTATATTTTCAAGTTCCCTAAAATGATATACACTTAACAACGCCATCTATATGAATGGAATCTGATCAGTTTAAAGGATTATCATTAGATCGAAAACATTTAGGGCTAAGATTCAATCCACAGTCACAACAGAGACACGTGGTAGGGGAGGCAATGCGAATAACATTACACTAATAAAGAGTGACAGCTGGTTGCATTATAAAGTTATTTCATTTAGTACGAGATTTTTAAAACAGGGTCGAGTTTAAATAAGCCAGGGGAAATATTTATATTGGGTAAGATGCCAATTAAGGAACACTCGACAATATTTCTTTTTGTGAAATCGCAGGAATGCTAAGAGGAATTTTGCATAATTCCAGTCAATGGGGTAGTTATTTTCAGATAAATGTAAAAATAAAGCGCTGTTTATTTCACCTCTTCTAATATTATACTTACGTTGGTAAATTCTAGTAGATAAAGATTTACCAGTTTGCCCAAAGTAAAGCAAATTACAAATAGGACATTCTATAGAATATACTCCACCTTTTTTCCTTGTATTATTGTGAATTAACATTTTATATAAAGTGCATTCATATATAAAATTTACAGAGATATTAGGTTGCTTAAAAATACGGGTGAGGCAAAAAATTAGTTCAAAGTATGGCAAGATAAGACAATTTTTGTAATTGAAAACCGGTGGGTTATCAGTTCTATAAAAAGTTCTCTTAGCAAAGGTGAATGAAGTGTGCAAAAATCGAAGAGGGTAACAAAGTTTCTTACCAATTTCAAAGATATTGGACAATTCCTTATCCAAAAATTCCGGACTAACAAGGCGTAATGCACGAAGAAATATAGAAGTGAATACATACCGTTTAATTTTGACACTATGATAAGAATAAAATTCAATATATGGATTGGAGTTAAACGGTTTGCGATAAACAGATAATTTAAAACCTGACGGCGTCCTATGTAGCAAAAGGTCAAGAAAAGGTAGGATCCTATTTTCCTCAATTTAAAGTGTAAATTTAATAGAAGGGACTAGAGAATTAAGATTACATAGAAAATCGTGAATATCTTTTGAAGAAGGCCAAAGACATATAATATCATCAATGTAACGCTACCAGACAATAGGAAAATCGAGAATTTAGGGCAAGAGGGTGGGAGATAGACAATACCCATCAGAAGACCGAATTTTGAAGGTAAAATTTATCATTGAATGAAAATTTACAATTTTTAGGGCAAAGAGAAATCAGTCTTAGGAAAGTATTGACCGGTACAGGAAGAACTAAATTATATAATTTATCACAAAAGAGAGGAAGAAGATCGTCTTAAGAAACTTTAGTTAACAAAGAACAAACATCGAAACTGACAAGGATGAAATTGTTGGAGTAAGGTATTGTATTAAGCTTCTCTATGAGTTCACAACTATTTTTAATATGAGATTGGGAGAGAGACCCCACAAGCGGAGATAAGTGATTGACAAGCCATTTTGATAAGGAAAATGAAGCAAAGCCTAACGAACTTATAATTGGGCGCATAGGATTATTAGGTTTATGAGTTTTTACCAAACGTGCATATATGGAAGAGAGGCGTTGCTAGATTTAAATTTAGTAATTAAATCGGGAATTGTTTTTAAAAGGGATCGAATGTTTTTTAGTAAATTCACTATTAGTTGTTAATGGGTGGTCTTTTTGTAGGCCATCATAAGTAGATTCATCTTCTAATAATAAGTTCATTTTTTCAATATAGTTCACTTTGTCCATAATAACAACGTCACCAGATTTGTCTGCTTTCGTAATATGTATAGAGGGATTTTTTTGAAGATTAGATATAGCACGGTGAAAACGCAGAGGATAATTTAAGTGGATAGGCCTAAATAAGCACTGATAAATACAACCCTTGACGGTTGAAATTAAATCACTAGGGACATCACAATATTTTTCCAAATGTGCCTTGAGCAATAGACAGAGCAGATTGTATAGAAGGACTGTTTCTGGTCAACTATTGTTGGTCCAACTGCTATTCGATATGAGACGTTGTAGTTTGCGATCCAATTTATCCTCCAAATTCGAACAGTTTCTTCGAAGGGTACCAAAGATGGAATCTTGGATCACTCCAGACCAAAGACAAGGAATATTAGAAGTAAAAATATGATGTCGTGAATTGACGTTCTTGAACGCAATCGAAGTTTCGTATTTTAAGAGTGAGATGCGTTTAGAGAGAAGAGTGCGCTCAATTTCTCCGAAGGGAAAGCCATCAATCTCCAAGTATATGTTACCAATGAAAGAAGTAGGCATGAATTTTTCACTTAGACACTTCTTGAGGAAAATAAGTTTGATCTTCATGTGATGGGCATGGAGCAAACTTGCACGATACCCTTTAACAATAGGTTTCAATGCAGGAAGTAGTTGGTAGAAAGGATGGAAGACAAAAGCATAGTTGAAGAGACGCGTGGAATCCATAGTAATAATGAAAAACTCACAAAATGGTGCGTGAGGAAAGCAATAATATATATATATATATATATATATATATATATATATATATATATATATATATATATATATATATATATATACTAAAATAAAAAGTTATAGACAAAAAGGACGGGTTAGAGAGCCATAAAATATTCAATGACTACCCAAATTCTAGAAGAGTGATTAATAGCAGGTGCAAGAAGGGTAATATCATAGAGATAAAATCTCTATTAAACGTCACATAAAATATGAATAAATGATATACCAATATACATACGTATTTAATAGGAACAAAATTAGCAAAATAAAAAAAAAACTAGGTATGGGTTAAAATACACAATTTTATTTAAATCAGAATTTTTTATGATAGAATCAAATTTAAAGAGACTGAACGAAATATTAAAATTAGGAGTAGTAATGAAGGAGCTTTCAACATTATTGCGCTTACCATAGCTTCTGAGTGGTAAATAAATTTAGCAGAATTTATATTGGAAGGATGATCATTTTCAGATAAATGAACATACAAAGGAATATTGCGTTCACTACTCTTACTTTGTATTTTGTGTTGATTTAAATGAATATTTAATGATTTTTCATTTTGCCAAAAATGGCGTTTATGGCAAATTGAACAATCAACAGAAAGACCCCCTTCCCCTATATTATTATCATTATTATTATTATTGTGAATCGCTATTTTGTACATAATTGTTTCATACTTAAAAACGACTGAAATATTCAAACATTTCAAGAAACGAGAAAGAACGGAAAAGGAATGAAAGAAAGGTAAAACAAGAGAAATCTTATAATTAAAAGCGGGTTGGGTTTCAGTTTTACAGAAGTTGTTTTGGGGCCAGAATTTAAGTATGAAGCAAGAAATATATGTGAATAACAATAGTTCTGACTAATTACCAAGATCTTGGAAAATTCAATATCCAGGAATTACGGACTGGGGGCCCACAGGCCACCGAGAAATATTGAGGTAAATTCAGAACTTTGACTTTGCACTTTGATCAGATAAAAGTAAATATAAGAACTAGAGTTTGGTAGGTTTGCGGAGAAAATTCATTGTAGTCCCTATCTCAGCACAAATGGTAGCAATACCGAAATAGAAGTACAGATATATCGATAATATTCGGAAGCAAAGTACTAGGGCTAAAGATCACCTCAAGTAGCTACATGAAACACATAACCGAAATAAAAATAAGAATAACCCTTATGCTAAGCCCGTATTTACACTGGGATGCTTAAACACCAAAAAACAAAAGAAAAATCTTCCTGGCTGTAAGAAGGGAGGGGCTCGTCTACCATATATCATCCTCCTAAACAACTCAAGAAAATCAAGAAAAAAGTAACTCCAAAACGTTCAATACGAAGCCCTCTATTTAATAACCAATAGTAGAAGAACTAGAGAAGAATTCCTAGATTCCCCTATAGAGAGACAAAGATAGAACCGCCCAACAACAGAAATAGAGCCGAAAAATATGGAAAAAAATCGACAAAGCTCTTCCGATATTTGCAGAAACCGCTATCTCTCACCAGAGTAAATACTTCTTTCAAATCCAATTTTCCTAGGCAAAGAATTCAACAGAGAATAGTGGAAACACCATTGTGCACTTACGTAATACTAACAACAATTCAATAAAAGTATTATTCTCGATAGGAGTTCTACAGTGACTAGACATAAGTATTTACCCAACTCTATTTGTGATCTATTTCGAAAAGTTCGAGATCTTGTTTGGCGTAAAGAATACACATCATTCAGAGAACATATATTTAACAGAATATTTAAGCAGATCATACAAAAAATATATTAATAACCAGAAAATCAACTAAACAAAAAAATGTATGGGTCAAAAGTATTGGGACAAAATTAATATCATGTTAAATCTTTGTTATTTTATCGCACAATTTGAGTATTTTAATTTAAACACGTCTTATAAAACTGCCAGAAACTTTCAGAAGCACATGTAATGTAAACAAACTACGATCGGCACCATCATTACCTATCCAGAGTTTGTTGAAGGTGGATGCTCAGTGAATACAATGCCGAAAGTCGAAGAAATACCTAAAGCTATTCGAAAACAAATAGTTGGACTTAGTAATGAAGGATTAACCTATAGGCAAATTGCTGAACGTGTTAAGGTTCCATACTTAACTATTGGGGCAATAGTTCGGAAGCATCGAGTGTTGGAGCTCGTCGCAAGATCACAGGCCGCTCTCGACGCTATATGCTGCGTAAGGTCACGAATGTGCCCATGAATACCAGTACAGACCGATAGAATGAACTGAGTTACAAGAAGTTCACGTCAGTCTAAAAACGGTTTCTAGAGAATTGCATCGAAGTGGTCTACATGCCTTCACTCCATGTGGAACTCCCCTTCTTACAGCAAAACATGGGAAGAATAGTTTAACGTTTGCTAAAGACCATTTTGACAAAGGAGTTGAGTTTTAGGAACGGGTTGTATGGTCTAATGAAAGCAAAATTGAACTTTTCAGCCGAAACGAAGCTCGTCATGTTTGAAGGAAAGCAGGGACTGCCTATAATCCCAAGAACACCATCCCTACCGTCAAGCATGGAGCAGGCAACATCATGGTGTGGGGATGTTTTACTGGCCATGCTGTAGGAGAACTCCACATCATTAATGGAAAAATGGAAAGGTCCATGTACAGGCAGATACTGGAGCTGAAACTGCTTCCAAGCACAAAAATTTTTACCAACGGCGCAAGTGGATCTTTCAGCAAGACAATGACCCCAAACATGCAGCGAAATTAACGAAAGAATGGTTCGTAAATAAGAAAATAGGTGTTCTTACGTGGCCTAGTCAATCGCCTGACCTCAATCCCATTGAAAATTTGTTCTGATTATTCAAAACTGCTGTGCACAAAAGGAGTCCAAAGAACCTTGCTGATTTGAGAATCATCTGCATGCAAGAATGGAATAAGATACTACGAACGAAGTGTCAGAAGTTAGTTTCCAGTTACAATAATCGTCTCCATGCTGTTATTTCAAATAAAGGTCACGCCACTAAATACTAAAGACTTGTTTTTTGTTTTGGCCAAATACCTTTGTCCCATACATTTTTTTGTTTAATTGATTTTCTGGTTTTATGTCCAGCTTAAATATTCTGTTAAATATCTGTTCTCTACACTACGTGTATTTTTTACCCTAAACCAGATCTCTAACTTTTCAAAATACATCACAAATAGAGTTGTGCAAATACTTATGTCCAGTATTGTATATCATTCGGAAATGTATGTAAAACAACATAAGGGTTTCATATTTCGTTAGAATCGGCCGAATAGTTATTATGTTATTTCCAAAACAATAATTCCTTGGCTAACCTCTGAAGGACTTTAGCAATTATATCAATCGAAAGAGAATGTAAAACAACATAAGGATTTCAAATTTTGTTAGAAGCGGCTGAATAGTTATGATCTTATTTCCAAAACAAAGTTACTCCCTGGCTAACCTTGAAAGAACTTTTAAAATTATATCATTCAAAAGAGAATGTAAAACAACATAAGGCTTTCAAATTTTGTTTGAATCGGCCAGATAGTTATAATGTTATTGCCAGACAAATTAATTCCATGACTAACTTTGGGAAGACTTTGGAAATTATATCATTCGTAAGAAAATGTAGAAAAACACAAGTGTTTTAAATTTCGTTTAGAATTGGCAGAATAGTTACAATCTTATTACAAAAACAAAAGCAAAACGAAGACCGACCGATATAGTGAGATGTAGAGTCCCCAACGACTAAAAATTCATGCAACATAAGGCTACTATAGTGAAGTGAAGCACATAGACACAGTACATGTGAACTAATATCCAATAAATAGACAACTGAGTAGGAACTAACCCATACACATACATAATTGCATGAATGCTACCACACTCACAATACTGAAAGAAATAATAAATGATTAGAGAGATTGGTCAGCTAACCTGACATCTTTACAGAAGTTGCGATTACCTCTCAGCAGAGCAAGAGTAAAACATGGAATGATAAAGGATAGGGTCAGGTCTTGGTTCGGAGTTCAGATTAATCAGTAGGTCCGAGCAAAAGGAAACTATTTCATCCCAGCCTTCTATCCCAAGCTAAATAAAGATTATCACCTGAGATCAACATCTTCTTTACTACTATACTTTTCCTTTCACCCTGATTCATCTCTGCCTCCTCCTTTCTTTCCTCCTTGGCTCGTTCCATGCCTTCTCCCTCCGGCCTACCAAACATGGTGTGACCTGGGGAGGAGGGCGGTAGGGGACCGGGAAGGGTTGACCAATGGTATCTCCCCTTCCCTACCAGTGGCCGATTATCTATATCTTTTACACCGGATTTTCAATCACTTTGCCCTGAGGTGACCAGTGACAGATTTAAAGATATCTTGGCCCATTAAAGCATATCATTTACTAGTCTTTGCTCTCGCCTTATGCCAGCTGAGAAGATTTTTACGGAGCGAGTAAAAAAAAAACTTTTGATTTTAACCAATCTTAAATTCACCATACACTTCTTCTACAGTAAAAGATTATATGTATATACTTAATATTTACATCACAATTATTTCAACTAATCATTATTTAACTCGAAATTTTATATACCTCTGACGAGTAAAATACTTCTGCATATCTGTTTTATATCCAGCGAAATAAGTGCAGTATGTACATATATACAGACCCTTCTTCGCTATTATTCTAGTTGACTTCTCTCAGCATTGTTTATCATCCTAAACTCTATTCTCATACTAGCTACAAAAATTTAAAGCTTATTTTAATTTTTTCTGAGGTTGTCGGAATTTAAATGACTTCCAATTTTTTTCAAGCTAGAGGGAGGAAAGTTTACTTACTGACTGCATTTTCTAAAAAGATCTTTTTTATATAGATTACCCGCAAAAGAAAGAAAATGAGATGGCAAGCTCTTTCGACAAAAAGAAGCCTCAGTATAAACGAAGCCCTCTTTGGGGAGAAAGAACTTGTCATCTAATTTTCTTTCTCTTGCGGGTAATCTAAATAAAAAAGATTATTTAGAAAATGATTACAGAGATTTTTCGACTAACCTGACACCTTACAGAAGTTTTGATTACCTCTAAGTAGAGCAACGAGTAAAGAATGAAATGATAAAGGATAAGTAGAGGTCTTGGTTTGGATTACACGTTAATCGGTAGGTAAAAAAAAAATAGAATATTTCATCCTAGCCTTCTATCTCAAGCTAAAAGAAGAAAAAATATTATTTACAAAATGAATGCAGAGATTGGTCGGCTAACCTGACATCTTTACAGATCTTGCGATCTCATATTCTTTCTCTTGCGGGTAATCTAAATAAAAAAGATTATTTAGAAAATGAGGTCAGTAAATAAACTTTCTTAATACCTCTCTTTATAGAGAACTATTGCTTGGAATCAAATCGTCATTTCCTTATGGTTCATCTATATTCATCTAATGCTCTGCGTCGTTGGTTTGAATGGCGAAAGGATGTATAGCGTGTGGTTCACGGCCGGTTAAAGACTCAGCCCGGTTGATTACACGGCCATCTTTGCCACGAAAGTTCTGCCATAGGTGAGAAAAATCACAAAAAAGGCGAAGTACGTCTTTCAACACGACGGAGACACGGTCAAGACTGTGCAAGAATGGTCAGAGTCGAACAAGAACTTCTAGTTGAAGAACCTTTGGCTGTCGCAGTTGCCCGACATCACTCCCCTCAACTACAGCGTCTGGGCAAATGTCGAGGACAAGGCCCTGCAAGATCCGTTACAGCAACGACGACAAACATTGATTAATTTTACAATTTGACAGATATTTATATGCTAAAACAATAGAAACTTGTATAAATATATCAAAACTTTCATTGTGTCATTTGTTGAGAGCGTTGTAACGAGTATAACAAGACTTTTGGAACACTCAATATTACTGACTCTCCGCAAAAGAGGGATGGACGAAAACACTGTGGACTCACAACAAAATTTCACTATAAACAATAAACTTTTCAGCAGGTCAATCTTGTCACTTGATGATATATTGGTTTGCTACACAAAATTGTCCTGAGCCCACATCACTAAGCTGTGGAGACGCAGTAGTGGGGCTGCGCACGATTCAAAGAGTTTTGTAAGATGCAAAAATCCGCAATAGAATTAAAAACAGAATTATGTAAGTCGAAGTACGATGAAATAATTCCTCAACTCAGATTTTTAGGTTTAGTTTTGGCTACAAGTCACTAACTTTGAATATCGTTCATTTTACCCTGCAGCTGCCTTTTACCAATCGAAGTGGAAAAATCAATATGTGGGATGAGCTAAAGGCTTTGAGCTAAATTAATTGGCGGGTGCCTAATTAGAGTCTAAGTTATGGCCTTGTTCGTATGTTGGTGTGTGCGTCAAGCAATGTGATTAGAATCCTGAGATTTAGAAGACATCTGCTGTGTGAGGCCTCTTGTTGAGGGTACATGTCTATTTACTTTTCGCAGCGCCTCATAGGGATAGGAAAATTTTTGGCAATCTGAGTGCGTGAATGAGGCCCAAAAGTAATTCTTTTATTTGATTTTAAGGTTCGGTGTAATAGACTTTTATTGAAGGTCAAAGTTGACATTCGGTAAGTTTTTAAATTTGTGTACATGTGGCATGCTGAGAGTTTCAATCTGCCACTATAATTGCTTCGTACTGACCCTACATATATCGTCCACACACTTTCACGTTCCCTATCTTTACACTTTCTTTAAGATTTTCTTCTTACAAACATTCTCTGAGGGAGTAAGTAAGTAATGGTTCACCAACCTTCCTTTATCCAGGAGGATCCCCGACCGGGAGTCAGTATTACAATTCCTGGTGAGCCCGAGGGGACCAGGGGCCGGTCCTCTTTGGGAGAGAGGTGCCAGGAAGTTTTGTGTTTTGACACCAAACAGCCTAAAGGTGGAACCTTCTTTGCCCCGTGGCAGAGGGACCTGTTCTGTGTCAGAGGTATGTGGATATAGATACCATCGGCAGGATTCCTTGGAACAGAGAGTGTGTGTGTTTTGTGCTGCAAAGACTGGAGAGGAAAGAAAGCAGTTGTGATTGGCTATGTGTGAGGTGAGAAGTGTAAGATCTACCCACCCGAAAACCGGGTGAGCACAGCGCGTCCTCCAATCGGTAGCCAGATCTCTCCGTGCGCTGACGTTTGTGTCCGCTCATGCCGGGATCGAACCCGGTACCGCGAGGTTGGAAGACTAACGCCGTATCCACTCGGTTATCAAGGTCTCAGAGGATCTGTTTGATTTTCGTCTTAAAATTTTAGAATAAAAGTTATAAAAACGAAGTTACATACTATTTTTTCTAATTCTCAAAATATAGACGAGAGCGATTGAAATAAAAAAAATTAATATCTGTCAACATTTTAAAATTTCGATCGTGAAAGTTAAAAAATTTAAATATCTACATACTTAAAAAATTATATTTAGAGTTATTGCAAAACAAAATATGTATTAAATATTTATTAAATTTCAAAATATGAATTTGGAGGTCGAAAACCAAATAATGTATCATATGTTTTTCTAGATTAAACCAGGATAATGGCTTCACCACTCTCCCCTACGGGGGTAGCTTGCTCTTCGCTACTAAGATTAAAATTTAAAATCTAAAAAAAGCAGCTATGGTCAAATTTTTATAAATTTTCTGAACTTCACCAATTATAATAATTTCAAAAAGGAACTCTAGACTAAATTTCTCCAATTTCAAAATATCACGTTGTTAAAATATAGTTATAGATAGAGGAAGATATATAAAAATAAATTTTCGGAACTTCACGATTTGTAATTATTTAGGTTTTAAAATTCTCAAAATTTCGATAATTATATTTATGAGGGAACAAGCACGTGATGAGAGAAATAACGTCGCTTTTAAGCATTGCCTCCACGTGCGGGCATCGTTGTCGTTTACAAGCAATTTTCAAAGCTCAAAAGCGTAAGAAAGTATAGGAGTGGGCTCATGAAATGCAGCCCTTATCAATCCTAGTATTTAAAGAAGACAAGAAGTCTCCCCCCACCCCCTTCCAACCACGCTGAGAGCGGCTGAGACAAATGCCCCTTGGGCCGCGTTCGCCATTTCTCAAACGACGGGCGATAGGGCCCCCCTCCTTCTATGGGGTAAGATCCCTCACTGGCAAGCGTTCATATGTACCCGTGTGAGAAGGAATGGCGGGGAGATTTGTGGGAGAGAAGCTCACGAGAGCAGACGATCTTACTCCTTCTCGATTCGGGTTGTCATGCGCCGAAGGCAAGAAAACGTTGTGGGATAAAACCGAGTATCCTTCCTTCGATAAAACAAATATCCACCCTAGAACTAGTTAAGAACTCTTCTCGTCGTAAGAGTACCCGTCTGACTCCGCTCAACGACGCCATCTCCAGTCAAGAACCAAGTTTTGTCCCCAAAGGCTTCAGTGAAGATTAATCTTAGCGTAATACCCCCTTGATTACGCATATCCGACCAAACAAACCGTTTGACGTCTTGAAAAAACTCACCCTCCGTTTTCTTTAAAGGTATTTACACCGGAAGAATTCCCAGCCTCCCTTCTCGAAGAATCTGCTCCCCTCCTTCCCCCCCTGTCATCTCAAAAGAATACTTAAACTACAAGCAAGTTGACCCTGGACCCCGTCGAAGTGACCCAACCATCATCTCACTGCTTCGCCGGAAACGACCATCGTCTCCCCCAACCCCTCCATTTGTGTACAAGGTATTGTAACGAATATTTTAGCTTCCCCAAATCTTTAATAGTACGTTGACCAATGTAACTATTTGTCTTATTGTCTGTTTATTGTTGTCCTATTTAACTTTAATTATTAATATTTATTAAATCATATTTTTTGCCGTGTAACAGCCTGTAACTAAGTGAGATTTGGAACTCTCAGCCAATAAAAAGATTTAAAGTAGCATCTATTGGACTAGCCCTCCCTTACGAGGATCTGACCTCATAACCGGACCTCGGCCTACCCAAAGTTATTAAAAGGAAACTCCCGCACGCTCTAAAATCAAATATAATAGAGGGTATATAGAGCTATACTACGACATATAGTAATATATATATATATATATATATATATATATATATATATATATATATATATCATAAAATCTGGTGTTAAGTGTGTTGGGTGGATTTAAAAGGGTTTTTTTAGATCTTTTAAAGTCCCCTCTAATTAATTTTTGTGTTAAGTGAAAAAGCTAGAGATGTGCTCGAAGGTTTAAGGAGAATAATTTCCCAATTAAATTTTAAAGTTCCCGTATTTAAATTGTGTGTACGTGTGTACCTAGATCTCAACAGAATTGAGCGTAGAATTTCCTAGACGGATTAGGTAAAGTGACCATTTATTTTTTTATCGTGTATTAAAATTTTCCCAGAGATAGAAACTCGAATAATTCGTTAGTGTAGTTAAAGGTTTGCGCGCACGCTGTAGGTCCACATTTGGCGTGATTTTGGTTTTTGGTTTTTTAGCACAAACAAAGCTTAGAAAATTTTGAAAAAATATATGGCTTCATTTATAGTTTTTAAAGCGCAAGGAGAATCTCTTGGCCTGTCTGGAAGAGATTTGGTAGAATATATTCCAAATAAAGAAAGACATGTAAGGGAAGAAAGAAGACATAAAGAGGAACTAGAACAAGAAAAAGGAGAAAGAAAACGTGAACAAGAAGAAAGACAACGTAAAATAGAACAAGAAGAAAGACAACGAGAACAAAAAGAAAGACCAAGAGACCAGGAAGAAAGGCAACAAATACGCCAGCACGAAGCAAAAATGATGCGAGCACTTGCAGAAACAAAATCTGTAAGTGGCAGGTCGGAAGCCCCGCAAGGTGTTCCCCTTAAACTCCCTATATTTAAGGAGGGTGAAGAATTTTCCTCATTCCTAACGCATTTTGAGAGGATTCTTGAAATCAATCACATTGATTTGGAAAAGGAAGGAGTAGCAAAATGTCTCCCCTTGCTCACCTTGAAATTTAGAGATATCCTCATCTCATTTCCCCAAGAATGTACAATTAATTATTCTACCCTTAAGGCTGAATTGCTCACAGCCCATAATATGACCCCTGATTACTACCGTCATATGTTCCTTCGCGCCAGGATCCTACCCGTTTAAACGTTCCGACAGTTTGGGTAGACCCTCCAAAGAAACCTTAAGTTTTGGCTAGAGTCGTCAAAGATTTCCCCCGATTATGATTCATTATTAGATTTTGTTTTAAGGGACCAGTTACTGGCTTCGCTGCCCCCAGAGATCCGCGCAGCCGTGAAGGACTGGCGTTGTCTCAAGTCCATCCTCCGTAAGATATGTGCCGAACAACCACTTGAATGGCACTGCTATCTTCCTGTGGCACTCTTCGCCTACAGGGAAATCCCACATCGTACGCTTGGCTTTGCTCCGTTCGAATTGTTGTACGGTCGTAAGAGGCCCCCTTAGTATTTTAAAGTTGTTGTTCTCACAACCTCAACTCGATCAAGAAGTTCAATCTTCCTATACGTATGTGCTGGAACTCCGCGAGAGGTTAGCACAATGCGCCAGCATCGCATTCCAGAACGCCGAAGTAAATTTATAAAAATACAAGACATACTTCAACGTTAAATCTAAAGACCGCCGTATCAAAGCAGGAGACGAAGGTCTCTTATTGAGGCCCACCCAGAGCAATAAACTCTTAAGCCAATGGAAGGGCCCCTTTCCAGTTTTGGAGGCACGAGGAACTGTGGACTATCTAATCCGAACACTTTCCGGAGAAAAATTATTCCACATCAATATGCTGAAGAGGTACTACCGCCGTGCACACGTTAATAATATTGTGGCCCTCGATGTAAGATCCGCCATGGAATCGAATTACCTCATCGAATCCCTTGATATTGTGCAAACTGTATGTGTTGAGCAGGACGAAGACTATCCCTTACCGTCCCCACCAGCAGAGACCGACTTATCCACTGATGGTCTTAAAATCGACAAACGGCTGACACGACAACCACGAAATCAGCTCCAGCTCTTCCTTAGTTGGTTTAGTGACGTTATTTTCGATAAACCTGGATCCGCCACTCAGTTCGAGCACGACTCTAAGCTCACGACACATGAACCGGTTAGATCTAAGCCTTATCCCTTACCCATTCACTTGAGGCAAGCTTTTAATTTAGCGGTGGAGAATTTGCTCCAATTAAACATAATTGAGCCCTCTACTTCTGATTATTGCTCGCCGATAGTTATGGTTAGAAAAACCGATGGCTCTTATAGGATGTGTGTTGACTTTCGGAAACTAAATTCCGTCACTGTTTTCGACGCCAAACCCATCCCTCTGATCAAAACCTCCATCTGTTTGATGAAGCGAAATTCATTACTGAGCTCAACCTGTGTAAAGCCTATTACAAAGTCTCGCTCAAGAAAGAAGTGAGAAAATTTACGGCGTTTTCCACTGACAAAGGGCTTATGCAGTTCCGGAGGCTCTCCTTCGGGCTCATAACCGCTTGTAGCAATTATAATCGGTTTATGCGGAGAATTTTAGATGGTTTGCCAAATACCTCTTTCTATTTTGACAATATTTATATTGCTACTCGCGAAAGGGGACCAACATTTAGCATCCTTTCGCGGTTTGCTGACCCGGTTGCGAGAAAACGGTCTTACTATTGGCCCGGTTAAGTGCCACTCCTCCTTTAAAACCATTAAATATTTAGGGTTTAATATTGGAAAAAAACAACTTAGTCTCCAAGAGGAGAAGATAAATGCCATCGTCGATATGCCTCTCCCGTGCAACATGAAGTAGTTCCAGTCTTTTATGGGATCCGCTTCATTCTACCGACGCTTTGTCCCAAATTTTGCGTCCCTGCCCGCCCCCCTCTGCGACCTTTTTAAAAAGAACTCCCCCGACTCAATAATATCGAACCAGATGACCAGCGTAAATTTTAACTCCTTGAAACTGAAGTTAGTTTCTGCCCCCAATTTGAAGTTGCCCAATCCTGAAAAGTTGTTCAGGATTCGAACTGACGCCAGCAACGAAGGCCTTGGTTGTGTGCTACTTCAATATGAGGACGGAGGCGAAAGACATCCTGTGGCCTACGCTAGTCGCAAATTATTACCCTATGAAAAGAACTATTTAGTTATTGAAAGGGATGTACTTAGTAGGGAAAGAGTTTCGTGTGGAAACTGATCACTGCCCCCTTGCGTATCTCCGGAACGTGAAACACACGAACGGCAGATTAATGCGTTGGAGTCTCCTCCTACAGGAGTACCAATTTAAAATCAATTACATTAAAGGGACAAATAATCAGATGGCCGATTCCCTTAGCAGAAATGTGTTACCCGCTAATCCCGGTTAGTTTCGTGGGAAATGGCCCTAAACAAATGTTTGGTACATGTATATATTTATATCCGTAAGAATTTAAGGTAGTGTTGAATTATTTTTTTGAAGATTAATTGATTATTTTCTGTACGCCCATTTCTTTGTAGTTTTAATGTATTTAGGAAGTAAGAATAACTGTCCTCGCGATATGATTTGGGAATGTCTCCGTTATCTTCATGTTTTCTTTTTGGTTTAAACTACCCAAGTGGAAACCATATGTCGTGTGATTTTAGATTTTTTTATTTACCTATGTCTTTTATTAAGTATTATTTTTTCTTGGTAGTATTTATAGTATTCTGTGTGGTCACATGACAATTTTTTAATAAGCTGATCAATTTTCTGTTTTTAGTGTATATCTTGGTAACAACATATGTATATTGTGTATAATTCGTTTATGTTTTGGTAGAAAACGAGTCGGAACTGAGTCGCCCCCCCCCCCACACACACACCTAAAAGAGTATCGGACTGTCCCTTTTCTCCCCTTATTCCTTTTTTTTGAATGAGAAAAAGTCCAACTTTCGAAAAGGTAGGCGTGTGAGGGAACAAGCACGTGATGGGAGAAATAACGTCGCTTTTAAGCATTGCCTCCACGTGTGGGCCTCGTTGTCGTTAACAAGCAATTTCAGAAGCTTAAAAGCGTGAGAAAGTATAGGATCGGGCTCATAGAATGCAGCTCTTATCAATCCTAGTATTCAAAGAAGACAAGAAGTCTCCCCCCCCTCCCCCGCCCTTCCAGCCACGCTGGGAGCGGCTGAGACAAACGCCACCTGGGCCGCGTTCGCCATTACTCAAACGACGGGTGATAGTTACCCCTTCCCCTTCTATGGGGTGAAGCTCCCTCACTGGCAAGCGTTCATATGTAGCCGTGTGAGAAGGAATAGTGGGGAGATTTATGGGAGAGAAGCTCACGAGAGCAGACGATCTTACTCCTCTTCGATTCGGGTTGTCATGCACCGAAGGCAAGAAAACGTTGTGGGATAAAACCGAGTATCCTTCCTTCGATAAAACAAATATCCACCCTAGAACTAGTTAAGAACTCTTCTCGTCGTAAGAGTACCCGTCTGACTCCGCTCAACGACGCCATCTCCAGTCAAGAACCAAGTTTTGTCCCCAAAGGCTTCAGTGAAGATTAATCTTAGCGTAATACCCCCTTGATTACGCATAGTCGACCAAACAAACCGTTTGATGTCTCGGAGAAAATCACCCTCCGTTTTCTTCAAATTTATTTACACCGGAAGAATTCCAAGCCTCCCTTCTCGGAGAATCTGCTCCCCTTTCCCTTGACATCTCAAAAGAATACTTCAACTACAAGCAGGTTGACCCTGGACCCCGTCGAAGTGACCCAACCATCATCTCACCGCTTCGCCGAAAACGATCATCGTCTTCTCTAACTCCTCCATTTTTGTACAAGATATTGTAACGAATATTTTAGCTTTTCTATATTTATAATTACCGTCTACGGTTCCCCCATTATCATTTGTGCGCTTGCCATTGCCCCGGTGTAAAGCTCAAATCTTAATTCTATCCAGCCTACCCAATTTTATTGCATTTTAGAATACCTAGGCTTTGTAATAGCCTGTTGACCACTGTAACTATTTGTCTTATATGTCTTTTTATTGTTGTACCATTTAATTTTAATTATTAATATTTATTAAAGTCTACTTTTGCCGACTCCTTTACTTTCCGACCCTTGATCTCATCATAGCCGTGTAACAGCCTGTAACTAAGTGAGATTTGGAACTCTCAGCCAATACCAAGATTTGAAGTAGCATCTATTGGACTAGCCCTCTCTTACGAGGATCTGACCTCGTAACTAGACCTCGGCCTACCCAAAGTTATTAAAAGGAAACTCCCGCGCACTCTAAAATCAAATATAATAGATGTATGTATGGTATATAGAGCTATACCACGACAATATTTATTTCTGAACTTCACCATTTTGTTTTTTGATATTATAAAAGAATTATTAGAAATAACTTTGATAAAAAACATAAGTCATAACCAAACTAAGATGAAATTATTATTTAAATACTCAAAACAATCCCCTTCTTAAATTATAGAGTTAGTGATGATGATGATGATAATATAAATTGGGGACGTAGAAAAACAAAATATCTACAAATCAATTTCAACAAATTTTAATATTTATTCATTAGGTCAAAAATCAAATTATTTAGGCAATACTTTTTCAAAAATTTATAATATGAGTGAGTATATTGGAAGAAAAAATATCTAATCAATAAGTTTTAAAATTAAAAGAAAAATTTGGAGGGGAGAGAATAAAAGATTACTTAATATTTGATCAAAACTTCCAAATATGGATTTGGATCGAAAACAAACAAAACTACATACCTAACATTTTTTTCATAATTCTACAAGTGCTTGATATTTTTTTTTTATTTCAAAATATGAATTTAAGATTTTTAAATATTTGACTTCAAAATCTACCATTTTCCCGTAAAGAGTGTTCGGAGAGCATCAACTCCATTTAAACTATCCTTTTTTCAACCCCAATTTTTTAAAATATCATTTAATTTTCGAAATTTGTATATAGGAGTATAAAAAGTAGTAATTTGCTTAATATTTGTCTAAATTTAAAAATATGATTTGTCAGGTTGAAAACGAAATTACTACTTATTATTTTTCATAACAGTATGGAATGGGGAGACTGAAGGAAAAGTATTTACCTAGAATTTCTTATTAATTCCAAAATAGGGATTGGAGAGGTGTAAATCAAAAATATTTACTTAAAATTTTCCTCATTTCTTAAATATGGGTTGGAGTAACTGAAAACCAAAGTATCTACGATACTTCTCCGCATAATATTGAAATGAAAATTTTGATGACCAAAATATCAACCAAATTGTTTTCAAAATAAGTGCCAAAAAATATTAATTGTGGAAGGGAAGAAGTAAAATATCTGATGAATATTTTCAAAGTATCGTTTGGGAAGGTTGAAAAAAATATTTACTTGATATTATTTAAGAGTTAAAAATATTATTTGAAGAGGAGGAAAACCAATATATCTACCTATATTTTTTAAACATTTGCTAGGTTGGAAAACAAAATATCTGCCTAATAAACTTATTGGACAAAAGATTACTTACCTGGAACGGAAGCGTGCCTAATAGCGTGTAATACCTCCATGAGCTTGGATAACAGCTGCGATTAAACATTGCATGGGCTGGATAATGTTCAAAATGTAGGGGACATCAATGTTCAGCCACACTTGCATCAAATAATTGTACAATTCAGCCAGATTGTGCGTATGTCGCCTTGACGTTTGACACATTTTCGAGGTAGTCCCATAGATTTCGATGGAGTTTAGATCTAGTAATTTTGCGGGCCAATCAAGATGTTTGATTATTTCTGAATGTTCATGATGCCAGTCAGTCACAGTTAAAACCAGGTAAACCAGGTAAAAGTCTCCTTCTGGAAGACAGGAATTGAAATCATACGTTCCGCCTTAAGATGAAGGGTAAGTGGATAAAACCTGGTTGTCTAGTAGTAACTCGATACTTGTCCAAATTCTCTTTCACATCGACCAAATGACCCATTTCCGCATAATTAAGACAACTCCAGTACATTACACATCCTCCTCCAGCTTGAATCGTACCCAGCACGCAGTCTTCCTTGAAGGCTTTTTGAGGTCTACGATGAACAAAGCGAGGGGCATCATTACTACATGGCACAGTGTTTGCGTCTTCTTTTCCACTGTAACCTGATAATTTTGTGGGAAGAAGTGAGCAAAGGCCTCTTGCGTATCACTCTGCTCCATATGTTCAAGCTATGCAGTTCCCTGCGGAGTGTTCTTTCAGTAATGGATGCCGAAGGAGAGGCATTGACGTCTTGAAGTATTCCTGCATTGAAGTGATTTTAAGTCACATGCAGTGAAACTATCCTGCGGTTCCCGTCCGTCAGTATAGCCACAATTCTGGTGGTAACTATCTATTGACCGTGATTTTGGGCAATGTAGCTACACCCATATGATCATACGCGTAGATACATTTGCAAATTCCGCTACATCCTTCAGAGGATGGCCTTTGTTGCGCCCGAATGCAATCACTCCTTTTGGCCATTCAGGATTATTCTACACAAAACGTACGAGGCCGGCACGGCACTGTACCAACTTGCCGAAATCAATGAATCCCTTCACACAATTCCCAGTTAGTAACCTCCCGATTCTCTTCGTCCAATTCTAACTTCTAGCTCCTGTAGTTTAATCAATTTTGAAAACGCCACATGGCTAAAATTTGGTCCGGCAACCTTATTTTAAAACGAGTAATTTTGCTCGGAAATCAAATTATACCCTAAATATTTCTGAAGATTTCAAAGAATTCGCGAGGTTGAAAGCTAAAATATATACTTAATATTTTTTTTAATTTAAAATATTTAGATTATTTTAAAATGTATTTAAACTTTTTCCTTTTGTTTATTTTTCAAGGCCTAATCCCGTTCAACCATCTGGCTTCTTAGCAACCATCTCGTTCATGTCTCCCTTCATATATCCGATCATATTGCCAATTTTGCTAATTCATGAACCATTTATCGCATCGTTTAAGGGTCACCGAGAAACAGGCCTCTACAGACTAGGAAGCCATTCAGTATGCCATTCCCTGGGGATAAAATCCCTTATTAACGATATTCCCAGTGGAAGGACTAATACTGCCATCCTGAATAGCCCCTTGTTTGTTTTAGACATTAAACTTCCCCTTGCAACGAAAATAGAGGAGAGAACCATTAAAAGAATAAGTAGAGACGCCGAAAAATGACAAATTGCCAATTGAAATTGCGAATTGCCAGAATTTTTCTCTCAAAATCCGAGCTTCTAGAAAGAAAATCCAAGATGTGTAACTAACGAAGGTATTGCAACTAAAACTGACGGAACAATTGTCATAATAGGTGACATTAATTTCTGAGGCAAGAAATGGGTTATCTCCAGGTTAACGTTCGTAAAATGAGCACTTCACTCAAAAGTACGAAATAGAACTCAAAATTAAGAACAGCTACTCAGAAGTACGAAGAGAAATCCAAAGTACGCGGTTGTATTCAGAAGTACGAAGTGTAACTAAGAAATACGAATATATTTTAGTACGTAAGAACAGTTTCTAAGATTCACTTTTAAGTAGGAGGTGGTACTTAGAAGTAGGCAAATATACTCGAAAAAAAAAACTTGACCCTCCCGCTTCCATTGCAGCAATGATTGTTATTATTTTGCTATATAGCCAGGGGAGGTATTGGCACCCACTAACTTGTCTACAGCTATTAGAACACTTATTACCCCTTTCCTATCCATTTTAGTGTATCTTAAAAACATATTTTTATATAGATAGGTAGTTAGGTACTCAGTATGTAGATAGGCAGATAAATAAAAATGTAATCTGGGTACGATTTGCACCAATTAATGTCTCTCTCAGTGCGCTTCTTCATATAGGTAGCGATCGCCCTCCAGTCGAGGTGTATTGAGCGACTAAGAGACCGATAGGCATAAAAAGAGATAGAGGAAGAAGCAATTCCTAATAGTGCAAACTAATACAATTTACGGGAAAATGAACGAGCTGAACGTCTTTCATAAATGAGCCGTCCTCAAAGAGAAGTCTCTCAGAGACAAATGTCTTACAAAAATTGCGTTCTCTTGAAAAGGAAGCTCTTTCGAGGATTAAAATTTATGTATGATTAAAGTTCCTCACAGAGCTGTACCATTGTGAACGACTAGAAAAGATTTCTAGTGTCGCAAATTTAGCAGGCAAATTCATTTTCTAAATATTAAATTCCTAAAACGGGAAGGCGGCTGTAGATGCTTTCTAAGCGAGTATTACTTGATTGTGTCCTCTATAAAGTGCTTCTGAAATTCCATAAGATGTTTATATTCTAAATGATATTGTTAGAAAAGTTTATACAGGGAGGCTCGTCCGCTTGTTTTCAATCCAATAATATTTTTTTTATTAAGCTAATAAAAACCTGTCTTCAACAATATATTCATATGTGAAGGTAAATAACATCGGTAAAATTATGTATTCTCCCTGGACAGCTCCATAGCCATTGCATTATCTTATATTGGTAATTTTGACTACGATCTATATCCAAATATACCAAAGACAAAACCCCCTGTTACATTTACGACTCGTTTTTATTGTAATGCTGAAAAAGATTTTGATCATTCTTCAGTTTATATTATCCGTTAATCAAATTTCAATTTGAATGTAACGAAAACATCTTCAGCCTCCCTTTCCTTCATAAATTCATGAGACGTAACTGTGCCACTAAATCTCTCCAGTTTTCTATTCACCGGAAACCTACGTATCAAACTCCTATATATAGCTTAATGCCTATGTCTCCGTAATGATACAGAACGGCTGAACCATGTTTCTTAAGCGAAGAATTTTTGACCCATGCTTCTTCGGCGAAGAATTTGGAAGAGGAGAACAAAAATTATTTTCATCTTTTCCTTACCCCCATATTTTTTTAATTCAGGCCCAGGTTAAATTCTAATACTAGCCCTCAAGGCTTAAAACTATCGTTAAAAATAGACTTTGTCTCTCGTACCACAATGAAGAATGATTTAATAAAGATACTGCCCTCACCTAATTATCAAGAGGTATATTTGTATTCCATGCAAAATCGCAACAAACCAAAAAAGGTTTGACCTGTGTAAACAAAATAATGAACACAAGCACGATGTGTGCATTAGAAATAAGTTCTTCACTACCACTTTTAATCACATATTTTCCTCAAATTATCAAGCAAACTGGGAGGAAGCAAAATTTCCATATAGATCTAATGATGCCAACCTAAGACAAGGTGATGAATTTGCCTTAAAAAATGCCCTTTCAACCTTTAACCTATCAAAAAAATACAAAAAAAAACCTACCTTGAAAAGTTTAATTTTTTTCACAGATTGATCTCACTTAACACCCTTAGAGTCACTTTAATTGCATTGATCTATACTACAAAAATACACGTATGTCATAGGTGTACAAATAAGTTTAGGTATATTATTTAAAGAACTTACAGATTTCTTCACCATTTATGGCACAACTGGAAAAAGGAAGCGAGAAGCCTCAAAAACTATTTGGTAACTGAACAAGGTCTGCTGGCCAAAATGTCACGTGCTCTCACTTATTCTGATTTAAGATCTTTTAATAATTCCCGAAATAACCTTGAAGGACTTTGCCATTTATATAATTCGAAAGAAAATGCAAAACAACATAAGGTTTTCAAATTTTGCTAGAATCGGCAGAATAGTTATAATGTTATAGGCAAAATAAAATAATTCCCGGGTTAACCTTGGGAGGACTTTGACAATTATATCATCGGAAAGAGAATCTAAATAAACATAAAAGTTTTAAATTTCTGTAGAATATGCCGAAGAGTTATAATGTTTTTGCCAAAACAAAATAATTCCCGAGCTAAACTTGTGAGAACCTTGTCAATTATATATTTCTAAAGAGAATGTAAAACAACATAAGGGTTTCAAATTTCGTTAGAATCAGCCGAATAGTTATGATGTCATTGCCAAAACAACGTTATTTCCCGGATAACTTGGGAGGACTTTGTTAATTAAAGCCTTCGAAAGAGAATGTAAAACAACATAAAGGTTTCGAATTTTGTTAGACTCGGCCGAATAGTTATGATGTTATTGCCAAAACAATATAATTTATGGGATAACCATGTGAGGACTTTGGGAATTATATCATTTGAAAGAGAATGTAAAGCAACATAATGGTTTCAAATATCATTAGAATCAGCCCAATAGTTACAATGTTATTGCAAAAGAAATAAGCAAAACGGGTCCGACCGAGAGACCGACGACTGACCGACATAGTGAGATGTAGAGTTGCCCGCGACTACACTCGCACGCGGCTAAAAATGAAACAAAAAATAAAATGATTCAAAGAATACAAGCATTAATTCACAAACACAATGGCTCACCCTGCGGAATAGAATCGAAGAAGACTGAGAAGGTGATGAAAAATAACAAGTAAGTAAGATTGGTTTCGGTGTGAGGCAAAATAATGGTTGATTGAGATTTTGTAATTAAGAATGGGAATGAAGATAAGTCGCTATTGAGAGAAGCATTGTATTGCTTGATATATAGCGATTCTAAACTCTTGAGTAACATAAGATGTTTAGTAGATACTAATATTCTAAAATTATTGATAAATATCCCGGTTTTACAACTGACGCTTTGTTGGAGACTTGCTTAATTTTTTTTTTTATAAAGAACATTCATTATCTGTTTTTATGAAAATACCGAGATCCGAACAGTCTCTGTCCTTCAAGGACAGAGACTGAATACACCGAGGGCAATTGGAAAATTATAATTTACCATGCTTCTACTTTCGCGCTGAGAGTCTATCCTTACAATTAAAAAACATTCCAAGGTTAAATATGTTAACAAAGACAAAATAAAATCAGTATGCAAGTAAAACTTCTTTAATAATTTAGATAATTGGGCGCGAGCAGTTTTATTTAATGGACCAAGTTTAGCGAGCACGAAATATCATTTACTTTTAGCTACAGTAATGTTTTTTAGTTTCGGAAAATAAATGTTGTTAAAAAAATTAGATATTGATTTGTATATAAATAAGGAAGGATGTCCCTTTTTGGTGAAATATCGAATTAAAAATTCAATGATAATCGATAAACGTGGTTTAATGAGGTAGTAATTGTTCTTAATTTCTAAGAGAGGTTACAACTACTAAAGAAATTCAAACCGAGCCCCGTAAAAGTAGGTTTGCGATAAACCGAAGTAGTGAAAAATCTGCTCGAACCAGAAATCAAAATGTCGTAAAGGGGAAAGAATTGTTCTTTTTCTTATTTAAAATGAATATCTGGGTATTACTGCGTCTGTAATACAGTTGCTGGATTCTTGCTCTGATTTAAAAAATACAAAGGTGTCATCAGCATATCTTCTATAAAAAGGGGGTTTAAATGAGGCTGGACACCAAATCATAAAATCTAGTTCAAAATTGGAAATAAAGATGTCGGCTAAAATTGGAGTAATGGGAGAACTCATGTGGACCTCATTTATCTGGTGGTATGTTTTCTTATCAAATCTAAGGTAATTATTATTAACAACCAATTAAAATGATGAGCGAAACCATGAGTGGGAGGATCAATAGAAAGTTGAGTTCGGATAAGGTAAAAAGCATTGCACTTTACTAACTGTTTCTTATAAGGGGATGTAAGTAAATAGGGACTTTACATCTACACTTGTAATAAGGTTGGGAGAATCAATATTAACTACAGAACTACAGAAACAAGGACCAGCAAAGTCCCTAGGGTTTACTCAAGGCCAATCTGCTTACATAGAGGGTTAAACTACCACTATCTAATGTTAGTGTATCATGCTTTTTTTTAATGCTCTATTTTTAACTATTTCAAATCTACGGTATACACTTATCTACACATGTACCCTTTGACATGCAGGTTCAGTTAACCGTCAAATAAATGCAGGTACACACTCCTCCGAAACGGAGAGGGTGCGGGGGTAGGACAGTATTCTCTACTTCCTAGTGATGAAAATAATATACGTATAGGATAGACATAAGTGGAATCAGGGAATTCACATTCACTCCATGCTATACATGAGGACGTCGCTGGCATATTTTTATTGATCATTACTTTTAATTCCCTAACTCCTTATTATTTAGGTGCTTTCATCTATGCTCCTACTATGTTATATTTACACTATTGAAGTATTCATCAGGTCGGTTTTGGAACATATTTACTGACGTGCTTTCTACTACACGGTGCCTGATCTTAAAAGTGAAATAACTTTGAGCTATTGTAGAGTTAAAGCGCTTATTCACTAATTTGAAACCGTTTTGGCCTATATTGGACTTTTCGCCCATCTCGGAGAATATTCTGTAATTAATATTAGTAAATCCTTTTAAAGATTTTAAATACCTCGATAAATTGCCCACCTAATCGTCTACTTTTAAGAGATAGTAGGTTTAATGAGCGGAGTCTCTCTTCGTACGGTTTGTTTCGAATACCAGGAACTAGTTTAGTAGCCCTACGTTGCACTTTTTCTAACAGCGTTATATCCTTGTTTAGGAGAGCGGCCCAAAATTGAATCGTATATTCGAGGTGTGGGCGCACGAGCGCTTTGTATAGTATCGTTTAGAAATCTCTTTAGAAAATGAATAGCTATTTAATATATTAAATTCATTACGACTAAGAGAGGTAAACATCGAAACTAAAAATATGGATAATTTATAATTAGCCATGGTATAAGTGACGAGAAAGGAACGGTTCGGAAAAGAGTCGTACACTAGGCTAAGGTTAGAAGAAGAGGAAAGAAATAGATTGTTGTATGTAAAGTCATCTATTATGTTTTTTTGCCATCTACCTAATTGCATTTCTCCGGAATAACCTGAAATTTTGTTAAATCTCCCAGTATGTTCATTATTTTTTGTTATGTAGTATTAGTGGTTCACCAACCTAATAATGAAATAGACAGCAAGGTCAATATGACAATCGCTGGTAAGCCCGAAGACATCAGGAGCTGGGCCTGCCAGGAAATATTATGTTTTGACACCGAAGAGCGTTCAGTTGAAACCTTCGTCGTCCCGGGGCAGAGGGACCTGTATCGCGTCAGAGTTATGTGGATATAGATACTAGTGGCGTGCGGTGACTTTTAAAGATAAGGAAGCAATTCAAGTTTTAAAAAAATGTATATGTTAATTGAATTAAATATGTTATTCATTGAAAATAACTATAAAATGGAATCTACTTACTTTAATTAAATGTTATTTTTTGAAATGTTATTTTTTGCAACTTAATTTAAATGTTAAAATAGCTTCTGTAAGTATGCACAACCACTCGCCAAGATGTTCTATCATATTTGCCTACATTGTATTTGCGAGTCAGCACGGTTTTAGATGACATGTAATGTTGGCGTAAGCCTACCTGTTTTAATAATTGTTTCTCTTTCATTATAAGTCATCGCACTGAACTTCCTTTTTAATAATTTTTCAATAATGCAATCGCATTTTATCACAACTTTATTTGCATCCATTTTGTTTAAAAATTGGTTATCACTTAAAAAATGAATAAACAATATGCCACACTTATCTAAGCACTTAATAACAGCTACTAATCTCGAAGATACGAAGGGTGACTATGGTAGGCTCACCAGAATCCCGGAAATATTAACAAAATGCTCAAGATACAGGAGCGTAACCATACAGAGTTTAGGTTATATAACTGCTTTCATTCTCAGAACCAGTATTTAAATATAACTTAAAAATTGGACCAAGTAAAGATAGTCCCTCCCATTTCACCAAATAAAGATTATCCTTTCCAAATTTACACTAGTAAAGCCAATCCCTCCCAAGGATAAAATAAAAAAATTACTGTCAAAAAATTGATTTAGGAACATATTGGTAAAAAAGGTTATTTTATAACAATTAAAAATTGTAAAGTTTGTAGAACTCTAAAAATTAAATTTGAATAACTTAATTAAAATGGTATTGGTTGGCAATCGTATCGCAAAAATCATTGAAAAGATTGTATTTATTACTTTCAAGCTACATAAATTCCTATAGACAAGAGTTTAGCATTTCTCTCTTACCTCCTAGCATGTGGTTAATTCTTAGTTTATGATTGTTCCAGTAGCTTTAAAATGACGATGTCATAACCTCGTATACTTCCCACTTTACCAAGTAAAGGTCCTCCCTCTCCCACTAATCAAGTAAAGTTAATCCCTCATTTTGGCCTTAGGAGGGACTATCTTTACTTGATCCGAGATTTTGTTGCTTTTTCCTAGATTCTGGGAACCCGACAGAGTTGCCAGATGCAAGCAGATGACTGCAAAGCTAAATTTGCTTCCTTTTCCGTATACAAATAGGTTTTTTTTTCTTAATTCTAACACGGCGTTGAAATATCTAAATAAAAATCATAAAACTAACGACTGTATATTATTGCTAGGGAAAGCAAAACATCTTTTAAACTATTTCTTCCAAAGCACCAAAAAACAGAACTATTATTGAAATTAAGAGAGAAAAAAAGAGGAAAAATCTCGAAGAAAACGATGCATTTCTTCAATTGCAGTCGATCTCATCAGGGTCTAATGGCAATTCGATTGAAAGTGAACGGTACCATATGGCGTATACAAGTATAGGCAAGCATAAAGGTGAGAATAAAATTGATTCTGCTGCCATATTAATTGTTAGAGTGCAATTTATTTTTCTTTTTATCTTAAATAGGGCAAACATTGCTTCCCTTGCTTCTATTGACTGCACGCTACTGATAGATACCCATCGGCAGGATTCCTTGGAACAATAGTGTGTTTTTATGTGTGTGTGTGTGCTGCAAAAATGGGAGAGGAAAGAAAGCAGTATTGTAATTGGCAATGTCTGTGATGAGAAATGTAAAATCTACTAACCTCAGTACTAGGGTGCGTAAGCGCGTTCACCAATTGGTTGCCAGATTTCTACGTGCGCCAACGTTTGTATCCGCTCATGTCGAGATTGAACCTGGTACCGCGAAGTCAGGGGACTAACGCCTATCCACTTTGCCTACAAGAGCTCTATTTTTGACACATAACCATCACGGTTTGGAATAATAACTCCAGTTCCCTTATCAGTGCTAGTAAAAATGATTTCTTTATTTCATCGTAATTTACGAAGGATGAGTATATTTTGTTTAATGACAAGTTGACGAGTGATATCCGAAAGAATCCCAAAGTTATGAGAACTTCCCATGAATAGGTAGAGTTTGAAGTCATGAAAGAATTTTTCAAAGAATAGGAAAAACTTAGTAAATTTGGCTTAGGAAAAGAGGGGTTTAAAATGTAATCCAAGAGAGTTTTCTCCCTTGACGAGGGCACAAGATCAGAAAGATTAAAAAAACCTTCGTCGTAATACAGAAAATTGGGAGTGGAAGAGATTAAGTCTGAGCAGTTTACGTTCGTGTGTTTGCTTGATGTTTAACGAATAATGTTCAGAATCCTGATGAATAAAGTGTGTGAAACAGCCATAATCCGTCAATGAGGAATAGGTACGAAATTTAGCTGGGAGGTTATATAATGTGTTTTGATTTTTAGTTCAAAATCAAATTTAAAGCTGATTTCATTATATATATATATATATATATATATATATATATATATATATATATATATATATATATATATATACATATATATATATATATATATATATATATATATATATATATATATATATATATATATATATATACATATATATATATATATATATATATATATATATATATATATATATATATATATATATAGTGTTCGAGCTAAATTTGACGATTTTTAATGTCTTCTTTGTTCAGGAAACAGTTCGACATATCGGTAAATAGTCAATGGTGTTGGAGAGCATATAAACATTTATTTGAGGAAAGGTTCGTTGAGATGGAAGACAAGAAGCCATCTAAATATTAAAAAAGAATTACCTGCATCATGATAATTCGTGCTGGGTATCAAAATGCCGAGATAAAAATTGGTGCAATTGTTCTACTAACACTGTAAAGGCTGTAAGACGAAACATGGCCAGCTACTAAGGAGACTACGAAGCCGTAGCCAGCAAAAAGGGAAAAAACAGGCGTTCTGACTGAGTAATCACGCCAGGATTCATCCAAAAATTGTAAGGAAAGGTGATGGAAGACCCAAGAAAGGGAATCTGGGCTTTGGTGAAAAAGATGGGTGTTAGAGTACCACCATGAAGCTGGTACTAAATGAGGACATTCGCCAACACTCGTACACGAGTCACAAGGGACAAATTCTGACAGCCAAAGCCAAGGACAACTGTTTGACGAAGGCAAAGAAGCTAGTGAACAAAGGTGAAGCATTCTTTTTTAATCGGGAGCGACATGGGACTTTTTAGAGGAAAGGAACTTCTACCAGACCCAGTTGTACAACACCCAGAACAATAGGTGGGTTACCTATAATCCATGTGACTTTCCACGTATCGGGATGACCAAGTTTTGACAAACTGTGATGGTCTGTGGGTGTGTCTACAGTAAGGGTGGTCCCATGCCACCCCACATGTGTGGGCAGGGTCTTAAACTCAATTCAGACGGTTATGTGGAACTGCTGAGGATTGTGGTCAAACACTGGTTGAAAGTGGTTGCTGCTGGAATGCCATACTTTCGGAGAGAGTCAGAAAAAAATTCTACTACTTCATCAACCCCACTTTCTTGCCTCTTATATCCCCTAATTACAATTTCATGGATTACTGTGTGGAGCGCGGTTGAGAAAGAGCAAATGCTCAGTCTGCAATTGCAAGGCCGAGCTGGTTATCAAGATAAAGGAGGTGTTCGGAAATCTTCCCAGGGACACGATGAGGAACACAAGCACCGGGTTTTGAAGCCGTCTTCAGGCCGAGGTGGAAGCTAAGGACGACTACTTAGGTAATCTTTATCCCCCATTCATCCTTGATAATTCTTGAGAGCGGCTATCTTATCCTCTTGTGAGGATATATACCTTGGGTATTAACACTATATTCTTAAAATTCAAGTGACTCACCTGAACAAGTGTATTTTCTAATCTTGATTTACAAACCATGCCACTTCAACCATGAAAAGAGTTGTTGCAAATGTTGACCTTCGTTATCGCTTACAATGAGAAGTCTTCAATATATACGAAAACGAAGTTCAGATAACGTAAAACATAAGTGATATACTGTTGGAATGTTTGAAAATATTTGGACATACCTTGAGAAACAACGAGAAATTCATAGAAACCGACTGGCGATACCATAGTTGTTTTGTCAATGGATGATGTTTCCATTTGTATTTGAAAAAACGCAATTATAAATCGATTTTGGAGAACACCGAACAATTCTGTAAAATTGCGATAAAATCGGTAATGTAAAGGAGCGGGTATTTATCCCTAATCGTGATAATTTAAAAGGCGACAGTCACAGCTGACATAGTAATTGTTATCAGATTTCTCTACGAGATGAAAAAGTGAGGCAGAATGAGATATATTTAGCCTAATCTTTTTCTCTTTTAATAAAGCTTAAATGCTATTTTTTTTTACACGTTTAATAACCTACGGGGATAAATGCCTTAGTTGCTCGCCAATGGGTGGTCTCTGCGTTACAGCATGATTAAAATATCAAGTGGGAAGCCTAGGAGCCTTTCTCACTTTTACCATGCTCATTGTGGTGCTCGTAAAACTCAGAGTATTTAAGAAGGTGTTGGTATACTGCAGAGCTGGTTTAATTTGAAAAAGAGCAATTGTAAAGTTCACTTATAGTGCTTACGGGTAGATTGGTGGACTGGTGTCGTACACTAAGCGTGAATGCACAAAATCAAGTAAAAGATTATAGTTGTTTAATTTTCAAATCACCTCTTTGCTCCCAATTTTACATGACATACTAAAATAGCCAGGTAAAAATACGTCTTAAACCCAAAGATAGATTAAGTGTACGTTCCCAAGAACGTACGAAATGAAGGATACCGTTGGCGTCTGAAGAGGTATATTGTTCTCTTGTTGTTAAAGATGGTCGTATGTAGCAGGGATAATTAAGATCACTGATGCTGTGTTGACTAGTAACCTTGTTCCGGTGATGAGGTTGATAACGTACAAGCACGGAGAGTGGAGAAAAAGCGATGCGGCGTCCTTCATTTCCTTTTCCCTCATAAGTTTCCCTTCTCTTTGCAACAAAGTGCAGATAGTGTAAATAAAAAAAAACACAGTTAACCAAATATTCTTACTTAATATGCTAAATGACTTCTCAATACACGCCAAGGTCGAATGATATTAATGTTGTAGAGAACATTCTAGAATTTTATTTGAGAAAAAAAAATACAACCAATCAACTACAGGAAATCAAGGCATACAAATAACGAACACACCTGGTTCAGGCATTTTACCCTTTTAGGAGTAAATGGGTCGAACTGGAATCATCAATGAGATTTGGTTTATGTTAATATATATATATATATATATATATATATATATATATATATATATATATATATATATATATATATATATATATATATATATATACAAGGCAATGGCTTCGCCACTTCTCCCTACGAGGAAAGCTTGCGCTTTGATACTAAGATTCAAATTTCAACTCCAAACAAAAGCAGCCATGGTTAAATTTGTATAAATTTTCTGAACTTCGCCAATTATAATAATTTTAAAAAGGAACTCTAAACTAAATTTCCCCCCTTTCAAAATATCACGTTGCTAAAATATAGTTATAGAAGAGATATAAAATTAAATTTTCGGAACTTCACCATTTGTAATAATTCTATGGGTTTTAAAAAATTCACAAAATTTCGAAACTTATATTTATCTCTGAACTTCACTATTTTGTTTTTTGATATTCTAAAAGAATTATTAGAAATAATTTTTGATAAAAAACATAAGTCATAACCAAACGAAAATGAAATTATTATTTAAATACTCAAAAAATCCCCTTCTTAAATTATAGTTAGTGATGATATATATATATATATATATATATATATATATATATATATATATATATATATATATATATATATATATATATATATATTGATATAGTGTGTGTGTGTGTGTTTCTGAAGTTCTTAACTGTTGTAGGTTATAATTGGATGAAAATACTTTTAAAGTTATTAATAGAAATGTGGGTTGTGCAATTTAATATATGTACTCTAATCGAAGATCCTTTTTCTTTCATTAGTATGTTTACTGTTTACCAACTAATGCCCATATGGGCAAAGAACCTAGCCACAAGAGCCCTGACTGTGCTGCTAATATAAGTTCCACCAGTACAAGTAGAATCTATTAAGCGAAATAAATCCTATCAAGTTTCTGCTTAGAAAAATAATTTTTCATTTATTTGTGGAAAATAAATTTCGATGATAAAGCCACTTTTCTTTTTAAAATTCATTAAGAGAAGCAATTTCTGATGTAAAAATGGTTGAAGACATTTTGGAAACAGTAATAGGCAATCTAGAGCAGTCAAAGTGCTCATTTAGAAATTATTTTAAGATTTTGTTATAACAATTATTTTTTAATATTTTTTTCAAGGAAAACAAACTCGTTATGGATTGACATGCAAGAAGTAGGATGGTAATTTTTATGTAGTCATTTTTTAATCGTTGAAATTTGATATTTTCCATGCTTACGCGAAACCAACGTGCCTAGGAAATGCAATTTATTATTAGGTTGTTTCTCCAACGTAAATTTTATATTGGTATGTAATGCGTTTGGAAAATTAAAAAAGTTGGTGACAATGCTTAGGGTACCTTAAAAAGTACCAGACGAACTTTATATCAACTAACGCCGATACTAGGAAGGTTTATATTCCAAGTTAGCAGAAAATGCCTTTTCTTCAAGGTCGATGATAAATAAATTTGCCACTAGTTACTCCTTTGGAGAGTCCATCGCAACGCCATCGATTTGCTGTATGCAAAAAAGCAATAAATTCAATGTTGGCTACATGATTAGTTCTTATGTTGAATAATTATTTACCAACATTCCAGTTGACCAGACGATCACTATACTTTTCGATATGTCTTTAGTTTCTAAGAATATGTTGGTGTAGGTTTGCACTCATGTGTTCAATAGGTACATCTGGAATACAAAATAAAAGTACAAGCTTCCTTACAACTTTTTAAAAATATCTATCATAGCGATGTTATTGAAATGTATGAAATCTTAGTATCAGGATGTGGTATGTTACAGTCAAATAAAAAAATATGAAAAATCATATTTTTTTATTAATATAATATTCCATGTTGACAGGATTTGCTAATGATATTAAAATGGCAAAAACACGCGACTATACAATGGAAGAAATAAGTCTGCTACCCACGCTACACGAGGGATGTAGCAGCGCTCGACAAATCGACCAGAGGTTCATGGGATTACATTCTGGAGTGGCAGAAATGTTAAAGAGAAACCGAGAAACTTGAAACATCCACGGTTAACCTCGTTCTGGACGACACAGAATCAGTACGCAATGTAACGACAGGTCTCTTACTTCGAGATTGTAAGAAAACTGTAGTCCAAATGCAACATGAATGGCCAGAGGGTGGCCAGGTTTATACATCTATCAGAATAGTCCGTCGCAGACTGCTTGCACGAGGCCCGAAGTCATGTAAGGCTCACCATAAGCCGCCGACCAACCTTCAGCAGAACAGACGTCGACTTGCTTGGGCGCTTGCTGAACCATGCGTCAGTGGAGACGTGTCTTATGCTCCGACAAGTCTATGTTCTAGTTGTTGTCGACACCAGATACCGTTAGAGTCGGAGGTATGCCAGGGGAGCAGTGGAATCGAGAGTGCATAGTGCCAACAATAAAATATGGTAGCCGCTGTGTAATGGTATGTGGCTACGTGTCAAGTTCAGGGGTGAGTTGCATCACCGTTTGTGATGGCACCATAAACTCAGAGGAGTACCAAGCTCTCCTGAGAGTTTACATGCTGCCCTCAGCCCTAAACCTTTCCAGTAATGACCGGAATGTGATTTTCCAGGAGGGAAATGACCAATGTCACAAATCTGAGTCATCATCTAGTGATTTAGTGACAACAATATGACAATGATGGACTCAGTCTCTCAAAATGAATCCAGTGGAAACCTCTGGCACGACCTGAAAGATGCAGTAAGACGTCGTCTAATTGGCTCAAATGAGAAACTGAAGAGAGACATCGCCAAGTTGGCCAGGATCACACTACTCAGGTGCTGAACTCTCGTGAAGGATATGCTTCGAAAAATAAATGTTCTGGTCAGTTTTAAAGGATATCTCGATACGCTACTCAGCTTTTTGTATCAGTTTGGTGTTGTAATTTCTACTGCGCCTCACCTGCCCTTGTTAAATATTGCTGATGTTACATGTTTTGGCAAAATCTGTTATTTTGTTAATTCTTGTTGATTGTTTGAGATATATTTATTCATCTTTAATTCACTTTTACATTCATATTGATATGGAAATAAATCTCTACGACCCTGCTTTTATCTAATTTCCTGAAATTTTCGGTGTGTCCGAAAGCGTTTGCTGCGCTCTGGTACTGTTCGTGTACAAGGTGAGTTTCAGTACTTGGAGCTTTACTATTCGATCAAAAGGGTAAAATAATTACAAAAATGGGTTGAATGAATGATGTATAATTATAATTTATTTCGTAATATTTTTTTGTAGAAATTAATGTGTGAATCTTTTTCAATTTCAGAAATGGTTCTTTGCACAGAAAGCGTACGACATGAGGCGGAGACTTTTCCACAAAGGTGTCAAGTTCAGAAGAAGTGCTGATAACAAGCCTCATTTTACCCAGAAGAACCTTGTAGATAGTCTCCATTTTTGTAGGAAATATAAAGAATTGACTGGTGAAGACGAGTAAAGTGATATTCTCTGATGAAGTTCCTTTCCGCTTGTTTTGAGCTCTTGGAAGTTTCTTGTTGGAAGGTGAAAAGGGGGAGCGATCGCTTTCACGAGTCCTGTGTCGTGCCCAGGGATAAGCATACGGGCACTCTCTATCTAGGATTGTTTCTCATCTACGGGAACTGGAGCACTAAAAGTCTTAGCCAAAAACACCTCCTTAAACCTAAAATGGTTCCAAAATGTGGTTCATCAGCACCTTTCCCCAACAGTTTACGACGAATTTGGGGATGATAACTCTTTTTGACGATAATGGCGCGCCTTGTCACAAAGCAAAGGCACGAGAATTCTCCAGATTTAAACCGAATAGAGAACTTGTAAGCAATAACCAAACTGGTGGGTGATAAACATAATCCATCCGAATGTGAGAGGTTAAAGGTGCTTATTGAAGAAAAATGGAGCAATATCTGTCAAGATGTAATCACAAATTTGGTCTTCAGCTTGCCAAAACGAATTGAAGCAGTCCTGAAAGAACAACGAACATCTTTGTAAATATTTACTGCGTGCATCAATTGACTATTTATTACTAAAATAGGTTTGGGCTCTAAGAAAGTAAAAAAAAAATGCAACGTTTGATTAGTTTCATTAATTTTCTTATATGAAAAATTGTATTCTCAAAACTTTTGCCAATGATTATATATATATATATATATATATATATATATATATATATATATATATATATATATATATCATTGTTTTTTAGAATAAGGATTAATTTTGCTTTTTCAATTTAGTTTGTAATATGTTCGTATTTAGGAAAATGACTCACAATCCTCATCATTAAAATATTTCCCAGACTAATTTTGTTTATACATTCGGAGAATATTTTTTTCTTCAGGATATGAAGACCAAAAGTGGTTTGTAAATTTATAAATAATTGCATTTTTTGCATTTTTCTCGCATGAAAATAGAACACAAAGATTACAGCACCGAGTGGAAATTCCTTTGTGATCACCACTAAAGAGTTGAAAATAAAGGTAAGGTCAAGGGATTGATGATTGTCTTAAGGCGCTTAAGTGCCTTAGGTAGGTATGCATCTTCTAAACAACTTTAATATGCTTCTTAATGGCCCTGGTTATTAATTATTGTAGCATTGTTTTTATTTGTTCATTTTAAGTTGTTATGATTTTTAAATTTATCCATTGTTAAGTTTTTGCACTATCTTTTTTGGTAGCCTTGGTCTGAATCCGCCAGAAGGGTTCTATAACATTTAAAAAAGGAGTCATGACTATCTTGCAGGATATATAATTATAGAATCAGGACTATCAAATACCATTACCACACTCCTCCCATGGTTAGTAGTAGAAAAGTGAGAAAGTTAATGCAAGAAAGTATTTGGAAGACCTTTAAGGAGAAAACAAAGAATATAATAATTTATGGTTAGTATTACATGTGATTTAATATGAGGATTTTACATAGTATACAAATGCTTCACCGATTTATTTTTAAACTTTATTATTGGCGTACATACTTTGAATATTATTAGCTGGATGAACGTGCCAATTTGAAACGATTTTAGAAGTGAGAAAAAATTCCCCATAATATTCGTTGATTAAACTTTAGGATTAATTTATGGCTATTTGTTCACAGGCAGCGCGTTCATTAGTGAGTCCAAGTCGAAATTGTTGTCGCGTTTTGGAAGAGTGAAGACTTCTATCAATTGCCCGCTAAAGCATATGCAAACGAGAGTAATTTAAATTGTTTTTAAGTTGGTATTTAATGAGGTTTGTTTCGCACCTCTGTATGAGCTTTGTCGCTATTTGTGCTGTTTCCAAAGTAATGGCATCCATTTGTGCATATAAGGAGAGCAGAGCTGAGCACGATTTATTTGAACATTGGAACTCCTTTTTCTCTTCAGGATGCATCCAGAATTTAAAAAATTATTATGTGAAGACTCAGCATAGATATTGTATAATGAACAAAGAAAAATGATTCATTATATAGATATTAGAATACAAGCTTTTACATAGGTATAATAAACTATTCTTTCCCAAATTGGCTTCAGCCTCTATGGTGCCTCAGAAGCGATTGCATGTCCAGATCAGGTGGTTTTGATTTATAATGGCCATAACGACTCAGATATCAGCCTTTACAGAGGTTTTGGTAATGTAGGGTCATTAATTAGTCTCTCACTTGATGACACCCTATACGTGGTAGTTTGGCAGGTTTCAAATGATAGTGTGTGAACCTTTTTCGTCCAGCTAGTCATGGGTCGTGTGAACTGTATGGGAAGGCATAGACTCCTACTCGAAACCTACGGCCTTCCCTACTGTTGCCCAAAGCTTTCACCAACTTATCGTGTTTGTCATTAATTATTTCCTGACCTTGGTTGAGTAACTCGACCGTCCCGATGCCTTCTTATGACTGAAGATGAATCTTTATCCTCGCCACGGGAAACACACCCACTTCAGAAGCCAGTAGGTCTTTTTTTTACCTTGAGCACGGAGAACCTGGACACGTTCGACAAGGTAGAAATCTCAAAATCACCGCGTTTGGCGGTTAAAGCGACGCCGACGGCGTGCCATTCATCCCATATCTCAGATTAGAAAGTGCCAAGCGTGGGTGGTCTTACTCAACTTTCTAAATTTAATTTGATGCCAGAATTTATGTCTACAGATGATAAGATATGCGCACCGATTCTAAATATTTGTGCGATGAAATCAAGTAAAAAATATAATTCTCTTCTCCTCTATTCATAGACGGTTTTTATTAAAAGTTGGTCGCGGTGGGTGGCAAATGGGTAAACCATTTAGTAGGGCTTTGACGCTCTGATAACGACCAATTTGGTGCATCTTTTGAGGGATTTTATTCAAGACTTTCGATTTCCGAACAGTAATTAATTAGAAGAAAACATAAAAGTAATTTTTCGGACAACATTTCACTTCTCATGTAGGGAATTGAGTGTGAATTAATAATTTAGCATGAAGATGATGGGTTTCAAATTCAAGCATTGTGTTTGGGTAAGATATTGCGAGTCTTACATCATACGAACAAATATGAGAAAATTATCGACACAGTTTTCTCAATTTCTATATCACCGCTAGTTAAAAACTCTGAAAACACGAATTTAATCTTTTAGGTAATTAGGATCTGAAGCTTGTCTAATCCAATTGACACAATTTGAACTTAGAAAAACGTAAAATAACATAAAAAATACACACTTAAAAAATAACTTGTGATACCTAATTGCTGAATCTTTTTGTTCACAAATTGTAGTTTAATGATAACCGATTGCTGTCAACTCAGCTCTAACATGATCTATCGAAGGAGGTAGTATCAATTATGGCCAAATATAAACACGATTCGTGCAATTACTCAGCTGCTCGGTCATATCTTACTAGTTCGAAACCTTTCAAAATTATGGCAATGATACAAAAATTAACTATGATATCAGGCGGGTTATTTTCGTTAATATTACAAGAATTCAAAGTTGACATAAATTATTTTGTATATTGAAGACACCCTAATTTCTTAGAACACATTCAGAGATTACAAGACCAATTGACGTACGAAAAGCTTAGAAACTTATAAAGAAAGTAAAACCGGAAAGCGGGAAAAGTGAAGATTGACGCAAGCAAGAAGAAATATATGCGTCTGCTGGACTTATTGGCGATACCTCCTGTCCTCAATGACCAATTAGATAATTGCTTTGTAGCACTTGTTCTAGAAACGGCTGGAAAGCCTATTTCGGATGACTGGCGTTTGTAAGCCGTCTGGCCTTTGGACTATAATAGTAAGATAAACTGCAATGTATAAAGTGATGATATGCAGTTAGTACGATCTCGTGTACTGCGACGGCAAAAGTGAAGGTTAAAATACCCACTTGATACAACTCTTTTTAGGGTTGTTAGGTTTGTCTATTTGATACATTCCCTTGCTAAGTGTGACCGATGAAATGTGAAGATGGCTCCTCATTGCTATTTTGGGGCTATAAGTTTTATTGACTTGTTGGCTACTCCTCTCTTAAATGACATGGATTCCATTTTTATGTTTAGGAGAGCAGTATGCAACAGTCAATAACAAATGTCTCATGCGTAATGGAGTTACTCCTGTATTTTGAGCTAAATTAACGAAAATATTGTTCCTCAGTAGATAAACAACGATATATAAAGGTTTATAAACAAAACTTCTCACCAGGTAAAAAATTGCACAATCAAAATTTGAAACAATTGAAAATATATATTCAAAAATTATCATTTTCATTTTGAGCATTTTTATTCATCTATATTTAAAACAAGTTTAAAAAATGACGTTATGACTTTCGTTGTACTTTTGGTTGTTTTGTTCACTGATTCACGCAGTCTGATACAAATCTCAGTGAAAATTTACACGTTAAGTTGAGATCCAAACCATAGGTTGGGACAAAATATGGTAACCATCGTGATTCAACCCGAATCGATACTACATCTTGAGACTAACCACAACGAATGTGGCTTAACTTTGCTCATTGGGGATCAGGTGGTTCTATAACTATATTTTAGCAACTTAATATTTTGAGAGGGGGGAAATTTAGTTTAGAGTTCCTTTCTAAAATTATTATAATTGGCGAAGTTCAGAAAATTTATAAAAATTTCACCATGGCTGCTTTTGGGGGGATTTTAAATTTTAATCTTAGTAGCGAAGCGCAAGCATTTCCCTCTTGGGGGGAGTGGCGAAACCATTGCCTGGTCATGTTTATATTTATTTTATGGCTAAAAATAATCGAAAGTAGGTTTTTTTTTCTAGTAGCCTAGTCTCCAAGGCCAATATTTCGACACACCTTAGTCGTCCTTTTGGGGGTTATCAAGTTTGTATTATTATTGTTAATTTAATTTGGCTAATCGTAAAATAATGAATATTGGGTCTTAAAGACGTCGCCTTCCCGAGGTGGGACCCATAGCGAAGACTAAAAAATCGACAGCACAGACGCCATCACTACTCTCCCACCTTTGTTGGGGTCAAGGCGCGGCCCCCAGGCTGTTCCATAATATTTGGACCGGGTTCCAATTGGGTCACGTCCAAACTATCCCTCCCCATCCCCCTTCTTCACTTATTCCCCAAACCCTTTTCTCAAAGAGTATTGGTGATCCAGCCATCCCCACTCTCCTCTGACTTACTGGTGACATCGAAACCACCCCTGATCTTTCAACCGCATGAACTTAAAGCCAACACAACATATACAAGAACCAGGGCTACATAAAATACAATTCATGCCACAAATGAACTCATCAACGCTGCACCAACCTCACCAGCCTATAACTACACCATAAACTGGCAATGCAACCACTGCCTTCTCATATCGCAGCACCTTGCCACAGCAAACGGATCTCTTGATGAATCGCGGTCCCACATGACTCTTTTTAACAACAAGGGTCGCAATTTCGGTCTTTTTTTAAAATAAGGGCCCCAGTTTAGGGCCAATAAGGATTATACAAAAATATAAGGTAAACTAAATAACTAGGATTAGTTCTTTAGGGATCCTTTATTACATAAATCCATTTACAAATTACACGAATACTGTTTGGAAATTTCAGCACAAAAATAATCCAATTTATGTTCCTGATGCCGTTACGATACATAAATTCCTGTAAATAGGAGTGTAATAATTCTTCTTTGCATCTATACATCTTTTTTATTTTATGTTTGTTCCAATTAGATTCTATATGCTGAGTGTGAACATCTGTTCTATTATCAACAAAATGTAACGAATGAGTTACAGTTTTATCTAGATATTCTAGGTTAGTGAATTTTGGGTAGGTCTTCCATTCGTGAATGCGTAGTCGAGCCTTACCTACATTTTTAATTATTGGTAAAGGATTATTAGCATGGCATTGTTGGACTATTTCCATGTAGTCTATGGCTGGTGTCGTTGATGTATCTACAATTCTAAAAACCAAAATTTCGGAATGGGGAGATTTTCTGTGACTTTTGGGTTTGTGCGAAAAGCATGAATCGTCTACTTGTACCATAACACCAGGCCCACCTAGTTGAACTGGATTATTTTCAAAATGCTTACTACATATCTAATGAAAGAAACTATCTAAATCGACTATAGTTTTGAGTAAAGCATTTAATAACTTAAATGCAATTGGTTTACCCCTTTCATCACAACAATAGAAAATATTGGGTTGAGTCATAGGGGACTTCCGGTTTTTTTCAATATATTTCTCTATGTATAACTAAATAATTAAATTTTGAATCAATAGTATGCTCGCTATTTTTTTAATCACCTCTTGCCATTTAACAGGTAGCTTATTAATTCCCCTAAAGTAAAATTCATCCGGTTTCGACTTAAAGAAATTGTCCACAAACATTTTTACCTGGTCTATTCCAGAATATTTTTTACTATTCAAATGAATTTGCAGGGAACGAAAGGGGCGGAAATCACTTGGTGCAAGGTCTGGTAAATATAGTCGATGGGGTCGGACAAACCAGCCTACAGTAAGTCCAATATTTTTTCTTGGGCTAATCTTGCTGAATGCGTTATCATGAAGAAGCACAGTTGTTGAGAGTATAATTCTGCATTTAGTGTCTGAGTGTAGTTGCGTAGATCGCATTCCACTAGATCCCTTAAAGCATCTTCATCAAAGTCAATGACCGTCCTGGTTTTGGTTCATCTGTGAACGAAACGAAACTTTGAAAACCATTACAAATTTTATTTGCTGTTTCTGATGCATTTTTGTCATTCTTAAATTCCCATAACATCACATGTCGAATATACAATTTCAGATCCTCCATTTTAGGGCATGAAATTGTAGTTTAAATTATGTTGCACACTTGTTCACTGTTGATATAAGAATCACCAGCGAATCCTATTCCTAAAAAGGTAGTTTTCGGTAAAGATCAGAATAATGGAAGTTCGAAATGCGTCATTGCGTTTTGATTACAAAAAGCGGAAATTACTTGACTCAAACCAATAGCTTCCACTCATTTCTCAAGGGTGATTTTATAATTCAAAAAGAATGATTTTTTTTCTAATTGAAACTTTATGTTTGTACTTTTTAAAGACCTTATTTTGACACTTCCGAATATGTTTATAGAAATTACAAGCATATTTCGTCCAGTTATTCGCAATATTACAACCTGAACATTTCATTGCACGCGTAATAATGTTCTTTATTTTTCATCCATGTAATCAATGAAAGTGTCTTTGATTAATAATGGATTGATTTGACTTTCAACTATGCTTCTATCCATGCTTGCTTGAGGGTTTATCATTATTGAATACTTTATAGTAAAGAAAGAGTGAACTTAAAGTAAGTTTTTCTGAAGGGCTAATTCACTATTAACGGCGCTCCTTTGAGTTTGTGCGAACTTTTAGAACTGGTATTCTTCCTCGTAATGAAAATATCCATAAATACATCAGTCACTCTAACAGCAACGTCTACCTTTCTAACGGTGAATCGTATCGTCAATTAAAATATTTAAGTTAAATTGTTTGTATCAGATATGAAGCACAGTGAAGTGTAAAAGGCCTGGTAGATCGCACGCTAAAGTGTAAATGAAGGGGTAGACCGCACGCTAAGTTATCACTCCATTAACTACCTTTTAATAATGGGGGTTACAGTTTTATCCTTTTGACGGATTGCGGTCCCTGGCTGATGTGGAGCCGCTATTCTGCAAAGGATTATAACAAACACACAGAAACAACATACCCTTTACATACTACAACTGAATAAACATTTCATCGCCAACAAACACACGAACTACAAAACTTCCTATACAAGCACAGCATACAATAGCGCTCATCCAAGAAAGACACTTAACACCGAGACGAAAACACCCACAATTTACTAGTACACCACTCAAATACTCCACCCCACACCCAAAGACAACAGACTCATAATACTCATACACAACACAATGTCCTTCACAAACACCACCAACCACGTAAAAGCACTCCTACCCAGCGATGCAAATCTAAAAACACAATCGATCAGACTTAAAGTTATTAACAAAGAATACAACCTAATAAACTTAGATATTACACCCAAATCCAGAAGGATCCCATTAAGCTTTAAAGTACTCTAGAACCATTCACACAACTTCCGAACTTATTCATCTGTGGCGATTTTAACGCAAAATCACCAAGCATGGCTCCGAACGCAACAAGCTGATAACAGAGGCCCACGCATTTCAGACCAGCGCCATTAACCATTCTAAACAATATCAGAACCAACCAGATGACCTTCCCAGCATACCCAAAACATAACATCCCTCATACGAAATTCAGTCATTAAATGTGCCTATATGGTAGAATAAAAAATGCACCTTTGCAAAAGTGTATTCATGCATCCCTCAGTTTAATTATAATTATCTGTCAGTTTCTTCCCAAATTTGACTGAATGACGATCTTCAAGTGTATTATTTATACAGAATTGTATTATGAATCTAAACAGCGCAAATCATCTATCCATCATCACAACTTTCCAAAGCGCACCCCATCTCACACACTCTTAAGCGACCGAACACATACACTCACTGCAAAAAGGAAAACTGGCTAAACTAACAAACCACCTAGAAGAAATATTACAAAACTTCTCCAAAAACAACTACAGCTCCTTATACAACTCCCTCTCTAACATCAACAAAACAATAAACGACGCCAGCGCAAAACACATCCCACACAACTTAACCCTAACTTCACTCAATAAAAATCTTTGACGGAATCAAAAACCAACACACCCTAAAACAAAAACAGTGCCCTTCTCTCAACAACAAATACAACATAACCAACATTACATCTATAAATTATTGCAAAACAACAAACAGAAAACTAGAACAATACATAACCATAATCAACCACAAAACAAACACGACCCAAATCTGTAGAACCATAAAGAAATCCACACATCACCCACAATTCCCTCCCCCATACACGAAACATTGATCACCAGATTTAACAAAATAGCCACCCCAAAACAAAACTGCAATACTAGTGTGGGTCAATTTTTTTAACTTTCAAATTCCATAAATTATGGTGCTAAAATGTTGCAGCACAACTTATAAATTCCAAAGATATTTTTGTAATCATTATCATCATCATCATCATCATCATCATCATCACTAACTCTATAATTTAAGAAGGGGAGTTTTTTGAGTATTTGAATAATAATTTCATCTTAGTTTGGTTATGACTTCTGGTTTTTTTATCAAAGTTCAGAAATAAATATAAGTATCGAAATTTTGTGATTTTTTTAAAACAAAAAGCATTACAAATGGTGAAGTTCATAAAATTTAACCATGGCTGCTTTTTTTTAGATTTTAAATTTTAATCTTAGTAGCGAAGCGCAAGCTCCCCCCGTAATAAGCTATTTGAATGTTGTAACTTTTTTAATTGTTTGTGGAAATTAAATGAAATGACAATTATTTTTATTAATACTTATATCTAATTCACTCCTCCTTTTCTTATTTCACAGGTTGAAAAATATTCATCGGTGTGCTGAAGATTACTTGGCCGTCAGTTCTACCATCCTAACCAGTGGAAAGGGACCTACAAAGGCTTTTAAAATTAGGACAAGACTGGAGACATTCACACATACCAGCAACTTAAATGTAAATGGTAAAGAATTGTTACCCTCTGAACTCCCAACTCTGGGTGACATTCTGAAATATTGACTATTGTCAGAGAACAAAGTAGTGAGGATGTGAAAAACTACCCAGCAGCCACTATTATAAAGGACATTTATTATAAATTGATTGAAAAGTGGGAACAAGTAAACAGTTCTCTCGGCGTCCCCGTTGCATATTCACGGGTCATAATCTTAACAAGATCCTTGAGAACTGAGAGCAGGCCCCAAAAACATATCCCTTAAGAGAGGACTGCTCCATGTCAAAGAGACTTTGATTGCAAAATTTGGCCAGCCTTTTAGCATCTTCAGTTGCAAGTGAAAAATTGTTCTTTGCTGTTAATTTGGCTGTCCTGGTTGCAAAAACGAAACCCACAATAATTGTACATGCCTTAGAGAGATGAAGATCTCTATGAAGCAACTTGCTTTCATTAAAAATCGGAGACAAAAATTTAATTCTATTCAACCATATCAGATTGGCTTACTAGATCAACTTGAGCAGAGGGTGCAAAGGGGTGGAAGAAGAAATTTCTGAATATAAGCAGACAAGTAAGCAGTCCAATGTTCCAAGGCCATTAAAGGAAATAATTTTCTCTACTGATGAAAATAAAGGACAAATAGCTGATGCGCAAGATGAAAAGGGTGGAAGTTATGAAGTGACATTAAAGTACCAAGCACATTTTCAAATTCAATTAATAGCCACAGTACAACACATTAGAAATACCTAATGCTACTATGCATAACATTAGATATGGTGTTGGCCTGAGTGTCACAGCTGTCCTTACCCCCGCTGTCTTTATGGATGCTGGTTTGATGACTGAAGAGGACAAAATACTTAGAGTTGATCACAATAAAGACAAGAGGGGCCCAAGAAAAAATTATCAGATCCCTGGATCCGGATTTTGATGAACTTTGTAGGGATGGTGAAATGTGCTGTATCGTCTATGGCGGCCGTCAAGATGCAACTAAGGTTATGCTGGAAGTAAACCGTTCAGATTGTAATTTCCCTAGCATCATCAAAGCAGAGAATGTATCTGTGTGCAATGAGCCACTTGAAAGATATCTCTACCACTTTACTCCTGACAAAGGCTCAAAGAGTAAAGATTGTGGTGAAGTTATTGCTGATAATCTAATAGATTTCATGAAGAAAAAGGTATTGATAAAAACTTGTATGCCATTGGAGGTAATTCTACAAATGCTAATACTGGCTGGGAAGTTGGTTTCATGCATTGGGTGGAAGTCAACCTTGGCTGATAACTAATCTGGTTGGTATGTGCCCCCCACACTAACGACTCACCCCTGCGACACTTGATCACAGCAATGGATGTGAAGACCTTGTCTAACAATAGATAGACAGGTAATATTGGCAAGATGCTAGACACTGCAACCTAACTTTAAATCTACCCTCCATCATTACACTCTAAATTGGAGAGCCTCTTACTTTTGAGTGAAAATTTCGTAGAGGATCTCTCAACTCATCAAACCTACTGGTATAGGATCACACAGGCCATATGAACAGGAGAATTTCCTACAGCAAACAGACTTTGTCGTATATGGGTTTCAAATGAATGGCCTTAATGGCAAAACCCTTAACAACTTAAGATTGATAGCGAAATACATTGTTGCTGGCTACTAATCTTGTTGGTTTAACATCTAACTAAAACATTCTAAGGGTGGAAAGTCCGCGCCACATCTTATTTCAGCTGCGGCTACTTAAACTACAAAAGAAGGCTGTAGTCGATGTTGTTTTTCCAACCATCAAGCGCTCACCATGATATTCATTCAGCGAAATAATAATCCAGACACATTTGTGTTCAGATGACAGTAATGAGAGGAGAGCTGCTGTCCAAAGGATTGTTGTCATGAGGGGTGGAGATGATCACCCACTTGTATATCTCTATGTACGTGCCAGGAAGACACCTTCCATCAACCCCAGTGTTTCTTCCATATTGGAGCTGACAGACTGGTCTGACAGAGTATTCAAACCTCCTTTGACTTGTAAACTGATTGCATCGAAAGTAAAGAATTTCCTTGACAATCCTATGCAAGTTCCACAGTGGCCCTGTCTTGTTCAGTTAAGATAGAGGTGCGTGAAACAAGTCACAGAGGCAGTAGGTAGGGTGTATACATATTAGAAACGTGATGGCTAAATCAGAGACCAAGAAGCAAGTCGGCGGCTGATTTCCAAGAACGGATCAAAGCAAGACTTGGTGAAACTTTATTATTGTTGGTTTTTTTTTACTGATGTAATTACTATTTAATGATGAATGATTAGAAGGATATGTTTAATGATCAATTGGATATGTTTTATACAGAGAAACTAAAATTAACAACTGTTGTTTTCCTAGAACAATTTATGAGCTGTTTTTTTAGAAACCTAGATTTTCCAAGCTAAATGTTGAGCAATCACAAAAATAATGGCAAATTTGAATTTTATGATTACTAGGATATGTTTATGATTACTGGAATATGTTTTATGAAGAAAAATTAAATGTTATAGCATTACCTGCCATTCGAGAAACTAAAATTAATAATTTTGTTTTCTGAGAGCAATTTGGGGTAAATGTCAAGCAATCACAAAAATAATATAAAATTTGAATTTCTCACATTCAAACACATGTATTTAGAACCCCGTAGTGAAGGAATTGACAAAAAATAATTTCCTCCCCACAGATTAACATCCCCTACTACTGCAACATGAAAGACTACTTCAACACCTGTTTCTTACCCATTCACAGAAAAACAGATAAATCATAAAAAATATAAATAAATACGCATAAACAAAGAAAAAGCACCCCTATTCACCACTCAAAACAGCCGACTAACATTCAAGTCACTTAAAAACTACAAAGCAACAGGCTCCGATAACATATGAAACATCCACTTGAAGCACCTAGGAAACAGAGCAATCTCAGCCATTAGAAGCATATTTTACCCCTCCTGGCACAACAACATAATTCCATCAATCTGAAAAACAGCACATATCACCCCAATTCTCAAACGAGACAAGTTCTCAATACAATCAAACTCCTACCGGCACATTTCACTCTATGTACCCTATCTAAAACATTATAAAAACTCGTACACCAAAAAATTAACCCAAATATACCCCTCTCACCAACACAACGTGTCTTCAGGAACTAGCACTCCACTACAACCCTCCTAACTAACCTCACACAACACATCCTAGATGGTTTCAACGAACAATGCTCCCCTACACGCACTATCCTCACAGCAGTCGATATAAACAAAACCTTCAGCACAATACCCAAACACATCTTCTCCTTCTCAGCTTATTCCTTTTCCCTACCCAGGGTCGTCGTTCTTGATGGGTAGTTTCCTTCGGTATTAAACTCATCCATTAAGGTTTTGGCAGAGACTTTACGGACATATGCCCTCCCTGACACCATAACCTCTCTATTTATCCGCGCTTGGGACCGGCACTGAGTTGGGCTGGCTTGCACCCCTGTGGCTAGGTAAAAGTTCAAAATAATAATAATAATAATAAAGAGAATTGCCAGAGCTAGAGTCTGGGTGTGCGTTTCTGACGACACTGATCTTTTCATCTCAGTGCCTGATTTGTCCTGCTTTAAAATTAAAGGAGAGGGATCGAGGGATTGTGGCTTGGTTGGAAGTCCGAAGTACTTGCTAGAACGATGTCCTAGTAATGAACTCTGTTCAAGAAGGTTAAAAATGACTTCGTATTCAATTTGGCCACCAGTCTTCTCTTTCCTCCAGGTTGAGAGGCCATCCGGTCTGCTAACTTTATCTTGTTTTCAGGACCCAAACACATCCCAACTCATAAAATCCTAAACACAGCCCTGGCAAACAACAACAAGAAATGTATCACCCTTACTCTTCAACATCTTCACTCACAACATACCACAATCTAAATCACCAATCATCCGCATGAACATCTACACAGCCGCCATCTCTATCACAACACAACATCGCCACCACTACCAGAACACTCTAACAATACATTAATACACTGGGACAATGGTTCACATAAAACCAGATGAGAGTATCCACAGCCAAATCATCAATAATAATATACATCCTCAGCAACCATACCATGAATCTAACAAACACACCACAATTAAACTAAATGGTCAAGCACTCCCCCCAAAATAAAACGACACCCTCTTAACAATCATACTCGAAACCCACATGACCTTCAAAGCATACACAACCAAGATAATAAACAAATACACAAAGAAAAATAACGCCCTCAAAAGACTAGCCAACACTACCTTTCGGCAACAGAAGGAATCCATCACCACAATATATAAACAATTCATACCAACCAACCTAAACTACATTGCACCGGCCTGGCACCCAACACTCAAAACACCTATTACAAACAGCTCGAAATTACAAAAAAACATCGTACTTAATCATCACAGGATGCATAAAAAGCACACCTCTACGCTGAAATAACTAAAGTACACCTAGACATGATAAGAACCAAACACTTTAGCAAAGCAGAAAATCCTCCCCCACCCTAACCACCATCTCCCAACACAAAAAAACCACAACCAAGACAAAAAAATATATCTCCACCACCCTAGTTCCAAGCTAAGCTCAATAGCTTTGCCCCGTATCCCTCAAACAACACCCTAAACAGATATATCCACATAGTCCACACTCGCGGACATCTACGTACTGGTGCTCATAACCACGTCCTAAATGAGCAATCTCCACATATCCACTCAGAAAAATCCGTCCACAATAATCAAAGAGTACTCTTACCGTGTGTTGCAAAAGTCCTGTTACACTCGTTACGACGCTCTCAGCAAATGACTCGATGATAGTTTTGATGCAGTTAGACAAGTTTTTTTATTATTTTAACATATAAATTTGTGTTTTATTGTAATATTAATCAATGTGGCCGCCCCGGGCGACGAGGACGCGCCCCAGGCGAGAGCTGAACCCCGCCACACGTTGCGGACGAAGTCCTTCACTTCTTCAGGCTGGCTTAAAGGCGGTTGACGGAAAACTTCAGCTCATCGACGTTTCTGTGGCGAACTTTTCAGGCCTTGCCCTCGACATGCACCCACACTCTGTGGCCGAGGGGGATCGAGGTCGGGCGACTGCAGCGGCCAAAATTCCTTCGACCAGAAGTTCATGTTTGACTCCAACCACTCTTCCACGGATCGACTATGAAGTTTTTTTCATCAGAAAAATGAGAATTCGATTACCATGAATCTTCAAGTCGATGAGAACGCGACGGCAGCGCTCCTGGCATTGTCTCGCATACAGTCGGTGAGTGGGGGCCTTTCCACACACCTCAAGCTCTTGCCGCTCTCCTCCTTGATGGCCTTGAAAATCGGGGACACCGAGATGTTCTTCTTCTTGAAAGTGCAGTGATTTTGAGGTCTTCTCCGTTCTTGAGCCTCTCCGCGACTTTGTTGACGTTCCTCCGGCTGACGTTGAGCCGCTTGGCAATGTCGAACTTGTCGCAGCCCTCGCGCAGGAGATCAGAAATCTCGATTCTTTTCACTTCCATCTTGACACCCCTGCACACAATGGAAAATACGTTGTAATGACAAGTGGTGGAAAAGTAGAATTTTAAGTTTGTTTGGAGGAACTTTTTCTATCTCAAACGTAAACCTCTCGAAATATTTAGAAAAAAACGAGTGTAACAGAACTTTTGCAAACTTCCGTACCCCAAATACGAACCAGCCACTCACCAATACTACAACAATGCAAACACAGAACAAAGCTGACACAAACACCAGCATATGCACTAGGTGCAATCGAACCCCAGAAGACACAAAACACCTTCTCCTCGATTGCCCTAACCTTACACTCGCACGCAATGTGCACTCTATCCCATCACTAAGGGACCTGTGGAGCCCCCATCACCTTTTCCCGGGGAATGTTGTGTCGTTCCTGGGGGACACCAGCCTCACTGAAGAGGTAGGGAAGGAAATGAGTAAATGTAAGTGATGAATATTATGAAAGTGTCAAGAGAGAACATTCACAACCTAATTATATTACTTATTAAATTAATAAATAAATAATTATTAAAATATAAATAAATTAAAAAAGCTGTTTCATTTATATCCATACACAAATAATAAATATAACAAGGTCTGCTGACTAATAGGTCACGTGCTCTCACTTATTCTGATTTTTTACCTTACGACCTTTAAAAGTTTCAATAATTCCCGGACTAACCTTGGGAGGACCTTGGCAATTATATCATTCGAAAGAGAATGTAAAACAATATAAGGGGTTTCAAATTTTGTTAGAATCAGCCGAATAGTTTTGATGTTATTGCCAAATAATTTCCCAGCTAATCTTGAGAGGACTTTTGAAATTATATTATTCGAAAGAAAATGGAAAACAACATGAGGGTTTCAAATTTCGTTAGAATCGGCCGAATAGTTATGATATTATTGCCAAAACAAAAAGAGCAAAACGGGGACCGACAGACCGACCGGGTCAGTCGAGTGCGACTAAGCGCACGCGACTAAAAAAGGCCTCATTACTTATATGATCACCTACTATAAAGATCCATCTGATTTCAAGAAAAAATTTATCACCTGAATTATTCCTATTCTTAGAACGACATATTCATAAGAACACATTTGTGTAACTCATAGCTCTAAACTCTTTATAAACGAACAAAAAGTTAATGACTAATTAATCTTGACACTGACCTGATCTTCCGTTAAATAAATCCTTGCAGTCGTTTTTTGACTTGCACCGTTGGCAGTAGAATGAAGTAATATTTTAAAGGCTTAATTATACACGTTCATTTTCTCTTTCGCTGTCACCTGCATTCGTCTTTGAGGCATTCTTGCAGTGGCGGATGATGAGTCCTTACTTAAAATGAGATTTGTAAAGGTAAAATACTAAAATACATTACCTTCATATGGTAAAAGTAATCGTCTTCATTTGTTATAGCTGTCTGCCATCTTACTGGCAATATTCTGCTGCCACCTACAAAGAAGGTGAGTGGTTAAGCGCTAGTCGAGAGTAGTACTGATTTAAAATAAAATGTATTTCTTCTGCCTTCGCAAAATTCCTCCCACAAACCAAAGATTTAAGTAAAGAGAAAAGGTGAAAATCGGAAATTGAGAGGTCTGGTGACAATAGGGAATAGAGTTATGCTACAAAACAGAGATCGTGAGGTTTCTAAATAGTTTTAAGAGCTGTAAGAGTGAGGCCTTGCGTTATCGTGGTTTTATCCTCCAATAACTTGTCGCCAACCTTTGGGTTGAATTACTCCCTTCAAGCGATATAATTACTGAGAGTAAATTTCGACATTTATTGTTTGTCCACGCGACAATTTATCCAAAAGGACAATCCCATTGTCACAGTCCCAGTATATGGAGAGTAAGTATGTATGGTTAACGTCCATTGAGTTTCTACATTTGGGATATCGCTATCTTCACTCCAACTCATATGGTGATATATGGCCCATTGTTCCAAGTGATCAAAACTTTGCCCATTGTAATCCCTTGTACCGAGAAATCATTCGCAACATATTTTTCCAACAACTTTAAACATATTCGTTCACGGTTTGCTTTATGTTCAACAGTCAAATATAATTAATCTATGTCTATTCAGTGGACAAAGGTTTGTTTTAAAATCCTGTAGTTATTAGAGAAAATTAAAATGAAGTCATGTCAAAACTTTGAAAGATCATATCAGATATTTGACCCTCTTAAATGTAGGGTCCCAATTCTACATGATTTAAATAGAGCAATATAACCTAACCTAACCTAACCAAGGTTGGAGTTTTTATATGATACAAAGGGAATCAGACAAATTAGTTGATCAATTCTGACAAAAAGGTAGGAATAGTTTCGAAACTACCTTTAAGGTCGTATTTAATTAATAACTTTGTCAACATTATTTGTAGTACTATTTATCAATTAATCGAAACCAAAACAAACGAGGCCATCTTGGCCTCAGGGATTGAACCGGTGGTTAATGAAGAAATTGCTTGAGGTTTGGAGAAAAGAGAATTTGTGGAAGTGATCTACAGTTTTTAGAAAATTGCTCTATAGCGTCACAAAAGGTCAATAAAGTTCCCATATAAAGTGCTTCTAATACCTCATAGGGAAAATACGGTATAATTCTGGTCTTCATACTTACAAAAGGACATTTAGCTCAATATTTGAGCTAAATAATCGAGCAGCCAATAAAAATACCGGTTTCAAGTTAGTTAACAAAATATTTAATACTGAAATAGCCAAAAATTAATTTTCTTATAAAATAATAGTTACAATGCATTTTTTATTAGTGTCGTAGAAAGCACTACAGTCAATATATTTGCGGATAAAATTAATAAATATTACTTAAAAATATTACTTTACAGAAATAAGAGTTGTGAAACTGTTTTGTTATCCATAACCTTGGTTTCTTCCATTTACCTCTCTTTCACCTGATTTCAACGCTTTTCCCTTACGTGTGAATTAGCTTCGAGTGGACCTTAGTGTCTCTTTGTTTTTATTTCTGTAAATTACAATTAAAATTTAACAAAGGGTGATTTTTTTTTTATAAATAACAACACTGATTTACTGATTGAAATTTATAGAAACACGTAGATTACAACTCCCTCTTAAATTTTATAAAATTAATTAAATCTTTTTCAAAATCTTTGTAATGCTTCCATATGATTTTATATGACTTAGTAAATAAAAACTTATAACCTTTTGGAAGTCATCAGGGTTAAAAGGGTCACCCTGTATAATGCATAGAATTAGAAAAAAACTGGAAAATTGGTCAATAAGTGATTGCTGCGTATCACTTACTGAATATTGAAGTGACATTTTGAAGCTTATAAAAAAATATACAGAATTTCAGATCAATGTCATAGCTAGGTCGTTAAAAGAAATATTAAAATTATAACTTAAATCAAAGTTATGGTGTAATTGTACATCCTAAATGCTTTAATATTTAGTATATGAGTCGAAACGACTCCACCAATATCCGGCCTCCCAGCACTGCCCTCTTCTAGAAGTATAGATTGACAAACACATCGAAGTAGTCTAGAATCTGGCCAAGAGCTGCAGAGCGAAGGCTCGTTCAGAGGTAAAAATCCTGATTTCCGCTCACGCTCTCTGCTCTGGGTTCGGTCTGGCACTTCCTCGACGGAAGATCCAGGAAATGAGCTATCTAGTTGGTGGCTTCCTTATGGAGGGAAGCCAACAACTTTAGAAGAGACCCAAGTGCAACTTGCTGAAGTCTCAAACTCTTCAGCAGCTACCAGGCTCACTCACCATTGATATTACTCCGTCTCTGAAATCATGAGTATCGACACCTGAGTTCAGATCAACATGAAGTTTTTCTTATGTATAAAAGTGCACTCTTTACTAATACATAACTTGTTTTTTTTGTGGAAATTCATAATAATAAAATCATTATGTTTTTCATATGTATAAAATTCCACTATTTACGAATCCATTATGCCAGTTGCTTTGCGATAGTCTTTTGTTTTTGTTAATAACATCACTTCTCGCTTAATATTTTTGCTTATTTTTGGGGTGTGGGAAGGGGAGTGGTGATCGAATAGCGTGAATTTAATCGGAACCTTAATTCTTGTTTATGTATTTTTTTCAGAAATGCAGTTTTCTATGTATAAATTAAATTCAAATCTAAATTACTTTATCAAAACATTCTGGTTTCGTTTTCAAAATTTCCACTTGCTTAATTTTAATGCAAGTTCCTCAGTAACAGAAAATTTGTTAATTGTTATTATTTAAATTAAATCTGTGGCTTATTTAAAATGCAATATTTTCATTTTAGGGTAAGTATCTACGACACTGTCCCTAGGTGAACCGGGACACAGAATTATTCATTTCCCCAAATATCTCGTTTATCGCTAAATCAGTTACACCAATTTCGAAATAATTGCAGGTGAGTTCTGACCACCCATTTTCCACCCACACACTTTGGGCAGGCTGATACCTAATCATGGAAAATACTCTACTTCTTGCTGATTTTATACCAGCCATTAGTAGAAAATCATCCATCTTATAGCATTCATTTAAATATCTTCTTTCATAGGTTCCAATTTATAAAACTCGTCCGATATTAGAACCTCCACACTATACAAATAGTGCTGCCCTCATTATTTCTGCATTTTGTTCGTATCCATTCTCAGAGATTAAAGCCAAGCTCCGTTGCGAGTTCTAATCATTTAAGTGTTAAAGCTGATCGGCGCTTAGAATCAATCTCTCGAATTAGACTGGTTGTTATACAAACATACCCCAATTATGTATTATATTTATTTTCAATGTAGGGCAAGAATTCTTCTTTAATGCTCAAGTCAAGTGGCTGCATCTCACGTAAATGGCGAGCGTGGATGTTGACGTGTGAGTCTGACACTTAGCGTGGAATGAGCGAATGAGTTGAACAAGAGATAAGGCGATGACAATACAATATGATTCACATCTCTTCTCAGTGACATTAAATGGGCCAGGATGGCGTGTGGCTGCAAGGTGTCTCCATTATGGAATTGTCAGCTGTTGGGGGATGCATAAGGCTATCGATCCCAGATTGGACTAAGATCAAGCTAAAATGAGAATACCCTATTCTATGCATATTTATTCCCCAAGCAAGTGTCGAATAGCGCGGGGCATAATCATCTTCCCTGACATATCCCATTCGACCAATACAGCAAGGTGCCAATTCTCTCAGGAGAGGAAGGAAATTTTGTGGTTGACTTCGTGTGAGAAAGTGGCAAGTGTCATGGGGAAATAATATTTAAAAGAACTTTTCACGCGCTATCTGGTCGCAGAGGGTAACTGCTGTGCCTGCGCTAGCAACGATACACGCCTTAGAATTAAACTTGAAGTCTTTTGAAGAGTTGGTGGAAGCCTAGCCGCCTCCAGTTTACGGAACGCAACGGTTCTTAGATCGGTTGGCCCTACTTGAACAGGAAATGAGCGTCTTCTTCGGAATTTAACAGAAAAAGAAACATTGAATTTGTTGAGGAATTTTAGGGAGGCTCTCATCTTTCTAACGAACACATGGATGCAAGTTTGGAGATCGTTAAGAATGTACACCATCCGATCGGGAGGGAGTTTGCGCGGTGACGTAGGACACAATTCTTCCATGTGAGTTTTCAGAGCCTACGCAAATTCACTCAAAACAATTTATATTCTGCCCCTACACTCGCTTACATAAACTTTAGTGAGTTTTTCCTCTTCGGAACTTTATTATTATTTTAAAGTACCATACACACTAAATTTCCGAGGCTACAGTCAAACCTTGGCTCGATTTCCTTGAACACCAAACACTTCCTCTGCGAGCAGATTACAGACGATGAAGTTAATATTAGGGAAACAAATCGGTTCACTGAGAGAAGTGATGGCCAGACTTTTTCCACTAAGATTATTGAACATTGTTCATGCTTTTTCGTTGAACTTATTACAACCCAAACATAACTTTTAAGGAGGTTTTTATTGCTCAACATTAATACATCCACGTACCTCCACAGTGGACCACCGATAAAAAATCACTGAGGTTGTCACATTAGCTTGAACAAAAGACTTCTCTACAGTGGTAGGAATACTTCCCATTTTGGAATTATCCCCACGATGATAGAATGTTTGCTATCCACTCTAAAGACGCCAGTTCCAATCCTTCAGGCACTTTTGTTACATGGGATTCAATCGACGAGACACCGCCCTGCCCAGATTTCCCCAAGATACTCTGCCTGATCCACTTACGTTCATAAGCCGAGGCAACCATTCACTCAGTGCGAAAATACTTCAACTATAGAAACCATACATGTAACTACACTCTTAATTCCAAAGATCCTTTACTCTTCACGCTTATATTTGCTTCACTACTTTCACCTCACTCAAACTACTACTACTCACGATTTGAATCCATTCACACACTTCTCGCCGGTGTGTGAATGGATTCATCCAAATCGACCCATATCCAACGGCATAAATTATGCCAGTCTCCAACTCATCGAGGCAAGCATACTTAATTTCCTTTCATCTGACATTGGTCAATTTACCTGAACTCGACCATTTATTTATTAACCTTTTTGTTGTTCTTCAATAAATATCTATTTTCTTAAGAGTGTAGATTATTTCATGCTCTTAAGGGCGTGAAAATTTTCGGCTTTCTTTAGTAATGGACATTTTCCTTTCTCAACGTTAAGAAGTTCTCATTCGGCGCATGGTGACTATTGCTCTCCTATAGCCTCTGATAGAATTCTTCCTATCTATGAATTATATTTTTTTGTTTGTTATTTTATTTCCCTATTTATTATTTGTTGTTGTAAGTTAATAAGTTGTCAACAAATTAATGTAGTTTATAGAAAACAACAAAATACTTCTTAGAGGTGTTTAAATTTTCCTAATTTGCTGAATTCTATTAGAAGATAACTTCAGTAATGCCTAGGCCTTTAAAGCTATAGATAATGACTAAGCCTTTTTAAGTTATAGTAGTCCTAGACCTTCTTAAAGTATAGATAATGCCTCGGCCTTTTTTTAATTGTAGTAATTCCTAGACCTTTTAAGCTATAGCAATGCCTAGGCCTTTTTTAATTTAGCAATGCCTAGGCTTTTTGAAGCTAGTAATGGATGGGATTTTATTCAGCCTCGAAAATTGTGTTTGGGCGCCACATGAACGATCTGAAGGACGACGTTTACAGAGTCTGAAGATTGCTTCTTTTCTATTGTTTCGGTATGGCTGTGAGCCATTTCTGTGCAAAATTATCATGAGAGTTACAGACATATGTAAATGTTCAACAATTGTAGCTTTTAAATGAAACACTTGAACAAAAATGTCCTCCACTGGTCAACCGAAAGGGTGACATCCTCCTTCATCAAAATACAAGCTTACACGTTGAACGTATGAACCCTTGGAATAGTTGTTGCATTGGGTTGGAGAAGTTCTTCCTCATCGTACATATTCACCGGAACTTGCACATGTGATTACTATTAATTTAAGTTATTACAACATTACCTACATCGCAAAGTTTACTCTGATATGATAGGGATAGAAAGGGATATTAAATCATATTTTTTATCTAAATTGAATGAATTCTTTAGGAAAGCTAACCACTTATCTATTGTTTGGCTAAATGATGAAAGAGCATTGTAAATAATTAAGAAAGTTACTTTACTGAATAAATGTATTTTTATATATTAAAATTAACTTAATGTTTTCTTTTCTAAAGAAGACCGTGATTCCTTGATAACTGAATATGTGGTGTCAATTGTTAAGTATTGTTTCATCTCTCATAGAGATTTGTTTTTTAATTACTTTTTCCAGTTTTGGATTATATTTTTATGTTCTATCATGTTATTATTTTTAATTTGTGCTCAATCTTTTCAATCCTCTCTCGAAGTATGCCATACCATCTCATTTTTTTAATTTTATTTTAGTCTTTTCTTACCCTCCCTATTTTTTCTTTAGATTACAGTCTTATTATCATTTGCCAAAGTTTCAAATGGTAAAATAATTTGTGGTAAGCTTTCGTTCCAGTTTAGCAATCAGGATTCTGCCAATTCATTATTAACTTTATTATACTTGTTTGCAAGTGCAATTTGGACGGTATTTATTTTACTCTGTCAAGTTTAAATGGGTTTGGGGTGGTTTTGTTATGAGCTTGATTCTCCTGTTTTGCATCTATTTTGATCTTGATCCTTGAGTAATCCTTGGTCTTTACTTGTGATGAAAGAGCTGATTTCCAATATGCTCTTAATGAAATTTATCGTGTTGAACAATATGTAATCGATTTCATTTCTTGTGTACGTTCGGTCCTATTAATATCCATCTTTGGTTTCGGACATTTAGAAGTTCATCCCATAAGCTTTTGCTCCTGCAAATTCTAGTTTCCCCGTTCATTTTCCTCATCTAATTGGAACTTCGATACCCATCTTCTATTTTGCCTTTGTTTTCCATCTTTGTTTTGAAGTCTCTTATAGTCATCTTAAATTGGTGGTTTTGTTATGTATGTGCATTCAAGAGTGTTGTGTAGTTGTTCCCAATTTCTTTATTTGAGAGATACGTATTAGTGTATAACTTTTAATTACCGATACTAATACTCATTTGTAATTTTAATGGTCATTTTTCAAGCTATAAGGAATTCCTATGAATGGTATTATGTATCAATGAATAAGTAATACTATGTCACTACTATGTGTGTCGTTTCAATTTATTAAGAGAGAATGTGACCGTTTTCCACTTTTATGATTACTTCATTTCTTCTCAATTCACCGATACCAATGGCGTTCCATGTTGACATCTAATCTTCTACTCGTGAAGATTAACGTCATTTGCAATTGTCCAATTAATGCACGGACCCAAAGTCGTGAACCTTAGGTAGCCAATTTTCAAACCTCGGGGATTTTTAACGCCCTCTGCTCCTAGGTTACCTTCTAAGGACCATTGCAGGTTCTTAGAGAGGTAATGGGCCAGATGACTCTCCGCAGTGGCCCATTACAGACACTAGACGAAGAATCAGAAAATTTCTATGAAAATTAAAAAAAAATACCCACATGCAGAAACCGCCACTTCAGGTTAGAAATTTGACTTGGTAAGAAAGATTATGTAGATAGTTAATTACATAAATGTAAAGTAGATGAGATAATTGAACGTGGAAAACTATTATTGCATCTCGCAGGGGATTATCATGGTTCTTAAAATTCCTTCGTTAAAAGGTCTCGAGCCAAACTGGTCATGGTTATGGCAAATAGCGCCAAATATGAAAAAGATTACTTCAAGTCCAGAATTTCATACCTTTCTCAGAGATGGATCGATTTTCATACTTATTTGTCCGATTTCTTTTTTGCTTATTTCTATTCACGATTCCACAAAGAGTCAAAGGCTGGATTTTTAGGTATCTTTGAAATGCGATAAGCAAACGCTATAATTTAGAGGCGATAAATTTTGCAATACAAGTCATCTTTGAACATTCATTTATATTGTTCTTTATATTAATGACTTTCTTAGGCTTATTTGCCTCAAGCCCTTCCCGCTCTCTAACCTTACTTAAGAATAATATATCAGTTTCTTCTTTATTTTTAATATATAATAAGCAGTCAACTGCATCCTAAAGGCGCGCGTCTGTACAATAAAGTTGAGCGAAAAGAAGAAATATAATTAGCGCTAGCCATTGACGTTTGAAGCTGGAGAATAAACAAAATATTGTTATAAACACACTATCCTCCTTCTTTCTAAATGAAGTGGAATGAAAGGCTGGTCTTTAAGCGCAGCAAAAAATAGATTAAGGAAAACTAATTAGTTCCCTCGCGGTCATTTGTTTCCGAGGGGAATAAAGGCCAAATAAGAGGACTTTAAATGATGACTCCAAGATATCATCAAACCCAGAGATTTTGTGCCTTTGTCATAAATTCACGCTTTATGCTCAAACGCGGACGCGTACACACACACACACACACACACATATGCACAATCCCATACCGTAAGGGAGAGGACAGTTTGCTGTAGTGTCTCCTAGATTGCAACTTCAGATTTTAATATTACCCATTCTTATCGAACTATCATTACCATTACCTTCTTGTGTATGAGTCGAGCAGGACACACATGCTATCTTTCTGATCGCGTACAGAAGGTTCTAAGCCCGGATAGTGGCATCGAGGCGTACCATGGTGCTTATGGGCGGGACTGTCAAAAACCTTGTCCAGTCAGGCGTTGATACTCGCCAATCAAACTTTGTGGGAAGATAGTAAATGGTGATAATAATGCATCCTTTGTGGACTTATCTCTTATCTTAGTTTTCACCTTTTCTTTTGATTCCATATTTGATCACTCTGATCATCACCCTCCATCTTTCTCACGCCCTCTTTGAACTATCAAAGTGTACCCTAAGCAATACCAAGAATATGCCTCATCAAATAATTTCTTTCCATCGACTAAGACTTCCTAGTTTTTGCTTTGCAATTAAAGATCAAAGGCGGCTTGCTTAGAGTGGCTCAGCTCACTTTTTGGCTTAACATCAAATTTGGCCTCCTTTGTGGGAGGACTCATTCTCGTCAAATGATCTCATTCATCAAAACTATTCATCTCTAAGTTGTGTGAACGTCTCTCCTCCAGGTTCCAAAGCGCCCCTCTCCTTCAGTCCAATTACCAGAGTTGAACTTTCTGACTTTTCTTAAGTTGATCGCATTCGAGCCTCAAACTCTGCCTATGATAATGTTACAACATTCAGCCCTCCAAAAGTACTACATTCCCTTCTTCGCCCTCTTGCCATTTAGTTTGCTAGTGTATTTTGTTGTGTATACTACTAGTTAAAAGGTTTCATTATGTAAATTTATGTAATTGTGTATCTATTTGTAATGTATATTTGCAATGTAATATATATTTATTTGTAATGTATATATTTATGTAATATCGAAACAACAATCTCCAACTCTTTTAGTAATTATTCATAATACAACCAACTAACCTCCTCCCAGACAACTAACTAACTTGCTACCAATACTTATTTAAGTTTAAAGTTCCCCAATTTTAGGCAGTTCACCTCCAACCACTTAACGCGGTCCTACTGGAATTGATTTGCTCTAGATTTTGTGTAATTAGTCAGTTAATGTGCTCTATTTTTTGTGTGATTATTCAGTGCACTACTACTGCAATGTAAGTCTCTTATAGTTGTGAACTTTGGCGCCTATGTGCCTTAAACCTCTCTCTCAACGTGTTATAAGTATTATTAAGATTTTTTATTTGTACGTATTGTATAAACTGTATATTTGTAGATATGATATTCATGTTTCTTCAAACCTCATATATTTATTTATAACTTTAATTAAGTAAAAGGAGAACTGCCAAATTACAAGCTTTGACTTACTATTTAAACTGCTCTCATTGTTGCTGATAATAATAACTATAATAATAACCTTAATATATTAATTTTCTATATTTTCTTTGTTTTGCCTTTACCAATACTATGCTCTTTTATATATAATTTGAACTCTGATTTAAGCAATTAATGTAACTTATCATTGTTACTTAACTGTCTGTACACATTTGGGTTTTCTTAAGACTGGCATAGAGTCCAGCTTCGCCTATAATTGGCGTTCTGTAACCTCGTGTTCATAACGAAGTTCTTATTATTTTCTTTACTGTTGTGGGACTTAACCCTGCCCGTAACAATTTATCCCTCATGTTACTGAATCACAAACTACCAGGCACTCTAAGATCCACTCTGGAGTTGTTCAAGAAAGAATGAAAGTCAGAAGTGAATCACGAGGAGAAAATTGGTTTAACAAATCTTTATTTTGTAAAGTTATCACAAGTTTATATTATTTTATAAGAAAAGAATTCTTGTGGTATCATAGTATTTAACCTTTATTTTTGACTTGAAACAGTTATGTCTAGTAGCTGATTGGATGTCGCGCTTACATATTGAGTCATGCTTTATATTAATGAAGCTTTTTCGTATTTAAAAGATCTATCGGTTATCCACAAAGATGCCGATCTTCCAGTGAAAGCAAGTGAGGGGCCTCAGTTATTCTAATTACAATCTATTTCTAAGTTCACGAATTAGTTTTGTCGTTCGACGCTGAGCGTGTTCGAATAGTACAATGTCCTTCCCCATGGTCGGAGACCAGAAGTGTACTTCATACTTCAAACGTGGTCTCACAAGCGGTTTATATGCTAAAAATGGTAATAGCTAACCCAAGAATGGTGCAGTCTAGCTCTCCATCGAAAATAGGTGCGTCGCGCTTATGTTCCTAATTCAAATACTGCAGAAAGCAACTTGAAGCCGTCAGGGCATTTGGGGATAGGCTTATGAGAACAGTCGCGGCGCAATAACACGCAAATTTAAGTTACCCTTGGCCGTCTTCCATCTTCTTTGCCAGTTAGCCGAGAGTGCTGCCCTAAATCCTGTCATGTAATAGCTGTGAGAATAAAGAGAAAAGCGCTGGTTTGGTCGCCATTCATAGCGGACTCTTTCGCGCCCTCATCGGCGCGATAATTCCCTCCAATTCCCACATGTCCAGGAACACAGCAGAAATTTACTTCGACATCCGGCCGGCTTACAGTTATCTTGGCGTAACGGATACCGCGAACAGGTTATGTGGAGACTCCAATGCTAAAAGATCACTCAGAGGGATTTGTGAGGGGCTAAAGATCACAATCCGGTCACGACGCATTATCTCCCGTACCGAGCGGTATATTGTAACCATCTTGGCCAGGTAGTCTCTGAATGAGAAGCCAAGACGTAATCGAGTCTCCACTTAGCGCACGTACGAATTTGCTCTTTGTCTGGATTCACCGCACGAGGGCACCTTGGGGCCAGGCATCCCGTTCTTTGCCTGTTTGCTTGTCGAGTGGGGAGCGGACCTGTCCATCTTTGAACCACCCGTTGATGGTGAGGGAATCTAGTCTTCTATTTTTTGGGGGGAAAGGAAGAAAGGGAATGTATCCGCTTCTTTCTACCCCCAGACGACGCCCCAAAGCCTGACGAGCCCGCATCAACAAGATTATTCTCCGATATGGACAAGACCTTGGCTGTCAAGAAGGCACCATTCGGGGAATGAGTAACTTCCTTTCATTGTGAGTCCTCGGGGTCCAGTAGGGTCTGAGTAGGAGCTTGCACAGGGGTGAACTTAGGTTCGGTGTCTGGTACCGGACAACCTTTCGCTCCCATGGAAAACTATGCCATCTGTGATAGGGTTACATCCTGGGCCATCCCCATCTGAGGCGGGGCCTCCAACAGGCCATACTCCAAAGGTGTCAGGTATCCCGACCAGGGACACAAAGTCTTATACCCTGTCATGAATGTCACTGTAGCCTGCATGCCAAACTGCGTTGGAAAGAGGAGGGAAGCAAGTATGCCGGCTCCCATTAATGGGACAAACCTCGATTCGACTAGGTGTCTTAGCAATCCCCATCGGAGGACGACCCCTCTCGCCCATTTATCTAAAAAAGTTGACGTGGCTCGCCTGCCCCCATCTTGGTGGCCGAGAACAGAACCGGTTTTTCCTGGTCTTGCCTGGTTCCTGGCGGGACCCTGATAAAACCAATGGAAACAGGCAGCAAGTGAAGAAACGCTTAGAGGCAACTCTCCGAAAGGAAATAAAGGAAAAAACCCGAAACTTTAACGATTCGAGAAGTAAACTGCTCTCTCCGCTACTAAAATCTTCGAAAGATCCTGAGAATGTATAGGGATGTCCGCTACTAGACTGAGACGCCCAAAGGAAATTATGCAGAAAGGGTTAAGAGGGAAGTCTCCGAAACTGTAGGAGGGACTTAGATACATCAGAGGGGGTGGGAATTCCTTAGAAGAGGTGAAGCTACCCGAGTGTGGCTTGGAAGAGGATAAAAGTGAAGCTCCTCTATTGGTTTATGGTGGTGAGATGGGGCACACTTAACTAAGATTACTATTTATAAAACTGGGGAGTGTACGGAGAGTTTGGGGAGCGAGTGGAGATACCCTGCTTTTATTTTCACTTGGAGTATTCATTGGGGATTTGAGTGTTGTTTTTAGATATAAAGAATTTGTTAGGGCAAAAACAGAGATGATTCAATCCATGAATGTTCCATTTAGCTGGTTTTCATCGGCGAAGGAACCAGAAAACTCAGAAATGCACCAAAAGTGTGGTTTCTAGTAACCATTGCGGTTCCACGTCGGCACAGACAACGTGCCGGTTCTAAGAAACACAGTCAACGTGTAGGCGGGGGCGCTGGGTTCTATGTAGATAGACCACGGACAAGCCTGCATAGGGAAAAACCTATGCATACTGTGCAGGACATATCCTAGTGGGTCGTTATCACTTACTTCGTCCCTTCTTGGTTCAAGCCTGCTTCCGCAAACCGAGCACCAACTGCGTAATTCCACCCCTTTTGCGGCCCCAAAAATGTGAGGATGGGGGGAAATAGGTTGGTAACTGACAATATTCCTCTGCGATGACCACGTGGAGAGGGTAAACCAAGTCCATCGTTCCTATCTTTATAGCACTTATAACCTCACCTTTCTCCTTAATGACCCAAAGATCTGAAATAGCACGCCTGACAATCGTTAATTCGCCACATCAGTCTCTGCTCCCAGGCAGAATCTAAAGAACTATCTTTTAGCCATTAAAACAGCAATGACTTGCCTCATCTTTTCTTCTTCCTTTTCAGACTATTGAACTAACTCCTTACGAGTAATTCTCGCTCTAAATAGTACGAGAAAAAATGCATTTATTATATTACCCTTAAATTAAAAAAAATAAGATAGTGGGTTTTCCGGTAGGATCCATTAAAACTTGGATGTCACACGGGACCCTCTTTAAAAAAATGTCATTAGTTATCCTGATTCCAGCGGTGGGTAAATTCCTGCCCGCGTGTCAATAGTTACAGAAAATTACTTAGGGACTGGCAGGTGGCCTACTGACCTCATATAAGGGCATTTGTAAATTTTTTTTTAGAGATGAGAGAGAGAGAGAGGACGATGCGCGCTACCGCGACTTCAATGAAAAGAGAGGTAAAAGAGACCTGGTCGACCCTTTTGTCTGCGCTAATGGAAGTACGAAATCATGAGATGCCGTGGTGGCTTGAAAGTTCGGCATCGCAGAGAGCCACAACAAGTTTAAGAGCCCAAAAGGACCCACCTGAAGTCGGACAAAGTTTTCTCTCGCCGACTTAGGAACCTTCTCTCGATCGAGCTAAAAGAGCGAGACTACTATCACATGCCGATGCGTCGGACTCGAGAACCACTCCCTTCGGACGGAGGGAGGAAAACCCCATTAGACCCCACTATAAATCCTCCAGCGCCAGAGTTGGAAGGCAGTATCCGCCGTCTGCCCGCCCCGTCATATCCTCTGCTCGCCCCTCGTCAGTACCTGCTATTCGCGTCCCATTAGACTCTGCACAATTCTCGCAGAACGCCTCAAGCTCCGAGTACTCTTGATTAATTCGCGTAAGTCTACCCTCGAACGCAACGCACCCAGTCTCGATGCGTGTTCTAACTCGAAAGCAAAATCTAAGTTCATCCCGTAATAGTCATTGTCGAGAAACTATTATTGGAACTTTGTGCAAAGACAAGGATTACTCCCTCAGACCAAATCTCCGAGTTAACAGCAACGCGCAACTCTCCTTCGCAATTGCTCTCTCTACTACCCCTCCCCCCCCCAGTGTAAGCTTGCATCGTCGGCTTCGTATACGTTCAAAGGTCATTCGAGTGCCCCTCAGTTAATATTGTTCGTTTCTTTGTACAGCGACCGTCCCCGCCACGTCTCCCTTCTTTTTAGCCGCTGAGACTGGTGTACATCGAATGTGTATATAACTTGTTTTTCAACCCCTTGTAACCTTGTTAAAGAATATCAATTTGCATATTAGTAAAGTTATTTTTGTACCCGTTTTTCTATTGTCACGGAACCTCCAAGATAATCAACTATTTGGCCAACCCACATTCAGTTAATTTGCACTCTGCTTGTATTATAATTTCCTCACGCACATAGCTGTCATCGACCCCGGCTGAGAAACGCAGAAAGGGTTAACTTGACCCTATTCAACGACATATAGTAATATCTATTATATATTAAACTGGTATCAGGTTTATTGTGGTTAACCTTGGTAATCAATTGATTGAAATTTGATCAATCTATTGGTTAACCTTGGTTAAATTGTTAATTGTTAGCTAATCTTGGTTCCTATTTGGGAGTTTAAAAGGTTCGAATTAACCACTGCATACCTACTTGCGAAGTGTATTTGTTCCTGTTCCTATTTAATTTTTTTTGTGAATTGATTGTTGAGTGACCGTTTTTAACAATTAATTTTATTCCCCCACGGAATTGAATTGTTTTCCTTCAATTCCTCATCTCGTGCCGTATGTTGAAGGTATAGAAAATAGTATTATTCTTTGTATTGCTGTGCTAGAGGTGCTGTAACTATCGTTTCAATCACAATGAAATTTCGACCGCAAAAGCTCTCTCGTGGGTGTTTGGCCCACTTTGTTGTTCGTTTGTTTGGGGAAACCATTCGTACTCCCGTTCGTGCGTAAGGAAATCCATATTTCCGCCATAATCATTGTCTTGTTTTTATGCCCATCGCGTAAAACCAGTATCATGTTGTCGTTTGAAATTTCCAAGGCACAAGGTGAGTGCCTTGGATTTAGTGACAAAGATCTGATAGCCTTCATCCAGGAAAAAGAAAGAAGAGAAAGAGCCGGAATAAGAGAAGAAAAAGAGAGAGGGAATTCTCTCTCACGAATTGGAAATGACAGAGCTAGGAACAAGACGCTCTCCATAAACTTCTCAAGACCTAGAATAGACGCACCGCAGTCTGCGACCATAAAACTCCTCGTCTTTAAAGAAGGCGAAGACTTCTGGTCTTATCTTACCAATTTTGATAAGATCTTCGGGGTGCCCCAGTGGAACATTGAGACGGAGGGCGTAGCACAATTATTGCCCCTGCTGAGCTCTCAACTCAGGGATATTTTTATCGCCCTCCAATCAGAGGCAATAATTGATAACTCATCGTTAAAAACCAAGTTGCTGGCCACTTACAACATGACCTCGAATTTTTACCGAGCTAAATTTAGGTACTGTCGCATTCAACCAAACCAGACAGTTCAGGGATCCCCTACAGCGTCATTTAAATTTTTGGATTGACGCGTCTAAGGTGCCTCATGAATACGACGCCCTGGTCGATTTCTTCCTCAAGGACCAATTTCTTGCGTCGCTCACTTCGGAAATCAGATCCTTCATGAAGGACCAGAGGTGCCGTACTCTCAAGGAATGCATCGAGAAGGCAGACGTCTAGGCGGCTAGCCACAACTGCTATCCAAAGGAAGGGAAGAAATTAGAACCCCCATCTCCTAAATCCAAAACCAGCAAGAACAAATTTGTTCCTAATAATGTGAATAAATTCATTAAGGTGACTGGGCCAGCCAAACCCAAACATCTCTTCTCGTCGGACCACCGTGATGTTAAGCTCTTTTCTCCCAACCCTCCTGCTTCGTCGTTCCCCATGAGGACCATTGTGTGCTATTCCTGTGGAGTGCATGGTCACGTGAGTAGCAATTGACCCCAAAACTCGCGGTTTAGAAGCAGCCCTCCTTCTCACCAGATACACCATGTCAGTGCCACTTCTACGCCCCACCGTCGCGAAAATGAAGCCCCCTCTTCTTCAAACCCGCCAAATACTTCTGGCTACCAGGTAAACTTTTTGTTTGATAAAAGTACCCCTGGGGCCCTCGGATTTGAAACTGGAGCAGTGAATGGGTGCCGGATCTCCACCTTCATTCGTGATACAGGGTGCACGTACATTTTTGTATCCGATGAACTACTCTTCCCCTGTGGCTCTGAACCACGATAAGTTTGCCGTAGTGCATGATTAATTGGAAGGAGCGCCAATAAATTCCCCATTGTTCACTGCTACATTGAATGCGCGTATTTTATAGGTTTGGCTGAAGTCGAGGCAGCCCCCATCAAGGTTTGTTCTGTCCTAATTGGTCAGTTCCCTACGGTTTTCTTCCGTCCGAGGGGCTCAACCTGATACTATCCGTTGTCCCGCGAATAAGAAACTGAAAGCTCCTACACCAATGGAACCCCCGTGTGCCCCCGAATTTCAGAATGCGATGACCCGTGGCTTTGCTAAAAGCCAGCAGAGGGAATGTGAGTCTCTTCGTCCACTGTGGTACAAAGCCCAGAACAAAACACACGAAACCGTCAAAGAGAATAAGGTAATTTCCTTCCTCATCAAGGACGCCTTTCTCTATCGAGTGTGCACCGAGGAAAGGGACACCGAGTCACACACCTTATGTGTACCCCACTCCCACGTTCCTCCAATCCTAATAACGGCTGACGATAGCTTATTTGCTGGTCACTTTAGTCACATGAAGACCGCTTAGAGGATCTTCAAATATTTTTATTGGCTTGGTACGACCGACGAAATTCTGCACTATTGTCGTTCGTGCGACATTTGCCAAATACGGCAATAAAAGGACGAGTCAGACCGGCGCCTTTGCAGAAGGAACCACTAATCTTTGAACCCTTCTCCCGAGTAGCTATTGACCTAATCGGACCGATTCACCCCCCGTCGTGCAAAAGCCATAGTTACATTTTAACGCTGATCTACATTTCCACCCGATTACTCTAGGCTGTGCCCCTCAAGAAAATGGAAAGCATCTCCTGCGCCAAAGCCCTGATTTCCAACTTTTCACGTGTGGGCCTGCCAAAAGAAATACTCTCGCATCGTGCTCGTCAATTCACCTCCGAATTAATGGAGTACATTGTTAAATTATCGATTGTCAATCCCCTGTTTACTACTCCTTTTCACCAGACTGGGAATGGAATGTGGAGATGCTAAATAGAAGCCTCAAGGCCATTCTCAGGAAGTTGTATGCAGATCAGCCCACCGAATGGCACCGCTTCTTTCGGGTAGCCTTCTTTGCCGATCGTGAAATCCCCCCATCGGACAATAGAATTCGCCCTATTTGAACTTTTATATGGTATAAACGCCAGAGGCCCCCTGAGTATCCTAAAGGAACTTTATTCCAATCAGAAATTGGATCAAAATATCTAGACTTCTTGTTCGTATCTACTAGATTTAAGAAGGAGGCTGGAAAGGTGCGCCGAAAATGCGTCTCAGAACGTTGACATCAATTTTGACAAGTATAAGACATACTTCGATTGCTTCTCCTCCCCACAGGCAACAACAAATGGTTTAGCCAGTGGGAGGGCCCCTACCACATAGTCGAGAAACCTGGACCCGTCGATTAACTTATTGAAACCCGCGCGGGAAGAAGGCTCTTCCATATTAATATGCTCAAGTGGTACCACCGGCGCTCGAACATCAATCAGATAGTTGTAATCGACGAAGAATCCCCCATGGAATTTGGCTACCTCCTGGACCACTTTTGCGTAATCCAAGTCATTTGTGTGGAGCAAGAGAAGAAATACTCGTTGCATAACTTGCTTAACTTTAATAATTTCCCGCCTGCGGAAATTAAGATATGCGAACAGCTATCATCTCTTTAAAAAGGATCAACTGCAAGCGGTCCTGAGTCGTTTTGAATAAGTCATCACCGAGATCCCCGGTTGTGCTACCCACTTTAAGCACAATATATAACTAACCAAACTGGAATTCATCCGTTCCAACCCATATTCCTTGCCTATACACCTCCGGGAACACAATTTGACAATTTCCCTCGGCAAGTGCCACTTCGCTTTTGGCACATCAATTACCTCGGCTTCCATATCAGAAATAATCGGTTAGCCCCCTTGCAAGAAAAGATCCGGGCAATCCTGGACATGCCCTTGCCCACTAAGAAAAATGGGGTTCGATCCTTCATAGGCTCTGCATCGTTCTATCGTCGCTTCATACCCAACTCTGCGACTATTTCAGCCCCCATCTGCGATCTATTAAAGAAGAAATCCCCCGAAAGCCTCCAGTGGACGCTACTTTCGACTCACAGCCTTAACCAACTCAAGGCGAAGTTGGCATCCGCTCCTATCCTCCGCATACCTAACGATGGCAAACTGTTTGGCATTCGCACCGACGCCAGTAATAACGGTATAGGATGTGTCTCCTCCTGTATGAGAATAACGGCGTAAGTTTCCCCATCGCTTACGCAAGCATAAAATTACTTGCGAGCGAAAAAGATTATGCGGTAATTGAAAGAGAGGCACTCGCTATCATTTGGGGAATCTGTAAATTTAGAATGTATTTATTAGGCAAGGGATTAAAAATGGAAACAGACCACAAACCCTTATTATACATACGTAACGTCAAGAATAATAACGGTTGATTGATGCGTTGGAGCTTGTTCCTCCAGGAATTCCAATTCCGAATTTTGTATTTAAAAGGCACCGATAACTGTATGGCTGATAGTTTAAGTATAAAACCCAATAGATCCTAGTCTAAACTAATTCTGAGCCATTTCCTTTTTTATCCATGTATTAATTTTTTTTCAAAAAATAAATTTTTATTTTCAACCACATAATAAGGAAACGCGTATCCCTTATATATAAATATATATATATATATAAATATATAAATATATATATATGTATACAATGAATTCCTTTTATATCCTTATTTATTTTTTTTGTATAATCCTAGGAAAACATACCCTCGGGCAAGTGACCCCCACTTAATGGTATCATAAAAAAGAAATATATCCTTTGGCAACCATGACGTGGCAATATATAAATTGTGTATATGTATGGTGCACCCCCCCCCCTAGCTCTACTATTTTGTAGTTTGTCTCCATTTTTAAAATTTGTCCTAGGTATTCTCAACTTTATCCCCTATTGTCATAGTACTTGAAGTTATATCCCCCCTCCCATTAATCATTTTCCGATGTCACTTCTTTCCCAGAATTTCCATCTGGGGATGGAGAAGTGTCAGAGATCAGAGAGAGAGAGGAAGATGGGCGCTACCGCGCCTTCAATGGAGACAGAGAAAACAGACACCGGATCGACCCTTTTTGTCTGCGCCAATGGAAGTGCGAAATCATGAGACGCCGTGGTGGCCTGAAAGCCCACCATCGCAGAAAGCCGCGACAAGTTTGAGAAACCAAAAGGTCCCATCTGAAGTCAGACAAAGTTTTGCCTCGCCGACTTAGGAACTTTCTCGCGATCGTGCTAAAAGGGCGAGAGTACTCTCGCCTGCCGATGCTTCAGATCCTTGAACCCTTCCATTGGACGGATGGAGAACAACCCCAACTTCTCCAGCGCCAGAGTTGAAAGGCAGTGTCCGCCGTCTGCCCAACCCATCAGTATCCTCTGCTCGCCAATACCCGCTATTCGCGTCCCATTAGAATCTACAAAATTCTCGTAGAAACCCTCAAGTTCCGCTACTCTCGATTAATTCACGTGAGTCTACCCCGTACTCGTTCTAACCACTCCTCGAACGCAACGCGCCCAGTCTCGATTCGTGTTCAAACTTGAAAGCAAGATATAAGTTCATCTCGTAATAGGCATTGTCAAGAGACTATTATATGAATTTTGCGCCAAGGCAAAGATTACCCCTTCAGACCAAATCTCAGAGGTAACACCAACGCGCAACTCTCCTGTGAATCTGTCCCCCTCTCCCACCCATTGTAAGCCTCTATCGTCGGCTTCGTATACGCTCAATGCCATTCGAGCGCTTCTCGGTCAATATTGTTTGTTTCTTTGTATGGCAACCATCCCCGCCAATTTCTTCCCCTCTCCTTTAGCTGCTGAAAATCGTGTACGTCTAATGTGTATATAGCTTATTTTACAACCCGTTTTAACCTTATAAATAAATATCAATTTGCATATTAGTAAAGTTATTTTTGTACCAGTTTTCTATTGTCCTGTAACCTCCAAGATAGTCGACTATTTGGCCAACCCACATTCAGTTAATTTGCACTCATCTTCTATAATAAATCTCCCACGCACATAACCATCATCAACCTCGTCTGAGAAACACAAAAAGGGTTAACTTGATCCTATTCTACGACATTCTTAGTATGAAAATAATGGCAAAAAAGCCATTTGGCAAATCAGATCTGATTTATATTACGTCATTGACGTACCCAAAATTGTTCCCATAGACAAAGAGAAAATATTTGAGCAAATAAGGCCTGTTGATTCAGGTGGACAAAAAAGTAAAATTCAGCCCTAAAACTTTAATATTAAACCATTCTACAAACATAATTATAATAAAACGTGCATAAAAATATATATCTCGAAACACTTGTAACACTGAATACATTATAGGGGAAAATAAAGACACAACTGAGCCAAAGGATTTATTTTTCCTCCTGAGCTTTTGAGCTCAAACTTGAGTCCTTCCTCCAAAGCGTTGACTTGGAAGAATCCTCGCCAAGAAGATGTAAACACGAAAGCTCTTGGGCTTGCTTGTATTATTTTCATTTAGGATTTTAAAACTATTTTAGTGATTTTTTCTTGCATATATAAATATGTATAAGATCATCAGCACATTTAATCCAACTACTGGACTAAAGCCTACCCAAGAGGTTTCCACTGATCACCATCTAATGCTCGACTCCTATGTAATTCTAGCATTGGGCAAATTCCCTTCTTCCCGTCTTCTTAGTCTCCTTATGTACGAGTATAAATGTGGTCAGCTTATGAATTGTTTATTTCATCTTCGCTTTTTAATATGAGCGATCTTTCATGACCATCTCAATTTAAGTAGTTTTATTCTTTTTGTCATATCTTTCTCCAATATCGGTGTTGTTATCAAAGTAGTTTTATCGGTATCTACGGCTTATACCTAACATGTATCGTTCATTCTTTCTACATGTTTTCTTTGCTTGTCTTCAAGTGTGATGTGATAGGATAGATTGATTACATACATACATTTCACTTTGAGCATAGGGGAATGTCACTTCTCAAGATGTAGCTAAACTTTCTTACCGCTCTCCAACCGAAGTTCACTCTTCCACTGATCTTCTTTTTTCATGTTACCATCAAGAGTCACAATCTTTCCCAAATAGGCCTACATTTTTTTGTACCTGCTCTAAAGTTTGATTGTCGATTTTAATTTATCTTCTGAAAAACTATTGGTCATTATTTTGGTTTTGAAAAGTTAATTTTCAGTCAAAGTGCAAGTGAGCTTTGTGATAATTCTCTGAACATTGATTGTAATTCTTCAGGATTTGAGGTATGAAGAGCAATGCATCCACAACGCGAATTTGACCCAAATAACTACCATTTTTAATCCCTTTTTTTCCCTACTTCAAAATCCATAAAACCTCGTCAAGTGCTGATGTAAGCAGTTTTGAGGAGTTGGGATTCCACTGTCCTACACCTTTGTTATGACTGAAGATCGGAGCCTAAATAATGATGTTGCATAAGTATATGTGCAATATGTTAATGTAGCTTTTGATATTTCCTTTTTTTATGTAGTGCTATGAGAACTTACTCAGTGTCTAGTGAGTCAAAGTCTTTTTCATAGTTTTCGGCTGTTATGTTCAGATGTATTTATATTGATTTTTTTTATTTAATAATAGTTACTTCTGCAATCTGCTATTCCAGTTGATGATTGTAATCGTGTTGTGGCAGTCTGTTGAAAATGATGTTTTAAGTAATTTGTATGATGTTGATAAGTGGTTGTTAGGCCTACAAAGACCATGCCATTTGAACCCTACTTCACCTTAAACACTTTTTAAATAGAATAGAAAACTAGTCATCAAGATCTTTTACCTAGTATTTATAAGTTCTTCTATCACTTCAATCCTCACCAGGTTCTTAAGCCGGATTTGGACACCACAAAATCGCAATCATAAACTGTTTCTTTACCTTTGGTTACATTTGCCTGTTTCATTTTATTTTGGATATCACTAGCAGATTTTAATTATTATATTAAGTTTATTACGAGAATTTCGTCTTCAATGGGCTAAAAATACATTTTCTCTTACTCAGCCTGAAGTCTCCTCGTACTAAAAAGATTTGCTTGTTAAAAAGTGAAATAATTTCCCGCAGTGAAAAAGAGTATAACTGAAGAATACAAGTCGTTATAACGTCCGATTCATGTCTGTGCATTAATGCGAGAACAAGCGATAGAAATCGTTAAAACGTCTTATTTATGCATATGCACTAAAGCGCAAGTAATGTTGATTGTTAAATGCACATCATTAAATAGTCAGCTTATTTATAGAATGGTTGTGAATCTGATAATGCAGTAAATGGAATATAATGGGATTTTTTATTGGAATTTAAGAAGAAATAAAAAATTGCTTTGCCCAAAATGGGATCCGAAGTAGTTACTGTAAGAGTTGAAAGGGCCCAAAAAAGTTTTAGAGGAAAAAGTTATCTGAGAATCCTGATCGATTATTGGCGAGTCTAGGAAACTCAATTAGGAAATTAGCATAGCAATGCAAACTGAACTAAGCGACAGCTTATAAAGCTGTATTGAACGAAATAAAGCTGTATCCATAAAAAAATTCAAGCTTAGCACGAATTGCATGTTTCTGATTTTGGAAAGCGTTTGTAAGTAAATGGATTTTTAATTTTATCCGAAAAAATGGGGAATACAATTTAATTCAACATTTTTCTATCGATCGGTACCTTTTATCTTATTTAGGGGGTGATTAACTCTCAAAGCAGACCAATTTGTTGGGCGAAAACTCACTTTTAAATTCAGGACACATCATTACATTCGACGAAAATTACTCTCTAGGATGCTCTTAGCCCCCTCCCCAAATTAATTGGTCTAATTTTCTTTACTTAAACAATTAATTCTGAAAGATATTTTTACCAAGTTATTATGTGCATTTTTTTTAAACTAAATAATATCGCCAGACTATTCGACTCTTGATTATTTTTTGTTGGATCCTGCCAACCAGTTTCTGCAAAATCAATCCACTCTAGATTGAAGATTTAAAGACATCAAAAATTACCTTAAATCTAATGACGAGGAAACACTGGGTCGCGTGTTTGCTGATAAACCAGATTGTATGACACTATTAAATTTTATTCCTGCGGAGATTTTAGCATCACCTTGTATAAAAATACCTTTACCCAAATGTTCCATCCTTATCAATTTTCGCCTTTGCTCTAAAAGTATTTTGGGGTTATCGCTTATTTTTGTGTTATATGACCTTGTCTCATTATTATTGCCAAAGTTTCATATTGTAAAATAGTTTCTATCGTAATTTTGATACCGTTATTAAATGTCCATTGCGTCACTTGTTCATTAACTTTATTAAAAATTCTTGATAATGCAATTTAAAAGGTATTAGTTTTAATTTTGGCATAGTTAATAAAATATTTTTCCCTTTATCATTAAGTTTTCTTTGTCTCGTTTTACAGCAATTTGAATCTTGTCTTAGAGTTATCTCTAGTCGCTCTTCCCTGTTTAGAAGGTACTGATAACTGATATATACCTGATGAAATTTTTTACTGTTGAAGAGTATGTAATTGATCTTATTTCTTGTTCTCTTTGGTCACGCTTATCCCTATCTTTTGCCTCTTTGAGGGAACGTTCATAATGTTTTCACGTTCACTTCCTTCGATATACTACTGCCTAAGAGGCAAGGCTGTATTTTTTATATTCTAGCTCCCACTGTAAGGCAAGAATAATTAGAGTTGTAAAGTGGTGACGCCATTTCCAACTTAATATGACAACGACCACCCTAATTAGATGCAATCTGCGTCAGCTTTAAGATGCAATGGACCGCTAGCACAGAGAGGTGCTGTAAAATTTCCACAGTTGTAAAATATTGCTGTAAAATTTCCCTCCTCTAACCTGGTCCCTTAAGACAGTCTCACAAATGGTAGGGCCCCACTTAATTGTGCTAACGTTGATGTTGACTGAGCAATGCTAAATTTCCTTCGTCTATTGTAAATCGTATCTTTATTCTCCCACTTTGCACCGAAGTTCTTCATAATCATCCCGAACTTATTGTTTACTTGTGAATTTGCATCCATAAATGCTTCATACAAATCCCCAACGTCTTCATTTGAGCAAAATATCGTCGGCGCACACGCATTGGATACTTGTATGGATCAAATATTTTATATTTGAATTAAGAGTTTGATTCATCTATCTGTTTTTCCTATAATTTTTGTTATAAATGGTGCTATATCTCGTTGTATGAGGAATTCTATATACAGTAATGATACGTGTGCCGTTTCTAGCTTTTTACACTTCACTTCCTTATAACTTCGCTCTGAGTAATGATGTCCCCTTCTCTAAGCATGACCGAGTGTTCTAATTAAAAGACATAGCAATCTTTTCGCCAAACATTTGTTTATTATGAGCTTTCTACTGTTTATTAATCACTTTTTTGCGGTGATTCAAAATTTGATTTTTTTCTGTATCGTCATCCGTTACAGAAATACAATGGTTTATATAATATTAAAACCATCTTTTAGGATTATTTATATATTATTAAATCCATATTTTAGGATAATTTATATATTCTGCAATTTAATTTATTTTTCTGTTTCAGATTGTTTCCTCGGATATAATTTTAGCTCTCTTGCGGATGGCTACCAGAGGATGCAAAAATTCCTCCCCGATACATTTTGTTACGTGTGTGGATATTAAAGCGTCTCACATAAAATCGTGATGTCCTAATTTCTGAATAACGTACAAACTCTAATATTAAAAGCCGATGAGTGCTAAGTATAGCCATAGGCCCCTCATCTGATATGTGGAAGCTGTCGATCTACTTTAGAAGGATGTTTGAGAGGTGGAAGAAGGCCCATGAGTTTTGCTGTTCTCAGATTATAGAGAGAGCCGAAGAACCACCACGATAACTACTATTTCTGCATGACAGATGTTACAAAGTACAGAGAAGTTGAAAGAAGACAAGTTTTTCCGTAGTCAGACATACAAATAACTTAGCAATACCACATACACCAAAAAATGTAAATGGGAAAACTTCTAGTAATATTCTAGATATATTTTAATTTCATGTAGAATATAATATTAATTTTAGTCATAATTTGTTTGAATTTGATAAATGTAGTCGATTTCTTTTTTTCTTCGATAAAGGATGTAATGGATTTTCCATCAGAAGAGTCGCAAGTAGTGGCATATAAGTGATCGATGAAGGATTCGTGCCACGAATTAGCACACATCCACACTTTGAAAATCAGTGTGAACTTGATGATTTGATCTGGGACCTAGGTCTCACTAAGACAATAGCTGAACTTTTGGCACATCCAACCTGAAGAAATGGATTTTACTAGGGTAAGGCTGCAAGACATCTGTGCCTAGGAAACGAGATAATAAATTTGAAGTTTACTTCTTTTTAAGTGAAGATCTGCGTTTCTGCAAATATATGAAAGGGTAGTTTACTGCTCTTGGATTGAAGCATGCTCCTGCGGAATGGCGACTGTTCATACACTGCTTATAGCGAAGTCTCAAAGCCGTGTTACTGTACAATGGGAACCAACATCCATATTTGCTTCCTACATACTCCCTAGAGAGGAAAGAAGACTACGTTAATGTTAAACAGCTTCTTGAAAAAATCAACTATGCTGAATTTAAGTGGGATGTTTATTCAGATTTTAAAATGATTGAATTCTTGTTTGGCTTGCAAGTTGATTAGGAAAATATTATTAGCTCCTTGCTTATGAGATAACAGAACTAATTTTCATCAGTACCGGTAAGTTCAGTGCTCCCGCGAAATGAATCGCAGCCAGGGAAGTTAAATGTTTTCAAACCGCCTCTTGTGGAGCCTGCCAACGATTTATTTCTCCCATTTCATATGAAATTAGGATTGTTAGAAAAATTTGTGAATGCCTTAGATTTTGGAGGAGAAGCATTTAGAGAAATCTGACTCATGTTTCCAGAGCATTGTGAGGCTAAGTTCAAAAGTGGTATATTTGTTGGACCACAAGTAAAAAAAAGTTGAAATATGAGAAACTTCGAAGAATGGTGACAAAAGTCGGAAGAGAACATGATATGCATTTCTTAGGGTAGTTCTTGGACTCTTAAAAAAACACAAAGATCCAAACTACAAGCAGTTGGTGGCGACGCTTATTGAGAGTTTCAAGGATTTGAAGATTCCTTTTTTTGTATTCACATCTAGTTTTCTTTCGTGAAAACTTTAACATTAGTGAGCAGCATATTGGGAGATTCCATCAGGTCATCGCAACAATGGACACATGATGACAAGAAAGATGGGGTATTAGCACGATGAGAGACTAAATATATGGTCAGTAAAGATAAAAGCTTTCACACTAGAAGCACACGATCTCCAACACAATTCTAATGCAAATATTTTGTTTATTTTTGCTTTCATTTTCTGTACAGTTTCTAAATCCATTGTTCTACGTGAAAATACACATATTACTGTCTTTATATCTTTACAAAATCGGAATAAATTGAATGTATAGAGAGTTTGCCCTTGGGAGGATTGCTTATATAAAGACCAAATGTAAAACTAAGAAAATATCTATGAATACTGATGATAGGCCAATACTGATATAAAATTTGAATTCAGTGGCAAAAGTAACAAATAAATACATGAAAATAAAAATGCATATAAACAAAACCATTGTTGCATAGTGTTTTTGAAGTTTAATGACATTTGGGAGTGTCCGAATGATCTCTCATACACAACTAATTGTCTAAAAATTGTTTGCTCTGATATTAGTTATAGCATTCTTTTCAAAATACCTCTCCCATGGCCTAATCAAAATTAAAATAAAAGGGTCTACCAATTTCCCATATGCATGTTACTTAAAGATAGGCGCGCTGGTGGGTAAAATATAATCTTATTTGTATTAGATTAAAGATGACACAGAACAACTAATCTTAGGTTTAGGATGATAAAAACAGCTAACCTTAGGGTTAAAGATAGCACAGAATATCTAATCTTAGGTTGAAGATTAACTAAATCAGCTAATCTTAGATGAAAAATGACCCAGAACAACCAATCTTAGACATAGAATGAACAAAAATAGCTAATTTTACAATATAGAAGACCCTTAAACAGATAGGTTTAGGATAAAGATGACCCGGAACAGATAATCTTAGTTTAAAGACTACACAAAGGAGCATATTTTAGTTAAAGATGACCCAGAACGGATAATCTTAGTTTAAAGACTACACAAAAGAGCAATCTTTAGTTAAAGATGACCCAGAACGGATAATCTTAGTTTAAAGGCTACACAAAAGAGCAATCTTTAGTTAAAGATGACCCAGAACGGATAATCTTAGTTTAAAGGCTACACAAAAGAGCAATCTTTAGTTAAAGATGACCCAGAACGGATAATCTTAGTTTAAAGGCTACACAAAAGAGCAATCTTTAGTTAAAGATGACCCAGAACGGATAATCTTAGTTTAAAGGCTACACAAAAGAGCAATCTTTAGTTAAAGATGACCCAGAACGGATAATCTTAGTTTAAAGGCTACACAAAAGAGCAATCTTTAGTTAAAGATGACCCAGAACGGATAATCTTAGTTTAAAGGCTACACAAAAGAGCAATCTTTAGTTAAAGATGACCCAGAACGGATAATCTTAGTTTAAAGGCTACACAAAAGAGCAATCTTTAGTTAAAGATGACCCAGAACGGATAATCTTAGTTTAAAGGCTACACAAAAGAGCAATCTTTAGTTAAAGATGACCCAGAACGGATAATCTTAGTTTAAAGGCTACACAAAAGAGCAATCTTTAGTTAAAGATGACCCAGAACGGATAATCTTAGTTTAAAGGCTACACAAAAGAGCAATCTTTAGTTAAAGATGACCCAGAACGGATAATCTTAGTTTAAAGGCTACACAAAAGAGCAATCTTTAGTTAAAGATGACCCAGAACGGATAATCTTAGTTTAAAGGCTACACAAAAGAGCAATCTTTAGTTAAAGATGACCCAGAACGGATAATCTTAGTTTAAAGGCTACACAAAAGAGCAATCTTTAGTTAAAGATGACCCAGAACGGATAATCTTAGTTTAAAGGCTACACAAAAGAGCAATCTTTAGTTAAAGATGACCCAGAACGGATAATCTTAGTTTAAAGGCTACACAAAAGAGCAATCTTTAGTTAAAGATGACCCAGAACGGATAATCTTAGTTTAAAGGCTACACAAAAGAGCAATCTTTAGTTAAAGATGACTCAGAACGGATAATCTTAGTTTAAAGGCTACACAAAAGAGCAATCTTTAGTTAAAGATGACCCAGAACGGATAATCTTACCTTAACGATGAGCCAGAAAAGCAAATTTTAGTTTAATATGAATGATCGAGAACAGCCAATCTTAGGTTAAAGATGAGCTATAACAGCAAATTTTAGGTTTAAAATAACGGAGAAGGCTAATCTTAAGTTAAATATGTCCAAAAATGACTAGTCTTAGATAATAGATGATCCAGAAAAGCTAATCTTATGTTAAAAATGTCCCAGCCCAGCTAATATTAGGTTAAATATGACACAGAACATCTAATCTTAGGTTAAAAATGTGTCAGAACAGCTGATTTTAAATGAAAGATAACCCATAACATGAAGATTTAGGCTAAAAATGAACTATAACAGATATTAAAAGTTTAAAGAAAAGATAGTAGAGTTACGTTAGGTTAAAAATGACCCAGAAGAACTAATTTTAGGTTCAAGATAATCCAGAACATGTAATTTTAGGTTATATATGACCCAGAAACAGCTAATAATAGGTAAAGGATGACCCCGCACAGTTAATCTTAGGTTAATTGTAACTCAGAAGCTAATATTAGATTTATGATTGCCCATAACAGCTAATATTAGGTTAAGGATGACCCAAAAGAGCTAATCTTAAGTGAAAGTCAGGAAATACATAAGACTCATGTCCTGCTCATTGAATTGATACCCTCCAACAAAGTCATGTTATGGCGACGGGATAAGATGGGAGCTCTCGTTAGACTAGTGCGTGAGTGGTTGTACATATTTCTACGCTCATGTGTCTGTTTCAATACACTCGAAAGCGTTTCATAAATATTTTGGCGTTCGTAGGTAGCTTGGCCACTATTTGTTGCGCGCCGATATTGAGGAGTAATTTCAAGGGGCTACTTCCTCCCCACGTGTAAAACAGTGGAGAAACAGAGAACTAAATCTATTCTTTCATTTTACCTTTATAAAGGCTTCACTTTGAAGTGACTAAAGAATTTGGGAAGGACCTTATCTATGCACTCAGGTCCCTGAAATTTTATAGTACCAAAATACTAAATTTTTGATACTAACTTAGTTTGAGCATTACATTGGCACACTAGAAGCATCAAACGAAGTGCCCCACCAACATAATATATCGGAAATCAAAATCAAAATTCTTCTAAATGATACTAAAGCACTATTTAGATCGTAGATCATCCCAAATTGGATTTTATCCATAATAAAACTCTCGCAAAAGAATGACTAAGAGTGCATGTAAAACTTTTAGTCGCCAATACTCGTATGTCAAATGTAATTTAACGGTTGCTATTTTATCCAATGTCATTTTACAGTTACCAATATGTTAGCTAATTGACAGCCTTTGCCTTGAATTTGACACCTCGAAAAATTGATCACAGCCTCCAATCAGAAAATCATATTCTGCTAAGCTATCTCGTCTAGTTTAGAGATAAGAGTTGTACCGGCGCAACTGAACTATACCATAGCTAAATATAAAAATACAGGGTTCACAGGCTTTAAACATTTCAAAGATTATTACAAACTTAACGAAAGTGGTTACAAATAATTCTTTTGAATATTAATAGGTGATTATTACGGTCTTTATTAATGTTATGTTTTTTTTTGTTTTACAAAACAATTAAAAAAATACAGGAAATGAAACCTAAAGTTTAGCAAAATGATTCCAAGAGAAAACACACAATGTGTTTCATGTTTATTAAAACAAAATAAAATATCAAACACAAGTAAACTACAGAAGTAAACATGTAAAAGATCCTTCGCAACATTTTTCGTTTCACAACTAGCATAAGCAATTTTTGGAACCTGGAACGGTGGTACCAAAGCCGTTGACTGGAAGACCAAGAACATGAACTGAAGACTACCCCTGTTCGTCAGACATTCTTAGCTCATCGAATTCCTTTCGTACTGCTTCTGGTCAACTACTACTCCCGAAGTCAGCGATTCTTAAAGTTATCTATAATAATCTGAGGTTTCTTGCATATGGAGTTCAATTATTGCAAGCAATTAAGCCAGATGATGAACCACAACGAAGAGATTTTGCTGTCACAGATGAGGTAACTTTCCACTTGTCTGGAAAACTAAATAAGAAAAATGCAAGAATTTGGGGATCTGAAAGATCACCACATTATTAGAGGATTTGAACGCGACAGCCCAAAAGGTCAGTGTTTGGTGCAGAACTTTGTGCAATAAATTCCAACAGAATACGTTGTGCAGCAACTAGAAGAGCTCCAGCCAAATGCCATCCTTCAATAAGATGGAGCACCGTTTTATTTGGGGCTAAATGTCCTCGAATTTTAGATGAAAATTTCCAGCTCATTGGATAGGAAGAGGTGTCTCGATTCCTTCCCTGCATCCCCCCCATACCCCGTTCCCCGCATATAACACCCATGGATTTTTCTTGCGGCGCTATAAGAAAATTATCATGTACCACACTAAAGAGAACGGCATAAATGACCTTAAGCATAAAATAACTGTCGCTAAAAAAATTACTTGATAATATGTAAACATTTCAAAAGTATATAACTTCATTTGTAATTTTAATAATTTTTTTGAAATTGCCAAAACACTTTGTAGCCACCGTTTAATACCAGGTCGGAAATCGTTCAAAAACATAGTAAATTATTCTATAGTACCATCTAAAAATGTCAAAATGCCTCTAATTCTATTTCAATATCGTTCATAATTTTTGCCAAAGAAAATCCAAGATTTCTAATTTTTTTTTCAAAATAACGTACTTGTATAAACAAAGTATAAGTAAAGGTTATGCAAATGTAGATAAATTTAACGAAAGTTATCAACATATAAGAAATCTGCTAGAAGATTTGAGGTGTTCAAAATCACCCTAAATCTTAGGTTTTTGTAGAGAGAACCCGCATATTTTTCATAGCAACAAGAAATATATTACGCTTCTGTCTGTCCGCAAACTGATTTAAAACTGTGTTATGAAAATAGTCTTTTAATAGTAGACATGACAGAAACTGTCAAACGCTCCAAAAGTGGAGTCCATAATATTCTATCAACCTATGACCGATCAATTTTATGTCAAGACTGTATATCAACTGGTAGGCCAAGGGAGACCTCAAAGAGGAAAGATCAAGCCATTACCCAAACTGTTAAGTAGGACCGTTCCAAGATTATGCCATGTTGGCTGGAGAGAGACATTCTTCATGCTGGCACACCTGCGGTCAGACCATTGATCAGTTCGATGCGCAAGAAGGATCATCTTGCAGTCGCTACTGAGCATGTTACATGGACGGATGAGCAATGAAGCCAAACCGACTTTATATGCGAATTTAATTCAATTTGCTTGGTTCCGATTGCAGGAGGTTCATTTGTCGCAAAACAGGCGAAAAATTGTCTGTCAATTGCACTGAAAAAAGTTATAAATTTGGCGGAGGTCGTGATTTCGGTATAAGGCAATGGGACACTCGTATGCTTACGGTGCACAAAAAAAAAATACGTGTACACTGAATTGCTGCAAAAGCAATTTTGCCTAATTTGCAAGCTTCCGAAAGCCCATTCTGCAATTTCCATATATGATAGCGTCTCTTGCAGCACTGCCAAGTCGGTGAAGACCTTGCTGCACAAAGAGATCATTATTATAAAATGGCTTATGCAGAATTTGGACTTGAATCCCAATTTGTAAGACACTCAGAGAAAGGTTTAAAGCGAAAAATCTGAAAATATTTCAAGAATTCTGTGAAATTCCTTTAGGAGAATGGAGCAAGATTACGGCGCAATAGTTGGTTCGTTCCTGTGGTAGGATATGTCGAAGCATCATCAAAAATAAAGGTCTCCACACTAAATAATAATTAGTTATAAATAATAATTACTGATAAATAATAATTATTTATAATTTTATCGTCATATTCCAATAGTAATATGTTTCCGTTGTTGTTCGAATAATTTTAAACATTTCAATTAATCTACTAAATTGAATAAAGCGAAAGTTATTATGAGAAGCTAAGCATTCAAAATCGCACAACCTTTTCCGATACATACTTTCTACCTGTATGGTATTGTACACCAAATTTGAAAACATTAAACTTTCTCTGAACAAAGTTATGAAAGATGTGATGGAAATACAGGTGTTTTAATCTTTTGGGACAGCACTGTACTTTCAGTATCAATCAAGGACCCTATGGTAAAGATGGTGGATCTGGTTCGAAGAGACCGAAATTAAATTGGAATGCAGATATCGCACCAATTTTCTGAATCCTCTCATACAACTGACACACGATAGGTCTTCAAAAAGTTCGTCAAAAAATATAAATAATATTAAAACAAAATGAAATATATATATTTTTTTTAACATAAGCTCCAATGAGGTGACCACTTATAGAAATTGTTTAAATGGATGCTATGATCGCTCGCAGAAGTGTTTTGAACTCAACAGAAGTATGTTTAAAAATACAAATTTATTCAGATTTTTGTTTTAATTTCATTCCAATTTTCTACGAAGTGTTTGAAGACCCTTCATATAATTTATAGGAATTGAACCCTTGGAAAAGTATTTGTCTCAGAATGTGGTTTCAGACAATTGCTTTACATTCTCAGAAAAGCTGCTGTTGTTAGAACATGATATCTTATATTGCCTCCATAGTAGGGTATCTGCTGATACCTGAAGCACTCCGTGCCCTTTCGACCCAAATGCCTGCCGTTGTACCCTCCGGCCCCATATCCCTTGGAAAGATCCCTGACTATATATCTTCCACAAATTTTCACTTTCTCTATCTTCACTATTTCTTTCTACAATCATTCTACGGGAAATGCCCATATTGGTTTTCACTGTAACTTTTTCTAAATGTTATATTCTAAGAACGGAAAGGGAAGAACAGAGACGAGAAAGAAATAAATAAATAAGGTGATAATCTAGGTGTATCGAGGTACTCATAACTACAGATTCCCTTGGAATCCCTTGTGAAGAGTGACGAGAAAGAAAAAAATGAATCAAAATACAGATAAAACCAAAGAGCAAAAAGAGGAAACTAATCATGCGTCCGTTGGCTCCTCCCCGCACCGCTCCGCAATAAAGAAGTTTATTCATCACTGCGCTACAGCCGAGGCGATACTGCCCAAAAGACAGCATCCGAGTCGAGCTCTTATTTCAGCCCCTATCAGTCCCTTCCATACGCTCTGCGAAGTCATGGAAATGTGTCACACATATAATCCTTCTCCAAGAATTTTCGTGGGAGTTATTTAGGGGAGATGCGATGAATGAGACATATTCTGAGAGGTAGTCAAGTTTTTTCGTTGAAACCAGAAAATGAATGCCAGTCTGGGCCTAATTTAGGATACATTCGGCGAAAGACACATCTACGGATTCGGGCTCAAAATTTATGTATCTTGCTTATTTTCGCTCGATACCCAAAGGATAAGATGAAGCCAATTATTAAAGATTTTTATTTTTAAAGAAAAGAAACTAAATATTTTCACAGATTTTACCCAACTATTCTTCATTTCCCTTTTGGTTTGTGTTTTTTATTGGTATCTACACGTTACTTACCTTTTATTTTCTTTGGGAGCGTTTGTGTTTTCTTCCTGCCTTATTTCAAAGTGCACATTTCTCCCTGTTTTTGAAGACCATCTTTCTCTCTATGTTTATCATTATATCTTCTGCCTATATCTATGTTCGCATTTCTTTCTCTTTATTTCCTTCTCAGTCGCCTCGTCTTTTCTTGTTTATATCTCAGTTCTTTTGTCATTATTTTTTTTCATCTCCCTAATCTTCTTCTAGTTTTGTTTCTATCTCAATCCCTCTATGTGTTACTTTGTTTCTGTTTAAGGCCTACTCTTTCTACCTGTCTGATTCTGTTGTTTTTCTCTATTTTTTTATCTCTTAATCCCTCTTTTTCCCAATCCCAATACTTATTCCTGTATCTGTCGCACTCCCTTTTTCTATTTTTATTTCTATCATAGACCACTTTTAATATCTTGATTTCTTGCTCAGTCGCTCTATTCCTATTTTTGTTTAAGTCTATCCCTCTCTCTATCTTCCTTTCTGTGTCGTTTTCTTCTGCCTTTGCTACTCCGATAGATCCCACGTGTGGAAAAAAAACCATAGTGTCGGGAATTCGAAATTTTCTAAGATGCCCCTTTATTTTAAGTATTTTTAAAATCACTCTAAGATAGCTTAAGTGGTAGTGAACCCATTTATCAATAGGTTACCAGTAACTAGTTGCGATAGTCCATTCTCTTGCGCTTATGATGTGAATATATTTAATATTTTTCTAAGACGAAGAAGAAAATCGTTTGCAGCTATGAATTCTTCCCAGTTCATTGCGCTCCAATCCATTATTTAATTATTTAATAACTTCGCAAATGTCCCTAAAATCTCAGCAACTTGAATCTATTTCTTATTTTTAGAGTCGTCTTTCTTTAACTGAGTACAACTTGAATCACGGTATCGCATGGTTGTAAATATATAAGCGATCGATAAGCTTGGTAACTCCTTGTTTTTGTAATGTATTGAACCAATGTTAACTGAATTAAACCAAATATTGATGCCAACTATTGAACCCTTTTGCATCTATTACTTCAATACAATATTTTGTTTAACAACATGAGGTTTTCCATTTATAAAATAACAACTTTAAAAACTTTTTGAGAGGATTATTTCGGCCAAGTTTTTGTGTTAGTCTGTTAGTTATAAAGTTTTATGTGTATTTTTTTAATGTTGACGATTGGTATCTGATTAACCTGTAATTTTATGGATTACTCTGTCTCCCATTCAGAAGCGAGATACGATAAAGATATAAACCATCGGTGTGTTGGCCTTGTTTCCTTTAATATTTTGTAAGAATTCATTTCTTTACTGATCGGACATCTTTGTTGCCTTCAAGCGTGCGGGGAAGACGTCGTAGTTATTCGACATATAACATTCTAAAACGCCATTTAAAAATGTGCATTATTATTATTTTCTTGAGAATTGACAACTTATTCGATGTAGAGTTTGTTAAAAAAAAGATCGTGATGATACTTCCTAACTCTTTCGATAATTATTTCCCTGGGATTTTATTTCCTTTTTTATCGACTTTTGGTGGCATTTGCTCCTTACAAATTGTTAAATGCTATTTTATTGTTTTCAAAAATTTTTAATTAGGTTTTTATTTTGCTGTTCTGTAATTTAGCTCATAACTTTTGGAGCAGGGATATCTAAATGTACACGTGGTGTCTGAGGTCTTTTCAGTCCGCTAGGCTAACCTGCCTATTAATGGAGCAAATGGGGGCGAGCCCCAAAAGAAAATTAGTGAGGTTACATATCACGTGGCTGGTTTCGATATGTGGAGGACACACTCATGATTAATCATCAATGCCTCGGTCATTAAAATTTGCTACGTAAGATAATGAGCTCCATTAGATCATTGAATTCACGGTAGAGGAAGATATAGACGACGCCATATTCCCATTCTTGGATACAAGGCTCCACAGTCTGCCAAACAGTCCGGATGACAACAGAGTAGTCGCAATAAAGTGCAGGGGAGCGCTCCATCAAATGGCGTTGCCTCCCGCCAGTGTATCTAATTTAAAGACGACAAAAATAGAGATGAGGACGTCGCGGCATTTTGGGATAGGTGCATAGGAACAGTCGCGGCGCTAGGGCATGCAACTTTTAGTTCTTCTTAACCGTTTCCCAAATTATTCAGCAAGTACCTCGGAATGATCTCCTAATACTAGATATGTAATCGGTACGAGGATTAGCGAAACGCTAGTCTGATCGCGCAGTCCTCCAAGACCTTTGGGCGGCCTCATCGGCGCGCTCATTCCCCGCAATTACCACATGTCCAGTAATCCACCCGAATTAATGCTATTGTGGCGTCTCAGATACAGTGTGTCGTCGAATTCCCCCCCTTTTTGTTCTATTCTAAAAGTGCTAAGAGTATCTAATATATATATTGATATCTGAATATCTTGAAGAACAGAGCCGTTCTGAAACACGTAAGGATATATATAAGAGAAACGCAAAATAATCCCAAAATAAACTTATGTTTTACCTATATCAAATGAATACATAACATTTATACATTAACTACAGCAATACTTCTAATATTATTATAAACAAGAATTAATTAAATCAGTTTACCCACAAAAATTGGTTAACGTTTTCTCTACACACAACAATAATATAAGAATTAGGCTTACGGACTCATGTGGAGTTTAAAGGCCTCCGAAATGTTATTTACTCTCGACGCGTGCCGCCGGCCAGATGTAGATGAGCGAGATCACACGGTTGTTTTGGCGAGGGTGGGAGCTGGGGGGTCCACACGTTCTTCCGAGGGGGGGGGGGTCTTCAAGGACAAGAACCAATACGGTGCTTTATGCAACACCTAGGCAGTCGTGGTCTCTCTGGCGAGAGTGAGTCGAACTTGGTTCTTAAATCAAGTTAACTTGGAGTGCGGTGTGACTACCGAGTAACGAGCTCGAGGAGGAGCTTTTCTCCTTCATTACTTATTTCCTTATGGATAAGGACTGAACTCGGGGAGGGTCTTCTTCAAGGGCGAGGATAACGGAGGGGGGTTTCTCTGGCGAGAATAAGTTACTTAAAGTTCGGTGTGGCCACCGAGTAACGAGCTCGAGGAGGAGCCTTTTCATTCTTCTTCTTAATTCCTCAAGAACGAGGAATACCCCTTGTGTTTAAGGTGCACCAGGATATGAGGAGTCTCTCTGGCGAGAGTAATTTGAACTTACCAAAGTTATCTTATCGTTTGGTTCAATAACCAGGGACTTAGCTCGAGGATGAGCTTCTTCTTAGCCCCTTAAGGTAGGTAGCCCTGCCTCTCTTGCAGGGTACTTCTTGGTCTGGCGAGCCAAGTACTTTACCTCTCCAGTCTCGGTAGTTTGGTTTGATCCGAAGACTTCGTCACCTAGAGACTGACGTATACTACCCCGATTTTCCTTTAGAGTTCCTCATTTATACCTCTTCACCCCACTGGGGGAGTGGTAAGGGGGGAAGGGGCTTGAGGACGGCCCCAGGAGAGTTCTTTTGGCCAACGGGTTTTCCCATGAAGCCAAACATCGGCTCCTCGTTAGCCTTCGAGATTGGGAGAAACACGTCTCCAATTTCTTATTCGATGTGAAACTGGATCTCACTCTCCAGGGTAAGATCTTACATTTTGACCTTTAGGGTCTTTCATGGCACCGAGTTCTGCCACACTGCGGTAAAGCACTGAACCCGCCGATGCCTTCGACGCATGTCTTTGCGATACCCGCCTTGTGACTGCACCAAGAGTAAACGGGGGGGGGGGGAGTAACCATTCCCCTACAACACCTCCCATCGAAGAAATAATGGGGAGGGGGGATGCTCCCGGGAACCTAAAACTACTTACTCAACCTAGTCGAGATTAGCAAAGTTGTATTTCTTGAGCCCTCTCATACATTAAGTTTCCTTACCTATGTACGCCCTCGCGCGCGTTTACACAGGCAATGTGTCGAACTAGACATACTCGATTTACAATTTTAAATGAACATAACAAAACCTTAATTCATCGATTATCCGCAAAAAAAAACAACAAAACAAGCTACTTCCTTACATTTCTAAGTTTTTGAGATCTTAAATCCTACCGATAAATATTAACACGAACAACAAATTAAAACATGGTTTCACGCTCGTTAGGTGCTGAAATAACCCTCAATGGTTTTTCGTCTCCGCCTATAGAGCAGCTGTACTTTATCGGCTCCTTTGATGTAGCTAATCCTAAAATGGTGCTCTAATACCAATACTTTACCGCGCATGAGTCTGCCGTTTGGGTTATTGAGTCTACCCCAGTATGTTACTAAATGGTAGCGGTATTTCAACCTACTCGACTTACCCATATTATGGTACTTGACTACCTTTAAATTGAACATTAAGACTAGAGCGGCCTGTTGCAGTGGGTCATAGTTGATGGGAGCGTAGGTCCCGTAGCTCTCCTTTAACCAGGGACACTGGAAGATCGTGTCTAGGTTCGATCTTTGGGGATCGAGAAAACTTTTCCCCGCGAGGTCGTTAATGGGCGTGGCGCTCACTATGACTTAGCGGTTTAGCGGTAACTCCGTAGGCGTTCCGTTCGGGGAGGAGACTAATAGGGGTAGGGGATACTCATCCGCGTCTACCATTTGACTAGTCTTACCTGGGTGTATTGCAATAGCACCTCTTTGCTCCTTCCTTGTCAACTTATTTGACTCACTTCTCTTAGTAGGTAGTTCCTCAGGTACACCTGCTCGTACCTCTACTCTACCTTCTTCTTCTTCCCTGATAACCTCATTTGGCTGGGTTCTCCTCGTAGGTTTTCCTTTAGTTACTCCTGCTGGTACCTCATCCCTACTTCCTACATCTTCCATCGTTACCCCATTTGGCTGGGTTTCCCTCGATGGTCCTTTCCTAGGCCCAGGCTGGGCTACAACTTCCTCGGCCTCTATGAGATTCTCGATAGGTGCTCTCTCGAGTGCGAGCAACCTTTCCTTTTCTTCTCTCTCTTCTCTTTCCGCTTGAGCACGTTCTTTTTCCCTCTGTATTCTTCTTTCATCTATTTCTTTTTTAATCTATATTCTCCTCCCTTTCGACACTTTTTCACTCTTCATTCTCCTTTCCTCGGCTTCTTGTTCTGCTTTCGCTATTTCGTTTTCCCGTCGAGTTCTTCTTTCTTCATCTTCCAGCTTTATCTTTAGTCTTCTTTCCTCATCTTCAATTTCTATCCTTATTCTGATTTCTCGTGCTTCTCTTTTCATCAGTATTATTCTTTCGCTTGTTTTACCTCCTCTCAGTATTCTTCTTTCCTCTGTTTCTATTTTCCGCTGTATTCGGGATTCTTCACTTTTTCGGTTCATCCGTATTTCCATTAATTTACGTTCTCTTTTATCCTCTCTTATTATATCCTTTGTTTCTCTCTTAAACTTTATCAATTCTTGTTCTTCTTCTATATCCAAAATTCTTTCTTCTTCTTCACAATCTATTCTTAGTTCTGCCATGTCAAGGTCATGCATTTCTGTGCCTTCAAGTCCCAGACTTTGAGCTTGTTGGTAAAATCTTTTGACTGGATCCATTTCGTGTTGGTCCGTCGATTTTTCCTTTCTGTATTCTCAGGTAATTATGCAAAAACTCAACAGGTAGCGCTCAGCATAACTTACCCTTAATCCCACTACTATGCTGATTGAAATACCACTCCCTACAACAAATTTACCACTTGACCTACCAATTACCTTTATATTGTTACCACCCCTAACTTTACCAATTTTGCTCTCGTCAATTATTCTCTTATTCCTGATCTGATATTCCTTTACGTGTTGGCTTGCCCTTAAATAGACAGTGTTGGGTTCTTTCTAATAGCAACCCCACACCTGACACCTTTATTTAAATGTCGTAGAATTGCCCCCCTTTTTGTTCTATTCTAAGAGTGCTAAGAGTGTCTAATATATATTGATATCTGAATATCTTAAAGAACAGAGCCGTTCTGAAACACGTAAGGATATATATAAGAGAAACGCAAAATAATCCCAAAATAAACTTATATTCTACCTTTATCAAATGAATATATAACATTTATACATTAACTACAGCAATACTCTAAATATTATTATAAACAAGAATTAATTAAATTAGTTTACCCACAAAAATTGGTTAACGTTTTCTCTACACACAACAATAATATAAGAATTAGGCTTACGGACTCATGTGGAGTTTAAAGGCCTCCGAAATGTTATTTACTCTCGACGCGTGCCGCCTGCCATATGTAGATGAGCGAGATCACACGGTTGTTTTGGCGAGGGTGGCAGCTGGGGGGTCCACACGTTTTTCCGGGGGGGGGAGGTCAAGGACGAGAACCAATACGGTGCTTTATGCAACACCTAGGCAGTCGTGGTCTCTCTGGCGAGAGTAAGTTGAACTTGGTTCTTAAATCAAGTTAACTTGGAGTGCGGTGTGACCACCGAGTAACGAGATCGAGGAGGAGCTTTTCTCCTTCGTTACTTATTTCCTTATGGACGAGGACTGAACTCGGGGAGGGTCTTCTTCAAGGGCGAGGATAACGGGGGGGGGGGGGTTCTCTGGCGAGAATAAGTTACTTAAAGTTCGGTGTGGCCACCGAGTAACGAGCTCGAGGAGAAGCCTTTTCATTCTTTTTCTAAATTCCTCAAGGACGAGGAATACCCCTGGTGTTTAAGGTGCACTAGAATATGAGGAGTCTCTCTGGCGAGAGTAAGTTGAACTTACCAAAGTTAACTTATCGTTTGGTTTGATAACCAGGGACTTAGCTCGAGGATGAGCTTCTTCTTAGCCCCTTTAGGTAGGTAGCCCTGCCTCTCTTGTAGGGTACTTCTTGGTCTGGCGAGCCAAGTACTTTACCTCTCCAGTCTCGGTAGTTCGGTTTGATCCGAAGACTTAGTCACTTAGAGACTGACGTATACTACTTTGATTTTCCTCAGAGTTCCTCATTTATACCTCGTCACCCCACTGGGGGAGTGGTAAGGGCGGAGGGGCTTGAGGACGGCGCCAGGAGAGTTCTTTTGGCCAACGGGTTTTCCCATGAAGTCAAACATCGGCTCCTCGTTAGCCTTCGAGATTTGGAGTCACATGTCACCAATTTCTTATTCGATGTGAAACTGGATCTCACTCTCCTGGGGGAGATTTTACCTTTTGACCTTTAGGGTCTTTCATGGCACCGAGTTCTGCCACACTGCGGTTAAGCACTGAACCCGCCGATGCCTTCGACACATGTCTTTGCGGTAACCGCCTTGTGACTGCACCAAGAGTGAACGGGGGGGAGGGTGAATATAAATCAAGATGCTTTGTGAGTTGCTAAAAAACACAATCTGGTCTTCGAACCTGGAAAGATGCGTTATCTCCTGTATCAAGCGGTATATTGCAATCAGATGGGCAGTGAAAACGGATGCAGCGACCCATAGATCCCGAAGCTGACCCCCTTCGGAGACTTGAAGTAATCCCTGTACACTGGCACGTATCCAGCATGACAGGAAGTGTGCTCCTAAAAGTTCAAACGCAATACTCCTAGCACTGTATAAGCTTTGGTAGCAGAGGCTTGGTGAAAGATAGTCAACCGTGTTGCCATTTAGGGTGGCGTCCTGGGCAAAACGAGAGGCGCTGCAGGCTCGAGAGCTACACTCAGCTCTCGAAAGAGTTACCTTGCTCTACACCCAAATGGCTCAGGGGATGACTGGCCTCTCTCGACGACATAGGCAAAGTCTAGATCGGCCGCTGATTCAGTGTGAGCCGTTGGTAAGTGAAGGAGACGTTGGTCTCGCGTATCCAAACGCATAATGAAATGTGTACGGCGTAGAGTGAGTAGCATCTCTCCAGCATCGACAGGTAGGCTCTTATTTGGGCATCTGCGGAAGGATCGCGTTGCCAAGTGGATAATGTTTTAGTGTATCGAGTCCACCTTCCATACTACACTCTTAGATGCGGATGCGTAAAACTCGAATGGGTATTCAGGTTTCGAATAAATTAAGTACCTTTGAAAAATAAGTTAGTAGCCTTATCAAAACCCTATGTGTTGAATGTCAGGGAACGAAGAATGTACATGGCGCATTACGTTTAGGAATAAGTCCAAGCTAAGTAAAACCTAGCCTATGCGCTTCGGCATAGCGAGAGATGCAGTTCAATACCTGTTGAAAACGACGCCCTAGGGTTGGCATCTAGGCCACACTAAAAGAGTTCGAAAAGTCGTCCACGTAGAGCGTAGCGAGAACATCTTCCGGCAGCACAAAGATAATGCTGTTGATAATCAGGGCAATGAGTGTAACACTAAGGACACTTCACTGTGCGACATACTTTTCCTTCTCTGATAGAAAGGTACCCCTCGCTGTCTATGCAAAAGACTAATCTAACATTTATCAATTTTTCCACCAACTTGGACACGGATGAGTTTAGTGAGATCGGGTGGAAACCGGTTTAGGTAGAGTGATCTCTCTCTGGTTTGCGAAAAGTCAGATCAGTGGCCATTCACTAGAAGTCTGGGAGGATACCATCTGTCTAGATCTTGTTGAATAAATCAAACACAAATGCCATGCTTCACTCTCCTAAGTGTCAAAAAACAGAATACAGGGCATCATTTGGGCCAGAGACGCTGTCCTCGCATGAAGCGAGAGCAAAAATGCAACTTAATGTAAACCTGTCGTTGTAGGGTTCTCCGCCTATTGAGGTAAAGTCCAGTCGGCGGACTTCAAAAACATCAGGACGTTTATTCAATGCTGGCGGAGCAACATCATGGCTATAGAATGTGGAATAAGCGGTCGCGAAGGAGTCCACCACGGATGCGGGGTCCGAGACTGCGGTCACGTTCTACGGAAGAATATAAGGGGGTGTCCTGCACGAAATTTCCCCGAATTCCGTCGACTTATTTACACAACTCTGCAAGAGGGGTCTTCCCGTTAAGTGAAAACACGTATGTCTGCCAGAAGGAGCGCCTGAAATACGAATCACCTAGCCGGTTCCAAGCAGCTCCGGGTCTGGTTTTCAGCCGGCAGTAGCTAAAAAGCAGAGACCAAGACAGGAAAATGAATCAGTTAACGGACAATAATGCGTAAACTTGCCCACATTAAGGACACCTAACTCCAGCTCGTTTATCAGTACAGCAAGGACCTTACCGCTAGGATTGATCGAGTATTCTCCCCAGAGGGGGTCTTACGTTCAAATCTCCGAGAAGGTAGAAAGGGTCTCGATGGAATATATTCAGAAATAACATTATAGCTCCCATCTAAGTGTAGTTGCACTACCAATGCCTGAAACGATGTAATAAAGCTAAAGTAGGGACGGAAACATCATACCGAAGGTAAATCAGGCATCCTTCTGCACGTCTCCATCCCATGTTGGTGTAGTCCCAAATCCCTTATACACATGAAATGGTTGCCGGGGGCACGCGCACCAAGCATGTTCTCCTGCAAAATCATATCCTACGGAGAACGGGAAAAGACGAACCTCCATAACTCCTCCCAGTCATTTCGGTGTCCCGGACAATGGGATTGAATAAATATGCCCCCCAAACCTAGCTCGGATAAAATGTAGGGGCTCCTTTTGATGAGGAGACGCTCATTAGAATGGCCTTACATTTCGCGTAGGCAGAACTTTGGACGTTATTGGGCGAACAAGGCGCTAAAGGCTCTGTTGCCTTCGAGGACTTATTAAGGGAGATTCGGCTTGTTATGCGAGTCTTTGCACCCATCCTCCCTGAAACATTTGTTTGGCTTCGAAGCCGGGAGTCTCCCTCCTTTGTAGTCTCGTCCACAGGCTCAGCAAGATCGTTCTCTGGAAGAGAGAAGGGCATGTTTGTCAAATGGGCAGAAGTTGGAAAGAGGTCTCCACCTCTTCGTATGTCCTCAAGATCCTGAATCACCTGAGGATAAATTTGCAGAAGGGCGGACTCAAGTTCGGTGTTAGGCTGCAGGACAGTATGTGACAAGACCTGACAAACCCTACTATCCATTGTCTCTTTGAAGGCGTGGCACCTCCTTTTCTGAGAAGCATATGCCCGGAGGCAGCTCTAAAGTTATAAAATGGTAAGCCACTTTGCCGATTTAAAATTCTAAGAGGGAGATCTCTGCCTCGGTCGAAGAGGTGTCTCCTTTTCCCTTCTCTGCCCCGAAGCCTAGGGAAAGCAAATGTTCCACTTGGAGGCGGATCCCCATGCGCACGCGGTCGCCCACTATTTCTCCTCTGTTGTAGCCATTATAGTAAATAAAAGAACAAGATTTGTTGAAAGTAGACACTATGACCTCCCAATGCCTTGAGAGGTTAAGAGAAAAGTCTCCATAGGATCAGAAAGTTATAGAATGTGATCATTAACACATATTTGGCCAACGGATACGCACTAAGATGGGCCTTGACAACCCAGCCCACCACTCAGGAGAAATTCTTCTTCCGTTTTAACCATAAAGGATGGTGCCGACGTAACACTTTATGTGTACTGAAAGAAGGTTGCAAAATCAACGGACCAACACATCTCGTTCCTAAAACTTGCTTTTACCACCGAACTTTTGGCCTTCATAGCACCTAGTAACCCTACACTATACAGGGCACCTTGACTAAGGACTCATAAGAGAACGAAAGTGCGCCGAGTAGCCAGAAATTCTGTGGATAGAAGAGCACGTTTGGAAATGGATAGGCTTGTATGCTATAAAGAGAAGTAGAAATAGACTGTCCACTATTATTATCATATCCTGGCTTTAGGCAATCCCGGGATGGTGTGTAGTCCACTCATACACCATACCAACGAATCAAACTATGGCTAGGTGAGAACAGTTTTTCCTGGTACAAAGTATGGGCATACAAAGGGGTGAATGGATTGTCGCGCTCAAAGGGAGTGAGGGGCAGAAGCACCAACATCTTTTCCAAGCCCCATCAGAGAGTTCACTTCAACCCAGTGACAGGCCTCCCTTAATTTGCACTCAGGCTCCTCCAGTACAAAGTGTATAGATGATAAGAACAGAAAATGAAGCGATGAGGCAAATAAAATAATTCATCAAATTTAACTACCATGTATCTATTCAAGATAACATTTGAAACAACAGAAATGGCAATCAAAGCAGCCATTGAGGGAATATGTTGCAATATGTTACAATACATGTAACATAAAAAAACAAGTTTTTTATATCATCAAGATTTGCTTTACATGCTACAATATGGAAGAGAATACAACATGAAATTGACTATGAAAAGATAAGACACTGTTCCGAACAAGTGCTGGAGGGACATAATCATGGAGACTACAACTCTCTGAAAAATAAATGCATAAAGTCTAGCGAAAACAAACGAACAATGACAGTTGACTGCCTCCCCCCCTTCACCCAACAAAAAATATAATCAAAAGGAAAGAAGAAAAGAGTACCCAAATCTGCAATATACCTGAGAATAATGAAAAAGAAGGAATCCACCCCACGACAACATGCACTCTAAATCTCAAGGAAAATCAATGCTAAAATCCCCACGTGTATTGAACTATCGAATTTGGCAAACTTTTACAATCCTGGATACTACAAGGATACAATAAACAGCATAGTGAAATTAAACGGTTTTCCACAGATTATTTTCCCCCAAACCCCGTAAGCCACATGAAATTTCAAGGTTGTCTTGAAGGCGATCAAGAAAAAATCTCAAACATCAATGGAAACAGAAATAACTGAAACAACGGTGAATCGAACCAATGACAACACAAGATACAGGCAGATCTATTTCTGGAAAGAATCCCCCCCTCCTCGCTTCAAGAACACAGACACGAAGAAAAAACAAAACAAAAAAAGTAAACAAACTCCAAACCCCGAAAATCGAAATCTCCTACCAAATCAACCCGAAAAAACAACAAAAGACTCCAAAAAAGAAAAAAAAATCATAACCAGACAAACTCCCACCAGAGAAGTAGCCTAATTCCAAACAGAAAGCCTAGGCTACAGTCACAGAACAGGGATAGTAAAATAAGGCAGAAGAGGTCAACATAATTATGAAAATAAATAAATTAAATATTGTGTAAGTAAACACCAACGGATGAAGAACAAAAGGAATGTTGCACGGCAAAATTTTAAAAGAAATTTATCTACAACTTCTAAACCTATATCCTAGAGCGTACAGTCACTAAACCTCACATTTAATAGTCCATTTCCCATTACCTTTCATTTTTATTTTAAAACGATATTATTTTCCTGCAGTGACCATTTAGGCAATTACCCTCTCGATTAATAGACACCCCATACAATGACTCAACATGCCCAAGAAAAGATATCAGGAAGCAAAATGGGACTAAAAGAAAAGAAAAAAATGAGAAGAATATGGAGGCATCTCACATCATATTCAAAGTTTACGTAGATGAATCCTACTCACTACTAAGAGGGGAAAAGCGGGTAGACATTAAATCGATAAAAGAAAACAAATTCAAATCGACCTACAACAGTAAGGACGGGAGTAAAAGAGGAAAAATGTCATTGAAAATTATTATTGATCCTTGACAATATCCGCATTTATCCTTGTAGACTGCTTCACTCACAGCCAAGGTCCTTTAAAGAAATGAAGAATGGCAAGTTCGGAAATGGTACCGAAGCCAACAAACGGCCCACCCGTCAGAAAGCAATGGACAACTACGGTCTTCAACCTAATTAATCAATTGAAAGCGGAAACGGAAATGGAAACGGGCCACTACTAAAAAACCAAAGGAAAAGTAAGCAGTTCAACCTAATTATGCAATGGAAACTGGAATAAAAAGTAAGGCCAACTTACTGCAAGTAGATAAGCAACGGAGGGTCGGTAACCCTATGCGCCCTATTATTAGTTATGTTGGCTCAACTTCATATTCCTTATCTAAATGGCTCACTACATACCTCATTCGCCTTGTTGGTACCATTTTTAATTCTCATATTAAAAACAGTTACGACTTTATTGAAAAACTCAACTCCATCCCTTACTCTAATAACTTCTCCCTTGTTAGTTTTGATATCTGAACTCTTTTCACTAAAGTACCTGTAAATGACCTTTTCCCCTTCCTTAGTGATAAATTGCGTAACTTTCATATTCTCTTACCAGTAAATATTTTCATTGAACTCATTTCAATGTGTACTAAAAACTGTAAGTTTTCTTTTAATGGTAAATATTGCCTTTAAAAGTTTGGTTTGGCTATGGGAAATTGCTTATCCCCTATTCTTTCTAACATATATATGTAATTTTTTTTAACTACCTTCCTCCCCACCATTATCGATTTTCCCCTTGTTTGGTTCCCATATATAAATGATATTATTTGTTTGTTCCTTCTATTAAATTTACCCTTGAACTCGAACAAAATTTTGTCCTCCCGTTCTTAGATCTACTTATTCATAGGACTCAATCTGTATTTAAATTTTCCCTCTATCGTAAGCCTACCAACGCCGGTTCTTATATTCATTTTTACTCAGGTCATAATGATAAAGTCAAACGGTCTGTATTTATTTCAATGTTTCTCCGTGGGTTGCGGGTCACTAAGCCGCAATTCTTGGATCGTGAGATTTCTAAGATCTTTGAAATTGGTACCAATCTTTGCTACCCTCATAAATTTCTTGCAGGATGCCTAGATTTGGCAAAAAGATCCTTTTATAGAACGGAAATCCCTCCCCCATACAATTTTTAGAACTTCCTTGTTTTACCGTTTTCTGAGTCCTTTTCCTTGCTTCCCCGCCTTTTGAATAAGTTAAATATTTCTGTTATATTCAAATATCAGTCTACCATGTATAAAATGTTGATTCATAATAAAAACAATAGTATAGGAAGGGGTTATTCTGTTGATTGTTCAGTTTTCCCTAAGCAATACTTTGGGTAAACCGGTAAATCTTTAAGTGTACGCTTGACGCAACATAAATAGAATATTAGGAGGGGAAAATGAATGCAGCAGCGCTTTTGTGGCCATTTATCAATTGGAATTCGGCTAAATTTATCTACAAATCTAATGACTTTATTAAAAGAAATATTGTTGAATGCTCATTCATTAATTCCTCGGCTAATTTTAATATAGCCCCTGGTCTTTTTAAACTACACCCTGTTATTAAAAGGCATATTTATAACGAAATTGTTCATTTTAAATCTTAGCCCTTTGATTTATTAATTTAGTTATGTCTCTTTTATATATTTTTATGAATTCACAATCGGGTATGTATGTATTTAGTTTAGTCACATATGTAAATGTCTACATTATTTGCGCACAGGTTGGAATTTTCCGGAGGTAGACCTTATCTATTTGGTTTGCTACTTCACATCCGTTTTTTATATTATTTTTCTATTTTGGGTCCTTTCGTTGTACATGGGCTGGGGTGGCACTGCTCTTCTGTTTCACATATATACCACCTTTATAAAATTATATATATATATATATATATATATATATATATATATATATATATATATATATTGAGACAGTGATCCAGACATAATAGTGATCTCATAATACGCAGTAAATCCAAAAAGAAAACCCATCAAGATGTTTAATTACAAAGTTATACCTGATAAGCTTTCAAGTGATTAATATTACATGACAGCCATAGAAATAAGAAGAAACCTCAAATAAACCGAGATGAACAACGTACACGAGTCATACCTGGCTGTGAAAATTTAAACAGATTGATGCCAGTAATAATTGTCACAGGCTAACAAGTGCATAGAATAGAGTCAAATTAGCCCTTGCTGCGTTTCTCAGCGTAGATCAAAGATGGGTATGTGCGTGGGAGATTTATAATACAAGCATAGTGCAAATGAGCTGAGTGTAGGTTGGCAAAATAATCAACTACCTTGGAGGATCCGAGACAATAGAAAAACGGGTACAAAAATAACTTTACTACTATGCAAACTAATGTTCTTTTACAAGGTTAAAATGAATTTAAAAACAAGCTATATACACATTAGACGTACACAAGTCTTAGTGACTAATACTTACACTGGGGGATGGGGATATTAGAAAGAGCACTTGTACAGGAGAGTTGCGCATTGTTATTACCTCGGAGATTTGGTCTGAGAAATTAATCCTTGCCTTAGCGCAAAGTTCAAATAATAGTCTCTTGACAATGACTATTACGCGATGAACTTAGATATTGCTTTCGCGTTAGAACACGAATCGAGACTGGGCGCGTTGCGTTCAAGAGCAGGTAGAACAAGTATGGGGTAAACTCATGCGAATTAATCGAGAGTACCCGGAGTTTGAGGGGTTCTGCGAGAATTGTGCAGAGTCTAACGCGAGGCGAATAGCGGGTACTGACGGAAGGATGAAGGGGGGGGGCAGAGGATACTGACGGGGTGGGCAGTGGACGGATACTGTCTACTAACTCTGGCACCGAAGGATTTATAGTGGGGTCGATTACCCCCCCTTCCCCCTCCAGCCGAAGGGGGTGGTTCCAGGGTCCGAGGCATCAGTAGGCGATAGTAGTCTTGCCCTTTTAGCACGATCGCGAGAAGGTTCCTAAGTCGGCGAGGCGAAACTTTGTCCGACTCCAGAGGGGACCTTCTGGTCTCTCAAACTTGTCGCGGCTTTCTGCGATGGTGGGCTTCACGGCCACCACAGCGTCTCATAATTTCGCACTTCCATTAGCACAGACGAAAAGGGTCGATCCGGTGTCTGTTTTCTCTCTCTCCATTGAAGGTGCGGCAGCGCGCATCTTTCTCTCTTTTTCTCTGATCTCTGACAAGTAGGTCTTAGGAATATATATATATATATATATATATATATATATATATATATATATATATATATATATATATATATATATATATATATTAAGACATAATAGTGATCTCATAACAATTTGTTGATCCAAAAAGAAAACTCATGAAGTTGTTTAATTACCCAGTTATACCTGATATACAGAAAGACTGCAGAACAGCTTATTGGAGAGGTTACAAAAAGAATTCCTAAACTTCATTCCGAAGGATCTTTCTGGTAAGATCACTCACCATCGCAGTGTACAAGGGCAACCCTAGAACGAAATTCAGCTCTCTTCGTCATATTCGGTGATGAGAAAAAATAGAGAACTCAGTGAAAGATACGATCTTACAAAGATTATCTGAGTCAATAGAGAACAAATTGCGCCTCAGAGAAGAAGAAAAGAGGGACTAATGCAATTTATAAAAGATCAGCAAGACTTAAATGTTATAGCATTATAGAATAAATTGGCACAGAAAGAATCCAAAAGTAGAACTAGGCTCTAATAATTAGAATCAATGGCTGAACCCCAGAAAGAAAATCATAATAAACAACGAGCGAATGGAAAAATTCCGGATGGTTGGCCCACAGAACTTTTTTGCGCTCACTAGAAGTCCCTTTTCTCCATAACACCGGAGGAGAACGAATACTTCAACCCAAATATCAGACAAAATTGTCCACACCTATTTAATGAACGATATAGAAAAGTTTCCCTAAACGTCAGTAACGCGAGAAAGGAAAGGAATTCTAGGGCTGTAGGCCACTACAACATAAGAAATAAAAACCCAATTCATTCATTCAAACAGAAAGTGCCCGGCTTCTCGGGAATAACGAGAATGAATCTCACTAAGACACCAGTAATCGAAAAAGAAATATAGAACATATACAACACCTGCAAAAACATCGGATATTCGCGTAACGATTAAAATTGGCAAATATGATATCCCGAAAACAAGTAACCACCAATTAACTTCAACAGATACGGGCCTATATCGTCATTGGACATTTTTTTAAAAGTTTTGTCAAAGATACTCAGCCAAAGTCTTGAAGAACACCTCGAAGAAAAAAGCTTGGATTAGGATTAACAGTTCGAATTTCGAAAAGGAATAGACACATGATGGCACTTAGCATAATAACGTAATAGTTAGCCATGCCAAAAACAGAGAAAACGGCATCAATCTGCTCCTAAGAGATGGACAGAAATACTTTGACATAGTCTGGGTTAAAAGTATGCAATACTAGATTCGAAATCTCCAGATGAACATTTGTATGTGATTACATCACAGACAGTAAAGCATAGGTGGTTTTAAATGACTATAAAGGAACCTAACTCGAATTCAAAGCTAGACTCCTTCAAGGAGGGCTGTCTCAACCCCACCCTGTACTCATTATATACAATGGAACTGCTAACACTAAAAATGTCTTATTGCTTAAATGTTAAATTCGCAGGCGGCATAAGCAAGCTAGCCTTCTGTAAGTACAAGAATAAATGCTTTTAGACAATGATGACATCAATGGAAATCAGCAAGGTGAACAACTGCAAAAGAGACTGGAAGATTAGAACAAATTGAAACAACGTATAAAGATCTTGTGGTGCTTCATCTCAAGATCTCACCCGAACAGATGAAACCTGAAGAATTTGTAAAAGTTTCAATATTGCTTCTGATGTTATGCGCTAGATAGCGATGTCAACAAATGTCATACTAACATCAGGGTATGTTTAGAATGTAACGGGAAAAAACATGACTGGCGTTAGTGAAGTAAAGAGTATAGAATGTTTGATTTGTGGAGCTCATACAGGAGTAAAGCCATGGTCTGCCCGTTGAAGAGAGTCATTATCAAGAGGAATAAAATGGCGAAGGAGACAATAAGAAGTAAGAGCAGATGCCAGCAATGCGAAGGCGGCCAAGGCTGCGGCGGAGATATATCAACCACATAAACGTTATAGATTCAAAATATGAGAAATCGGTGAATATGTATGTATGCATAATTCATGTATATTTTTTATGAACAGGGCACGACCGGGTCACTCGACGGAAATTAACAAAAAGTTATGGAATAAGGGATTAGAAGAGATGTGGTTATTGGATTCCACTCCTTCCCCCAAAGTTCTTAATATACAATTTAATCCCACCACAATACTGCTAGCCCAGTGAAACTTACACAGGGGGAAATACATAGCGAGAAGGCCACTCAAAACAAACCAGACTGTCACCCAGGGTGCCAAAAAAGAGGAAATTATCAATGATGATAACCAGCGAAGATTGCCCCGTAAGGGGCGCGGCGATTTGCCATCCTGGCCGCCGTGCTGACGGGATCCAGCGCTCCGTCCGGCCCCAGCTTAGCCTCTCTTCCTTCCTTCAGATAGCCCGATTTCTCCCCTACCTCGTCGCTTTTCATACAACCTCTCCCACAACTTTCTCTGGTCAGCCTCTAATTTCACAGGGTAGAATGCTGACCTTCTTCTCAAGCCAACCACCCCGGATCGGGGCTGAGGGGGGGAGGGGACATTGTTCCCTAACCCCTCAGCTCCGGTTCGGGATGGGGTTTTTTTAACAACCTGCTTCATCCCCACCCACATCTTCCTCACATCCCTTTTCCTCTCCTCTTCACAACCTATATTTTTTACGCCGTGTCCAAGGTGGAGCCGCCATGCCGAAGGACTGCCAGGCCACCAGGCGGGAGGGGTGGTCCCGAATGGCGGCGCCTGGCTCTGCCAGGCTTGTAAGCACCTCTCGCAGTGCGGGCAACTGCGAGAGGTGATGAGCTATTGCGTCCCGTAATCAAAAGAGGGTCACCATGCCCATGTATGAAAAAAAACAAAAACCCCAACCCCCAACTTCCCCAAAAACATCTACGGAGCCGCCCTCGGGCAGCTCCACCGAGAAAATGGAGGTCCCCCCCCTTGTGCTTGCGCAAGGGACCCTCCATAATTCTTTAACCGGAGAGGAGGCTTACTCCTCTCCTACGCCTACGGGTGTAGGGGACTCCCCCTCACCCCCTTCTCTGGAGGTGCTTTCGGGCACCTCCCTATCTCCAGCGGCAGTCCCTCCTTTGCTTTCTAAGGGGACTGCCAAGAAAGCCAGCAGGCAGCCCATTGCCGACCGCCCCTCGTGCAAGCGGCTCGGTAGGGCAAACCCCCTTAGGGGGGAGAGGGAAGCCAGGCCCCTTCGGTCGCTTCCCTCAAAAGACCTGCTGGCAAGAATTTTGAACCTTGCTGGGGTCAAGGCCTGTGCCTCCCCACACCACCTGACTAGTGACAATACTGCCAAGGGGACCTGCGATGTCCTGGGAGGGGATGGCCAACTGGAGGCCCCTCCTGTGATAGACATGGTCCTTGAGGAGACCCAGCCCCAGACGGTAGGGCCTTCCATGGGGGGGAATTCGGGCTCGGCGCCAAGCACCGAACCCGAATCCGCCCCTATGCAAGGTCCTCCTCAAATGGCTGAGGGCTCCGAGGCAGTAGAAGGAGGGGAGGGATCTCCTCCGACAGGTGCCCCTACGACAACCAGGACCTTCTCCATTTCGGAGAGGGACCTGGCTGAGGCTGGTCCATCTGGCCTGGGGACTTCTGCCGGCGGAGGTGAAAAGCGGGTTCATTCCCCGCCCTCCTCTCCTAAAAAGAAAAAGACTAAAAAGACTCAAAAGACGAAGAAGACTCGGGGCTCCTCTCCATCCGCGGGGGCTGCGGGGACGGATGGGTCTGCTGCCACTTTGGTAGGCGACCAAGCCAAGATCGGCACATCCGGCCCCTCTACCCCCTCGTGTGCGGAGCCCATGACTACGACTAAGACCAAGAATGCACAGGGCGGAGCCTCGATGACATCGGGGCCCCTGATTCAGAGGTTACCTGGCGTTTTCGAGCCCGCTGGCTTCAAACGCTTCCTCGTTATTCGCTCCACTGATGGCACCATGTTGTCCAAGGGCAACATGATCCATCAGAGGAGAGGATTAGCTAGTGCAATTGGTAGAGAGCCGAAGGTAACCCGTTTCTCGGACGGGAGCCTTCTGGCGAATGCGGCGAATCCCGCCGAGGCGGCCAAGATAAGTGCTCTTCGGACACTTCATGGCACCCCGGTGAGTGTGACGCCGCACTCTACCATGAACTTTGTGAAAGGAGTAGTTTATGCGAGGGAACTCGTTGACTACTCCATTGAGGACATCACCCTAGAGCTGGCCGACCATGGGGCGGTCAAGGTCGAACGTGTGATGAGAAAACAGGGAGGGGCCTCGAGACCCACCCCTACACTCTTCGTCACGTTCGACTGTGACAAGCTCCCTGAGTCGGTGCGTGCCGGTTGGTACCGCTACCGCGTGAAGGCATTCGTGCCACTGCCGCGGCGGTGCTATTACTGCCACCGCTTCGGCCATACGAATCGATCATGTAGACGTGCAAAATCGGGGTCACCCGAAGTCTGTGTAAATTGCTCCAAGGTCGCACACGATAAGTCCAAATCGTGTGTGGCCAAGTGTGTCAATTGCGGAGAGCCGCACCCTGCTTCTTCGAAGCAATGTGGTGCATATCTCCTTGAGAAAGAAATCCTGGCCGTTCAGGCCCAGGATCGACTCTCATTCCGCGAGGCAAAGGACTTGGTCCTGGCGCGCCCGGCTCTGCCTGGGACGTCATATGCCTCAATAGTTAAAAAGGCACCCTCTGCTCCTGGCCCATCCAGGCCAACGAGCACGGTTGTTTCCGCGCCCATTCGGAGCCCTCCTGTGGGCTCTACCCAACCTGGGCGCTCCCCTGGTAAAGCTGGCGGCAAAAAGGGTTCATACCCTGCCCCGGCTAAAACCAGGGCTCCCCCCTCTTCCCCCAGCGTGACCGTTTCGCGTAAAGCGAAACGGCCACGCGCCTCCACCGAGTCGTTAGACTCACAGGAGGCAACACCCCTGAAGATGGTCGCTAGGCCATCTTCCGGGGTTCCTAAAGCTGTTCCCCGAAAGGAGGACAGCAACAAAGGAGCTTCGGCCCCTTTGCCCACGCCCCGAGGTGGAGCGAGTGGCTCGGAGACGGTGGTTCCTCGAAAAGAGGGCCCCCCGCCTCCGAAGCCGCAACGCCCGCCTAAAGTTTCGAGGCGGAGGGAGGAAAAGACTCGCATGGCGAGCCCAACCTCCCCCAATAAGTCCTCGAAGGCGACAGCGCCTTCAGCGCTTTGTCCGGCCAACAGCGCCCGGGGTTCTGCCCCCGGGAAGCGTACGGCCATTCCCGTGAGGGTCTTCAATTCGAGGAGGGCCCCCGCGTCTCCTCCGAGCTAGGCCTGGAGGGCATATTCCTTCAATGGAATTGCCGTGGACTCCGGGCCAACTGGGAGGAGCTGCGGAGGCTCGCCTCATCCCGTTCCCCGTTAGCTATTTTTTTGCAGGAGACCATGCTAGGCGCGTGCCCCCTGCCTGCCCTCCCGGGGTATAAGGGTCTTGCGACCCAACCACCGCGGGACGGCCGGGCTGGGGGATGCGCGGTTTACACCCGGCATGATGTCTCCGTTCTTCCTTTCTCTTTAGATACCTCCTTTCAGGCAGTGGCTGTGCAGCTGCACCTGGATAGGAGGTATACTATCATTTCTGCGTACATTCCACCGTCAGCTGACTTCGACGCGGGGGACTTTCGCCGCGTCGTGGCACGGTTGCCGAGGCCCTATCTCTTGCTTGGAGATCTGAACGGCAGGCATCCTCTCTGGGGAGATTACACCATAAATCCCAGGGGACAAGTCCTTGCCGATCTGATCGAAGAGCTTGAGATGGGTGTCCTAAACGTGGATGAGTTTACGCATCACTGTCCGAGAACCGCTTCATTTTCTTGCCTTGACCTATCTTTGTGCTCTTCGGATGCACAGCCTGATTTTGATTGGGGGGTGGTCGATGACCTCCATGGTAGTGATCACTTTCCCATTCAAATATCATTTTCAGGGCAACTGCCGCCTGAGAGACCACCTCGGTGGTGCTTGGCGCGGGCGCGGTGGCCTGCATTTCAGGAAATGACTGAATTCTCTATCTCAGTCAAGGAGTTTAGGTCGGTAGATGAGGCCGTCGAGTTCTTCTCCGGCAACCTCATCACCGTGGGCCTGACTACTATTCCTAGGACGTCTGGCCGTTTTGCACGCCGACCACTCCCATGGTGGTCGGCCGAGTGTGAGACGGCCCTCAAACAGAAGCGTTATGCCTACATGCGCTATAAGCGCCGCCCGAACGATTTCACCGTCGCTGAATTTCGTCGGGCTAGGGCTAGGTTCCGGTATATTTCGAAGCACGCCCGCCGCTCTTCTTGGCGGGCATACGTGTCTTCACTTAACGGGAAGACCCCTTTAGCTGAGGTGTGGAAGCGAGTCAAAAGGATTCGGGGCAAGTTCTCGCAGGACCCCCCTCCCGTTCTCCAGGAGAATGGGACCGCAATCTCGGACCCCGCGTCCGTGGCGGAATCCTTAGCGACCGCTTTTTCCGCATTCTCTAGCCGTGATGCTGCTCCGCCAGCATTCAATGCACGTCGTGATGTCGCGGAAGGCCGCCGGCTGGACTTTACCTCCAGAGGCGGAGAACCCTTCAACGACAAGTTTACTGTGAGTGAGTTGCGTTCCGCTCTCGCTTCGTGCGCGGACACCGCCCATGGTCCGGACGATGTCCCGTACGCCATGCTTCGACACCTGGGTGAGCGAGGCATGGCCTTTCTATTAGATTTGTTCAACAGGATCTGGGTGGAAGGTCTCCTCCCAGACTCCTGGCGAATCGCTACTGTGCTCGCCTTTCGCAAGCCGGGGAGAGATCACTCTACTCCGACCGGTTTCCGCCCAATCTCTCTAACCTCTTGCGTGTGCAAGTTGATGGAGAAATTGGTAAATGTTAGATTAGCCTATTTCCTGGACAGCGGAGGCCATCTGTCTTCTGCACAGTGCGGCTTCCGTAAGTTCCACTCCACGTCGGATGCTCTGCTCCGACTGGAAAATGCCGTCTGCGAGGCTTTCCTTCGTAGACAGCACTACGCCACGGTGTTTTTTGATCTGGAGAAAGCCTATGATACCGCATGGCGATACGGTATCATGGAGACTCTCCACACGATGGGGGCGAGGGGACGCCTCCCAATGTTTATATCTGAATTTTTGCGAGATCGTCGATTCCGCGTACGGGTGGGGGGAGCCCTCTCCGGCCCAAAGGAGCAGGAAGAGGGTGTCCCGCAGGGAAGTGTCCTCAGTGTCACACTCTTTGCCCTGAGCATCAACGGCATCACCTCGGTGCTGCCGGAAGATGTTCTCGCTACGCTCTACGTGGACGACCTTTCGATCTCTTTTGGCGCGGCCCAGATGCCAACTCTGGAGCGCCGACTCCAACAGGCATTGAACCGCGTCTCTTGCTATGCCAAAGCGCACAGGTTTCGGTTTTCTTTGGCCAAGACTAAGGTGGTGCACTTCTGCCGCCATCCACGGCTTCACCCCGACCCAGATTTGTTTCTTAATGGGGTGCGCCTGGATGTGGTTGAGTCGCACCGTTTCCTTGGTCTTGTATTCGACCGACGCCTCACCTGGGAGGCTCACATTCGCAGCCTTAGGGTCTCTTGTACCCGCGCCATGGACATTCTCCGTTCCGTGACGTTCAGCGCTTGGGGCGCTGATAGGGCTACCGCCTTACTTTTTTATCGATCCTTTGTTCGCTCGAAGCTCGACTACGGATGCGAGTTTTATGCATCCGCAGCCGAGCGTTTATTGCGGAAGGTGGATTCGATCCACCACACCGGCCTTCGCCTTGCGACCGGTGCCTTCCGCACTTCCCCCATTGAGAGCCTGTTGGTCGATGCTGGGGAGATGCCACTCGCTCTGCGCCGCGTGCAGTGCATCACTCGCCTGTACGCGCGAGCCCGGCGCCTCCCCCAGTCGCCAACAGCTCTCACTGCATCCGCAGCTGATCTCGATGGTGCCTATGCCGCCGAGAGACGCCAGTCATACCCTAAGCCCTTTGGGTTTAGGGCCAGGAAACTCCTTCGAGAGGTAGATATAGCTCTCGGGCCGGTGGCGCCCCTGGTTCTGCCCAGGACGCCACCCTGGAGGGTACCACATTTGGCTATTTGTCGCCACGCCTCTGCTCCCAAAGCTTGTACTGCGCTGGGAGTATTGCGTTCGATCTTTTTGGAGCACACATCGTGTCACGCTGGTACCGTGCCAGTGTATACGGATGGCTCCAAGTCCCAAGAGGGGGTCGGCTTCCACGCCGTATCCCCTCTGTTTGAAGTCAGCGGGGCTCTACCAGGCGCTGCGTCTGTCTTCACGGCCGAGCTGGTGGCAATACACCACTCGGTACGGGAGATTACGCGACGTGCCCGGTTCGGAGACCGGATTGTGATTTATAGCGACTCACAAAGCGCCCTGAGTGCTCTCGGGGCATTGGAATCTCCGCATCCCCTGGTTCGCGAAATCCGTGACGCCACGGTTTTGGCGAGCCGGGCAGATGTCGAGATTATCTTCTGCTGGGTTCCTGGACATGTAGGAATTGCGGGGAATGAGCGCGCCGATGAGGGCGCCAAAGAGTCCGCGAGGACTCTGCGACCGGACCAGCGTTTCGCTCTTCCTCACACCGACTACATGGCAGGAATACGGGCAGCTCTTTGGACTGCTTGGCAAAGAAGATGGGAGACGGTCGAGGGGAACTTAAAGTTGCGTGCCATTGCGCCGCGACTGTTCCCATGGACCTATCCCCCAATGCCGCGGCGGCTTCAGGTTGCTTTATGTCGTCTTCGAATCGGACACACTCGTGTGACGCATCGTTACTTGGTGGAGCGCTCGCATGTGCCCTATTGCAACGACTGCGTCGTCCCCCAGACTGTTCGGCATATTCTTGTCGAATGTCCCAGTCTGGGTGATCTTCGCGCACGATACCTGTCTCGGTACCGGGATGGGCGGGGTCGCTACCGCCTGTCCCTTGTACTCGGGACGAGTGCGTGCACCATGACTGGTGGACTTATTGACTTTTTGGGGGAGGCCGGCCTTCTCCCCTTTATTTAAGGTTCCTTTTTTTGTTATTGTTTTGTTTTAGATTGCACTCTCCTGCACCGGGGTGAGGGGGACCTCCCCCCGCTGCCGGAGATTGCTTCGATTGTTAAGTTTTTCAAATTTATATTGATTGTTAAGTTTTCATATTTTAACTTTAAAGTAGCCTAATTCTAGGCTGTCGTGTTTTTCGGCGACTTATGCCCAAGTGGGTAGTTGCCAGATGGGCTCTATAAAAAAAAAAAAAAAAAAACCAGCGAAGATTGCGACACACACCCAGAAAAAAAGACGACGGGTAGTTACAGTACGGCAGTAAAGATATCAACTTTAAATTACACTGATCAAGAAAAACAAAAACAAAAATTCTGGCAGGGTAAGTTAGAGCTGTTTTGGACTAATTTTAAGGTGCTGAATTCAAATCTGATATCAGATTTGCTCTATCACATCAAATTTTTGTGCTATCGGTATACCCCATTTTCATGGATTTTACCATTAATATTAATTCTTCGTTACTCATAATTTCATGTTGTTACTATATTGCTGAATTTTTATGTTTTTTATTACTATATATATTTATTAGGTATTATATATTACTTTTATTACTATTTTCTGAGATATGCTGAGATATTTTTCTGGTGACATCTGGCATCTCTGTTGTTTATTTACAGCATGCAAATATAATTTCATGCAGTTAAAGATTGGCGTGCATCGCGGGAAGGTAGTGAGTGGGTTTTTTTTGCGATAGACATTGATTGCAATTGTTTTATTGTTAGAGTGACGGCAGCTATGACTACATCATCCCAAAGAAGAACATGCTGTAATGAACCAAACATATTTTGCTACATCTGTGCTGACTTCACTTTGAATGTTCAAAGGCGCAACATAAGTAATTTTGTCAGTGAAGCATATCTTGTCTACTTCAAAGTATTACTTGGAGATTAAGACAAAAGCTGGGCTCCTCACAAAGTATGCAAAACCTGCGTTGAAACCTTGCGATCATGGTCTCGAGGAAAGAATGCCAAGCTCAAGTTTGGTTTACCAATAGTTTGGAGAGAACCAACGAACCATTTGATAACTGTTAATTCTACTTTGTCAATGTAAAAGGTTTTTCAATAAGAAAAAGAAACATCACTTCCAATGCCCATGCATCCCTTCTGCCATTCGACCAGTTGCGTACTGTGATGAAATACCTGTACCAGTATATATATACCAGAGATTGTAGACGATGTCATCAGTACATCAACTGGTACTACAGATTATGAAGATAACCAGATTGATATTTCATGCCAACTGATGCAGATTGTGATAAACCTTCTCTGTTTAGTCAAAGATGTCTGCTGAATTGTTGGCTTCCAGATTGCAAGAAAAAAACTGCTGAAACGTGGCACTAGTATCTCCTTTTATCGTAATAGAAAAGCAGAACTGCGTAAGTACTTCCATTCTGATGGTGAACTTGTTTATTGTAGTGATGTTGAAAGGCTTCTATTAAAGTAATGAAAGAACGCCATTAAGGCCGATGGGACTCCAATATGATGATAGATTACTGCTGGAGCTTGATGAGAGATGATCCAAATGGTGTGCATCACAGAATGTCAAAGAAGGGGAAGTTTGTGCAGCTGTAGCTCGACGGCAGGTAATAAGCTTTTTGTATCTCTCAATGTTTATGTCTATTTCTGATATCATTTTTTTTTCTAAAACCTGATGTGATAGACACAATCTGATGGTATATTTGTAATCAGCACCCAAAATAACCTATAAATCCACTGGAAATCTTTATGCCAGAAAAATGATTTTGACCAGTGTTATTTTATTTACGACGAAGGATAAACTTTTTTGTAAGTAAACATACCAAGCTAAACATAATTGATATATTAGTATATTATTGTAAAGGGTAGGCCCTTGTATTTCCATGCCTTTCCTTTCTTATCATAGTTATCGGTGTTTATCACACGTCAACCTGCTTCGAGGCTACCATTTTTGGCCTAAATTTCTGTAACTTACCAGCCTAATTTGCGCAAGGGAAGCGGCTCATCCCCTCCCCCTTGTGTCCTACTTCTCTTTTCCCCCTTCAGACTGAGGGATATAAATGGGGCCGTGATGCCTTCTAATTTATTCTGTTGCGAGGATTCTGCCTTGATCGCTCCGCGGAATCTTTTTCCGTCACTTGCCTTTGATGTTGTTCATCTTTGGAGACCCGTACTGGATTCCTTATTGTAGCGAGCATTTTTTGCCATTGATTCATGCTAGCGTTGTCACTGCCCCTCTGTCGGCTGCATCGAATTGCGCTCTTTTAGTTATGTTTGCAAGTGTTCTCCTTTGGAAATCCATTCACACTGGGCACGTGAAAGCTTTCCCCCAGTCACCTCGACATCTCTTCTTTGGGGAATTCTGTCATGTCGAATTCCTTCTCTTGGATCGTTGGGCCTTTGAGTCATCGTTCCCCGTGGTCTCGACGCCTTTCACCCCGATATCACCGTCTGTGGGTTTTCCCTTGCCGAAGACCGTCATCGCATTCACCCCTGTGGACTTGGGTCGAATTCACTCATCGTCGCCGAGCCTCTTTCGCCAAGGTTTTCGACGTGGGTTATTGCTTCACTGTTCTAGTATCAGGTATTTTGGAGTATTTCTTTCTTCTTTCGTCCCTTTTAAATTAATTAAGTTTAATTCATGTAACTTTTGGCCTTCAGGTAAGGGATGTAAGACAGGGAGGTGATTCCGGGAACACCTGTCACTAGAGTAGCGTAGCCTATTTCATGTTCAACGGCTTGTGTCATTTCGGCTTTAATCATATTATTTATAAACCCAATTTCGTATGCGCGAATATCTATTTTGGTTAGAACGACTTGTGGTCGTTAGATGGTAATAAGCATTTGTGACTTTTCTTATTATTTGATGTACCCCCGTATAATTTGTTAGGAGTGAATTTATTTCATTTTGATTTTAATGTAAATAATAATGTTTATACTTTTATGTGTGTATTCATTTAACCCCTTGCGGATACCTTGTAATTTAGCACCGTCCTGATAAATTCTGGTGAATTTCTGGTAGGCCTTTGGATCCCTGGTCTTCTATAAATTTCTTGTGTGTGCTTCATTTGGGCCGTTTGAACCGGGTTCCGCGAAGGCCTTCACAATCATGTATAGTGTTGTTGTATCTTATTAGCCTTAATTAAATATATTATATTGGTTAATTATATATTTATTATCATTTAAATAAGAGTATAACGCAAAGATTATACAACGTTTCATAAGTCGAGTATCAATGTGATGAATAGCAACTTTATAAAAATTGAATCATCAAAAACCTTCGACACGAGCTCGAAGAGTTAATTTAAAAAAATATTAACGACAATGTACCAAGAGTAAATTTATATTTCAAAATAATTCGACATATAATTTTAATTAACATACCAATGAAAAGTAGGGTTTGGGGATTTTAAAACCTTTTTGTGCCCTCCTTCACCCATTATCGGTTCTAAACAGACGTGGCCAATATTATTTAGATTTTTCTGTATATTTTTTTATTTTATGAATTTTATTAGCATTGCAATTATTTGGGACTCGTCAGCAAGAACTTTTCTGAGTGTAAGGCTGTTCTCCTCGTGTTTATAACTTTGGCGTCTTATTTAATGCAGGTTATTACTATTAGAATGTCGTGAATGAGCCACATAACATGTGGCGCATGCATCAGGAAGGAGGGGTATTGGTAAGACTGTAACGAAATCAGGGTTGACAATTCAGCCAATTTTCGGCTAGATGCAGCCGATTCAAGTCCCATCTAGCCAGTAAAATCTTTCTCCTAGCCGATTGCAATGCATTTATAGCCGAATTCTAGCCATTTTAAATAAAAAAATAATCAGTTTATAATATAATTGTATACAAATGTTATATAGTTGAATGTCTAACCTATTTTTTGTACAATTTCACAAATAATTAAAAAGTTCATAGCGATTTTACAGGATTTCAACATGTTTTTGAAAATGTTCTGTATCGAACTCTTCTCTTCGCGGAAAGGTTGCAACATATTTGGAACATGTTAGAATGATGAAGTTAGCTGTCAACTGCTGCGCCACTTTTACTCACTCACTCACTGACGGCAGTTTACAGATTTCAAAAAGTGAAGTTGTGTCTTCTGAATATTGCTACTCAAAATAATATGTAAATAATATTTTGTGCCGATGATGCCGAAAGTAAAACATAAACAACATACGTGGTTGAAGATGTTTGAATTTATAGACTGGTTAAAATAAGTGGAAAATGAGCCAACTAAAGCCCAAAGCTGTGTATATAATGCGAAGATTAACACTAAGTAATATAACTTAGTGAATCACATGAAATCCAAAAAACACTTTGATGCAATCGGCACTCCATTGTCCGATATAACCAAAGTTATTAATGAAAAGATCTAGTGATTGTGAAATATCTTGTTTTGAGGGTACTCATGCCTTATTCTTGGCTTGCCATTCAGCACTTATGAATTGGGATCATTTAACAGATACACCGAATAACACAATTACTGAGAGCAAAATAATTTCCCAATTAAAAAAATGCATAGAATCAAATGGTCTGAAATTCTCAAAATTATGTGTCCTCCTTTTGAAACTGGCCTAATTAAGGACATCGAAGAGAGGAATTACAGCCTTCATTTGATGATAATTTATTATAGCCAAACAAAATATAAGAATGTCTCAACCTTCCTGAATCCTGTTCTGTTAAAAGCTTGTAATACTGAAGCTATAGTTTAAACTGTAAAGGATGAATTAAAGGATAAAAAGCTTGATAATAATAATCTTGTAGCCTTTGGTACAAACAATACAAGTGTTACGGTAGGCGGGAATAATGGCGTATACCAGAAGCTCAAGGGAGATGTTCCATCAGTAATCTTAATAAGCGTCTGCCATTCTCTGCAATTAGCAATTTCGCCTGCACCATGGAATGCTCGCCGAGAAATTTGAATTCTTTATTTCTGAATCGTATATGTGGTTCTCTGCGTCATCAATGAGGCAGCTGTATTATAAAAGATTGTATGAAACTATTAACGATGGTAAATCACCGCTGAAAAGCCATCCGATTGCAAGACAGGAGAGCTTTCCATTGAGCTAGCTGTTGGCTGCATTTTAGTGGATTGAACTAACGGCCCACTTTGATAGAGCAAGGTTAGATGAAAAATGTTATACATCAGAAATATTGGCGAAAATGTATAAAGGTGAAAAGAATTTAGCATTTCTTTTGTTTCTACAGCCTATTCTTGTAGAGATACAAAAGGTAAAATAAATATATAAATCAAACACAGCCAACAAAGCAAAATTATTTAGTTGATTTAAATTTGCTTTTTAAATTGATTGCCAGTAAACTCATAACTCCAATCGCTAAAGTCGATTCCCTTGCTGTTAGTATCGAGGAATATTTGGATCTTAAGCCATAATTTAGGATACAAATTTGGAAATAAAGTCCAGGAACTAAAAGATAAACTGAGAATTACAAAAGATGAGGAAAGGTGCTCAATAGAAAGATGTCAAATTTATTTTTGTGTTTATTCTATCAATTAAAGCAAAGGATGCCGGATAATTTAAAAAAATATTAGCAAATGCATTCTGGTTTTAAAAACTTCACAAAATTTAGATACTCATATTTATTTATGAACTTCACCATTTTGTTTTTTGATATTATAAACGAATTATTAGAAATAACTTTGATAAAAAACATAGTCATAACCAAACTAAGATGAAATTATTATTCAAGTACTCAAAAAAATCCCCTTCTTAAATTAGTGGCCAGGGGATAGGCGTGGTTTGGTGATTTTATCATTGCTAGTTCAATGTTTGATTTAGAAAAGATCGTAGCGCTATCATGCTATTTTTAAGGGCTAAGAGGATGGCCATGACTTTCACCGATGAAATAGGGCGCAATCTGGTAGACAGGCTGTTTTGATGTTCTGTGGCAGAACTACTTCACATGCCACGCCGTAAGCAGATTTCGATGCATTTGTATAATTTGGATTAATTCCTAACGTTTGTGAGATTTCTGGTGAAAACGAAAAGGTGGAGAGGACCGTTGGTGGTGTTTTCGATTTGGGATAAGGGGGAAAAATTTGGCAAACGGAGGGAGGGAATACACTCCAAGGTTGGTGGCATAATAGTTGCTGATAAGAATGTCTGGGTATAGTAAGTTCAGTGTGTGCATCAGGTTTATTACTCTCTGGGTGTCATCGACGTAGCTTTTGGTACCTGGAGAGGCGGTTGGTGTTATATTTTAAGTATTCTCAGGAGCTTGGTGTTTGTTCTGTAGATACGGGCAGGGTATTTTAAATCTCCAGCTTGCTTCTAGTTAAATAGGAGAGCTATTCTGGTTTCGGCGGTTGGGTAAGATTTAAGGGCCCCAGTGGTGAGACGAAGAGCTTGGTGCTGCCTGCACTAGATTTAATTTTTGGATTAAGGATCTTAAGGATGGTCCGTAAAGTTGATGATGTATAAGTTTGGCCATTATATTTATCGATGACTTTTTTTTACAGCGCTTTTTAAGTAAAGTGATCGGCTGTTGGTTAAGAGTTAAAAGAATATGAGGAATGCGTCTTTTTCTTGTGATAGTCTCTGCTATTGTTTTCTCGGTTGAGATTGTGAAACCGTGTCTTGATGTATATTCTTCAATGCTGCCGATTGATTCATGTGAGCGATTTAACACTTTTGTTGGATTGTTTATGAAAACTAAATTGTCAATTTGTCTACATATAGAAAACACTTAATAGATGATGTTACTTATAAGGCCAGCTAGTTTATAGCTATAATAAACAAGGTTGCTAAGCACAAATTCTTCTAAGACGCCTTCCTGTGGATGTACTGTGTGTACAGATTTCCTTATAACCAAACTGTAAACTTTAGATCACTGCTAAAGTTATGAATGAAGAGTGCTAGTAGTTCTCTGATTATTAGCTTATGTACCTGGTTTAGTATGTGGTGACTCTAAACTTTATAGTACGCGTTAGCAAGTTCGAAGAAAAAGGCTGTTATAAACTTACCTTTGGCGAATGTGCGGGAGATGGCGTAGTCTAGATAGTTAAGGGATTTAATGTAGAGCGTTTTTTTCTGTAACTGCATTACTTTGAGGACAGGAAATTATTCGTTTCAAGGTACCGCTTCAACCTAGCGTGGACTATTTTCTCTAACTGTTTACACAAGTGTGGGGTCAGGGAGTTTATAACCTTGTCTGGGTCAATGGATCCTTCCCAAGTTTCAAGAGCAAGAGGACACAGTCCCTACGCCTTTCATCTGGGAAGGAATCATTGGTCTAGACTCATAGTAAGAGCCTAAATCCGTTTTGATGGATCTTGTAGATGATGAAGCTCGATATTTCGTCGTCTCCGGGCGCCGGATCCGGACTTTCTTGCAAGGATATTTACATTTCACTCATGGGAAATAAATTGCTATATAGGAAGGGTCTAATGAGTCGTGATCCTGTGGGTCCATGGACAATAGAAGAAAGATCAAGAAAAGGTAGAGAAAGTCAGAGAATAAAAAGGGTGGACGTAAAGATGAAGGCAGGGTAAAAGAGTGTTGGTAGAGAAAGAAGAAATAGGGGTTAGCGGACAAGGCGCTGAGTCTCGTCAGTACGGCAGCCAGGAATACAAATCGCCGTGCGCCTTACGGGGAAGAAAATGGGTACTGCCCACTGAAAATGATACGACAATAGCATATTATTAGTGCCTACCAAGCTAGGAAAAGACAGCCCGCAAAAATGGTGTTCTTTTTTTATTTTACAGAGAATTCTAATAAAAGAATATTTTGTTTCTAACTTTAGACAGAGGAAATAATTATGGCCACGTCCTGTCATGAAGTCAGCTCTTCTTGCGGAGACACAAGAGTTCGGTTGCTCAGTCAACTTTGCTTCTGTTTATTAAGACCTATAGCGGAGAACCATTTAAGTCCCACACAAACCGCTGCCCTGTTAACGAAAGGTTCACTTTCTTGATATATTTGGTAACCATTATAAGGGTTTCTCTCCCTATTTGTTGTCGGGTGTTATTTGTTATTTTCTTGTGTTTTTTTAATATAGCCGAGTATTAGGCTTTCCATTAATTACGGTGACTTTGGCCCTAATAAGCAGTGTCTAGATGGGCTCTTAAAAATATCTCTCCCTATGGCAATTAATATTAAAATTAGTGCGATGAAACAAAAGATTAAAGAAGAGACAAATTTTTTTGACAAATCTTTGTAAAAATTTCAAGACCAAACAACCTAAAGCACAAATTATCTAATTTAGTTCTTTTATACAATAGTAGTTTTTAATAAATGAAATTTAGCATCCTATATTTGTAAATGGCTTCTGGTGGAGGCTCGTTTATATTCCTCTGCCAATCATTACTGGATATTTGAAAGACTTTCAACTTAGTAAAGCTTAAATTGTGTGACTCATTTAAAAATGTCGTATTTTGTTTTCTAAATTCATAATCGTCCTCGTATACTTTCCTTACTCCTGTTACTTAGGTTCATATAAATGATCTATTTTACAGCCCTCATTATTCTCTCCATGGTATTAATTGGGTTCATCACCGTCTCATGTTTCCAAATTCTACAGACCCATGTAGGTTATTTGCCTATGGATCTAACTCACCTCCGTCCCTTCTGCCTATTGACCCCATCTACGCCGGAACATGGGAGGGGGGGAGGGCAACAAATCGCTCTTTCCTTCGAGCGAATTGGGTCGAATAACACCAATCAACTCGGGAGGAACGCAAATATCCAATGCTCTATATAATTAGCGGTTTTCTGGAATTAGAAGCTTCAAATGGAAATTATTAATGATTATTTCAATCACATAGACTTTTTTATCTTTATCTTTAATAATACATTGAAAATGTCCATTTCAATTTTGTTTGGATTAAGAAATATATATGAAGTTGCTATTTTTATATAGTACGAGTACAATACCAGTTTCATTGCTTCACGCATCAGTTTTCAGTTGTACACTTAGCTTTGGCATCTATTAAATGTAGTTTAATACTACATGAATAACAAAGAAATTAAGTTATTCCTAAGTTATCCCTAGATGGATTTAGTTGACTATATTACTGTTTTTTTTCTATATTCCTTGTCTTTCTCTTTATTTATCTAACAGTCTATTGGAATCGCCCCATGCTAAGATGTGCTGGTATACTGTCTCAGTGCGCCTAGGTACTTGTGATGCCACCTAGTCCAAGCTCGTTGACCAACTTTGACTATCAACGCCCCATAGAGACCTACATGAGACTACTTTCAAAAGATAATGTAAACAATATAGAGGTTTAATATTTAGTTAAAATTAGCCGAATAGTTATGATGTTATTGCCAAGACAAAATCATTCACGGGCTAACCTTGGGAGGACATTGGCAATTATATCATCCGAAAGAGAATGATAAAGGTTTCAAATTTCGTTAGAATCAGCCGAATAGTTACAATGTTATTACAAAAACAAAAAAAGCAAAACGGGAACCCACCGACCGACGACATAGTGAGATGTAGAGTCGCCGGCGACTAAAAACTTGGTATACTATTCAGATGTGGCTGGTAGTTCTTCTCTGAGCAGTTTCGCCGGATCTATGTGGGACTTATTCATTCTTGTATGGAATATTGTCCCCATGCCTGGGGTGGCTCATCTTCTTGATTGAGTTGAATCAAATGCTACTATCACATCAACATCCCTTTTATCACTTCAAACTTGGGCTCACTCTATCTCTGCCGTAAGGTTGTTGCAGTCTTCCTTTTTTACAGATACCCTTTTGGGTATTGCATTATTGAATACCCGACCTAGGCACCTCCACTCTCCTGTCCATATAATAGCCACCAGAATTCCCATTCATATGATTACTGGGTAAAAATAGAGAACTACAAAATAAACCAAGTTGATGATTCCTTCATTTCCTTTACAGCTTGAATATGTTGCTCTGCCCCTTACTAAATATCCTAATTCTTTAAAGTCTGTTGTTTTTACATATTTTATTGTTTTATTTTCTTTGTCTTTGTTCTTATTTTCGCAGTCTAAGGCTGATTTGAGAAACTCTTTCCCTTCTCTTCAGTATTAAAAAAGGACAACAGACTCACGAATCCCGAACCTTACAACAGATCTCTCATCTAACGCTTATCTCTAAAACCATACCAAGACTACGCTAGTTTTCCATTTCCTTGCTTAAATAGGCCAATAGTTTGTTGTGTATTTCCCTCCCAATGTGGTCTGATTAGAAGCTATTTACAATTAGGGTGATTAATAGTTGGGGCAAATACTCGGTAGGAAGATAGACGTGAATTTATTTAAAGACTGGCTGTAGCTCACTCTACAACAAGGTTTTCGTTCATCTTGAAAATACCTTTCAATCCCGCATGTAATTTGCCAGTAATTATAGGATGTATTACTTACTTCCCTTCATTCATTTTCAGATGTAATAACTAACATACAGGTTACGATGGGTAATTTGTTGTCGTTAGCGATTCTGAATTCAGCGCACGTGTGTTGTCTGGCGTCGCTCTCCGTTGTTCCTATTATAGTAGACTCAGTTGTACATCGTTTGCGAAGAAGGCAATAATATGGCTGAATTTAATCTCCAAAGATTTATAAAAGGCTAGCTGTGTTGCTTGGTATTGAGGCAAGGAGCTTCAATGGAAAGATCTTCGAGTGCTTGAGTGTCAAGTTGAGGGCGGTGCAGGGGATCAGGAAAAGGTTGTATTGAGTTACGCTGAAATTACGAAGGTACGCTGGCTCAAAAATCTCATTCTAAGCGTTCTGATATAAAAAAGAACACCTGTGTTTGTCGCGGATATCAAGGCAATCATTGACAACGATCCCAGCAGGTCCATGTGGTCCACAGGCGGGGACAAGGGAGTGTCAGTTTCTCATCAAGTAGTTATTGCCTGAGGACATCCTCTACTACTCTTACAAGATCAGAAATGGCCAGCATATGTCGGAGAGATGAAGGAAAAGCGAAAAATCCTGTTGCGGTTTTGTGAACAAACTGAAACACCTCCTTAGCCTGGCATACTTCGCTCTTCTCAGACTAGAAGGATTTCAGCCAGGACCAAGTGCTGAACTCGCAAACCAACCACTGAATTGCTCTTTACCCTAAACATGTACCAAGAGTAATGAAGTCCAAATTACTGATCCACATCATGGCGTTTGTGGTGGTCTGTTGTGAGGGCCACGTTATGCCCCTGTTTATCATTACGGATGGCCTTAGACTCAATATGGAGGGCTACATCAAGTGCCTGGAAGAGTCGTGCCCTCTGTACGTGTGGCAGCAGGATTCTGTACTATGCCCCATACAAGCAAGAGTACCCAGTCTTGGCTGTCAGACAATATCTTTGACCACATCACTCCGAACACCTGGCCTCCCAACTCTCCATATTGCAAACCCCTGCACTATTATTTGTGGAGCATGGTTGAGAGAGAGAGAGAGAGACTAGCAAATACTAGTACCCCATTAAAGTAGAGCTTAGGTCCAGGATCGCCACAGGTTTCATCCACTTAAACAGGAGGTTCGTTGAGAAGGCCTCTAGCAGGTTCCGAAGCTGCCTTGAGCCTGGAATTGAGGCGGAAGGCGATTACATTGCTTAAAATGAATTGTACTATCTATGCATTGTTTATCATGTAACTTTAGTAAATATATCTGTTTTTATGATCTTTCTTTGTGTTATTTTCTTTTATATTGAAGTTAGGCAAAAATATTTCCCACCCTGCTGTGCATACATATAACTACAAACTAATTGGTAGATTAATATAGAAAAAAAATTCTAACTCCCATTACTTCACTTTCTTTTTTCTCAGTTCAAATTAAGAACAAAGTGCCGTGATGTCATAAGAGAAGCTAGAAAATGCTGGTTGACGTTTTGTTACCTTATTTAAGGAAGAAGCGAAAAATAAAAATATATTAAATCAGAAAACAGGAAAAACCTTCTCCTTTTCCTTTGATGAAGAATAGAATAACCCAATTGTTATTATGTAATAACAAAACGAAAATACAAATATCAAAGATTTCAATTTGCTTCTTTCAAGTAAAATTTACTTTTAGAAATGATGAGAAAATGAAACTAAATTCTCGTTACCATAACAACCATTCCTTATTCATTCATATAGTCGAAAATGAGATAACGGAAGCAAGGTTTGCGTTGGCTTGGTCTTTCTTCTCATTTATATACCAATGACACGCAAATATATCTCTTCTTCGCCCCAGCTTTGTGGGCAGAGACTTCGAAATCTTCTACCCGCTAACGAAATCATTACTGAATGGCTCTTGGACTAATTTCAGAAACAATCAAAACAAACCTGGAATCTTACAGGCTGTTACTCCCTCGAATGTGGATTACTGCAAATACATTGCTCATTATCTTACCCTTGGTGGCTCCTCAGTACCTTTTCACACCATTGTTAAAGATCCAGTGGTCATATTGATAGTCATTTGGCTGCAACCTTAATTTAGATAGGATTGAATCGGATCATCAACAAGGGTTTTGTAGTTTGGATCTTGTGTTTTCCGAGGAGTCCATTAATACGCCTCTAAAACCACGACCATTATTAATTCAAGTGAATGCATAATCGATTCAAAATCGATATTCATCTTGCGTTGATGAGTCTGGAGGCAGACAAATATACATTCTATTACTTCAGCATTGCCTATCTTGAAAAATTTACCTTTTAGTTATTGAAAACTTTCCTGGTCACTTTTAAAAGCCTTGATAAATTTTCTTATCAGCCCTAATTTAATATGAATAAGAGATAAAAAGGATCTTTTCTTCCCTTACAACAAATTGTAAACAACATTGTGCGAACCTAGTGTTAATGTATACCACGGTGGCCACTCAGTGTGGATATAGTCTGCTGCTTTAACACGACTACCCCATTTACATGAGAATCGCATAAACTTAATATAATTTTCCTGGACTACATTAAGAATAGACAACTTTCCAATTTGTTCAAATTGCCAACAATCCTTATTGTATTTTAAACGATGTTTTCGTAGCTCTCTTTCAACATAAATGAGAGGGCAACATGAATAAATGTTAAAATATTCCAATTATGCAAAAGGACGCCATTAGTACTTTAAACTGATGCGTCAATAAACGATCTCCACTGAGAAAGTTGGTACTTTAAATTAAATTAATTAAACAATCCGTAAATGTCATGGCAAAAACACAAATTGTTCTCCGTTGAGAACTGCTGCTTCAAATCATGTGAACAGTTTATAAATTCGTTAGAAATTTATTTTCGTGTAGAGGCGAATCAAGCTACAGTTTGTTGTTTTTGCCAAACTTATGTATATCTCAAATCAAGTCATTAAGCTCAGTATGATTCATGGATACTAGTTAAGAAGAATCCTGGATCCTCTTAATCACAATATGGTACTTCTGTCGATGGTTGAGGGACAGGAATCTCGGTGAAACTTGGGTAGAGGTTATTGCGCTTAAGAATATGACTGAGAAAATAAAACAAAGAAGCTGATCAAGATATTAAATATAGGTTAGATAGGAGTGAATGTGATGATGGACAGAGGAATAGAAAGTTGTGGAAATTGATGACAGGAATATGAATTAGTTAGGGATTCAAGCGAAATAGCGCTAATAAAGTATGTTTGTGCTAGTGGTGCTAAGCCCTAAGGTTAGAGTAAAAGAAGAGATGGGGATAGTATATTCAATAATTAGATGGGTGGAAAATAGTTCTTGTAGGAGGACAGGTAAGGTAAAGTAGACTCAGAATATTTATGATTATTTTGTTTCTAGCAATATGTTGAGTGTTTTAGGAGAGCTAGAAGAACGGAAAGGGGTTATAGGAGCTATTGTACTAAATGAAGTATTTGAGACAATGGTGTTTGGTGATTTGCCAGGTAATTTCTTTAGATAGGACATTTTCCGAGCGACAGCTGAAGAGGAGAAAGACAGTATGTTTCCAAGGAGCTCGTGTGGAAGATGTGACTGTGATATTTAAAAAGTTAGCTAATGAGACTGAAAGAGAGACAATTCTTGTTATGTGGGTTTAGAGAAATGGCTAAATTAAGCATCCCGGAGGGCCAGGAGGATATGTACCATAAAGTCCCCCCCCCCAACCCACCTTGTGGAGAAAGCCGGAGAAGCGAGCCCAATGAGGAGAATCGCGGGAACGGTAGCCGGTGAATAACGGTAACTGCCTACCCTGTTTGTTCTCCCAGCCGCTTTAAGCAGTTGGAGCTAACATCTGTTTTAAGGCAACCACATAAGGCCCTTAAACGACGCTCTAACGATTAAATTACCTACGAGACCCATAAACCCGTGGTTATGTCACAAAAAAAACTGTGCTAGTCAAAAGGCACGCCAAGGAGTGGGGCGGTTGAGAGTCTTTCTAATTAGCAAGCTGACTTGGGCACCTCAGTGCCAAACTCTGCACTTCTCGCTCTCACCAGATGCGAACTCACCATTCGCGCTCCCTCTGTGGCCTCGCCCCTTCCCCCTTAGATTTGGCGATGATTCGCCTATAAGTAAGCCCCGAAAAGAAAGAGAGAGATTAGAATTCGATAAGAAAGAAGAAGGATCAGTTCGTGAAGATCGATCTTTCAGCCAGACAAGAGGAGAATTCGATAAGAAAGAAGAAGGATCAGTTCGTGAAGATCGATCCTTCAGCCAGAAAAGAGGGGAATTCGATAAGAAAGAAGAAGGATCAGTTTGTGAAGATCGATCCTTCAGCCAGACAAGAGGAGAATTTGATAAGAAAGAAGAAGGTTCAGTTCCTAAAGATCGATCCTTCAGCCATACAAGACGATTTCCGTGAGAAACAGGATCAGATTGAAAAAATCGATCCCCCTTTCCCGGGCCGAATTAACATAAATAGTCAAGCTTTGTATCAGTGCCATACCGAAGAATCCTTTACAGACTTAGAAGAAGTCTGACTGGAGAAAAGTAAACCCGCTCACTCTCGAGTGACTCTCACATCTCAAGCTTCATAAGAGTGAGAGGATAAGAACCCAGCCCCAACAAGTTTCCGTTTTTTAATTACGGTAAAAATCTCACCGAATACTCCAAAAGCTAGGTGGACACTCTACGTTGAAGAATCAGACACCAAAAGGCGTCAAGATCATTCAGAAGAGGACTCTTGGAGCCAAGAGCAACGTAGCTCTCTCCGTCTTCTTAATTTAAACTAAGGCAAGTTTGCAATAAGAAGTGACCTCGCCGCATCTCTCTCCCGCCATACCACCTCTAAATAATTCAATCATCGGCCACGGCAACACTCCAAAGCGAGAGATAAGCCCTCCAACGACATCCGGCAATCCCTGATCCCTCCTCTCATGTAAGTTAGAAAGAACATTTATATTCATATTGCGATAGTATGTATTTAGTACGTCTCACGTTTTAAGGGAAGTAGAAACCATGGTTCGTGAACCTAGGTCATATTTGCTAATCAAAAGGGGTCGCAATAAAAATACTAATCGGCAGTTGGTGTGTTTACGTGTAGCCTATTTGTTTATTTTTGTCATCGTAGACTTTGTAATAGGCCTAGCTGCCACCTGGAATAGTCGAGTTTAACATTCGGACAAGGATAGAAATGTGATAACTGTTTATTTGGGGATAATTCCTGTGTGTTTTCTCTTATCCTTACGTGTTGAAGTAGCTCTTCCTTAAGAACAAAATAACCAAATAAGCACTCTTAGATCAAAGCCTAATTCATCAAAGAAGTACATCACGTACCACAAAGCATACCGTGACAAAAGTGGTGTCAAGAGTGGAGTGATCAAAAAGAGGTATTATACGACAGTGGGAATAAATGATGTAGGGTATTGTAGGTCAGAAGAGTTAATATCTTCGTATGGTGAGCTGCTAGTAAATGTAAATGATAGTGGTATGAGATGTGTAGATTAATCTATTTTACTTTGGCTTAGAATAGGTAGGGAATAGAGGTCTCGATCACTTGGAATAAGTTAGAGGGTGAGAAAAATATGTGATAGAATGAAAATGGTGTTTATGGATGAATAGAGTGCAATTTTTGAAGAAAAGGATCTGCTTGTAATGGATGCGTTGCACTTGAGCCAAAGGGGTCTGGAAGCATTGAGTGAATGCAAGGAAACTCAAAGATGATAAAAGTGAGAGATTTGATATGTCGGGGTATAGAAAGGACCGAGTGATGGCTGGAGTTCGCACGTATGGGTTGTTTACGAACTTAAAAACTCCTTGATTACGTTTTAGCTTTAAGAGTGGAATATTTTTTATTAAGATTAATTATTGGATTATTATCTGATTATTACTTCTTTAATCTTTGAGGGTTCCTGGTGCCTTGTTTAGCGCTTCAAGGATTGAATTTTTTTTCTAAAAAACTAAAACTTTAATTAAAAAAAGCATAAACCAACGAAATTTAACACATACATATACAAAAATGAACTCAACAAATTTAAGTGAAGCTCTATAACTTACATACTTGAATTTTTAGTTATGGTTGACTCACAGCTCACTTTGATATAAAAATGCAAATTGACCTACACTGAAACGGATACCGGGGTTTGAATACTTTTATAGATTCATACTAGAATCGAATTTGAGTCTGGCCTTGAACTTAATTGTTATGTCACCTCAAGAATATTGTTGCCTGGATGACGCGTGGATCTTCGCTTACAGCTGTGTTCTACTCCTCCAACGGTTTTTCTCAGAGCGTCGTACAGCTGTCCTTGAGGGACCTTCTGGCTTGAGGGCAACGCTCCTCTAATTTCGCATATGTGGTGAAATTGAATACCAGCTCTTAGGGGAAATCTTGCTGTTTTAACCGATGTTAGGGTCTCGGGTCCTGAGCTGAGCTGATTATTGTATTATGTGGTCGGGGACAACAGTTCAGCTTCTTCTCGAGACGAGATGCGAGAAGAGAAGAGGTTAAGCGTTTGGGTTACGTGGCCACCGCTGACAGAACTTTGTGGTAAAAGACCAGAGGCTCACTTGTGAGGGGGAGAGCATATATTTCCTCACAGGGTAAGTAATTTATGAATTTGGGTAAAATTCTTTTATACTAATGCTCATAACCTTAGGCACAAGCGGAAAGAGCTGAATATCTATATTATAGAGGAAGAGTTTCAGAGATAAAATTGCTTAGGAGATGTGTGATACTTTTAAGTAAGTAATAAATAAGGTGCAAGCGCAATGTATTTCAGGAAAGTCGCTTGGAGAAAAAGAGAGAAAACCATTCTGGTGGGTTTTGACGAAGGCAGATGACCTTTGATAGGCCTTTGTGGTTTTTGTCATCCGTGAAATTATGTTATGTTATGTTATGTTAATCAGAAAAAAGAAGGTCTTCCAGAAAATTACGAGAAGAAAATACTTTAGAAAGTATTTTCTTTCGATTGATAGAATTACCAAGGTCCTCCCAAGATTAGCCAGCAAATTATTTTGTTTTAGGGAATAACATAATGGTTTCAAATTTCGTTAGAATCAGCCTAATACTTACGATATTATTGTCAAAACAACATAATTCCCGGGCAAACCTTTGGAGGCCTTTGACAATTATAGCATTCGAAAGAGAATATAAAAAAAGCATAAGGGTTTTACATCTCTTTAGAATCGGCCGAATAGTTATGATGTCATTGCCAAAACAAAATAATTATTGGGCTAACCTTTTGAGGACTTTGGCAATTACTGTATATCATTCGAAAAAGAATGTAAAAGAGCATAAGGGTTTTAAATTTCGTTAGAATCTTCCTAATTTGTATGATCTTATTGCTAAAACAAAATAATTCCCGGGCTAACCTTGGGTGGACTCTGGCAATTATATCATCCGAAAGAGAATCTAAAGCAACATAATGTTTTTAAATTTCGTTAGAATCAACCGAAGAGTTCAATATTTTTACGACAAAACAAGAACAAAAAGTGGACCAACCGACTGACATAGTAAGATGCAAAGTCGCCCGCGACTAGAATCTCACGTGTCCTAAAGATACGATGAACAAGATTAGGCGAACTCTTAGGAGCCCCAGACAACTTGCTTTGGAGATCAAAGTGAGCCATGTGAGCATACAAAAATTGCTGAAAGATGATATGAACCCAGTCAAGTACTTGAAAGACATCTACTTTTCAACCACACTAAATATAAAATAATATAATATAAAAAACAAAACTCCTCTTCCAAAGGCTCCTTGATGGCCCGCAGCCCCCAGTTCAGTTAAGGGATGAGAAGTTGACACTGTCCAGGCGACCCACAACACACACTGATCGTGTTTTAGCACAAAATAAAAATGAGATTTGTTGAAGAGCAGACCTCATTCGGGAGACAGAAGGCAGCATGTTTATTTGGAGATGTCGAAGGAAAAGGTCATCTCCTGAGTGGATACCACCATAGGAAATGCCAGTATAACCCTTTAACAAGACAATGCACCCTTACACAGCCAAAAAATGTTCAAGACAGTTGCCGGGCAAATTTTAAAATGGTTTTGTTCAAAGGAACTTTGGCCTCCCAGTTCGCCCGATTTGAATCACATGGACGTTGGAGTGTAATCGATGCTGAAGCAAAAGGCTTGTACCAAATATTATAAACTGCTAGAGTTCTGAAGACTAAATTAGAAAAAAGCGGGGGAAAAAAATATTAACTGGAACCCTTCCTCCCACTTGCTCTCAGGTCATCCTAGACTTCTTCGTGTCGTCGAGGCCAAAGGCGATGCAAGTAAATATTAGTTATATCATCTTGTAGCAATATGTAATATTTAGTCGCGTGCGACTTTATGTCTCACTATGTCGGTCGGTGGATGGGCGGTCCCCGTTTTGCTTTTCTTGTTTTAGTAATAACATTGTAACTCTTAGGCCAATTCTAACAAAATTTGAAATCCTTATGTTGTTTTACATTTTCTTTCGAATGATATAATAATTGGCAAGGTCCTCACAAGGTCAGCCCGGGAATTATTTGGCAATAATAGCATAACTATTCGGCCGATTCTAACGAAATTTGAAAATTTGAAACCATTATGTTATCCTACATTCTGTTTCAAATGGTATAATTGCCAAGTTTCTCCCAAGTTTAGTCCAGGAATTATTGAAAGTTTTGAAGGTCGCAAGGTCATAAATCACAATAAGTGAGAGCACGCGACTTTGGTCGGCAGGTCTTGTTTTCTTTCGATTTAGTCTAAGCATTATGTAATATTATGTACATTGTGTTCTAAAAATAATCATAGCCAAGTTTTTATTACTATTAGTTTGTCTCAATATGACGAACCTACTGGGTTTGATGAAGCAATCTTATGGATGCATATTATACCATGGTAGTGGCTCGCTGGGATGTGGATATTCTGACTTAGATTAAATAATAAGCTTTTCAGTGCAGTCATTGCAGATCTTGATAGTGAACCTGAACTCTGAATGAAACATTTTTGTGTCTAATATTAGAAAATACATAGTCATTCAGCAATAAGGTACACCTGATAGGTCTATTATGGATAAAAGGAGCAGGTATTCTCAAGTACAAGGGATGGTTAACATTATGGAAAATCATGTACAAGTGGGACAAACCACCAATATTTCTACGTTTCTCCAAATCGATTGGTAAATTTGGTAGAATGAAACGAATAGAATTTAAAGCTCAACCTAATAATTTAAGATGACACACCTGTAGAAAGCCATATAGGCATGCAATACTCAAAACATGGTAGGATGAATGCGTAAAAAGATTTTAAAACAGTGTCTTCATTACTTAGTGCCCTGAAGCACTTACGAAATAATCCAGTTTTTTGTGTGCAGTAGAGGAATCCCTAGATGTTAGATGCTTCTCAAAAGTAAGCTTATCATTTATCAAAACACCCAAGAGTTTAAGGAAGCAAGAGACCATCAAATGAGACCCACAGAGAAACAATAGTGAATGAGGAGGGTCATGAATCCTCGATCTACTAACGAGTAAAGATTTTGTCATGCTTGGGTTTAGCTTGATGCCCCATATAAGACACCACGACTGTATTCTAGAAAAGTCTATTCAGTGGATCAGCCACAGAAGCACGATCACTAGGACGCTTAACTGAGGCATACTGGGTACTCTCATCAACATAAGCAATTGATATATTTTCTAGATCTGACCAGATGTCGGCAGTGTACATTAGAAAAAAAACAAGGGACCCAAAACACTACTCTCTGGAACGCCACATAAGTTCGGTTTTAAAGAGCTAGTAGAATTTCCAGCAACTAAACCACGCTGCTGAAGGCCAGACAAAAATTCTCTAAATACATTGATAATTGGAACACCAATACCCATCAACTGCAACTTATACAATAAAACAAAATAAAAAAACAGAGATAAAATCGAGGGAAATAACTCTGCCGTCAGAGCGAACATCCAAAGAGGATTGCAGATCATGGGTTAATACCAATAAGGCATCAGTAGCGCTAAGACCTTTTCTGAAACCAAATTGCATTACAGGAAAGCTCGTATTTGGAATTCATAAACTTGTATAGTCTTCATGCTAAAAGCTTTTCATAAACTTTTGAAAGGATTGGAGTAATAGAAATTGGTTAAAAACTCCAAGGGAAATTGTGTATGAGAGGCGCCCTTAGGAATTATAGAAACATTGGAAAACTATTAGAAACCAGAAGACTTCTGAGAATCTTTGAAAGTTTAGGAGGCAGTTGCTTAGATAAGGTTTTTAGAAAAAGTGGAAATATTTCCTTTGAATCAGTACCACCGAATGGATATAAAACATCGAAATAATATTTTAATTCTGATGACTTCAAGGCAAAATATGAGAATTCTGGATTAGGATAACAAACAAGAGAGAGTTAGCAAATGGAATAAAATTAAATAAACTGTTTTACCCTCGAAAGTGAAAAAATGGGTTGGGATGGAACTGGTAAAACCTTTTTTAGCAATTAATTGCTCCAAAATACCATGGTTCTTTCCTACATTTTCATGAACGCTACTGTAGTTCTTTGGATATATATATATATATATATATATATATATATATATATATATATATATGCAACAAAGCCCACAGGGAAAATTAATACGAGGATTCCAAGTACTTTCGAAAGTATTTGCAATCCTCGTATTAAGTTTCTTTGTTGGCTTTGTTGTATTTATTGCTTACTCACGAGATACTTTGTGAGTTTTTCACACACATATATATATATATATATATATATATATATATATATATATATATATATATATATATATATATATATATATAAAATAAATAAATAAATAATAATAATAAAAAAAATACAAATGCTCAAATGTACAAACGAAAATAAAAGCTTAAAGGCTAAGAATACAAATAATAACTGCGAAAAAGGCAAAGTAAATTTTTTAAAAACGAAAGGGTTTTTTTAGGCAACCTGGCACATTTCATCATCATCTTCATGGTATCATCTCCATATATATCACTCTCTACTCATAACTATTCCATCAACGCACACACACCATACACAATATTTCCTAACTATCCTATACTCTTCTCTCACATTCACCACTTTTACTATCCCAATATTCATCAGTATAGCCCCAGAAGATGACTATTAAGTCAAAAGGTAACTCGGGAAAATAATAAATTACGATGATTTTCTCCAACAATCCTTTTTCCCGATCAAGAAACATTCACTTATGAAAATTGAAAGATGAAAAAGTTAAAAAATGCCATTTATCAGCATTTATTCCAACCTTTCGCTTTCTGAAAAGATGAGCATTGAAAAGTTAAAAAGATGCAACGTAAACTTAATCAAGCAGCCATCGCTATCGACTTTAACAAATCATATATATATTTATATATATATATATATATATATATATATATATATATATATATATATATATATATATATATATATATATATATATATAATATAACCATACTGAAAACCAAAGATTTTTGTTTAATTTTGATTATTTAAGGAATTCGTCCATGAATAAATCTCAAACAAGTTCTTTTTCCTCTTCGTTTTTAAGCCCAAACTTTTTAGCCATTTTCCTGGGAGGGTTAATAAGGAGAATTAATTTTGAGAATTCCCTTAGTTACAAACACAAACATTATCTATATTCTGTATTCCCTTACAAAAGTAAAACAAATCCTATGTCAGGATAAAAGAAAATAACAGAAAATCGAACAATGTTGGAATAATTGGATGGCAAAGGCTTCCTTCCAGACCTCTTCAGTTTAATTTAATAACTATAAAATAAAGTGTTCTATAGACACCTTGAGGAAGGAATATGATAGAGTGAAGAGATTTATGAATAATAATGTAATTTCACTCCTCGTTTTCCTCTTGATTGCTGTCTTCTATTGATTCCATGTCTCATTCAATTATTTTTCTCGTTGCTATTTATGAGGGGGGGGCCAAGTTTTGTATTAATCCGTGTGTATTTCTAATATGCTGCTATCTACAAATATATGGAATCGTGTTTTAATATTAATTATTGTAATTGTAGAGGGACCCACTAAAATAGTAATATCCCCCCTCCCCCACTAAGCTATTACTTCAGGAGAGAAAGCGAGCCGTTTATCCCCCTCCCACCCTCAACTTCACCCTTTTTGGACTTTCCGCCCGGTCACTGGGAAATTCACACTGAGGCATGACGCTGTGATTGGAGACTATCTCCCCGCCGTCTTAATCTCCCCGCCGTCTAATCTCCCCTCCCCCCCCCCCCGAGTCGGGAGATTATTCGTCTATTTGTAGGTTTGCCAAGTGCCCCTTTTTTGTTCCGCTCGAGACAACTTTTTATGGCTTCAGCTGCTGGTCGTTCTTCAGACCCACTGAACCCGACCTCTTACACTTTCCCGTAAGGAGACTCTCTGTTGCCCCGGCCGATAAAGAAGGTTTGAGAAGGTCTCTCTTCCTCTTTCTGTTTTGCAGAAATCTTGGTATATATGCGCCCTCTCAAGGATTACCGCAGATTTGGTTAGACGACGCTTTCCCGAACGGAGGTTCGCTTGAACGACGCTCTCGCCGAGAAGTGTTTAGTGATGGTTCCCGTCTACACCCGTAAGTAAACAAGGTCAGCAAGCGCTCGGCCCACTTTGTTCTCGAGGTTCAAAGAAACTTAATCTCTCACCACCACAAATCTCCCATTATTATCATTTAATAACCCTAATTATCCAATCAGTATTCTGAACCTAATTCCGTATTATTCATGTATATATATATATATATATATATATATATATATATATTTCTGGTGTACCCTTTATCTAGTGTATATTAAAATCTATTCTTGTCGCTGTGTTTGGAATATTCCTTGATCAGGAAGTTGCAGCTCGCTATTCAAATCGCACTCTTAGAACAATAACCTTTGTTGCCTTGCTTAGCCAACCTTAGAGCTGTGTGCGTATATTTCCGTACACTTGGCCATACTTCGACAGTAATGCTTCTTCACTTTCAAACTTCATTAAGAATGTTTGGACGACGCTCTTCATGCACTCTAAGAAGGTAAGACTGGCTGACACTACACACGGAAGACTGTTTCAGTATGAAGGTGGATGATATTTTTTCCTTCCTATATAACTTTCATACCACGTCTTAAATCATACTTTATTTCGTGTCTTGAGGGGATAAAACTATTCGTTTAGTATTATTACTACATATGTAAAAAATGGTCCATTTGGAGCCATTTTGCTCTTCCTAGCTGCGATGAGCAACGTTGCCTAAGCAACAATTAAATAAGGTCGATATTGCTTTGGTTTATCTATCCACGCAATTATTCCGTGGTCTCTGTATAATCTGACAGTGATTAAGCATGAAATCTGACAGATGGAATTAGGATGAAATTTGAAAAATACATCCGGCATTGTGCCAAAATTGAATTGGCTTGGATGATGATCATCACACCTCTTCTATTAAACAAAAGAGGATTCTATCTGATTAACGGATCTGTTAAAATTTTAATGTATAAATCGTGCATAAATGACTGTACTTGAATTTAATTATTATATTTTGATCTTGTCTCAGAGAAATGTATATGTATAGGAGTGTTATATTAAAAAAATTAATTGCTTTGAAGGCTTGCAGTCTGGAATTGTTCATTTCTCTCGTGGTTGCTTTGTTTTTATGTAAGTGATTTCGGTAGCCATTGTTGCCTTTTTGGTGTATGTATGTTGTTTTTGCTCTTTTGTTTCCCCCATGTTTTTTCGGTCTTTGTTGTCCTTAAAGCAATGCCAAGATTTTGAGGAGTGACAAATTGCTTCATATGATTTAATTTCATTATTTGGATGTTTCTGAGGCATCTTCCTCATGCTGCAGAAAACATCTTGAAAGATTGCGTTTCCTTATATCTCCAACGCTCTCTGGTGGATCGGAGACTATATATCTCCCACACATTTTCATATCATCCTCTTCCTCAATTTCTTTGCAGATCTCTCCTTACAAACTTTCTAGTGGATGTTCCTTCGTTGTTGTTTGCTTTTTATGTTTAAGTAAGTAACAACAACGATCCTAAAGCATCTTACACGATTAATAAAATTATATCAACAAGTTCTTTAGGTTTTCTGACCCCTATTATAGAGGATAGAAAAGCGAGTGACCTCTAGAATCATTCTGACCGAATCCTGAGCGAATCCGGAGCGATGGCTCTCCTTTCTTGGATTAGTAACGGTCTGGGATTGTCATACAATGCGGGTTTCCAATTCAGGATACGTTTTTTGAGGATCACCCATAGGTTATTGATCGGCTTAAGATCTAGGGAGAATCCAGAACATCGATCCATAAAGGGGTTGGGGTCTAAGCCACTCCGTTACTTGTATCCGTTGGGAAACGCAAGGATCACTACCAAATTGCTCGAGGATCGTCCATAAGAGTTGATCTTAGGGGCCAATTTTGTACCAATCTTTGTTTATGCTGATGGTGCCGGAAAGAAATATGAATCTGCACAAACCCATTACACTGGTCTGCGTTTCGGAGCTTTTTTTATAGGTCTGAGGGTTTTCAACCGATTTAGGATCAGTTCTGCAATACATTTCTCTTAAGTAGGTAAGGTTTTAAATATTTTAGATTTTTAAACAAATACTGGTATATCTCAATAAGTGTTAGTGAACCGGTGTTTAGGTAACTTATTAGAGATGCCTTTAAAATAACCTTTTTATATTTGCAGATATTAATTTATACTGTGGAAAGACGACCACTTCAGATTTTCCGAGCAAGAATTAGAGATTTTGTGAAAAAGTCATATCATGCTTACTTCAGAGTCAAATTAGGCGACGAAGATAAGCCATTCGCCACTCATATCTGTTACAAAACTTGTGTTCAAAGACACAAGTGGAGGAAAGAGAAGAGCATACGACAGCCTTTCTTTCTCTATAAAAAATTACAAGAGATCAATCGCAAGAGCAAGCATTATGTTCATTATCCTGACGTTCCATCAGCCAAAAAACAAGCCTCTCATGGCCCAGGTGATCTTATTTCTAATCCTGGAGTCAACATGGGATCGTCATTCGACTCCGAGGCTGGCGATACGACCAATGTTGACAATTCTGCTGCATTTAAAACAGCAGAGGAAGACAGACCGAGATAAATGACGTGACACGAGAATTGAACCAGTCTAAGGCGTCTTCTCAGCTTTTGGGTTCGTGTACCAACGTCTGTTGGTACAAGAGAAAACGTTTTTTTGGTATCAAACACACGAGGAAGAAATCCGAGAATTTTTGTCGTTTCATGATGCGTCTTCGCTGGTCTATTGTAACAACATTGCTGACCTGATGGGCTCGCTGTGTTTGAAGTATGATGATAGAGAATGCAGAATCTTCATCGATTCGTCGAGTAGAAGTTTCATGGTGGTTCTTCTGAAGAGCGACAACTACTTAATTGCGATACCTGTCGCACACTCAGTTGAAATGGGAGAAACTCAGAACAGCATAGAACTTCTGCTGTCTGCGCATAGCTACAAAGAGCATGAGCGGTTTATCTGTATAGTTCTCAAGACAGTTTGTCTCGTACTAGGACTTCAAGGTAAGTACACGAAATATCCGTACTTCTTGTAAATGTTGGACAGCCGTGCGGACGACCAGACTTATCTCCGACAAGAGTAGCTTTATAGATAATGATTGCAACCTGGCTCACACGATGTTTTTCCTCACCCTTTGATCGAATTGCAAAAGATTCTGCTCCTACCACTTCACATTAAACTCTGTCTCATCAGAACATCATGAAGGCGCTGGACAAAGAGAGTGGAGGATTCACTTTTCTACTGCAGAAGTTTTCAACAGTAAGCTGGGAGAAACTTATGGCAGGGATATTTTGTGATCCCCAGATAAGGCAGCTGATTAAGGACACTCGCTTCGATAGGGCATTGAATCTTAATGAACTCTCCACCTGGCTAGCTCTGAAATCGGTCACTTCAACTTTCTTGGGCAACATCGGAGTCCAGAGTATCAGAGAACTCTCGATAAGCTGATTAAGATTTTAGACTAAATCCAGCATGTGAATGCTATAAAGCCAATAGGACTCCAACTTTCTGGCAGACTAGTGCTGGTGTATAAAACTTAATGTGGTAGCTGGCCAGCAAAGTCGAAATTCTCTGAAAGGGCCATTCATCCACGATTAGCGTAAAATAGTGTTTCTTACCCTTCCTGAATTCTATAAGAACTGTAAATTCTATATATAGCAGTTGAATTAAGCTGGAATAATCTCCTTTTAGTTCTATTTCGGCATTATTATATTTATTATCCCTTGTGGCCAAAACATTAATGACCATTCCTGATTACCTTATATGCAAAGATTTTACTTCCCATAACTTCAGCTCTTTTAGTAACATTCTATTTTCAAAGAGAGTGGAAGACACAAATACGTGAATAAATATAGGTAAGATCTATATTTTTAGTCGCGTGCGAGTCTAGTCGCGGGCCACTCTACATCTCAATAGGTCGGTCGGTCAGTCACGTTTTGCTTCTTTTGTTTTTGTAGTAACATTGTGACTATTCGGCCGATTCTAACGAATTTCGAAATACTTACGTTGTTTCACATTCTCTTTCGAATGATATAACATTCAGGGTCCTTCTAAGGTTACTCTTTGAATTATTGAAGGTTTTGGAGGTCCTAAGGTCATAAATCAGAATAAGTGAGAGCAGGCGACTTTTTAGTCAGCAGATCTTGTTAAAATATTTTCTGCTTTAGATTTGACTTGCATATAATGTATAGATATTACATCAGCTTTCTATCCATTGCGAATACATATCAAAACAAAATGTTAAACTAAAATCGGGTGTAACAATTACAAAGATGTATTTATCTGAAAACAGGCAAAGATAAATAATGGCAACAAGACAATAATATCTGGCACGTCTTCCACCCTTTAGCCTCGATAACAGCTGTAAGGCGTTTCTTATAAAATTGTACAAGATTCGTGCATGTTCCTGAAGAGATTTTATTTCACTCTTCTTCAGCTAACTTTTCCAATTCAAGAATGTTGCGATGTTCTCTTGTCCACACGCTTCTTCATCTCGATCCACAGATGTTGGATGGATTTCTACTCTAGGTTTTGAAAAGGCCACTTGAGTACTGTGATAGAACGGGTTGAGGCCACTTAATTTCAACCACTATCACATGTTATTTAAAACCACGATGCTAACCACGTGCTTCTTCGCTTTGAAGCCTGGGGCCTTATCACAGCCACCTGAGTCAATGATTGAGTTATGCTTATGGGCAGATAAGGCATTGCTTTCAGGCTCGGCTGTGCATTCCCTCGAAGCTCCCACTCCATTGTCCCCCACACCAAGGAGATTTCCCGGCTATTTATATGGAAACTTAACCACTAAGATTCAGATGAGAGATCCAGAATTTTGTCGCGAAACATCACTACGATCCACTCCCACCTTGTGCGCCAGGGACCTCAACCTCGAGATTTACCATCACTTGTCCAGAAGAAGGACAATATCCGTTGAGTGCCAAGTTTCGAGCCTTCGTGACGCCAAGTCCACAAGGCTTCGTCTGTTGTTCAGAAAGAGAACAACATTAGAACAGCCATTGTTCTTTTAAGCCCGTTGACAAGAAACGGTCCCCCCCCCCTTGTTGTTCAGAAGAGAACAACGTAAAACAGCCATTGATCTTTTGAGCCCATTCGCCAAGGATCGGTTCTCACCCTTCCCCTGTTGTTCAGAAAGAGAACAACGTTAGAACAGCCATTGTTCGTTTGAGCCCGTTGACAAGAAACGGTTCTCACCCCCTCCCTTGTTGTTCAGAAGAGAACAACGTAGAACAGCCATTGTTCTTTTGAGTCCGTTCGCTAAGAAACGGTTCTTACCCTTCCCCCTTGTTTTTCAGAAGAGAACAACATTAGAACAGCCATTGTTCTCGGGAACTTTGAAATTTGAGGAGGGCAGCGTGAACGGCTGCCGAGTATCGACTCTCGTCAGGGACACAGGATGTACGTGTTTCATCGTGTCCGACGAGCTTCTCTTCCCAGTGGAACCTAACCACGAAAGATTTGCGGTGGTACATGACTACCTTGGGCGGGCGAACCAATTCCCCGTCGTTAGATGTTACCTGCAGTGTCAATATTATGATGGCTGGGCTGAAGTCATTTCAGCACCCATACAATTCTGTTCCGTGCTTATAGGACAGAGCCCCCAAGTAAGTTCTGACCCTGTGTCTCAGGCCGCCCTTCCTCGAGGCCAAGCCAAGAAGGAAGCCCAGGAGTCCGTCCCCCTCAGAACCCCGATTCCGTCCGAATTCTTGGAGATCCTTAACCAGGACTTTAGGACGGCACAAAAGGAGTGTGAAGCCCTAACACCCTAATGGGATAAGGCCCAAAACCAGGACACGGAGACTGTCCGTAGACTTAAAGAAAAAAAGTACCCCCAACAACCCATGAAGATACTTTCGTAGCACTGGAAGAAACATCGGCGCTTGAAGAAGATTACCCCGCGGAGTCCCTTAATGTAATACAGACAGTGTGCATCCAACCTGATGCCGATTACCCTCCTCCTTCACTACCAGGCGAGTCTTTTGAACCCTCTGACCTGGATATTGACGCGCAGCTGACACCACATCAAAAGAGTCAGCTACAAGAACTATTTGAATGGAGTTACCATTTAACCACCCTATTAGCTCTTTTCGAGCGACTGCGCGAAAATGGCCTCACCATTGGCCCCAGCAAATGCCATTTTGCCCACGAAACCATAAAATACTTGGGTTTCAAAATAGGACAAAGCAAGTTAGATCCCCAAAAGGACAAGATTAAGGCAATCGCAGACATGCCCCTCCCGCTTACAAAGAAGCAATTAAGATCGTTCCTAGGATCAGCTTCTTACTATCGGCGATTTGTTCCGAATTTCGCTGCAATTCTGGCGCCCCTCAGCTCCCTTTTAAAAAAGAATTTCCCCGATTGCCTACGTTGGAATGATGTCGCTGTTTCCCATTTTAATCACCTCAAGAGTAAGCTAATTTCTGCCCCTATTTCAAAGTTGCCCAACCCGGAAAAATCCTTTAGGATTAAGACCGACGCGAGCAACGAGGGCATTGGAAGTGTACCCCTTCAATACGAGGATGACGGAACGAGTCATCCAGTTGCATATGCTAGTCGCCAATTATTACCACGCGAAAAGAGATATGCCACTATAGAGAAGGAAGCTCTATCAATTATCTGGGTTATAGACAAATTCAAAATGTACTTGATAGGAAAAGAATTTCAGATAGGAACCAACCACCGTCCGTTAGCCTATATTAGGAATGTGCGACACTCTAACGGCCGAATCATGCGCTGGAGTTTACTCTTGCAAGAGTATTAATTTAAAATAAATTATATAAAAGGTTCCGATAACCAGGTCGCTGACGCACTCAGTAGGAATGCGTTACCGAATAGCGTAGAGTAATTGTATTCGTAGGATTAGGATCTCTATGTATGTATATACCGTCTTGTACAACTTAAATTAGATTCTCTTGTAATATAATTAGTTAATGTATACGTCTGAATTTTGTAACGCTCAATGTCTATTTTTTTTGTATGTATATATATTTGTACCCATTAAATTACGTATAAATTATTTTGTCCCATATGTACTAATTATATATCATTTCATTGTTCCATGCCCCTTTTTTTATTAAGTTTGTATTAAAAGTTATTTTCCCTTATAATCAAAAGATCAAAATAATCATATGTATTGAGGTAATACTAGTTAGGTGCAGGAAGGTACGGTTGGTACAAGAAAATGAGTTCCCCACAACGGAGCTCTATCGTTGTCCCTTCTCTCTTTTTTTTCGAAGTGACAACTTCCCCCGGAATGGAGGGGTGTGATAGAACGGGTTGAGGCCGCTTAATTTCAACCACTATCACATGTTATTTAAAACCACGATGCTACCCCCGTGCATCTTCGCTTTGAAGCCTGGGGCCTTATCGCAGCCACCTGAGTCAATGTTTAAACAAGAAGGTTAATCTTCCCCCCATTGGCCCCATGCCCCGACCTCGCCAGTTTGAGTTAGGCTAATGGGCAGATAAGGCATTGTTCTCAGGCTCGGCTGTGCATTCCCTCGAAGCTCCCACTCCATTGTCCCCAAGGCCAAGGAGATGTCCCGGCTATTTATATGGAAACTTAACCACTAAGATTCAGATTAGAAATCCAGATTTTCGTCGCGAAACATCACTACGATCCACTCTCACCTTGTGCGCCAAGGGACCTCGACCTCAAGATTCACCATCACTTATTTAGAAGAAGGACAATATCCCTTGAGTGCCAAGGTTCGAGCCTTTGTGACGCCAAGTCCACAAGGCTTCCCCTGTTGTTCAGAAAGAGAACAACATTAGAACAGCCATTGTTCTTTTGAGCCCGTTGACAAGAAACGGTTCTCACCCCACCCCCACCCCTCCCCGCTTGTTGTTCAGAAGAGAACAACGTAGAACAGCCATTGTTCTTTTGAGCCCGTTTGCCAAGAAACGGTTCTCACCCTTCTCCCTTGTTGTTCAGAAGAGAACAACATTACAACAGCCATTGTTCTCGAGCCCGTAGGCAAGAGACGGTTCCCCCCCCCCTCCCCTCCTGTTGTTCAGAAGAGAACAACGTAGAACAGCCATTGTTCTTCAAGCCGTTTGTCAAGAAACGGTTTTCATTCCCAAGACGCCACGTCAGGATCATTTAATTCCCCCCCTTCGGCTGGAACTCACCAGCGGACCGAAATTCCTTCACGTCGCCTTCCTCTGCACAACAAGTATAATTACGTAAGCCGAACGTTACCTTTGAGTATTTAACCCTTTTGTCAATTCTATCCTGTGCTTTAAATGGTTTAGCGAACCATCCCATCCCTTTAACTTTAAATTTTTTTTACCTTTTTGAATCCCTCTTAATCCTTGGATTAGCTAGATTCCCCACGACCCTTTCCAATTCTCTGTTTATGTCAATATTTTCCGTTCTGTGTGTTGTTGATAGTTTTTATTAATAAAACTCTATTTTATTAATGATAGCAATATTATTATCCTTGAGCTCAGTTCCACTTCTTAAGCATATCGAAGATACATAATATCGGCCTAGCCTAGACATCCACGCACTTTAAAGATAATTAAAAATAAGTTGCCTCAACGAATAGTTATATATGGTATATCGTCGAGAGTCCATTCTACGACAAGTACAGTAATGATTTGCTGGTATGTTTGAGGTATTTGTCTTGTTGAAAGGAGAAATGCCTTCCATTTTCCAATTGCCTTGCAAATTGCTTCGCGTTTTCACCTAAATATGTTCTGATAGTTTTCGGAATTCATGGTTCCATCTATCAATTTTATGCGCCACTTCCAGCAGCAGCGAATCTTCCACACAACATAATCAAAACTCTTCCATGTTTGACAGTAGAGACATTTTTATTTCATGTGAGCTTTTCCAGATCTCCATCGAGCGGACTGTTTGTATTTTCTACCGAAAAGATTGATTTTTATCTTATTTTACCATCGAATTTGTCAATTTAGTTTGGCTATCTTCCAGATGCTTTGTAGTGAACACCAAATGGGACTTTTTATGAGCTCTTTTCAACAGAGGCTTCCTTCTTGGGACACGTCTATTAAATTCCTCCTTGTCGTGTGCAGCACGAAGTGTTTGTAACTCATTTGATGAAGTCTTTAGATTGTTTCTGTCTTCATCCTGAAACGAACATTTCTAGGGCTCAGTTTCTTTGGTCGACCTTCGCGCCGACGATTTATTGTGATGCCATTAGATTTATATTTCACAATAATGGTCCTTGCAGAATACATTTAAAATTATTATATACCTAGTCCCGTCCTTATGTAATTTAATAATATTGTTTCTTAAAGATACTAAATGCTCAACGATCTTTACCATTACGCTCTTGGAAATGTTTACTCAGCAAAGTCGTCACAACGAATCTTATTCTTTTGTCTATCCATCTCGAACGTTCTAATTTAGTTTAAAATCATTCGATAAAGTTTTATAAACTTCCCGAGTGTAGCATTATCTTAAAAAATGTCTGTCTAATCATTAAAACATAAAAGCTATGTTATCTATACATTTGCACTCGCATCATATTGACTCATATATTAAGAAACCAGCATTTATTTATTAAGTGTCTTAAGTTGCCTATGTATGCTTCAGTCGATTGTATTTTCCCTATTTTTTAACAATAAATAAATAAATTCTTTCACCCTATCTAACATTTTCAAATTTCTCCTAGTTTTCATTTACCACTTACTGGCGATTACGACAAAAAAACAAATATTAAAACGCAGAAAATACAAAATGTCTTCTTTCAAACCTGGTTTGAGCTGACCTTTAATCACGAAATTAAAAAGCTAAAATTGGAAAATTAATGGACTTTTCATATGAAGCCAAGGAAAATCAACAGATTACTTAACAAACTGAGCACAGAAATGTGTTTATTACTCATCGTATAAATATATATTTGGAAATGTCAAAGTAAGGACTGTACGAAGTACAAACATTGTGAATTAGAAAGAAGTCTTTCCTTTTGCAATTCTAAATTATACATTCAAAAATGGGCAGAAGCAATTTTTTATTGGTGTAATCAAGTTGGTGTAGCTACTGCTACTAAATTATTTAACGTCTCACTAAAAACTATGGTCGATTTTTCTAGTTTCTTGAGTGAAATATGTACTAAACATTTTGCAAATAAAGCCAATAAACTGAGTGGGTTTAGTGCCGCAGTAGAAGTTGACGAATCGTGATTTTCACGCAAACCCAAACATCAGAAAAGATGTTTTGCAAAAATATTGGTTTTTGGAATTGTGGATATATCGACGACACCAGCCCTGGGATACATGGGAATCGTTGAGCCCGAGATATTGCTGCCCTGCTACAAATAATTGAAAGGGTTATTAGGCAAGGATCAACTATTCAATCTGTTGAATGTAGAGCCTCCCAAAAATTCCGTACACATAGAATACGTTCGTAGGACTGTAGACCATTCGTTATATTTGGTAAACTAAGAATCAAGCGTCCATATCCAGCATGTAGAATCTTAATGGAATACACACAAAACTTAAGTAAAAACGATGAATTGCTGCAAAATAAATTTACCTATTTCGCATATTTACTGAAATTTATGTGTCGTGAAAGACACAAGCAAAATTTATTTCACATCTTTTGTGATGCAATTGCCAAACAGCATATTTGAAAATAATATTTAATTTATCTTACATTTTCTTTATTTATACCCTTACCATTTATCACTATTCTTCAATTGGTAAAAGTTGGAACCTTTATTCTTCAAATGGGCAAAACTGGGACAGCAATTCTTCAAAAGCTCCGATGTACCTTGTGAAGAGAAAGGCATTAATTAGTCAATTATTATTTTATTAACAGTTCCTTGACAAATAAAGAGCAGCAAAAAATCCTGTTTCACGACTGTCAATTAATTGAGAAAAAAGGATTGAACACAACTAAAATTTTCACTTGTCATTAATTACCTCTCAAATTAGTAAATATCGTCATTTATATTGCTTTTTCAGTAAAGTGCTTTGATTCGATTTAGTATCATTAACTCGAGACAATTAATAGTCAGTTAGTTCGTATTGTTTTGATTAAGGTTCGATTTTTATATACTTAAAATTCTTGAAACCAGTTTGTCAATGATTAGATTTAACCATCATAGAGGGTCGGAAAATGAATCGTAAACGAATATTAGTAATAATAAGAGGATTAAATATGAAGACGGTACTCTTTTAAATGAGTTTAATGATGGATAATACTACTGAAACCCGGTGAGAGAAGAAGAGAGAGGGAGAGAAGAGAGAAATAAATTTTCTTTGATCTGCATTCATAGGTGAAAACAACCTGAGGATGGAAAAGCGTGAAGAGCAATTCGCCAGCCTAAATGACCTTTATTTGTTCCATTGTCTGTTTTTGATATTGGCCTAATGTTTTTTTTCCATTTCGATATTGATCTGAGAAAAGAGAGGCTTGCCATTTCCAGCCGTTTCATAGTATCCAGGTGGAGGAGGCTCTCAACAAATTGTTTTGTTCAAAACTTAGTTGGCGACGTTTTGGTTGGGCTTTGCAGTTTCGAACAATTGTGATCTTATGCATTTTTGACACTGCGTTTTAATGTTCTGCGATTCCGGCCATTGAAATATTTTCTATCAAGAGAAAGCGTACCAGATATGTTTTTTCTTTGATTTTGGTATGCCAATAATAATTCATACCTAGTTCATTTCAAATCACGGTACGTCTCAGCACTTTTCGTGAACAAGGCTTCAGTCCTCTGATCTCAGAGAAATTGCCCTCTGAAAAATCAGAAAAGTCACTCATTTTCTCACACTAAAATATTGCTGTAAATTTGATTGTACCGTACTGTGAATTTTAGGAAGTAAAATACTGCTGCGTTGTTTGCAGTAAGTTATTGTAAAACACGTGATTTTCTGAGAGTTTTGGGTGCGAAGATTTAAAACTTAGAATTTCACGTGATTAAAGCAAAGTTTAAAAGTTTACACTTAAACATATTTCTTTAAAAGTTTTATAAAATAATAACAAGTTATATTTGACAGCAAAGTTTTCTTTACCTTATCCTCATATTTTTTATTGTCCTATGGGTCTTAGGGGGTTATCAGTTAGTGTTAGCTATGCTGTAGAATCATATCTAACTCCAGTTGAATGATATTGGTTATGCCCGTTGGTTATCCACTTATAGGTAGGCCTAACGGTAACCGACCCATTACTTGGAGTAGGTAAGCAAATTAGAAAATGGCGGTTCTGTAGGTTTATTTTTGGTCTTATCGCCACCTCTGCTTTCTGGCAAGTGAAATCGCTGAGTTACTATTTGGTTTATCGTATGTTCGCGTCCTTGTATCTGGCTTTCGGTGTTGACTATCCCAAAGTCCTTGTACAAGAGACTACCTCCTTGAGATTAATGTTGGTCGCGATCTTGTTACTGACTCTTCTCCTCTGTGTGTCCTTTACATGCCGTTTTATCCTATTGAAAGATTGGGGCTTTGCTCCGCTTCTCCAATCCGAGACCTGGGCGGAGCCTATTTGACCGGAGGGTATGTCGTCATCTATTGTAGACGCGTGTACATCATGTTTGTATTTGTAAATCTGACTAAGATCTAGTCGGGCCGACAATAAAATCACGACTTTCTCGGATCCATGTCAAAAGACCATGGGTCAGACTTCCTCTCTATCAGATTCGTTACTTGTATGAACATATGTTTCAATTCTCTTCCCCATCACCGCGCGGACAAAACCATTGGTTTGCGCTTCTTTTCTAATGTGTGAATGTTTGTGTATTTACCGTGGGAGCACAGCGCTTTCACTGCCTAGCAGTTTTTCATTATTTACAAGTATACAGTTTGATTTGCATTAATACATTAATTATTAACTAGCGGTTTTGCATTATCTACCATATACAGTTTGCTTTGCATTAATTATTAGCTAGTGTTTTTGCATTATTTACACGTATACAGTTTGCTTTGCATTAATTATTAACAAATGGCATATTTTTTCGTGTTTGGTTTGTGTACCTATTTCAAGATTTCATAGGGGCAACGAGGTACTCAATTTGTGAGGTTCCTTGTTGGCACTACTCCACCTTGTAATTGAGCAGTACAGCCTCACCTATTTAGGTCTGAGATACGCTCAATATCTGAGATTAACTAAATGTTTTAATGTTCGCTCAACGATTTGCTTGATCATATATATATATATATATATATATATATATATATATATATATATATATATATATATATATATATATATATATATATATATATATATACTGGTAATTGATTTGTTCCTTGGGAATCTGATATGTAGCAGGAATATGAAGACCCAGGTGATTATACTAATCATTTATTGGGCGGACGTTTCGGACCTTTACTAGGACCATCTTCAGCGACTATATCTTCTAATGAGAAGGGGAAGGAACGTTAATTTATAACGGTTAAAAGAATGCATTAAAAAAAAGCGGAAGAAGGCAAGTTAAAATAATAAAATTGACAATAATTAAAATTAAAGTACAAACACTAATAATATATAGAATTAAACAATATTACTCAGTGGTATTTTAAAAAAATAATAATAGAAAGTGAAATTATAGCAAACTGACTTGATTATCACATATTAAAAGTTACTGAAGTAAACAAAAAATAACATTATATTAAATTGTAAAAAACACAAAAAAAGACAAAAACCCGAAAACAAATCAGAATGAACAAAGGGACTGACCTTTAACGTGAGAGTTGAGAAATCAACTAACTAAACATATAAAATTACTGACGAAATTTATTCGGTTGGTCGGTTGGCTAGTTAATCTATTGAAGTGTTGGTTGGTTATATTGTGAAAAATTTAATTGAGGAGGCGTAATTATTTAGGGTTGGATTTATTTTAATGATATATAGTGACTCTAAGATTTTCAAATCGAGACAAGTTTAGGCTGAAGATAATATAGTAAATGAATTAGAATTAAGAGGATGATGGTGATACTCTGAATGTTGCCTGATGGAAGAGGCTTTAGGTTTAGAAATGGGAATACCAGTCCTATGAGACAAACCCAAGTGCTGCGCGATCCGGCAGTTGAATCGTTAGCCAGTTTGGCCTGCATAACGACTATGGCAGGTCGTACATGTATAATTGTAAATTATACAGGATCGCAAGCCTAAAGGAATTGGCTCCTATGGAGAAAAAAGGAATTTAACTATACAGGGTTGGAGTTTATACAAATGACTTGGCATTGATGGAAATGGTTGTTGAGGGTAGAGAGAAGGAGTTTGTTTAATATTGTTTAATTCTATATATTACACTGGTCTGCGTCTAAAATGTAACTTAGGTTTTCTCTAGTGTTTCTTAATAAAATTGACCTCCTAAATCTTAATTTGAAATAATTTTATAGTTTATACATGTCCTATATTAGATTAAAATTTCAATAGTTTTTGCACTATTGTATTCGCAGTAAATTTTGTGTACATTTTAAGTAATTATGTTAATAAGTTTTTATTTTTGCAGGTTATAAATTGCTTAGCATTATAATAATAAGAATAATAATAATAATAATAATAGCGGTTGAGTTAAAAATGAACAGAAAATGTAAGAATCACTCCGACAGATTTTGCTATGTTTGCGGCAAAGTGACTTTTTCCGAGCAGCAATGTACAATCTCTCCTCTAATTAAATCTTTGTATCATGCATATTTTGGAGTAAGGCTAGGAGATCAAGATAATGGTTTTGCACCACATATCTGCTGCAAGGGATGCTATATCAGTTTAAGACGCTGGAATCATGGCGAACAGAAGTCTCTCTCTTTTATTGTTCCCATGGTGTGGAGAGAGAGAGGGCAAGGACCACACTACGGACTGCTATTTTTGCATGACAAATCTTAAAGGTGAGCATTATCAATTATTTAAGCTTTCTGTATTATACTGAATCCTGAAAATGTCATTATTATGCATAGAATTAGCATAAAATTAAAAACTAACATAGTTCACTTCAGCATGAACATATCTTTTACTAAACATTTATGTACTATCTACAACTCCAAATCAATTCCTTTATGTAATGTCCAATTATATTTTCCACAGGTATAAATAAGAAGAATAAACATAGTGTGGCATATCCGGATGTTCCTACTGCCATCAAACCCTTGCCCCATGGTCCAGGAATTCCTATACCTTCTCCCGTTGAACATATAGAGGACCATGAAGAGATTAATATGGAAGTTGATCAAGATTATGACACATCTGAGTCTTATCAGGTTTCCACACATGATATGGTCGCAAGACCGTTCACTCAAGCTCAGTAAATGACCTGGCCATGGTTATGGGGCTTTCAAAGGGGAAGGCACAACTTCTTGGCTCTAGACTTCGTGAATGTAATCTTCTCACTAAAGAAACAACATTTCTTTGGTACAGAAATAGAAAACAAGAGTTTCGAAGCTATTTTTTACAGCATTATTCCAGCTCTTTAGTATAGTACGCTAATATTAAAGTACTTGTTGAGTCCCTTGGAATTCCCTACAACCCATTAGAATGGAGACTTTTCATAAATTCTTCCAGTAGAAGTTTAAAAGCTGTGTTACTGAATATTGGTAACAAGATAGCTTCCGTTCCTATAGGTCATTCAATCTAACTTATGAAAGTTATGAAAATATGAAAAAAAATGCTTGATGCAATCAAAATTACTCTACCGACAATTAGAGGATATGTAGTGACTTAAAGGTAAGATCAATTTACACTTGGCATTTCTAAACTCTTTGATAGTGACATTTTCATTTTTAATTGTTAATACCTGTATACACCTTTTGGTCAACTTAAATTTTAAAAGAATGCAAATCAGGAAATCATGAGTCATATTTTAGTTATATTTTTTTGTTGGAGTGTGTCCCTATAGGTTAATGCATCCGTTTGGGTTAATGGGGAACTTATCCTAATTAAGAAGATATACAAGATAACTCAATGAACTCAAAATAAGAATTACATATATTCAATTAGTTCCAATACAATAATTTAATGCATCAGCATACAGGACTTTTCAGTACATATTCATATTCTTATTGTTTTAAGAAATATTACTTTAAATTTGTTTTTAGAAATATTACACTTTGAATTTACATACCCTGCTAAATTTCTTTTCAGGTAGTGCTCTTACTCGTATACTTGGGATGCAAACAGACGACACGAAGCATCCCTGTTTCCTATGTTTATCGGACAGTCGTGCAGATAGTATGCACTATGAGAAGAAGCTTTGGCCTCCACGAGAAGCATTTAGAATTGGATCAAACAATGTGATAGCTGAACCTTTAGTGCCTCCTCACAAAGTACTGCTTCCTTCACTGCATATAAAGCTTGGCATAATGAAAAATTATGCCAAAACCCTTAATAAAGAAGGCCAAGCTTTTAAATTTCTTCTTCAAAAATTTCCACAAATCAGTGACGCTAAGCTCCATGCGGGAATTTTTGATGGACCTCAGATCAGGAACTTGATGAGAGATTAGCAGTTTGAGGCATCAATGACGAACATAGAAAAAGATGCCTGGAAAGCTTTCAAAGCTCTAGTTAACAATTTTATAGGCAATAAAAGAAGCCCAGAATATGTTGATTGCCCTGGTTTATCAGCTCCTAACAAGTCTCAAACATTTGGGAGCTCGAATGTCTATAAAGATACACTATTTACAGTCCCATCTGGATTATTTTCCCGACAACAGCGGGGATTACAGTGAAGAACAGGGAGAAAGTTTCCACCAGGCCTTAAAAACAATGGAATCCAGGTACCAGGGTAAATGGGACGTAAACATGCTTGCTGACTACTGTTGGTGTTTGAAGCGTGATGCTCCAGATGAGAGGCACAAACGAAAATCGCAAGGGCGTCTTTTCTTGGAAATTAGAATTATTTTCTTATTATGTTGCATTCTTTAATTTTTTGTTTTATTAAAAGGATTATAGTTTACGTACGTTTATTTCTGTTTCTATAATATAACAATAATAATGCATTATTAGATAGAGAAAGATTTTTGAATTTTTCTTTTTAGGGAAAAAATGAGGTAATCTCAATGAAAATGGTCTGTGCTGTACTGAGAAAATCTGACCTGATTGAACGAAAATACATTCATTTTTGAGCTCAGGAGGTTTGATTCATTAAGAAACCACAAAGAAATCCTAAGGAACATTTTTTTTTTTCAAACGCAGGCCTGTGTTATTAGTGTTTGTACTTTAATTTTAATTATTGTCAATTTTATTATTTTAACTTGCCTTCTTCCGCTTTTTTTTTAATGCATTGTTTTAACCGTTATAAATTAACGTTCCTTTCCCTTCTCATTAGACGATATAGTCGCTGAAGATGGTCCTAGTAAAGGTCCGAACCGCCCGGCCAATAAATGATTAGTATAATCACATGGGTCTTCATATTCCTGCTGTATATATAAATATATATATATATTGATATATATATATATATATATATATATATATATATATATATATATATATATTAGACTGGCCCAGATCTATAGAGGCAATTTTTCATACTTAAGAACTTCTTAGTCTCACTCGTGCAATTGTGAGGCTTCCTATAAACACAATTTTAACAAAGTATTTGCTCAATCGAACGAGTTTTAATAGTGCCACAAAGCTTGCAAAGATTGACGTTTTCCAGTTTTTCCACACCACCTATCAGGTAACTGTAATGGGCGCTTTTTTGTGGTATCTCCAGGAAGCCTATTCCATAGTGTTTTACAAGCAATAAAAGCTTCATTTGTTAATTGCGCATTCATTTCTTCAATGCATATTATATTGTTTTAGGAACACCTGTAGAAGGTATTGAAGCCGATCTTCATTTTTTGTAAGATGATTATTGTAGCTCTGAATCAAGGCTACAGCTCTTTTTGCATTGTCATTGATGGCATTCATAGTATGAGTATATTGTTTTACTGTTTGATAGTCATTTTTTCACTCCATTTTGAAGGGTCTATGTACTTCTAAAGAAAAGGAATTGAACAACAATTTTGTGAAGAAAAGTCCACTTGATTCAGACACGAAGTCAGCAAGAGTTTTCTCTGAGATACTCTTTTTTTCTCCCGGTGTATATCGTTTCTCTGGATGCTGTGAGCCAGACTTCTGCAATTCTGCAGCCATATTTCTCTTCAAATCTAGAGTGACACCTTCACCCATAAAGGCAAGGGACACAAATTCTTCGCTTAGATACAAATGGTGACGACCAAGGTATTTGCTGGCTACAGAAACAAGTTCCTTATCTTCAGATACATAGAAACTTTGCAAGTACTCTAACTCCTTTCATGGAGCCGTGTATGCAGTTGAAGATGTAAACCAGTTTGGAACGTAGTACTGTACAACAAACTGTGCAAATCGCTCGACTGATGTCTGTCTGATTTTTCCTGGTCATTTTAAATTGTGACTTGAAGAGTACAATTTTAAGTGAATAAATACCCTTTGCCATCCAACGTGCTCAATGCACTGCTTCAGGTTGTTTGAAAGAAAAGCTTTCGGTGTCACCCCCCTAAATATGCAACTGATGTCCTGCAAAAGTTATTTATAATCTGCTCGAGGCTGATGACATTTCAACTGTTCTCGACAAAAACTAAGCACAGCTTCTTTCCAAGAAACACATGTTTTATGTGCTTCATACAATGAAGTATTGATAGTTTCTCAGGAATCACTGAAACGCTTGAATAATTGAATTTCCGGTCCGGATGAAGCACCAAATCACTTTTAAAATACGTCAGATACAATTATTTTATGAACATGATTTTTGCAAGGAAAAGCAAGAAGACCTGTTTTTAGTTTTGTTTCTATTGTCACAAATGCACTTTTCTTAGGACCAGTGTTAGTAGCCGTGGTGTCAAAACACATGGTTTTAATACTGTCCTCGATATTCCAATATTGAAGACATTCCACAACTGCTTTTGCTGTTTCAGCACCTGTACTTGACGTTAGTTTTGGTATTTCCAAAAGCTTAAAGATACCACCACCAACCATACACTAACATAGGGCAATCTATCTTTATCTTCAGTGTCAAATAAACCAGGCATTAATTTGCCATCCCAATGGACTGTAAGATGCGCATCTGTAGTGAATGTTTGCTTCAAACTATCTTCTATTTTTTACACAATTCTTTTCCTTTTCTTTGCAGTGAACTTCTACTTATGGTTATATAATTAATATCACTTCCAAGGGCTAATGCTGTTACTGATATCACCATCATCGCATAACGATCACTCATATTTGTTATGTCTAATGTAGCCACTAAGTCAGGTGAAATAATGTTCTCGCTTTTAAATATTCTCTTTCTTAGAAGATTAGAGGGATTGGGCTCTGCTTCATCGGTGCTTGAGCTACTTGTTAGATGAACAACTGACAAATTTACTTTTCTAGGCAATTCTCGTTTAATTCGCTGCGATTCTTCTTCAATTCTTTTGCGTTTTTCTCTTCATTTTTTACTGTTTTCTTGTCAACACAACCTATATAGCCTCATCTACATTTCTCTCTCTGAGCCTGTAGAAATGAACGGACTTCCCAGTTGGTTATCATTTCTAGTGCGTTAGCATGAGCTTATCAGACAAATCATTTAAAGATTCTTTGAATGAAGTTTCCTTTGATATTTGAGTTTGATCTCGCCTTGATTTTTTTTTTTGCGGGAGGGGTCTTAACTGCCATAATTTTTCTGAATCTTTGTAACTACATGCTGTTTTTCTCTAGTTGGTATGTGTGCTATGTCCCATATTTCATATATTTCTGAATATACAATATTACCTGCCTCTTTTACATTCTTTTTGAATTTTTTTAAGGAGAAAAGCCGTCTTAATATATCACAATTTGATGGAAGTTTTGTGATTTGAATTGCATCAATTAAAACTCCCGTTACTCCTAAGATCAATTTCTTTGTTCGTGGTTTGTGCATATTTGTAAGGTCTTAAGGTTTAGAAGTGTAAGGAAGTAGCTGACTGGATACCACTTAAGAGACAGGCTCATGTTTTTCTTTGTGTAATCGACGATTTGGGTTTTTTGTTTTTCTGTTAAATTGGGAGTTGTGAGATTTACCCAGTAGTCTCGGGAGGCCTATGTCGATCACCTGCTTTTGTACGCACGCGTGTGTGCGCCGGAGCTAAAAAACCCTTAAGTTAATAGGATGGTTGACCCAGCTAAAGTACCGAATCAGTATTATGTTCTAAGACATGTAAGTTTGCTCCTGTCGGTTATGTTTGTTTGTTTTTTGTTTTTTTCACTGGAGTCCCCCCCCTTCCCCCAATAACCGCTTCGAAGGGAGGAATGTCGGGAAATCGATATCCCACCAGAAAAACAGAGGCCCTGTTCGTTCACCACAACGTCCTGGCGCTCAACAGCGTAACCAGATTACTCCCCCCCCCCCCCTCCTCTCTCCCCTCGACTCGCGGACCACCAGAAGGCCTCCTCCAATCACGAGATGCAAGAATCATCAGATTTTGGGGCCGGGGAGCATAAAATTGGATAAACTGCCACTATTTACCCTAAGAGCTGGGATCTAATTTCCCGTCATAGACGAAATTAGAGGAGCGGCGACCAAAAGCCAGAGGATGCCTTTAGGGCTAAGTAAAAGACGTTCGGAGAAGAGCCGTTAGAGGAGCGAAGCTTAATTCCTACGCCCTCATCCCCCCCTTTTCCCTACCCCCCAGTGGGTTGGTGAAGTATATAGGCCGATAACTGGAGAAAAAGGAGGAAGATCGAGTTAGTGATCGACACGACAAAGTCGGCGCAGTGCTCGGCAATCAAAGAAAGGAACAGAGAAGAAGCTCACGCTGAGCCAGTTCCTGGTGGTCACACCGAAATTAGCTTTTTTAATGAGGATCAAGCTCAATCATCTCTCGTCAGAGAAACTACCTATCCCGGTTTGCATCAAAAACCAGAGATAATCCTTGCCATCGAGGAATACCCCAAAGTGAACTCCCTCAAACACCCCCCATTCGTCAAAGGATTCACTTGTTTGCTCATCGCTCGTCAGTGCGAACCATTCCAAGATTAACCCGAAGATTGGATAGAGCATACCTTTACGGATCCGTTGTTTAAATCATCTGACTAAGACAACGTGCTTAACGCCATCCGTCGTTCGCACCGAAATCACTTGTTACTTCAAGCCTGTCTCCGCGCTAGTCAAACAGCTGGATGTCTATGAACACAACCACGCGCCTGACCGCAAAAACATTGTTCGTGTACTTAAAATTCAAGGCCAAGTTCAGTCGTCAGCAGGACTCACGTGTGTTTTTTTTTAGGGGAAAGAAAGTAAATTATTTTTGAGTGTCAATTAGAGTCCAATATTAAAGTGAGCTTTGGGTCAACCATTACTTTATATTCATTTGGTTTAAATTATTAAGTCTTACATAAACTCGTTTAATTCATAGCTGTATAGTTTGTTTTTTTTAGGTTTCTCTTTTTTTTAGGTTGTAATTAAAGATATATTGTTTTTAGAAGTCTTTAATTCAATTCTCGAAACGCTGCACTTGACACTAGAAATCCTCAAAGATTAAATAACGTAAAAACTAATATAGCACTCTCAGAGAAAACGTAGTCAAGGAGTTATTCAAGTATGTAACAAACCGACGTACGTATACCATCCACTCGGCCCTTACTATACCAGGACAGGTAATCCCAATACTTCATTTGATTGTCGATGACCCACTTCCAATTCTTCATTTGCCTATTTAGAATTCCTTCGCACTTCTTCATTTGCTTGAGGAGAACACACTCACAATTCTTATTTTGCTTGTCGAGGGCCCAGTCTCAATTCTTCCTTTGATGTGGAGGACACACTCAAGTTCTTCGTGGCCTTCTATTGGACACACTCCCAGTTCTTCATTCGCTTGTGCAGGACCCACTCCAAGATCTCCTAATTCTTCATTTGCTTGTGGAGGAGGAACTCCCAGCTCTTCCTTTGCTTGAGGAGGACACACTCCTACTTCTTCATTTTCTGTGGAGGACGAACTCCTAGTTTTTCCTTCCCAGGGAAGAGAAGAACAAAGAAAAGTGGGGTCGCTATTCTTGACATGAGTACTTTTGAGTTCGCGAATCTTAACAAGATAAAAGGCGATTTTTTTCCCCACCCGCTCATATTCTGCAATGTCCATTACAAAACAGTAGGGTTTTTTACCGACGTGGTACTACTCTATTCTATGGGGGTTGCTCATATCCATATACCCATGACGCGGAACGGGTGCCTCCTCTGGAGACACGAATGTTTCTATGGGTAGGGGTATAACTTGCCAGTTTATTGGGTAGGTATGATGGTAACGGTTTATAGGCGTTTTGATGTCCCTGGTGAATGTTACCTGTTTATGTGGTGTTATAGGTTACCGGTTTGTAGGTGCGTGGTCAGTAATTATAAGGGCGTGTAATGAAGAGTCCTCATTGCTATTGCGTTCTACGAGTAACGAGGACTTTAGGCAGTGGGCCTACTTTACGCCTCGGTCGAATTGATTCTGACTCCTTATAATTTCTCACAAGGGTTATGCGTTAGGCTGGGTTTACCGAAGGTGGTTTGGTAATCGGGGTAATTAAAAGACTTGGAAAAGACACGACAAAGAAAATATATCTCTATTCTTAAATTGATCTACTAAAGATGCAAGCAGAAACGTCTCGAGTTCTTTGGATCAATGTGTAGGCTTTCTGTTTTACGTGAAGTATCGAGTCTAAGGGCGGCAGGAGTTAGGCGAGTAAACGGGATTTCGCAACGCCACTAAGGGAATGAACTGAGTTAAGGAATAAGAAATCTCTGAATACTTATTCATGAGAGTCTATCTCTGTCTCTGTCTCTGTCTGTCTGTCTGTCTGTGTGTGTGTGTCTCTCTCTCTCTTTCTTTATATATATATATATGTGTGTGTGTGTGTGTGTGTGTGTGTGTTTCGTGTGGGGCAGACCCAGTGGTCTAGTTCGTTCGTTATTTCTACCACTTGGGCGGACTTTCCGACAGCTCTCTGTACCTTTTGTGCCTACATATTTCACATAGATTTAGCTGAATCTCTTGTTGCATATCTCTGTGAAATTTCTCTGGTGTGAGTCTATATTTGTTTAGCTGCTTATAAATGTTCCCAACACACGAATGTTTGTTTGTGTGCGATAATCGTATCTGTCCAGGTGGTCACCTTTAATATTTTTGTATGTTCGTGGGTTTCTGCGCGACTATACCGACCGCTTGCCTCAGATTTATTTGTACAATTTAACATATATATAGTTTATTTCCTAATTCTCTTTGGTCCTAATATGTATATTACACTTGGAATATTATTTCCTTAATCTACGCATATAGCAATTTTCAGGTTTTAATAAATACACCGAGAGTCCATTTGTGGAGTTCCTCGCTGGGCCTTTTAAATCTTGCAATTTGATGCCAGAGGTCTACCTATTTTATAACACGAGCCTTACAGTTCAACCTTCGCTGCTTAGTGTCCCAAACGAAGTGATCGTCCCTTGATGCCTTCGAAGTCACAATTGCCTGTCATTCTGATCTTTATTTTCGTTTCATTATCCAGCCGTGGGGTCATTTCCAGGTTATGAGGGGCGAATAACGCAACTTATCCACCTATCCCAATTAAATTTGCAATCTTCACGCCATTTCGTCGCTACAGAGGCAGTCTGTTTGGGATTTTAATCCAGTTCAAAGGAAACAGCCTCACCATCTTCAGCTTTCCTGCTTATGGTAGAAAGTTATCTTTCAAAATGGCTAAATAATAATTATCTTTCACCATGGCTCAATTAATTTTAACGAGTGTTCTTGTACCATTTGCACCAAAGGATAAAATTTTGATAAAATTTTGCTTCCTCCACGATTTGTGCTTTTCGAAAGTGCTTCATGATTTGTTCACCAAATACCTCTTCTTTTGTTATGGTCAAATAGTTCTATTTTCATTCCAAAACTTAACTTAACCTTAAATTTAATTGTTTGGATCATATTAATATAAATATATATATATATATATATATATATATATATATATATATATATATATATATATAAGAATAAAGACGAAAGAGCTCGGAATCGTTTTTCACTTTTCCTTTGTTGTTGTATCTGCATAACTTTGACTCACGTGCACTTTGTGAGCTTTTTCATATATATATATATATATATATATATATATATATATATATATATATATATATATATATATATATATATATACTGTAGGAAATAGATACAAGCGCATATTGAATCATGTATCACGTGGCTTATAATATCTAAATTATTTTTCAAGCAATCTTAGGTTGGCAAATATAGATATATTATAAACTACCAAACAGTAAAACTGTTATGTATATTTTAAGTGGTCCAAAGTAAAGATCTCAGGGTGATTATCAAATGAACAGCACCTTTTATTGACCCGCCAATTGTTTACTGAATTATCAATCCTGTTTATTTAATTACCAATACGATTTAATAAAAGCAACAAACATAACGCTTAATCTGAGTCCCGAATGACCAATCTTGTTTTGTGACCTACCTGCTAAACCCCCATTCTTGTTTCTTGTGTATCGTTTTATCTGCTAAAAGATCATCCAGACATGTATTTTTTACCTCCTTATCACAACAAAGTTAGGTTAGGGAGAGTTGTGTACCCACCAGTCTAAAGTGACCCGAGTTGTCTACTCGGTTTGCCATCTTCGTACATATTTTCTTCTACCTTAACTTTAGCGATTTTAAAATGAAATTCTCTTTCAAGACTTAATTAGCGGAGATGTCCTTAGTGCTTTTTCCTTCTGCACTTCTTACCAGAGCAGTTGCCGTAGCCAATTTTTTTTCATTTTTTGTTTGAGTGAAATATTTTTTCTGGTTATTTTATATTTTTTTCCCGGAAGCTCGAATCAAAGCCTTTCAGATTTATAAATACGTACAGGATGTTTATGTTTTTTTTGTAAAATTGTAAGATAAGTTTTGACACTCAAATGCCAAAAATTCATTTATAGTACTTGAAGGCATATGCCCTGTCGTAAATTCAGTCACCCATATTCTAGTGAACTAATTTCTAAGTTTTCAGTAATTATGTAAAATTTTAGGCGTGGTATCAAATTTGATAATCGAAGCAGGATAATTCGACCGTTCAGTGATTTACTCATGGGAAAGCTGTACAGTGAACTACATGAACCTGTAGAAAGTATGTTGATTGATAAAATAAAGCCTGATTCCTTAGAGTCAGCTGGTTTTCTGTCAACACGTGCGTTTTCTGGACACAAGTACTTGATCACGTTCTTCAGGTTTCGTTTGAAGAAGGATGTTAATGACCATTACAAGTCCTTGGAGGTTAGTAATAAATGGAAAGCAGTCATTGAATAGACCCCAAGGTTCCATGTACCATATTAGGATGGAGGGGGAATTTGTTTTGTAATCTCACTGACCTCTTATTGCTACATGCACTATTTTAGATTCCTTTATAATTTACACCAAACTTGCAATTCATCCGTGGACACATGGAATTTAGAAACAACTTCTTAAGTAGAGCTACACCTGGAAAGAGATCCATGAAAATTTACTACCATCACAGTATTTTGAGAAAACCGAGAAGAAAAATTACTTTTCACCCACTGAGATTTAATAAAGTGTTTTTCAGATAATAATGACAAGGGCGGAAATATACCAGATCTCTTGCTTAAAAAGTACAAATAAATTCAAAAGGTGTGATTTATGGTGAAATATTAATGACTAATAAACCATACAAGCCATGCATTTATTTATCAAAAGGAAAGAAATGCATTAAACCAATAGGAATGAAGAATTTAACTTAAGAAAAAATAAATTCAAAAACAAAATATACAAATTACTAACTATAATTTTGACTCATTGGGCAAAAAATTATATTAGCAATAATTCTTTGATATATTATGTGTTGATAAAATATAATTAATGTTGTATCTAAATTTAGATCATTGGTTTGAGTTTTTTCTTCATGTATTTATAGTGATTGGAGAGGGCGATTTTTTTAACCTCTGCCTCCTGCTTCATCGGATCTACAAGCGCAGGCCAGATTAGCATCCTCTTATAATTATTAATTTTTATTCAACCGAAAGATAAGTCAATCTCCTTCTCCCATGGGTACAGGTGGGGTAAAGGATATCAATAGGGTCGATTAGAAGTCCTCACCTATCTTAGACTTTAGGTGGTAAAACTCATTTAATAAAATTTTGAAGATTCTTCAGATTTTTCCCATTTTTGGCTCCGAGTTTGATGCAACTTTTTCTTTTCTCTTTTCTTTTATTTTTGGAGTTGATATTTTTTAAAACTTCCGAACTTTTGAAATCTTTCGGCGGGATCACGTTTCTCGAAAAGGAAAGGAAGGGATAAGGATTATTTAATTCATGAAAATACTCTATCCCTCTCTAATTCTGATGGTGAATTGCTCTCATTTCTCGTTTTCATAAGTTGATTCATGGCATTTTAGAAATAGAAGACGGCGCAAAATTTGTTTATTGACTACATTAATTATACAGTGTTCATTATTTCCCCTTTTAGAAAACCTATTTTTCCCCATTGACCTCTTAGGTATCTTTCAAAACTACCAGAGACAAGGATTGGATTGGGAAGTGAACAGAAGAGTGAAGAACTAAGATCCTATAGGTCAAATTTGGAAGGAAGGGATGAGAAGAAAATGAGATAAAAGATAATTGAAAAATAAAGTATAGTAGGAGAGAAGTTGATCTAAGTTGACCTTCTTTTTAGAGAGGGATAGGAGGATACAATACAATACTTCCATTGTTTGAATCGCTTACTGTAATCCGAACCACGACTTTTTGGTTTATTTCCATTCTAATTCTTTCTCCTTTTTTGCTCCTCTTCTAGAATTTAATTGCAAATTCTTTATGGTTATCCGAAGAACCAACTAATCTTTGTCAAATTTTATTCTTCTCCGATTCTTGTTTGTACTGTAACATTCATGCCGATGAGTGAATATTTGACTTGAGTTACTGCCTAGTAGTATATTGTTTTGTATGCTTTAGGTGTTTGTACTTAGTGTGTAGTTTCCTGGTATTATTTCTGCGTTTGAAAGCTTTAGTCGTTCCACTTTACTCTCTTAATTTCACTGGTTTAACTTTGATTCATTGAATCAACTCTTTGGTTTTCATTAATTCACTTTTTACTCTATTGTAAACGCTTGCAATTTGCCACCTACTTTGAGCTATTGGGCTACAACATTATTTCACTAATGGTTGGTTGTTTACACTAATGAATCTTATTTGGTTAGTCACTATTTTGATCACTTGGGGGGGGGGGGCTTGGTTGGTGTATTTAGTCTTACTCGGTTGGAGTATTAACCGGGGGTAATTTTCGCTAGTCTTGTTTATAGCTGTTTTATTTCTAGCGTACAATGGTGTCGAACGTTTTCAGCCGGGAATGGAGTTAAAGGAAGCATTTGTTCTAGTGTTAGTATTTCCTGCAAAGATTGGAGGAAGAGAATTAATCTTCCACCAAATATTTTCTGCTCTTTTTCATATGGCAATGTTGCAAGGTTTGATCTTAGTTTCTTGATGTAGGGCTTTTGGGGTTCGTTCATCTCTCCTTCTTTTTATGATTAAAAGGTGGACAGCTTTATTTTTAATTATTTGTAGTATACGTTTTTTTTTATCTTGATAAACTGTTCTATTCCTAGTTCTATTCCTAGAAGGAATAGAACTTTAATTTTTTTATTTGCGCTTAAGACTCTTAATAGTATGAGGTTTAGTACTTGTGTAGCTTTTATATTCTTTTAGATACGTATCGTATGTAGCTGGATTAAGTTAGCTTTAATTCCACTACTTTGGCCTTTAGGTCTTATCGGTAGAATTATTCTTCTACTTCGATATCCACTACTTTTTTTTCAGATCAGAACTATGATGAATTTTCATTTGTTTGTTCTTATATTCAATTACCTCTCGAATTGATTTATGTTGCCGATCTTGGTAGTTGTGCTGTCACCGCGCCTGAACATTTCCATTCCTGTATTGACTGATGACTAATTGACTGATGTCTTCAGCGAATTAGATATCTTGGAATTCAAGCATTCTAGGTGGTCGCCTCTCTGATATATGGATCGAATACAGAGGGGCTTGGAGGGTCGTGGGTCGAGAGAGATCAATGTATAAAATAATAAAATGAAGCCAGCGATTAGTCCACTGAGAAGCATGCGTATAAAACCCCTTTCATTATTCTTTTCTGACTTTCATCAAATATATTCCTTTTAACACTAGCATGAGAAGATCTGTCCTATCCCATCACTTTTATAATTGGTAGATTTTCACTGCATTTTAGTACTCTACATGAATCATAGGTACACATGTAAATAGCGAGTCCCTAAGTTCTCAAATCGTAAAAAAATCATTTTAACTCGTACATATGTATTTAAATATTTATGTCCCACATAAAAAATATGACTTGAAAATGACAAAAACTACTCGCGTCCTCATTTAGGCTCTTTCTGTTAGGGACTTACTAAATTGTGGAAAAGTCTTTAAGACCATCCACAGAGAATTTAGCGCCATTATCCGACATATGTATATGTAGATGTCTCAATCGGTTATGTCGCAATCTGTCAGAATGAAAAAAGATGTTTAAACTTTATTTCTAATAAAACAATGAACCTGTTAAAATCAATTAACCTAGTTCCTAACTGGTGCTCATTAAGTGTGCGGTCTACCATATGAAGCCTGATTGTGTGAGGCCTACCACTTGCATTGTGATTAACCGTACGGTCTACACCAAAAAAGAAATTAATTAGATATTTTCGTTTATTTCATTGGTCGGTTAGGTAAGGTAGATAAAAACTTAACCAAACCTCACCTACCAAGAAATAAATTAAATAAATTAAATAAATTAAATAAATTGGTTGGTTGGTAGGTCAAAGAGTAAATTTTGATAGACTGCTTAGCAGTCGGAGGAACTTCCCTTTAACCACACCCCCTAAAATTCCTACACAAATAATCGCTAATCGCGCAGTGAAGCAGAATCATCAGGAGATTTGATCTGAGTAGAATCTCACTCTACCGAGAACATAAAGATGGAGATAGAACGCCCCCCCGCTCCAATGGAGCCAAGTTATTGAGGTCATAAAATTAAACTCACGTAATGAAGATTTTTTTTTTTTATAATAACTCAAGTGGCATAGAAGGCTTCTTGAAGCGGATGATTTATTTAATATTTAAGAATCTGTTCTGCACTAATTGAAAGCGAGGAATTTTCTCCTTGTGCAAATAAGTTTCCTTTACCACCATGTGAAAGATTGTGCTACTACGACTTGTCTTCAAGAAAACAAAGAGTTTTGCTCTTAATGCTGTGCTGAAGAGCATGTTTTGTGTAGTTGCAGTAGCGCTACAAATATGTCTATATTGTGATGGAAGCCACCATACTATGATTATTTCTTGCCCTTTAGAAAAAGGCAGTACTAATTAGAAGACTGAAAAGCTCTCGCAAGAAGAGAAATAAAGACAAAACACTACTTATTCAAAAATTGCAAGGCAGACGTCCATGAATCTGACTAAAAGAAGACGTACCTACTCATTCTAAATGAAAAATACATAAAAATAATAACTTGTATATACATATTATGCTCCCTTGTGAACACCATGCTGGTGAGCAATGAGATGTCAGATTGCGGTTCGCCGAATACCCAAACTCTGGCAAAGTTCTGCGTTTTCAACTTTACTCACGACTCGTTCCCAAACTATTCCTGACACAATGCCTACAAGTGTAAGTAACCAGAGACCAAGCGTGGATCTGATGGGTTGGTGTAACCTCCGCCCCCCCATCCCTCCCATTTCAAACCCGTTTATGTTTATATTTCTATTTTAAACCATACTTGTATTCTACTACTCAGAAAGAGTTATGTAATAATATAGAATATATATAAAACAGTTTTTTGAACCATTGTGATCGAATGTACTTTATATGATACATGTATAAAATACAGGTAAATCTAAAAAATAATTATTAGATTGAGTATTATCCCTTATCTGACTTTCATGAACTACAATTCGTAATTTTATGATGTATGGAAAACAAATTTGGATCTGGTAGAAATAGTGTTTCTAGGTGATTCTAGATGAGTTTTAGGCGCTGATTACAAATTTGTCTTTAGAATTCGCATATCACGTCTAGTTTTTGTGTAATTTGAATTTTCGTTTTCAAGCCATTTCACACTTTTGCTCAATATTGTACCAATATGCAATTTTTAATATATATAATAATATATATTAATAAATAATATATATATATATTTAATATATATAAAGTAGACTATATTGAAGCGATTATTTTATACCGGACGACACAAATGCTTCTTTATGTTCTAATGAAATGACTCTAGATACACATTTATGCCATAATTGTATTCTCCAAATGACCACAATTTGCCTTTGTATTGCCATCAATGTCAATTAACCCACCAGGGAGCGTAATAAGTGCTGACTCAGCAAATTTCCGAACCTCCGCGTTCAGGAATCAAAGTTTCAGTCAAATTACAGGACCAAATTGACAAGTTGACAGGTAAGTACATATTTATTTTACGTAAATCACTATTATCTATGACTGTGCCAAATTTCATGCTTGTAGGCCTAAACTCACAATTCTTAAGATGGATACACCTATCTGCCTGACTACTAGGCCTACTGAGCCTATTATTATTTGGTCATAATTATTAAAATACCTTGTTTTGTAATATTTTATTTGGTAAAGTTAACAAAATGAATGTGGTAAATTTAAACAATTTCGTCTACAAAAATACAGTTTGTTAACAATAATCTAAACTCAAAAGTTCTCTATTCATTTCAGCTACGTATATATATACTAATTACAACAAATTTATTGAACTGTTTTTCTAAACGCATTTTAAATACATTATTCTGTAAGTTGTATGCGTTCAACGAGCTTCCAATATTAGGGGAGAAAGAGTTAAATAATAAATAGGCTCCCCGTATATAGATATGTCCCAACATCCCAACAATATATGACGCGTTAGGTGGAAGAAGGGTAGAAGCCACATTTTCATATTTTTCAGGAGAGAATTCCAAAGTTTGTATATTATACATCTTGCAGTTAACTGATATAATCCTAAGTTTTATCGGTTACGTCTATTTCAACATTTTCTTGTTTGTCCTCTTTTGTTTCCATTTGTTCTAACAAATTTGTATAATATTTCGCTGCGTCTATTGGCATTAATTTTGTAAGTTCTTGTATATCAATTTTCTTTTCCTTTGTTATTGAGAGCATCTGAGAATACTTTGGAGGCAGCGGCTCACGAGCTAAATTGAACAAATTGCAGCTGTAAGAATTTCTTCCTCTTTGCAACCTGACAGGATGACTATTAGTGTTTGGGCTTGTTTGAAGTCTAAAGGAAATCACGTACCCTTCTTTGTATTGATGATCCAAAACAAATTTTCTTGCATCAATAAATTTAATTGCGTTTGATTTCCTTTTGACTTTGCACTCTTGTAAAATCGTCAAAATCGAAAAAATTACTTTGTTCAAGTTCTACAAGTTTAAAGCGCTGAGAAACAGACGTAGTTATTGCTTTTACATAATCTTTCTTTGTATAAATAATATCATTATACGGTTTTTTTTATATTTTGTTCAATTTGTCCGAACTGACCATCACAAGGCATTGTTGAAATTTGGATATGAATTAGTCCGAATTAGACTCTGATATTTAGTATAACGATAAACTAAGTTATAAGGATAACATCCGGAAAAACGCCATTTTCAAATTTTGTGGCTTAAACCTAACGTGTCATATATCCACTATATATAAAATGACAAAAAGTTGATTCGAACATTGAAGATTAGTGATATTTACATGATTAAGCATGAGTAAAGCACTGTAACGGTAACTTACTAGATAGGTCCAGTTTGATCTTGTTTATACGTCACAATTTTCTCCACCACACTTGCAAAAAGTGGTACATTTCAAACTAGCTTGTTTGCACTTGCATTGTCCCTTGCAACCCTTTCTGCATTTACAACAAATCAGCTTCCTTGGTGAAGTGCTGGCTTCAGGAAGCATGGACCACAGGGGTTTCCACTTGTGGGGATCGATCTATCCCCAATTCCCAGGTGAGGGCAGATCCATAACAACTTTGAACATGTTTTCCCAGCAGTGGCCACCCCCTGGATCGTCCTTTCTTCGTGAAGGGTGCCTTTCGAGCTTTGTCTATGTTGACGAGATTGATGGTGCGATCGTAGAGAAGAATGGTGAACCGCACGAGCACTGCCACAACGTCATCAGAGATGTCTGCTGTCCCCGTGGAGAGATGAACTAACATTGGCGTCAATTTGTCAAATAATTTACAGGTATCCCAGGCTGTCTTCTTGCCCCGTGTATTAAATGACGAGACTGTGTCATACCCTGTGTAAGCATGAAACATCTGGAGGGCTTGTGACTTATTTGGTCCTAGGAATGCTGCAATTCTATGTGCTGCAATATTTCCTGTTACAAAGGCCACCCAAAGCTCATAGATTTTGAGTTTAGTTGTTGTTGCCAGAGCCAATACCACTACATCTGTATCCACCGTACGCAGAAGAATTTTCTGAAACCCATCACGGACTGCATCCGCGAGTTGTGTCATCAATCGTGTATCGGCCTCTTCATGGTCACATGAGGAAAGATGACTGGTGTCGCGTGCGGGAATTCATGTCACATCTGATCCATCGGTCGTGACTATCTGCTTATCTGATACAAGATGTGCGATGTGCTTTGTCAAGAAGTCAAACAGTTCTTTTTTGTTTGCATCAATTCTCAGGAACTGCCGCCAATCTCTTGGAGGAACAGTAGATCCGTCAACTCTTAATCGAATGCCTTTCCCACGTTTCTCCCTGGCTTGAGATTTCAGGCTGTTGTCATGGTAATGGTTCCAGACTATGTCCACACGACAGTCTCTTTGCAAGTGGCATTGTATGTGTGTCAAGAATACTTTCATCGCATAATCATCAAAGGTTTTGGCATTAACTGGTTTCAGAACGTTCACCAACACTGCCCCGTCAAGGATAGCAACGTCAGTATCTGGTTTCGGAGCATCACTTCTGATCTCTGCGTAACTCTCTAGACACACCAATAAATCTGATTTGGTTCCCAATCGTAACTTCCCAAGCTGATATAGAGACGGGTAACATGCTTGGTTTTTGTGGTGGAAAAATTCGGCAAGATTACCATCTCGTGTTTGAGAGGCAATGAAGGGTCTTGAGAATAAAGAGCAGTCACTCTTTAGCGAATTTATTTGCAAACTTATCTTGGATTTATCTCTTGGAGATAATCGACTAAACAATGGGAGTTTACTCTTCTTTATTGGCTCAGCAAGAGGTACGGTTCGATCCACTAGACGGTCTGCTACGAAGGTCTTGTACTGTTGCCTAACTATATCCTCAACCTGTTAAACAGTAGAAACAACAGTTGGGTCAGCATTGTATCTTGTATCCAGCCGCAGCAAGTCTGTACTTTCTTCTAGGAAGGGGTTTCCCATTTCCTCTGTTACTTCAACCAGACGTTTGACATGTTGAGTAAAGATTACCCGTTAACTATTTGTTTGCTCATGGTGGCGTGTGTCTTGATTAATTTTTATTTTATTTCCTCCATGGATGCTTCAAACTCAGTAATCATTCTACCTAATTCCGGCCCAGCCACCATCCATCTTCTAGGAACACTCTTCACAGGAGCATTATTTTGCTCATGAGCCTGATCAATGGCCATGGATGAGAACACTCGTTTTGTCCTGTGAACTGTGAATTCACCATTTGTGAATTCAGTAGCAATATCTGGGTGTGACTTGCTAAGACTCATCATGTCTCGAATGTGGACAGGCACCCATAGTGCATAGTTAATGTGGTCCATGCTGAAAAACCATGGTGCAAGCTGTGTGAGGCTGTCTATGTACAGGAGGAGGTTTGCTGTCCTTAGTGATTTGACAAACGTTAAGAGGAGGAGTTCTAGTTGAAGAGTCATGTGCCAGAATTGGAACTGCGGCACCTGTCGACTTCGTTGACCACACCACCCTTTAAAGGATTTAGGACGGCTTTAAGACTCCTCTTTTGTCAGTAGTATATATAAGCTGCCTGCTGTCACGTAATGCGCATGCCTTGTTCTTGTAGCATGAGATGCATGCAGAAATGAATCTGCAGTTCTAAGTGTAGCAACCTTGGCCTGAACCAGGGCTTCCATCCATCCAGCACCTTCCCGCCAGTCTCCGATCACTTTTAGTCCTGCCATCTCTATATGCAGCCCTCCCAACATTATGGTTTAATGATCTTTCCCGTACGTTGATTGCTAAGTCCACTGTATCTGCTTGGAGATGGTGTAGGGTGATTGATCCACAATGATCACTAGTTTCTGTCCTTGGTTGACTTTCATAACAGCTTTTTTTAATCACGTCCATGTAGTGTCGTATCATACCAACAGACTTGGAGTCGTCCGGAAAGAGAGGAAGTAGTGTTGTGATCGCCGGCAGATTATCTTGTCCTGACTCCTTACTGGCATGGTAGGCTTCCCATGATAAGCTACGGTCACTTTGTGGGATTTCTTAATACCTCTGTTTCGCAGTATCCAGTCATCTTTAAATTAAGCAAAGTATATTAGAATTGTCAGAAAACAGCCAATTATTTACTCATAGCAAACAATAATGTTATTGCATCACGTTCTTATGCCAAGGTATTATGCTAGAATGTTACAAGTACTCACACATACTCTAGGTGCAATGCCTGGGTGATCTACTGCCCATCATTCTTCAATGGACCATCAGCCTTTGGGAGTGGAGGAGCCTTCCGAGGTAACACCAGCGGACGAACACAGGTGTAGGACTCTGGGAGCTCTGACAGTGTAGTGGTAGTAGATGGCTGTTCATGGACGCTGTGTTCCATGCGGTCCGTCCCATTATTTTGCAGACTGGGGTGCTGGAAAAGTGACATCCCAGTACCGTGAAAGGAATCTGTCGACGTTATGGATTTTCTTTTTAATTTTAAGAGCTCATCTGGCGACTGCCTACTTGGGCATTAGTCGCTGTATTAAAAACTGCCTAGTACTAGGCTACTTTTAAATAAGATTCAAAAACAAACAAAAAAAAAACTAAAAATAAAAAAAAGGAAAAAGGCAACGAGAAGGAAGCAAGCTCCGGCCTCGGGGAAGGGCCGCCTCTTCCCGGCGCAGGAACGTGCGACCTACTAAAATAACAAAAAAACAAAAACTGAACTAATTAAATAAAGGGGGGAAGGCCTGCCTCCTCAAAAAGTCTAAAAGTCCACAGGTCGGTGCACACGAATCCGTCGCGAGTACAAGGGACAGGCGGTAGCGAGCTCGCCCATCCCGGTACCGGAACAGGTATCGTGCGCGAAGATCACCCAGACTGGGACATTCGACAAGAATGTGCCGAACATTCTGGGGGACAACGCAGTCGTCATAATAGGGTGCAGGCGAGAGCTCCATCAAATGGCGATGCGTCACAGGAGTTTGCCCGATTCGGGGACGACAGAAAGCGACCCGAAGCTGTCGCAGCATTGTGGGATAGGTCCGTAGGAACAGTCGCGGCGTAATGGCACGCAACTTTAAGTTCCCCTGGACCGTCTTCCATCTTTTTTGCCAAGCAGTCGGAAGAGCTGCCCGTATTCCTGCCATAATCTGTGTGTAGAAAGGCAAAACGCTGGTCTGGTCGCCCGGTCCTCGCGGACTCTTTGGCGCCCTCGTCAGCACGCTCATTCTCCGCAATTCCTACATTTCCAGGAACCCAACAGAAGATAATCTTGAAATCCTCTCGGCTCACTAAAACCGTGGCATCACGGTTATCGCGAACCAGAGGGTGCGGAGATTTCAATGCCCCAAGAGCACTCAGGGTGCTTTGTGAGTCGTTATGAATCACGATCCGGTCTCCGAACCGGGCACGTCACGTAATCTCCCGTACCGAGTGATGTATTGCCACCAACTCAGCCGTGAAAACAGACGCAGCGCCTGGCAGAGCCCCGCTGACTTCAAACAGAGGGGATACGCCGTGGAAACCAACCCCCTCTTAAATTTTCAACTAGCAATGATCGCACCTCGGTAAAACCTCATTGGTTACGATATTGCCTGCGCAAAGCTCGACGTTGTGGAGCTCGGATTGTGGTCGATATTATCAATCGCTGCCGTTGTAAATAAGCCCTCGCGTAGATTGGGTGGACACACTACTTCATTTTTGTAATACTTCTCACACACTCTGTTCCTCATGGATTGGGAGATTGCCATCACTCGGTCATAGGATATGGATAGTCCAAGATCAAACAGCATCTTAATTAGGTCACGTTTCCGAGTCCTTGCATGAACTGTGAGTCCCACGTAGATGGACAATGGTGTTTCTTTGTCAATTTCGAAAGTAGCTTCTCGTCCTGCAGGTATAATGCACATCTTTGTACGCGGGAGTTTAGACGCAAAGTTTATGCCTCACGGAGTTGTTAGGAGGTTGACACATCTTCGCATTAAAATCAGACATCCGATGCTACCACTTTATGATGAGCGAATGACGAGTATATTTCTTGGATGTAGTAGCATCAGGGTCGAAACGCTGTGTACATTTCCTTTTCTCTGCTCTTTTTAGTTTTATATTATTAAATTTTGTATGGCATGATTTGTGCCACTTGGCATTTTTCTCCAGAAACGAGCTTCAATGTCATTCCCCTCATCAAGGCTCCCTAATTCTAGTGGCATCGGTAATTCGTGAAGTTCATTTAAACGTCTGACGTTAAAGACAGTGGTAGAATAATCAACTCCAACATCGTGCCGTTTAGATTTTGCTAAGCATTGCAAATTTTTTCGTGTGGTTTTTGGGCCCAAAATGCACTTGTTTCAATCCGTCTGTACCTGCGCCTTTGATTGTCCAGGTTGCAGTGGATCCACTAGCTGATAACTCTTAGACATTTCGCTGTTCGGAACACCAACTGAAAAAAAATTTATGATAAGATATGAGGACAAATAAGATACGATAACAAGTTGCAATAAATAAATAATAAAAACTTTATTATCACTCACTACATGGACACTAATAAATGTATTTCTAAAGGTTTATATGCAAAACTCTTTGGTGTGAACAGATCACATTATAAAGGGTTTTATATATATATATATATATATATATATATATATATATATATATATATATATATATATATATATATATATATATATATATACATATATATATATATATATATATATATATATATATCCTTTTCCCTCGAACCATAGGTCTAGACACCTTATCTGCTTAGTTATATGCAATATTGGCCGAGGTATAGGCGAATTGGTAATGGTATAGGTAATGGCGTCACTAATTTGCCTAAAAATTATACGTGGGACATTTTTTTAACTATTTAACATAGCAAATCATTTTCTTCCCATTTTTTCCTATCTATAGACAGCAATGAGAAGTATATTTCAGAGGGGTGCACGAGACCCCTATCTAGCCACTAGACTAAAAGCGGCCATTTTGTAAAATTACCGCCACAGCTCTCACAGGACGTTTTCGCAGTGAGTCCATATCTGGAATTATTCATTAGACTTTTCTATGACTGTGCCAAATTTCATGCTGGTAGATATAAACCCACAATTTTTACACCTATCTGCCTGACTATAGGAGAGAAGTAAGCGTCCTCTCCGTTTGAAGAAATTTGGAGGGTCCCCTGAGAAAGCACGGGGGGCTCCTTTTCTGCCGAGAGTGGCTCCGACTGTGGGAAAGGGGAAGTGGTGAGGGATTTTTTTCATCATTGGGCATGGTGACCCTAATTAAATTCACTGGACGCAAACGTAAATCACCCCAGGTAGGGTAAGAACACAGGATGTCAAACAAGGAGAAGAGTCCCGTCAGTACGGCGGCTATGAAAGTAAATCGCCGTGCCCCTTACGGAGGATTCTCTACCGAAAATTGGCAATATATATAGCGATAACGCTTTGGAGGACATTAAAAACAAAATCGATATAAAACAAGGGTGAATAAAAGTTAGGAAATTTGAAAAAAAAGGGGCAAAAATCAAAGACTTGCCAAAATAACTTTCAGAACCACAAATTGCCTTGTAGGCAAAATCATTAGGTGTGTTTGTTTTCTACCTGAAAAATTCTCCCCTCCCTCCCGGGCCAAATATAATCAGAAGAATATGTATTTCTCAGTGTGCGTTAGGCGGTACGCAGTGGAGAGTCAAAACACAGCGGACTACCACTAATCTTAAAAGGAATGTCGCAGTAATTAAAAAAATGTGCCAACTTTCAAGGTACACTGTACCAAAGCTACAGTGACAAATTACCCAAGAACTAGGGTCTACCCCTTGGGGTAGTAAAAGTGAGCACGGGGATCATGACTTTCAGTATTTACGCTCATGTTACCAACATAGAAAATCCTGGAACTTTCGCCGATGTGTTGAACCTCCTCCAATTACAACCCAAATTAGAAGAGCTAAAAACGGAGAAGACAAAAGAAGATGAGCTCCAAGACAGACCAAATGCCACCCACACATAACGAATGTTCATTTCCCCGACCAGTGGATAAAGAGAAGAAGGAAAATAAAATAACAGACCCCCAACCGTCGTGCGAAAAGAAAGAGCAGCAATTAGGTTGTAAATTAAAGGAATGACGCATGGGAAACTGCCTCTATCTCTCATGAAGACGATCCCCTCTCGCTCAGCGAGGACAGGGCATTACGTGAAAAGGCTTTTTATGCGATGTCTCTAAAATGTAAATAAATATATTCGCTTCTCCGTTGTATAAGTTCCCCATGGAGTGGTTGCCTACTCTACCCCTCTTCTCTCATCACCACGAGCTGAGTACACGGACTTTTAGGAGGTAAATGCGAAAAGAAAAAGGTCACGGGAGGAGATTGGGATGATTGATTTGGTGATGCGAAGTTTAATTTCAGGGTTATTTGTCGTACAAAGCGGTTATGTAAAAAACGACTCTGATCAAGTTTCTCTCGGACTAATTAAATTGTAAATGTTACTATTTTTATTTACTTCCACTTGAAGATGAGTCAGCCTGGATTTATTAAAATGGATGTGCTGGTCTAGATTTATAGATTCGTTAGCGATGTTTGAGAATACATTTTCATGGTGAAGGTCACCATTGTATTCTATGATTCGTATTCTGTGATTGTTTTTTTTTAACCTTGATCAGTCCGTTTCTATGTTCATTAAATGTCTCTTTCCTGATGATCAAATAATCTTACGGATAGAGTCTGATCTGCCCATTCAGTTGCTCTTCGTTAACATTGTCATCTTGATGCTTTGATTCATGTGTCCATTTGCATTTACCGTCCATGATTCCCTTGATAATATCTTTTAACTTGCCTTTCTTTCGTAGGGGATGAGACTCCATTAGATATAATCTTAGGTTTTACTGCCCTACTTTGTACTTTCTCTCGTCAATTGCTGATTAATCGTCTTTGTCTTGTTTCTGGTATTGTATGTAGTGATTAGAGGCCAGACTCTCCGCTCTCCGGTTCTCCTCATTTGTCTGAGCAGCAGTCTGTTTGAGCTATTACTGCCCTGCTTCTTCCAGTTCATTTAGAGTAGGTTCGTGGTCTCTCTCTCTCTCTCTCTCTCTCTCTCTCTCTCTCATAAAGAAAGTAGAGGGAGAGGTGACGCCCCCTTGTCGCGGGAAGAGAGCTTGTGTGTACCTTTGAATTTTTAAGCTATATCGACGGGGTTACCTCTCTTTTAGGTACCCCTGATCGGGTTTCCATTGTCGATTTGATCTGAAACAAGGTTCCAGATTAATTGCGTCACTCTTTTATTCATTTTTTATACTCTATCCTTCTCTTTTTTTTACTTTTATCCTATCTCTTCAACTTATATAAAAAGAAAAAAAAACAGACTAAAAACAAAACAGAACCCTACTACTATCAAGTCATTCTCACTCTTTTTTCAATCTTTCTAAATATTAGGACCTAGGGGCTACCTCACGCGTCAGAAGAGAGGCTTTGGAACCTCTATAAACAACGCCAATCAACGCTCACTGGTTGCGAGAGACTAAGACTTGAGGGGTCTTAGGCGCTGGGGCACGATGAATGGGATGAGGGTAGTGCCCCGTTAACCCCTTTCCTGGCGCATAATTATTGGCCATTCCCAGTGACCGTTGACGGGTGCCTCTGGTAGCATTGGTCCGTGGTGACGGCCCTTTGTTTCCATGTTGGTTGCCAGGCCAACAAAAAGCCTTGGGTGGAGTTTTTTGGTGTGGCGGGATATCCATTGAACACTGCTCCAAGATCTTGGCCATCGCGAAGGGAACTAGTAGGAGTTTAGTACGGGGCGTGCTTCGTTGTTGTTCACCTGGTGACAAATCGATGGCCCCTTCGGGGACCGTCTGTGCTGCTTGGTTTGGAGCCACGACATGCCGAGGCTTGACGACTCGGTCGGACGAACAGCAGCACATGGAGCATGCCTTCTGAAAGATCCGAAACGTCTCCGATCGATAGGCGGGAGCGACTCACGTGGGAAGAACTCAGCAAAACCCCTTTTTTCTTATTGATTGGTCGTAAGGTGATTAAGTATAAAGCTTTCAGAATGACAGGAAAAAGATGCCAGGTGCTCTAAAATATACATGCGCAACGTGTCAGAAGGATAAGTGGTGTGTGGATTTTCCAGAGGGGATTTTTTTCGAAATGCCACCCGGGCAGTTACTGCACCACTTGCATCATGAAGGGTGAGGTCCAAGAAGTAGTGGCCTACTGTAGGGATATACAAGATCTCTATAGGGCTTCGGAGGAGAGAGTTTGAGCACTCGAGATGAAAATAGAGACTATGGAGTCAGAGCACGTGCGCAAGCTTAGCCGTCTCGAGGACAGGGTCGCAGAATTGGCCGCAAAATTAGCGACCCAGTAACTCAAACTGCCGGAGAGCCACTCAATCAAAATTGCAACACTGCATCGTTAGTGCCCGGAGAGACAAGTGGCCAAGTGAAGAAGAAGAAAAAGAAAAAGAAAAACAATTGTAATCGTTCACTTCCCCCTAATAATGATAGTTCTGACGTAGCCGTTGTCGAAAGAGTCAGTCATGATGGCTTCACTCCTGTCAGAAGGGGAGCCCATAGACCGAGAGAGGTTTCGATACCGACAATAGTCCCAACATCAAATAGATTTGCTCCCTTGGACTCGGGCCTGGAGTCTCTAATCGTTATCGGAGACTCTCAAGTGAGGGGCCTGACAAATCGGCCAAACGGGATGCGCAAGGAAATGTGGCGCTTACGTAGCCTACCAGGTAAGAAGACGCGAGAGATCATAAAAGAAGTTAAAAAGATTAGACTAGGACAGCAAGATACGCCGGTAGTGGCCCAAGCCAGTGGAAACGACCTGTTCCTACGGGGAGGCTCTGCAGGCTTTACTGAGCGCATCATCGAAGATGTCAGAAGTTTAGCAGCCTCGTTGAAAGAAATAACATTAAAACCAATCGTCGTTGGGATCATACCGAGACGCTCCGGGGGTGCCTTGGCCAACCAAAAGGCTCTAAGCATAAATTGGAGGCTAGGTGTAATCCTATCAGGAATGGGCGTATGTTTAGTCAACCCCTTCGACGAATTCTACGGTCGGTCAGGGCTGTTTAGTAAAGATAGCACTCACCTGTCTGTCCGTGTAAGGGGTGTGCTGCGTGAGCTCATCCGCCGCGGTTTATATTGGGTAAAGAAATCCGATGTAGGGGGAAGGATGACTGAGACCCCAGTGGGAGAATCCCACGAAGTAGCGCCCTCGGCAGCCGAGCTCGAGCACCCAGCACCCAATCCTTCCGTCGATACGGAGGAGGGAGCGGAAGTGGGTGATGGTCAGCCTCCGAATCCAGCTTCGGAGGGGAGGACGTACGACGAACCATTGGGAAACGGAGAAGTGGAGGGGGCAGTAGGGCTAGCGGACGCCCCCTAAGAGTTCTTTTATTAAATGCCCGCTTAATAAGGAACAAGTTCTGCGAGCTTAGAGCACTGATGTCATCAAAGATGCTTGGCATAGTGGCCGTCACGGAGTCTTGGATTCGTGCAGGCACCAGGGACTTCATAGGTGAGTTTGGATTACCCGGTTACGCGACCTTCCATAAAGATCGCGCTGACCGGGAAGGTGGTGGAGTTCTGGTGTATGTACGGGTCCATCTATCTCCCATTGAATGCAGAACTGTCCCAGAGCATGAGGTAGTAGGAGTTGACATCAAGGTCGACAATACAATGTACAGGTTCATAGTGTCTTATCGACCTCCTCATCGGACGGTAGAGGTTGATATAGACCTGTACCAAAAACTGTCCAGTCTCTTAGACGGCCCTCCCTCGCTGCTGGTAGGGAACTTCAATTGCCGAGTCAACTGGAGTGACCGAACAAGCGACGGAGAGGCATCTCGGCTTGTAGACTTTGCTGACAGCAACTTTCTGAATCAGTGGGTCGGCGAGCCTACCCGAGGGGGCAACGTTCTACATCTAGTATTTACCACTGAAGATGATCTCGTATCTGTCCTGTCAGTGGATGAGTGCCTGGGTGGTAGTGACCATAACATGGTAAGGTTTGGAATACGTGCTCCCTGTACGCAAGGTACTAATGAACGAGCATGTAAATTAAATCTCAGACGTGCAGACTTCAATGGGCTTCGAGAGGCACTTGGCCAGATGCAACCACCTAACGAAGGTGGGACGAATTCCAAATGGAACGATTTCAAAAATCGTTTTATGGATCGTCAGGCTGAGTGCGTTCCCAAGAAGTATGTCAGACTAGCAAGCAGTCAGCCTAGGTGGTTTTCTCAAGAAATTGCTAGTGCTATTAAAGCTAGAAAGTCAGCGCACAGAGCATGGAAGAGGAATAGTAGTGCGATGCACCATGAAACCTATGTGACCCATGGTAGAATGGTTAAGGCACTAGTGCGCACGGCTAAGCGTAACGAAGAAATTCGTGTAGCCTCTCTCTCCAAAGAGAGCCCCAAGGAGTTCTTCGCGTACGTGAACAGCCGAAAACCAGTACGCCAACGCATCGGACCCCTGAGGGACGGCGACGGCGTTCTCCAGGATTCAGATGAGGAAATAGCTGGCATACTCAACGACTACTTCTCCTCGGTTTTCACGAGGGAAAAGGGCGATAGTGATAGATCGTGAGTTAGAATTACTAGAAGCAATAACTACAACTTCCGAAGAGGTTGCTAGGAGGCTAGGTCAGTTAAATGCGTACAAATCCCCAGGTCCTGACGGCTTCCTGCCAAAAATATTGCGTGAAGTGAAAGATCAGGTGAGCCCTCATCTTTCTGAGATCTTCAACTCATTGCTCGACAGTGGCGAAGTACCTGCGGACTTGTGTATGGCCAATGTCACCCCGATCCACAAAAAGGGCGACCGTGGCACCGCAGGAAACTACCGACCAATAAGTCTAACTTCAATCGTGGGCAAAGTACTGGAAGGCATCATAGGGGATAGGATAATGAATCATTTAGAGTCTCACGACCTATTGAGAGACATACAGCATGGCTTCCGAAGAAAGCGCTCGTGCCTCACGAACTTGCTTGAATTCTTCCACGGTATAATGAGTGAGTTTGACAAAAGTCGAGCAGTGGACATACTTTATTTGGATTTCCAAAAGGCTTTCGATAAAGTCCCCTAACGCCGACTGATGGCGAAAGTACATGCCCTGGGAATAAGAGGAAAGGTCGCAAAATGGTTAGAAAGTTGGTTGTCGGACAGGCGACAGAGGGTTACCATCGCAGGCCACACCTCTCAGTGGTCGTCAGTAACGAGCGGAGTCCCTCAGGGCTCCGTGCTAGGCCCTCTATTATTCATCATCTACATCAACGATATAGATGAAGGACTGGTGAGTCGTCTAGCAAAATTTGCCGACGACACAAAACTTGGAGCTAACGTAGCGAATCTCGAAAATATCGAGATGTTGAGGGATGACTTACGGATGATCGGCAAGTGGGCTGACAAGTGGCAGATTCCATTCAACTTAGACAAGTGTAAGGTGATGCACATTGGGTATGCGAACCCCTGTTCAGGCTACGAGCTACAAGATATGCGTCCGTGAGTCTACTGATGTCGAGAAGAACTTAGGTGTGCTGATTAGCAGCGATCTCAAATTCTCGAAGCAGTGCTTACAGGTAGAGAAAAAGGCTCATCGCTTGTTGGGTTACATCAAGAGGTAATTCAGCTTTCGAACAAAAGAGGTTGTTTTGCCCTTGTACAACTCGCTGGTGAGGCCTCACCTAGAGTTCGCTGTTCAGTTCTGGTCTCTTCATTATCGAAAAAACATTGATCGTCTGGAAAAGGTACAAGCCAGGGCCACGAAACTGATCCCATCGCTAAGGAACAAGTCATACCAAGAAAGACTGCAAGAGCTCGATCTCTATTCGTTAGAGACTCGAAGACTGCGCCGTCGTCTAATAGAGACTTTTAAAATCTTGAAAGGATTTGAAAATGTCGTCTCCACCAAATTATTTACCCTCAACTGGAATATGACTCGAAATCACGGGTGGAAGGTGGAGCTGCCCAGATTCAATACCATTCCGGTGGGTAAGTCATTCACATATGACATTTGCGACACATGGAATAAACTACCAGCGGGGGTTGTTGAGAGTAGCAGTGTTGAACAGTTCAAGAGTAGACTTGACAAATTATATTTGAAAAGTTGATGATCTCATAGCAAGTAATCAGTAGATGCTAAGAATCGAAACCGCAAAAAGTGCCTCCTCAATATGGGCCGCAAGGCCTTTGAGGTACTTCTTTTCCTTGTTACTCCTTGTAACTCCTTCTGGAGTGCTTCGTTTCTTTTTGTCAACGTTTCTTTGCCAATGATTTAAAAGATTGTTGATTCTTGGGGGACATTATTTCTTTGTTCCTTTTATTATTCAAGATCATATATAGTGTTTCGAAAAAGTTCCTGGTTTTCAAATGCTTTCCTCATGTTCATATAATATGTATATCAGGATTTATAAATCATTGTTCTAGGGCTGGGAGATTGTTAAGTTGGATTCTTGGCATTCATTAATTGTTACATTTGTTATCCCGGTTTTTGACTTCTTTTCTTTTCTTTTTTTGGCATAATTCTCTTTGCTCAATTATTTTCTATTCTTCGGGCAGGTTATTGGCATTGTTTGGTTTGGTTTATTGCACATGTAATCTCTCTATATGGTAAGGAGCATGATTCTCTTGGAGGTATCCATCTTGCCTGCGATTCCTGGATGGGGACAACTCTTCTCTAATTTTGTGGGTCTTCTTAGCAGCTGAAATCATTTAAATAATATATGCTTCTAATATACTCTCTATCTTAACATTTTGACATATCTTAGCCAATCAGTAGCCTTCTGGTTTTAACTCTGTGTTTAGGTTTAGATCTTTCTCCATATAAAGCCTACCCTTTCGACCTTCGCTAGCATTGAAACACAACAAAGAAAAGAAGGAACAAGAAACACCTCATATGCGGCGGCAGCAGCAACGAAAAACAATGGAACAACCACTCTAATGACGCTTGACGGAATTCTGAACGTAAAAATACTGACATGCATTTTGCACTCAAATGTCTTAAACATTGCCCAACCAGGAACATATGCCACCGCGTTGAACTACATGTTCAAGGTAAATGGGCTGGAGCTAATGAAAATTTCGCAAAATATTGATTAATCGGCTAAATTTAACATAAAAAATTCAGAAGATACAAATAAGAAACTCTTGGAAGAAACACAAAGAACGGAAAGTGAATCTGAACAAGAGGAAGACACAGAAAGCGAGGAAACAGAATCTGAGAGTAGCATCGATGAGAATAATAAGAAAAACGTAAAAAGAAACACACGCAAAAACAAAAAACAAAATCGACTAGGGACACCTCGCCATGCGACCAAAGACCGGAAATACCAACAGAGAAATGTGAAACGGATAAGAGTCAAAACTCAGCAAGGACAGAGATGAACGGCAGAAGTACCATGAAAAGATACAAATAAATTTATGCAATACCACCACTCCCCCCCAAAAAAGAACCGCTTAAGAACATACAAATAAGATGTATAATAGTAAATTAAAAATTCTACAGATAAATACGAATTGCTGGAAGGATAAAGAAAACACATACGGAAATATCTTTAGAGAAATAGATCTCAACGTCATTCTAATTTCAGGTCACAGGATTAACCTTGAGACTCACAAACTAAAAATATGGAACTACGAGGTAATAGCGACTGATGACACAAACAAAGCACATGACGGAGCAGCAATAGCAATAAAGAAAGGAATAGAGTATAAAACAAAGAAAGGACTAACCGAATCTTACCTCGCAATTGAGGTCAAAATAGAATTAACAAATATAGTAATCGCTACGGGATACCAACCACCACGACGCCCGTGACTCCAAATAAATAACTTTGTGAGAATATTTAACAATAGACTTTCAACTTTGTTTTGGGAAGACCTGAACGCAAGATGCACGTGCACAGGATATAGGAACAGAAAGAAGACTAGGAGCAGAGTAACCAACGCTAATTAAAGGCAGAACAGCGACAACTCCAGATATTTGCCTAGCAAACAATAACGTTCCTTTTAACTACTACATGGAACCTGTAGATGCTATCTGCAGCGACCACACAGCAACACTACTCACCGTAAATCAGCAACCAATACAAATACCTGCTAAATAATGGAAGGCATACCATAGAGCAGACTGGGAAAAATACAAACAAGAATTGAATGACTACGCACCAAACAGACTAAATAAAGCTACTTTAGAAGAAATCGACGGCGAGCTAAAAAAAATAAGGACGCGAATATAAACAGCTGATCATATTGAAATATCCAGAAACACATACAAAACAGTTAAATCCTCTATATGGACAGACGAAATGAAAGCTAAAAATGCATGAATAAAAGCGATAAACGAGGACACAATAATAAACAGAACGACAAGGGAAAAATACCGCAATCTGAGAACGAAGAAGAGATAACTACTGAGCGCAATAACGGACAAACAAAGAATATACTGGGACATAGCCGTTCAAAATATTGACAACGAGATATTGCCCCGAGAATTTTGGAAAATATAAAAAGAATGGGAAATGCTAAAGGTAAAGAAAAAATAAAGATTAAGGTCCGAAACGGGAAATTAATCGAAGATAAACGCGAGATTGAACATTTTTCAGGGAACACTGGATAGGAGTGTTCAACATCAGCAAGGAGGAAAATGAAAACTACGATATAGACTTCGAAAACCAAATAATTGACGAACTAAATGAACGGATTGAGAGGACTTTCCCATATCACTACGTAGAAGAGGAACGGTAGGCGAACGAAGGATTTAACGGCAAAATCACAATCAAGGAATTAAAGAATACCATTTAAAATTTTAAACAAAAGGCCCCTGGGAAATCGGGCCTCACCAGAAAAAGCTATATAGAAGCTCCGACCTATATCCCTTCTCGACTTCATCGGGAAGGTGTTCGAAAAAATCCTGAACACAAGATTAAATGAATATCTCACAGAAAACAATCTCTGGAACAATCAACAATTCGGCTTCACTAAGAACAGGAATATGGAGATGTCTCTAAGCGTGATTACAGAAAAAATAAGCAAAGTGAAAGGAGAGAAATGCAGTATGGACATTGTATGCCGGGACGTATCGAAAGCATTCGATAAAGTCTGGCAAAGAGGCAAACAACATAATTATTTAAATCTGGAAATGATCAACTATTTGGAAAGAATTTTATGCGACTACGTCATGGAAAGATATGCATACATAGACACGGGGAATTGCCAAGGTTAAAGATTCAAGCTTAATGCGGGCCTCGCTCAGGAAGGGTGTTTAAGTCCTTCGCTATACTCAGTGTATACCTCGGACATTCCTTCACCCAAGAACGAGAGGTGCGTGAACATACAAAACGCAGAATGATTTCACTCAATTAATTCCCTGTGTTTATTGGAACCCTCAGATGCAGGCCAGAATAACGGCAACAGACATAGAAAATCTAAACGAGTATGAACTCAAATGGAAAGTTAAAACGAATAAAGATAAATTTAAAATTATACCTATGTATCACAAAAACTATCCGACGTTTACGTAGATGGAGACCGATACAGATATAACGGTGAAGGCAAGATTTTAGGCCTAACTATTAACAAAATGGTTACAAAAAACACGTGACCGAAAGAATAAACAAAGCACGAGGCATGCTAACTTTACTCTACAGATTAAGAAATCTAAACATGAAAAATAAGCAAAAGATCTACAACCTACCTTGATATATCCAACAAGTGCCATGTATACGGTTTCAAGAAGCAATCCAATAACAATGCAACGTATACAGAATAAGGCAGTATACATAATTATGAATACGCGATGATTAGCGAGTAAAAAACAAAGAGACTTACACATCGAAGCTAAAATAAAACCATTAAACAAAATAGTTGAAAATAAAGCCAAAAAATCATAGAAAAAACACAAAAAGAAATAGGAGAGGAACTAAATAATCAAATAGCACGAGGGGCAGGATGGAAACAACATATGCTATTTTCTAGTGCTAAAAACAAAGCAGATCAAAGGGAAGAGGAGGAGATTTACGTGTAAACCAAATAAGGAAACCCGATTGTGACAAAGTTTTCATGAATAATGACAAACTCACCGGATTGGACTTGATGCCCACAAGTAATGACAAAACTAACCAAAAAGTGCAAATGAACGAAAAAGGAAAAATAACATGAATAAAGAAGAGAAAGATAAAAATAAATGACCAAGGAATATGAGCCTACATAACAGATACGAGAATTATTCTACATAAACCATAGAAACTCGAGTTATTAACATAGCATGAAAATAAATAACGCTAACAACGGTTTGAACGCCTATCTCATACACACATAAGATAATAACAAAACAACCACATAAATAAAAAAACAGACACACTTTCACTCTAACTTATTTAGAACTTAACTCTAAAATTAGTTTATAGTACAGAGATTAGCCTGACCTCCACGCAACTTGCACCTCTCTGCAAACCTTCAACTTCCTTCCACTTCACCTCATCTTCCTCTTTTACCGCTATCCCAAGATGGGCCAAACACTAACACCAGGGACAGGTACAGCAAATCGTAACAATTAAAAGCTAGGACAAAATAAAAACACCGTGGTCCGGGTCCCACGTTAAGCAGGTCCACACCTGGTCAACTTTCAAGTCTTTGACTTTATTTCAGTCTGTCCTATCCTTACTTCTTTCTTCTTCCCCTTCCTCTCTCCCCCTCTCCGGAGCTCTTTTCCCTCGGTGTCTTCAGGCCCAGAGGGAGGATGGTGCCGGGGAAACCCGGGGGAACCAGACCCCCCTTCCCCCCGACCGCGTCCCTCCTCCTGGACAGACTGGTTGTGGGGTGGGGGAGGGGCACGGGGATCTAAAACTTTTTCTCCCACTTTCCCTTTCATTTCATTTCATTTCACTAGCATTGTTCTTGGAATGAAGATTGAAGTAAATCACTTCTGAATCGTCTTCTGATTATGTTTTTCCCGAGGAAATGACTCTCATTTTCGAAATCCTTTATAAAAATGAGTCTCCATTGTTATATGGCTTTCAACTTAATAAATGGCCCCTTCCGTTTCTTTCACAGAAAATAATGCAAAAATGAAGTTATTTTGATGGAAAATGTAAACAAAAGAAGGTAAAAGCTTTTACTCAAAGGTGGAAATTCAGGTGTGAAAAAAAATGAAAGGAGATAGAATGCATGCAAATAAACATGTTTGTTCGAATAAAAAAATTCCATCACGCACACAGTATTCAGCTGAGTGTGCATTCATTGATTAGCTTCCATTCTTTGCTTATGATCGACATATAGGTTCGAAACTTATCTTTTATTTCATCACAGAGAGGCATATAATATATGGTAGTTCAACCTGAAAAATATCGAGGTTGGGAACAAGACTTCAAATGTCTCGAAGTGAAGATGAGAGAGAGGCCATAGCAACAGCTTGCGTGACGCTCCTTACGGTAACAAAGATTTTCTAGTGAGGTGGATAGCTGTGATGCAAAATTTACAGGAATAGGCTTGTGATTAAAACTGTAATGAAATTCTATGTTTGATGAGGATAAAATAAAAGAGATGAAGACGGGGAGAGACACATGGTACTGATGAAGGGAGACACACTGATTGTTAGCTAAAATTATTCTGCTCTTTACGATTTTCATATCTCCATCACACATTCTCTCCTGTTTTTGTTTTGGTTCTCTCTCTCTCTCTCTCTCTCTCTCTCTCTCTCTCTCTCTCTCTCTCTCTCTCTCTCTCTCTCTCTCTCTCTCTCTCTCTTCTCTCTCCTTGGGTTGTTTAGCCCTATTCTTGTGTGCCACTCCTTCGACTGGGCAACCATCCATTTCCAAGCCTTTTTTAGGAGTCAGCGTTTGAACCTAAACAAAGAGCAAAAAGACGGAGAAGACAAAGAAACAGATAAGAACTCTGTATATTATCGCGGCTCCTTATCCTGCTAAATTTTAAATAAATCAACAATAACGTCCATTTCATTGCGGTTAGGTAAGGGCAATATCAAGAATTCCTTAATCCTCTAGAAAATTACGTGTGAGATATATATATATATATATATATATATATATATATATATATATATATATATATATATATATATATATATATATATGTATATATATATATATATATATATATATATATATATATATATATATATATATATATCTTTCCAAGTAATTAACTACTGTAAACTACTACATCTGCTACCAAGAGCATTGATTGATATGTCTTCCTTCCTCGAGTACCCAGAGAGAAGGCCTGATTCATTGAATTTACCTTTCGTGGGTCTTTTAATGCTGGTTCTTTATCTCTGTCAATTGTGCACCACTTTTCATTTCTTCCTCGTTCTAGGTTTAACCCCCTGACCCTGTGTATCACGCCTTTTTTTCTGCCCCCGAGTTTTCTCGGCTCTTTGGGCGCGCATATTTGCCTGTGCGGTTTGCAACCCAATGACCCCCATCTTTGATTTCTCTTTTGAGTATAAAGAGCTGTACTACTCTTTGGAGTCGGTTGATTGCTTTTTGGTCCCCGCGCATAAAAAAAAGCCTTGTGTTTCTTATCTGGGTCTGTCAAATGACGATCTTCAGTTCATTGCCTTCAGGTCCACGACGATTAAAACTAAGTAAGAGATTCCTCTCTGTCCCATCTTCTTCTATGCATGCTCAGTTGGGAGCTGTGTCCTTTGAAGAGTAACACTCCGATGAGAAACTCGGTAGATGTGATTGACGCACAAGTACCAAAAATACCATTAAATGAACTTAGATTTGGGGCCCCTGATCGGTTTGGAAATCAGATACGGGATATGTGGGAGCATCTGACGGGAGATATAGCTTATCAAATTGCCTTTTTTTCACATTTATGCTCAAGGTTTTCTTCTCTTCTATGGCATAATAAAACATAAAATGAAGGAAGCACAGATAGATAAAGAATCAAAACGACCCCTTGGTATTTGAGTGGGCTAGGACCTCCGCTATGACTGGTCAATAGATCCTCTCCCACCATGCTCAAATTGTAAAGATGTTTCTCTTCGCCATCTTCTGAACCGCCCTCTGTTAGCTCTACTTCTTAATATGAGGTTACCCCACTCTCTTTTCACTTTCGCCCCTCCCAATATCTGAAGCAGGATGAGTCGTACTCTTCGCGTGTGGCCCCGAGGAAGGAAACTTACCCTTACTCAACACTTAAGAGTCTCATCCGAGCACTCTATGTCTAAAGAGGCTGTTATCTCTCCCACTTATGCTTTCTAACAGTCCCAAGTAGCAAGAGGGGAAAAATTCCCTTAATTAAGCTCTCCTGTCACCGATGAAATCAGGTATCTCAGCGCCTAGCGAGTCCCCGATCAGTATCCCAGGCACCTTTGAGGGCCAAAGTCGAAAGGAGATTCTTTCCCAAACAAGCAAGGTTCTCAGGGTACATTTGACTTTGAGGGAAGGGTCTTGCTTGGAAATAAACTATGTGTCTCGGTGGAAAATACCCTTGACCATTATTCATTTTCATAGGAGGTTCTCCTAAAATGACATAGGCCCTCAATGACTAAAAGGGAGAGGCAGGCTATCCTCCTTTCATGGAAGCTCCACAGGAGATCCAATCTTTCTCCATCTCGGATACTGATCGGGCCATTGCTGGCCCAACTGGCCTCGGAACCTCTTTCATGGGGACAGGATGCGCACCCTGCCTTTCTCCCCAAATAAAAGAATGAAACGTATAAACAAGGTCTGCTGACTAAAGTCGCGTGCTCTCACTTATTCTGATTTATGACCTTACTACCTTCAAAACTTTCAATAATCCCCGGACTAACCTTGGAAGGATCTTGGCAACTATATCATCCGAAAGAAAATGTAAAACAACATAAAGGTTTCAAATTTCGTTAGAATCTGCATAATAGTTACAATGTTATTACAAAAACAAAAAAAGCAAAACGGGGACCGACCGACATAGTGGTATATAGAGTCACACGCGACTAAAAACCCAAGTGGCTCATCTCCATCCGGGGGGGAGGGTTCCAGCGACGAGCGCATTTGATGCCAAACCGGCAGATAATGAGGCTAAGGTTGGCATGTCTGTCCTCAGAGTGAGCTCTGGTGTTTTATTATGGTAAATGGAGCCTCGGTGACGTAGGAGCACCACATTGAAAAGATGCCGGACGTCTTCAAGCCTTCCTAATTAAATGACTACTAGTGATTCCTGCTAAATTTGGAGCATGTTGGTCAGGTGGCATATATTCCATTAGCTCCAGGCTTTCGAGTGGATTCTCAGACTGGAACCTTATAGCGAATGCAGCCAAACCCGCCCAGGTAGTGATATTGAGTGTTCTTTGGAAGCTCGATGTCTCACCTGTGAAGGTGACCCCAGAGTCTAGGATGAACTTCATTAAAGGAGTGTTTTATTCAAGGAAACCCTGTGATAACTACACAGAAAAGTTCAATGAACCAGGGGCGTTTAATTTTGAACGTGTGGTGAAGAAACACATTACACTGTCACATTTGACCCAGACAGTCTCTCTAAATAAGTGCAAGCAAGCTGATATCTCTCTTGCGTGAAGACATTCGTACCTTAACAGCTGAGATGTTACCACTTGACCGTTTCTGCCACAGTAATCGGACATCTAAACCTGCTAAGACGAGTCAAACTGGAAATCTGTGCCAATTGCTCTAATATCATACATGACAAAGCTGTTATACCATGTAGGATCAAGTGTGAACTGTGGTCACCCGCACTCTGCTTCCTCAAAACATCCCAACCTGTATTTTCTCGACTAATGAGTTAGTGGTCGTTAAAACCGTGGAACAATGACTTGGACCTGTCGTTATCTGTGTGACAAGTAGAAAAAACACCATCTGTTGCTGGTCCCTCCAGCCCTACAAGCATCACAAATATTACGCCAAAAAGTAACCCTTCCCGCTCATTCTACATCCTTCGGGCGACATCTTGTTAGGCCTGGTGGCAATCTGACCTTAAGAACCGCGTCGGCTAAAACTAGAGCTCCCCCCTCCTACACGACCGCTTCGAGGAAAATGAATCGGCCTCGCAACCCTAACTATTCATTGGCCTCTTAAGAAGCAAAATACTGAAACGTGGTAGTGAGGCTACCCAAAGGAATTCTAAAGTCTGCCCCTAGGAAGAGTAAATGAACCAAGAAACCGGCTTCCTTACTGTAATCCACCAACCCTACTCCAGGCATCCGCGCTTTCCTCCACCTCCGCGTCCAGTGGGTCTTTAGGCGCGTGCGCTTGTCAGGTGCGACTTTATATCTCATTATATTGGTCAGTCGGTCGGTCGGTACCCGTTTTACTTTTTTTTGTTGGGGTAATAACATCGTAACTATTTAGCCAATTCTAACGAGATTTGAAACCCGGATGTTGTTTTACATTTTCTTTCGAGTGATATAATTGCCAAAGTTCTTCTAAGGTTAGCCTGGGAATTATTTAGCAATAACATCATAACTATTCGGACGATTCTAACGAAATTTGAAATCCTTATGATGTTTTACATTTTGTTTCGAATGATATAATTATCAAGTTCCTCCTAAGGTTAGTCCGGGAATTATTGTAAGTTTTGAAGGTCGTAAGATCATAATTCAGAATAAGTGAGAGCACACGACTTTGGTCAGAAGACCTTATTCTTCAAAGGAATCGCTGTGGACTGCGATCTATTTGGGAAGAGCTGTGCAGGCTCGTATTTCCTGATCCCTTTAAGTTATTTGCCTCTAGGATATCGTGTTGTGTTCGTCCTTCTTGTCCACCTGCCGGGGTATAAGGTGTTATACAAACCAACTACCACGTCTTTTGTGCCGGCAGGTATATGCGCAATTTACAACCGATGTAATGTCTACGGCCTTTCTTCGGCTTTTAATACCACCTCAGAGCCGGTGATTGTTCCATACACCTAAATATGATGTACTCTGTCGTTACTACATATATTCCACAGTCTGCTGACATTAAAGATGCGGATTTCCGTCCCGTCGTGGAATGGTTTCAGAAGTCTTTTCTCTCCCTCAGGCCCTTTAAAGGTAGGCATCGCCTTTGGAGTAAGTACAATTTCAATCTTTGGCGCCTGGTCCAAGAGACATGACCAAAATCTAAAGATCAGTGTCCTAAATGGAGATGAATTTATTTCTCCCTCTTAGAGAACTTCTTCATTTTCTTGCCTTGATCTTTGTTGATGCTCTCCCGATACACACTTTGAATTTTTGGTTAGACGTGGTGACGAGTTCATTTAAAGTGATTACTTATCGATTTAAATATCTTTAGCCAAGCCAATTCCACCTGCGAAATCACTTCATTAGTGCATGCCTCGAGCATGGTAAGCTGCTCTGTTGATAAAGTCGGTGATTTCTCCTCGGTTCCAATCAACGCTACGGACCTCACTACCATTTTTCGAACGTTTCGTCGTTTTGCACGTCGTCCTCTTCCCAAGGATCCACGGAGTGTGAGACGGTACTCAAAGAAAAGCGCGATGCCTATAAGCGCCAAGAGCACCATCAGAAGGATTTCTCCATGTGTGAATTTCTCCGGGAGAGGGTGGCGGCTATTCTTGGACAGCATATTTGGCATCCCGCAACACAAAGAAACCCTCTTGTTGAGATTTGGAAGCGTGTAAGAACGATTTAGGAGAGGTTCCTCCATGAACATTTTCCTCTCTCCAAGTAGGCAGAACCACAATATTGGAACATTAGTCCGTTGCGGAATCCTTCGCTACATTTTCTACACATTCTCTCGCAGACAAACTACTAACTGGCATTTAAATTAGGTCACTCGATCGATAAAAGCCGCTAACTGTATATCACATCCAGAGACTAGTAATCCTTCAAAGACCTGTTATAAATTCTAAACAAGCTGCGCTCAGCCTTCGCTTTGTGTTCGTATGCCGCCCCTGGTCCGGACGATATTCCTTAGGTCATGCTTCGATACCTGGATCAGCAAGGCATTACTTTCTTGTTAGCTTTTTTAACAGGATTTGGCCCAGAGACTATCTTACCAAATTACTCCGAAACGCTACATACATGCTTTTCACATTCCGGCTAGAGAAAGTTAAGGGTTAAATTAGATAATCTTATGTTATTTTATGTTTTGGAGATCGAAGGGCAGCTGTTTCCTGCAGAGTGCAGATTTCGAAAACTCCACTCTACGTCGGCTGCGCTGGTTCGGTTTGGAAATTCTATCTGCGATTCCTTCCTTCTAGGCCAACAATTAGCCACTGTTTTTATCTGTAGGAGATCTATGACACAGCGTGTCGATGCAGTATCATTTATTCTCTATACTAGACGTGATGGAGCTGCACCGTTCCATTGATATTTTTCTCGATCGATCTAGTCCCTTGGAGACGCACAATCGTAACCTTAAGGTGTCCTCTATATAGTGTACGGATACTCTCTGTTCAAGGTCATTCAACACTTAGCGTGTCGATAGAGCTACCCTTCAATTATTTTACTGCTTCTTTCTTCGTTCTAAGCTGGAATACCGATGCGGGCACTATGCATCCGGACCCGATCGTTAATTGAAGAAGGTGAACACGATTTACCACTCTTCTCTTTGGTTGATGACCGGTGCCTTACACACATGCCCTGTAAAAAGCCTCTTTTTCCATAGATAACTAACTCTTTATTGTGTAAACTGCTTTATACGCTTGTACCAGGGACCCCAGCATCTCTCCCGGTCGCCAACGGCTTTCATTTCCTCCTCGGTCGAATTCGACCGTAATTATGTCAACCTGATACGCCAATCATACCCTAAGCCTTTCGGATTTAGAGTAAAGAAAATCTATTAAGAAATCAATGTAGTTTGGAGGTTTGGGGACTGGTGGTGTCTCTTGTTCTGCTTTGGATGACATTCTGGATTGTACTAACTCTTAACGTTTTTCACTACACTTCTGCTCCTAAAGCTTCTATAATTCCGGGATTATTAAATACAATTTATTGGAGAACAAGTTGTGTCAAGTTGGGGCCGTGCCGAAGGGTGCGTCGGCTTCCGTGCTTTCTCCCTCCTGTTTGAAGCCGGTAGGTATCTTTAGAGTGCTACGTTTGTCTTTAATCTCAAGTTAGCGGCATTACACTGACCAATACGAGAATTTACGAGTCGTGCTCTGTTTGGTGACCGATTTGGGATATATACATACCGTATCACAGAATCCACTGAGTTCCCTGAAAGCATTAAAATCTCTGCACCCCTTGTTTTACAGTCTACCCCACGAGATGGCTAATCTAAGCCAGAAAGATGTCGATATTGTCGTCTTTTTGTTTCCCTGGACATGAAGAGATACTGGGAAATGAGCGTTTTTATGAGGAGGCCAAACAGTTAGCAGGAACTTGGAAAGCGGATCAGCGTTTGTGTGCCATTGTGGCGTGACTTCTACTGTAGACCTATTCCACTCAACATGCATCGAAGGCTTCAGGTTGTTTCCTGTCGACTTCAAATCAGACGCACTAGCGGGAAGCAAAGTCATTTAAGTGAATGCTCCCTTGAACGTTCCTCTCAAGATTTCTTGTTCCCAGACTGTTTACTACACTTTGGTCGATTCTCACATTTAAAGAAACTTCCTTCGCGTTACCTGTCCCCGTACCAAGACGAACCGTGTCACTAATGCTTGTTATTTGTACTCAGGACGAGTTTCTGGAGAATATATGATTGATTCATAGTTTTTTTTCGTTTTTCTTCTTCAGACCGTCTTTATGAAAATTATTCAAATTTAGCTAGTCAAAAAATAAAGAAAATAATTTATTTTTCCGTGCAATTAACCCATCAGGGTTCTGCACCTAAAAATAGAAGACATAAATAAATAAATAAACGAAATAAAGTAAGCTAGTATATCCCAAACTTGAAAGTATTGCTTTTTCTATTTGGAGTCGAAAACTTTTTTAAAAACGTGTTTTTCAGTAATACACATTTACTCTATTTTTAATTATTTTATATTTTTATTAACTTTTCCAACCAAGTAGAGCCAATTAAACATTGTTGATTCAAATCTTGCTTGAGGGTTATTTTAATATGCCTACCAGAGGGGGCTCAAGTATGAATAACTTAGAGAATTGGAAGAAGCATTCGGCAAGCTGCTAAGCATCAAGTTTGAGAGCTTTTTGGTTGTTGTAATCTACAACGAGACTTTACTTTCGTTACACAAACACATTTTCATCAACAAAAGTAAAGGCCACACATAATTTAACCACAAACAAAGGCTTGCCTACTTCCTCAAAGGCCGACAAACACAAGTAATACTCCACGACACGCTATCACGAACACATACACTTCGCTATCTACAACCCTTTTCAACATGGCATCATTCATTGAAGTACCAACATCAAATTATACAGCTGTGTAGATGACAACGTTTTCGGCCAACACTCAAACCACATGTAAAGCAGCTAATGATCTCCAATCTACATCACAACAATCAAACTCTGGTTAGAAAACCTAATAACGTTTCAGCTTCAAACTTCTCTGTATTCTCTTCTTAACTTAGAAACTAGAGTACAACAAACTCCAACCGATTATTTTATCAACCACCTCCGCTTCCCTTAATTAGAAGATCAACGATATTTGGCGTTGACCTGGATACAGGACCTAACACAAAACACAACAAGCACAATGGACAAAGATGAACGGATTCCAAGCACTCACAGGACCAACATTCTGGCAATTCATGCCTTTCATATTACACTCATAGAAGCCCAAGATCGACTTCTGACTCATCTATACCAATATAGCTTGGCACCCAAGTTTGTTCCACTCACGAAAAAAAAGAAGACAATACAAAACACTCCGCCTCTCCACGCGATGCACCTGAAGTTCCCAATTAACTAAAGATTGTGCCTGTAAACCACAACTTACACCTCTGAAAAGCGCTATCTTTCCATTTCTCATGATATCCTAGACTCCGCGAACTATATATAAGCCACATTTCATCTCCACTAACTGCCTACCCAGGCACCTCCTTACCCATAAAACAATCTACACATACACAGCACTCACTCAGGTTTCTGCTTCCAAATCATCTCCACAACGCTATTCGACCAGATATCGACCAAGAAAAAAAACAAGCCCACCTTACAAACGGGTCACCCTGGCAAGGCACCGGCACAGTTACTGCCCTGACCTAACTGTTAGAGACATCTGTTCCCGTTACCACCGGGAATCAAACAGAGTTCAACACATATTCATATGTCATAACAAGCCGACATTTGCACAATTGTGACAAAAATGTACGGATACACGTGAATCTACTTGGATACCGAAAACAACCAATGTGGATTAACCCCATTAAGCTCAGAAGGCGTGGGGCAACTCGGGTATACTGCAGTCCCAATTATGGGGTGTTTTTTTTTAAATTGAGGGAGGAGCATAAACTCTTCTAAATAAAACCGCTCGATTCAAAAGATGTCATTTTGAAAATAATAGCTTGAATTTTACTTAAAATGAGACGAAAATCCCTCATTTTGAAAGGGTTTCCCCCCAAAAAGAAAGAAACGATAATTTTATTTTTCGCATGAAACAAGATTAATCAAATAGAGAAATACGGTTTTAGACTTTAAGATACGCGTGTCCGGTGGGGCTTTTCTGGGCTTAGCTAATGGGTAATTAGTGGTACGTCATTGGGTCGAGGAAGAAAATAAACTCGCCGATAAATAGCCGCTTATGATATCTTGGACAACCTTTTAAAAAAAATTCAGATTTTTCTTCTTGGAATTTTAATGTCAACTCATATCTCTAAAAAATAAAAAGAAGGCGGCACTTAAAATGTCCACTTAGTATCATCATCATCATCATCATAATCGTCATCATCACTAACTATAATTTAAGAAGGCGATTTTTTTTTAGTATTTAAATAATTATTTCATCTTAGTTTGGTTATGACTTATGTTTTTATCAAAGTTATTTCTAATAATTCTTTTATAATATCAAAATCAAAATGATGAAGTTCAGAAATAAATATAAGTATCGAAATTTTGTGAATTTTTTAAAACACAAAGAATTACAAATGTTGAAGTTCAGAAAATCGATTTTTATATATCTTCTTCTATAACTATATTTTAGCAACGTGATATTTTGAAATTTAGGAAATTTAGTTTAGCGGTCCTTTGTAAAATTATTATAATTGGCGAAGTTCAGAAAATTTATAAAAATTTAACCATGGCTGCTTTTTTTAGATTTTAAATTTTAATTTTAGTAGCGAAGCGCAAGCTCCCCCAGTAGGAGAAAGTGGCGAAGCCATTTCCTGGTATTTATATATTTTACTTATCTATTAAAGCCCTCTCTCCTTTTAATCATAACGATGTGTCCCGATAGGAAATGAAAGAACATACGAATCAGAGTGGTAATTTGATAGGTTTTTTAAAACGTATTGGTTATCCACGAAGGAATTACTAAGAAATACTTACTAAATGATTAAACAAATCTCTACTAACATTATGATTAGTAAGAATTTCATCAAGAGCCCATTTGCAAACTCCAGCAAGAACACCAGCAAAAACACCAGAACTAACAACCAAAAAGGCTCTGATTCTTCTTTTCAATTAAAGGCCTTTTATTTAATAAGAGGAAAACTCGTCTAGCTATCGAAAAATTGCATTGACCAACATCAGCTTTATTGACTAAGTTTTTTTTAGTTGATTCAGGAGAATTTGATGTGCTGAATCTAAAAGTCACATTGATTTTGCTCAATCAGGTCAACTTTTTGACTTATCGCCACATAATTTGTGTACGTTTTTTTTTACATGTACGGATATTTTCTACTTATAAGATGCAAAAAAAAATCTTATTTCTTTAAATAAACAAATTCATAAGAGTTTACATGTGGCAAGTTTTACTAACTGATAATTTTCTTTTGCAGGTAAATGAAGTGGATTCGGCAGAAGATCGTGCAAAAGTAAGCCCGATATATTATTCTACTACATCTGCGTCGAATACACCGTTGTTCCTAACAGGAATCCAGTCACAAGTTTCATAAGGCGTGCTTACCATGCTTATTTGGGTCTGAAACTTGGTGACCAGGATAAAGCTTGGGCACAGCACATGGTATGCAAGACATGCACCGAGTATCTGCGTAGTTAGGCAAAGGGCAAGAAAAGTTGTCTGAAGTTTTGAATTCTCATGGTTTGTAGAGAGCCGACAAATCATGGCGCTGACTGCTATTTATGCGCTATTGGTGAAATTCCAGTAGCTGTCTTTGGAGAACTTCTTGACATTAATGACGAAGATTCATCCAGTGTTGAAGAAAATGAAAAAGGAGTTTTTGATGATGATACTCCACACCTCTTTTCCAAAACGGAGCTAAATGATCTAGTTCTCAAAGTCTTCTACCGAACTGCGGGCTTCCAGATTGAAGGAAAAAAATCTCCTTACTGACAGTACTCGCATCAACTTCTACCGCAAAAGACATCAAGAGTACCTCCATTTTTTCTCTGAAGAGAAGGACTTGGTGTACTGTACATATATTGTGCAGCTTTGCACAAGTTTGGAATGGCAGATGATGGTGAACCAGGACAACAATCTGGGTTTACTAAGTACACATGCTTTCTGTGCATATGGGATGGTAGGGAGCGAGCTCAGCAATACAGAAGGGAAGACTGATCGGTACAGGAGTAAATGGTGTCTTTCAAAGCAAGAAACGTCATAAACAAGCTTATGGTGGACAAAGACAGTATACTCTTCCAACTACTGTACATCAAGCTCGAATAGATCAAGCAGTTCACCAAATCTATGGACAAGGATGGTGGCTGCTTTACTTAATTGTGCAGCGCTTTTCCACGATAGACCATAAAGAAGTTGAACGCCTGCATTGTAGAAGAATAGAGTCGAAGAGCGACCACGTGCTCTTCTGTACCCATGTGGTCTCGACATCACCGTATGGAGCGTTGGAAGCAAGGCTGATCTACGGCGAGGATGCGGTCCACGCCGTTTCATTGCATCCCAGCTGCATTTAATAAGGGACATATTTTCCTCTTCTCGCATAAAGTTTCAGCTATCCTCCCTGCCTTCCGGCATAGATCAAAGCTCGTCGAACATTCTACCCCAACTTTATCTCGGTTCCCCCGAATGAGTCGCTGCCTTTTTCCAAGATCGCGTGGTCGTGGAAGCTCCCGCCAGGCCATCTAAGCCACCAGCAGAGCGTCTATATAATCCCTCGACTCGGTCGGTGCATGTAGCATCGCAAGATTTTCCCGCCTAATACCGCGTACGAGCAAAGGACACGCTCACCCGTCGCGATCGGAGATACCAGCGATTTCGATTCGAGGACGAAGGCTAAATCAACATCCGTGAACTCTGCCATAGTAAATCGGCGAGTATCTGACGAGGATTTCCATCTCCGAAGGCCAAACTACGTGTGGTCCCTCATCCGCCCTGTGAGGTATCCCAGCTTCCCCATTACAGTCATCGTATCCTGACCGGCCTTTCCCTTTAACAAACACGTAAGCAGTTTGCAATCGTTGACGCCTACAGATTATTCTATAACCTAATCTACCCAAACCGTTTCATCCTTTGTGTGAGCCCCGGATTAAAATCCGCTTTTAATCACCGATCAGAACCCGACCACTAATTCCATATTTTTCGCTTCTGTGTCTCGTGCCAACAGTTAATTTTCGCAAGTAAGATCATTCACTTTGAACCTCATATCTGTATATATTTCAATTCTATTTATTTGTTAGTAAAGGTATATTTTTGTTACTGTTTTTTACTTGCAACCCTAAACAAGTATCAACTACCTGTTAATCTTTGGCCAACTTACACTCTGAATTATTTGTTTTGTTCCTGAGAATCTGGGATCAATGAGAAACGAGCAGGAGGAGATATTCCATCATGACATGAAAGAGATGGAGACCAGGTATCAAGGACGCTGGGATGTACTCATAATAATTGATTCAGTTGACATCTGAGGAAAGACATCCCTATCGCTGAGAATTCTAGGAATTCAAAGAAACGGAAGTTTGTGCACTGAATTCTGACGCATGATGACCTAATATCCAATTTACAAGTACTTGCCTTTATCAATGTCCATTATTCAATGTACACTAATCAATTTTTGTAACTTTTAATTAATAAATTGGGTTATAAAAAGATATTTTTTCTTAAAAAGCTATTTCGGATGAGAAAAATTAACAAAAATCATCCGAAAGTGTCACGTTATAAGATCGGATTTTTTAAAACTCCACTTAGCATAAAAACCTGACCTAATAAAGGAAACGGTTGTCATTTTTGGATCCAGTGGTGCAAAAGACTGCTAAATCAGTTGGGAAAACTTAGAAGCCTTACACAGATATTTTTGTAACCCATTTTTTGCACGAATAAAGGAAATCAATTTGAGGACAGAATTCAAGATTTCAAAAATCAACCATGGGAAAAGAAATGAGTATAAGAAGAAAATATATGACCTGAAGATGAATTTTCAAGTATCAGGATAACTGGAAAGATGGAAAGACGAGGATATCAAAGGAAGATTTTATATGTTGTCTTAGGAAGATTTTTAAAAATAAACTCGTCGTCTGATAGGGAATTAAATAAAGAGAAATCTCTGGTTGCAGCGGAATAATTACCCAAAATACAAAGTTGTTTTTTTTTTAAGGGCTCATCTTGCGACTGCCTACTTGGGCATTAGTCGCCGTATTAAAACTGGCCTAATTCTAGGCTAATTTAAAATAAAATTAAAGAGAAAAAAAACAAAAACAACACCCCAAAAGGGGGAAAGGAAGCAAGCTGGTGGGTCGGGAAGAGGTCCCCCCGGCGCAGGAGCGTGCAACTAAAGGAAAAAAACAACCCAAAATACAAAGAAAATCTGAATAAAGAATAATATATAAATTTTACTATGTTCTCAACTAAATAACTTTAAATAAAATACAAACCCAAACAATCTGACCTTACTTTTGGGAAAAGTCAAATAGCTCACAAATATCAAATAAAATAACAAATAACCTGAACTACCATTTGTCACACATCAAGCAGCTCACAATAATTAAATAAAACTAATAGTTCTATTGGAACCGGTGAAAGAGGCAGGACTGACATACTAGTTTGAATTATGATTTTTGGAAATGGAGTTCAGTTGAAAAATGTATTGGCCCTCTGCAAAAAAAATCTCCGAAAACGTTCTATGTAATCTGAATTATTGTTTTGAAATTTGAATACAGGGGTTAGAAAGGTAAAAAGGGCGTTTAAAATTAGAAGTTGAGTTTGGCTTTGAATTTGACAGAAAAATAATGGAATAATTGATGTTTTTACTTCTTCGTTGAGAAATGATTGAACACTTAGCTAAAAAAACATTCACAATACAAATTTAACTTAGGTGTAAGTCGAGAATAGTGAGGTAAACTTTAGGATGAAGAGGTTTGACTAAGTAAGTAGTTTTTAAGTTTAGGCTGTTGAAAGGCAAGAAGATGAGGAAGGAAGAAAGAGCAGACTTTGTATGCTCTCAGCTGAGACTCTGGAAGCCTTCTTATCCCTTCAGATCCTGCTAACGTTCTGATTTAAAATTTAAACAGCTACTCTTTAAGCTTGAGGAAAGGCTACCTCTCGCTCCAAAGGGAAGAAGAAAAGGTGTAAATGCACCCACACTTCAGCGCCAAGGTTGGGAACGAACCCCATAAAATCCACTCTCAATGGAAGCGGGTAATAAAAAACGCCCGCAGCCAGGCTCGCAAATTGAAAAACAATGTCGCAAACTGGGTGGTTGAGAGCCTGAGGTATACTATAGATGTTAGAATATACAGAAAACTACATACAAAAGAGGGTAGATCTACAAAAGGAAGGTAGATACTAAAATGACTAAGGGTTCGATAGAATATTTAAATAAAAGAAGAGTCAAACAATTTGACCTAACTTATATAACACAGCAAACCACTAAGAATCCTCAAATAAAGAAAAAAGCAACCTGTCCTAACGTTCCTGACAATTCAAAACAGCTCATCCTTACAGACAAAGCTTAAGCACCTAAACTACCCAACCTAGGTAACAGCAAATTTGCTCAAAACCTCTTAGTAATTTCGAGAGAGCTGAGTACGCCGCTAAGTAATAAATAATAATTACTAAATATTGACAGTATTTGGAATTTAGGTGGGCACTACACTAAGCACATTTATATAGTTCATGCTTATATACTTTTAATCCCAACAATGTAACATATTTTAGGCAATCAGAAACTTTCCGATTTCACTTTGTGTATATGTTTTCAACAACCTCTATATCAATCTTGACTGTTAAATCACCTCTGTACAATTTAAAAATATTATTTTGGAGGGAATAGTTTATAAGGATTTTAAAGACGCAAAGGTAATACCAGTTTTTAAAAAAAGCATAAAGACAGATCCTGGAAATTTTCGGCCCATCTCGTTACTTCGCTCGTCAGTAAACTATTGGATTTCATTGCTAGAAATAAGATTGTAGATGCTCTGGGAGTAAATAACTTAATAAATGACAAAAAGTCGTGTTATCAACGTGGACGCTACTGTTGTTACTAATTTGCTTGATTTTTTCGCTAAATGATCACAACATTTGACCAAGATAAATCTGTAGATGTAGTTTATCTCGATTACAAAGTTAAAAGGATCACGGAATAAGGGACAGCGAACTAAAGTAAATTAAACGTCTGGTTGTAAAACCGTAAGCAAAGAGGAGCGTTCGTAAGGGATCTTTAAAATTTCTAAATTTGCTGATGATACGACATTAGGTACTAGGGGAAAATATCACGGCTGGATTAGTCATGTGCTCGGAACGACGTCAGTTGGAATTCAACGTGAACAAGTGTAAGGCAATACACACATATCATAATAATCGGCTAATTGATTACAATATGGATGGTCAAATTTTTAATAAAGTCAACAATAAAAAGGATTTTAAGTATCTTAATATAGAATGATTTATAATTTCAAAACAATGTAGTCTAGCATTACAAAAGGAGAATACGGTTCTAAGCTACCTAGTTAGTCATTTGAGATTTAAATAAGAGTATACTGTTGTTCCCATATATAAAGATTTCATTTTCGATTATGTGGTGCAATTCTGGTCTCCATAGGTGCAAAAATGACAAGATATTATTGGAATGAGTCCAGCGACGAGGAACGAAATAAATTTCTGGATTTAGAAATCGATCGTACGAAGAAACACTGTAGCGACTCACTTTAATTTCACTGGGAAATCAGCATCTAAGAGCAAACATATTCAAATAATCTTTAAAATACTAAACGGGCTTACTAATCCATATAAATTATGACTCATACTTGACCTATATAACTGAGCGGCCACATAAAGTTTTCACATTAGTAACATAAAGATTTTAAACAGCGCTTACCTTTTTTTAGTAAATAAAACTGAATTAGATTAGCTTGCCGGAAGAAATCGTTTAAATAACTACAGTAAATAAGTTTAAGGATAGAATTGATAAATTACTACAATCCTTACATCATGACCTTAAAGTAATAGGAGTTGTAAATCTAATTCTTTATCCATATCATCTCTTCGCTTTACAAGTTTTTCACCTCTTACACATTTTCTTCTCTTTTTTCTCACTTCAAGTGGATCTTAGTGTGTTTCCTGGCTCTTTTATGTGTATAATAAACTCTCAATATGCTGCTATTCTTTCAACAGGAGTTGCTCGTTGCTTACTGGGAAGAGGGTGAGTGTTTTACAGATTCGAGAATTAATCATTGATAATAAATATTTTTCCTTAAAAGAAGTACAAATATTTGATTCTCCCCATTATATATCTAGTGATAAGGAGAAGAGTTACACGTTTTTAAATTATCCTAAATAAACTTGTCATAATTTTTTTTCACTCTTTCCTTCACTTTATTTTCTGAATACTATAAATTTAAATGATTTTTCCATAAAGGAGGGTTTTTTTCATTTGCTTTAGAAAAATATGATAAGATAAAAATATCTTCACATTTTATTTCCATTAATAATGTAAACATAGTCTTCCATTGCGGGTAATACTGGCTGAAAAGTTTGATAATCGATATGACGACTATTTTATTCAAAAACAAATCATATGATAAACCTTTTGAATTTCTTCCGAAATTCATTCAAACAATCAACTCATTATTTTTTCTCAATATTTTTTTGTAATTTTCTTCACAAACTGTTTACAAGTGTTCTAAATCACTAGGCCAAGAGCATACAATCTGGCGATTTGATGACAAGTCATTTTTACTAATAAAAGCGATCAAATCGTGAATAATCTTCCGTAAGTCTTATACAGTCTTCATACAGTACTAACTCGTATTTCGAAAGGAGACGTTGACAAACACGAGATTTATTTTAAGATATTTATATAGACTTTAAAATTAGTTTGATCTTTTCATTTTACCTAAATAATATTTACATAGTCTTCCATTGCGGGTAATACTGGCTAAAAAGTTTAAATAATTAGGAAACTGACCAATCTGGTGGTAGAAATCAGATGGGAAAATATTTCTCGTTCGCGATCTTTACACAACCTTATCCCAAGAAATACATAAAACAATATCAAAATAGAAGAAAGACTTTTTATTAGACTCTGTTTTGAAAGGTTTTTTGGGTTTTTTTACAATTTATTTATTGCCTATATAGTATGGATATCCACAAGTGTGTAGAGGCATAGTGTTTATGCTCATCAATCGAGGAAATTGCAATGCGAGGACAAATGTATATTCGATGCACAGTAATAATTTCGAGACTGTACTCTTCACCTTTCAGCTTTACAGTGATTTATAAATTCAACTAGCTAGCTTTTACACAGGAAAAAACAGATGAAAGATGAGGTTAGAAACTAAAACCAAACTAGTATAATGGATCGGATATAAATTAGTTATCGTATTGTTTTTTTTGTCCCGTTGGTTATCAACCTGGTATTCAATATAATTTTGTTGTCTTCTTTAATCTTAGGCTTTGTTGCCGTCATGTAAAGTTTGGGGCTATAAACTACCATGTAGCCCAATGCATATATGTAGCTAGGAACCATCAGCGAAAATAGCCGACACTGGATATTTTTCCCCCACGTCTGGAATTGACCACACAATATTTTGTTTTAATGTCCAGCACACTAACCACAAAGCTCCCGACCACCTCTTCTTTTATCTAGCGATGTGAATATACATTCGCTAAATGGTTGGATTAGCGCCACTTATGCTACTCGACGGAAGGTTAGGCGGTTAAGGACATTTACCTAACCCCATAGAACAGTTTGAATTTCAACTTAGCTGTAGGAATATTTTTGTAATTTGGGGATCCCTTAGGAAGCAAGACATAGCCGCCGAAATGATCGAAAAGACTTTTTGGGGCTAATTTAAAAACAGACAAGAATAAAAAAAAGTTAATTTTGATTGAATAAAGAATAGCGTATTCGCTTTAAGCTACTAAATTATGTCATACTTCTTCGTATCGTTGGAATAGTGTCCTAGGAATAATATTTTGATGTCTTAGAGGGTCCTACGGTGGTAAAACACCTAACATAATATTAATAATGTCAGAGAGGGCCTATCACTTCATATAAAGTAATAAAACGTCAATATTTAAGCCGATTCTGTAACGCAAAAATTCTTCCATGAGGTCATCTTTGAATGGCTGAGAAGGCCTCCGTTACGCTTACGCGTTTATTTCTAATATTAATATTAGTTCATTATGATTTTTAGAACCACGATGTAAAAGGTTAGGAATAGTAGGTTATTTAAACATGTTTAGTAACACGATCTGTTTGAGATTTTGTGGGTGTTAATCTGTAGAATTACCAAGACTAAGCTTGTTTAGATAACTACCCCTAAACTTCTACATCATTGCTCCGAAAATAATACATTGAAGTGTTAATAATTCGTAAAAAAGTGCTGTCCACCCCGAATAAATAACAATTCTGTAGAATTTACCGTCATTGTATATTAACTTCATCACAATGAAAAATTATTCACAAGAGTCATACTTTAATTCCAGGATCAGAGTTTTACTGGTTCTATCGGGTATCGTCACTATAAAAGTTGTTTTTGATTTACGCTTGCCCCCTCCCCCCCCTTAAAATCCCATATACCTTCAACAACACTCCCTCGATTGTACAGGGTAGTCCGTAAGTCTTGTCGCCCCTGTAAATATTGTTTTAATTTTATTAATTCACATGTGATTAATATTATTATATTGTTCCTCTATTGTTCTTACTACTTTTCGGTAGGGAATGACGAAAATTTCGGACCACCCTGTACTTTCTTTTCCCGAATTTGGCCTCGTCTATTTCCACCGTTTGGGGGGCCTTCATATTTTCTCCAATGCTTTAAAGAAATAATGAATGATCATCTCTCGAAAAAAACTGAACCAGTCCACTAAGGTTCTGTCCAAGAATTCTACCTATTTGTAGATTTCAGTACGGGGCAGTTTGTTTCAAGCAAACCAATAAACAACCCACAAGATTGTATCGGGAAAAAGATGTGCGCTCGAAAAAAAAGTCCACACAAAATCGATTTTTAAAACTCAACCTCGATTTAGACACTTGTTTTACATCGGAAAAAAAACGTTCCTGTCACAATGAAAATGAAAGTGGGCATTAATTGTATTGTAACTTCACTTCCAAACGTTGGACATAACTTATTTCTGTATAATTTTATGCTGAAATAGAAATAAAATTCATTTATCCTCGCACAAAAGGGTTAGATCGCCAACGTTGAAATAAGACATTGAGACGCGGTTTCCGTAATGAAAATAGCTTTGTTTTGGGTGAAAATAGGCAAAACAAGGTCTACTACCAAAGGTCGCGTGCTTTAAATAATTCTGATTTATGAACTTGAGACCTTTAAAACTTTCAATAATTCCAGGACTAACCTTGGAAGGATCTTGGTAACTATATTGTTCGAAAGAGAATGTAAAACAACATAAGGGTTTCAAATTTCGTTAGAATCAGCCGAATAGTTATGATGCTATTGCCAAATAGTTCCCCGGGTAACCTTGGGGGACTTTTATAATTATATAATTCAAAAGAAAATGTAAAACAACATAAGTGTTTCAAATTTCGTTAGACTCGGCAGAATAGTTATGATGTTATTGTCAAAATAAATTAATTCCCAGGCTAACCTTAAAAGGAACTTGGCTATTATGTCATTCGAAAGAGAATAGAAAACAACATAAGGTTTTCAAATTTCGTTAGAATCAGCTAGATAGTTACAATGTTATTACCAAAACAAAAGAAAAGCAAAACGGGGACCGACAGACCCTCCGACCGACGATCGACCAACATATTGAGGTGTAGAGTCTCCCGCGACTGAAAATCGCAAACAAATCGTGTTACAAATGGGTAAAAAAGGGATCCAAATATAAGGAAAAAACACAAACGTTTCTCCATATACAATCAGTTTGGGGATATTTACATAAAAATGAATTAATATTAACCTTAAAAACAAATTTCTTTGGTTCGTTATCTTCAAACAAGCGAATGTAACAGTCCGCATCATAGCATTTAAAGATAGCGTCGTGAAAGCATTCTTGTTTTGCAAAATTGGATTGAAATATTGATTTTTTGTGACTTTATATGTGTGGCGAAACCCCCTCTGCAATCAAACTATTACTCTTAGGACACTATTATAAATAGGAGAAGAAGGATAATATGATTTAGTAGCCTAAAACACTTCCATACGTCTTATTTAAAATTATCTAACAAAAAAAGGAGGAGCTCGAATTTTAAAGAGCAATTGCAGCAGAACGTTAAAGAAAGACGTGAAGGTCGACGAAGTGAAAATAGTCAAAGATATATAAACGCATGTCCTCCTGTAAATATTTGGGGACGAAAGGGCGCACAGCCTAGGGCACTGAGAACTAGAAGGATTGTCATTCTCCAGATTTCAGAGGGAACAAGGATATTATCCCTGCCTCACTATCTCCCCCATCCCTTACGAGCCTCCACTTGCTGGAGGAAAGCCTGATCCCTCAGAGAACTGAATATGCGCTCGCCGAGAAACAAAATGCTTTGAAGGAGATCCCGCCTCCTTAAGAAACTCGATATGGCCATACTCCGATATGCACGAACTCGTTCCGAGTAAAAAGGAAAGGCGGTAGCGACATATCACGTCCCGGTATCGTCATTGGGACAGATAACGCTCGTGAGGATCCCCCAGTTTGGGACACTCGACAAGAATGTGCCGAACATTCTGAGAGACCAAGCAGTATCCGCACTAAAGTGCAGGGGTGCACTCCATCAGATGGCGCTGCGTCCAACGAGCGTGTCCGATTCGGAGGTAACAAAATAACACCTAAAGCCTTCGATGAATTAGGATGTAGGTCCATGTGAACTTGATGTAGGAAGAAGGAGAAACAATACCTAGATTTCGTAAGTAAAAATAAACTCAGTATTAAAGAAACAATCGAGGGGTAGAAGGATTTATCGCATCACCTAATACCAAATTGTGAATAGAGGGAAAATATAATCGAAGGGGCAAAAAATCTCAAAGGCAGAGAGGATTTTAGCCTTCAAACTTACGAGGGAAGATAAGAGTATAGTAAAAGAGAGTCATAAAATTCGTTTAAGTCATAAAATTCCTTTAAAGTTAAACCATCTGCCGCCTTTCGCCATATATCATAAAATACTTTTTAAAGAATGTTTTTGTGATGAAAGTAATCGAGAAGACAAAATCAAGACCACAAGACCTAAATTGCGTGCGTGAGGAAACGGAACTAATTTAGATTTTTCAGCCCCAACTTTCTTTGCGCCTCATTGTTTAGCAAATCATTATAGAAAGAAGAATTTCATACCCACCCTAACAACGTCTAGTCACTTCCATAACACGCAGGTGAGATAAGAAGTGGATATATTTTTTCTTTCATTTCCCCGAATAAAAGATTCCCTTTCCTTAAATGGAATTGGAATTGCAAATTGGGAAATTACGGACAAATTGGAGCAGTTTTTTCCGAAACTAGAAATAAAAAAGAAGCATTTCATGAGGAGGATTAGTCCATCAAAGTAAAAAATATGAGATGAAGAGTTTAAAAATGAAGAATTAAAAAGATAATAATATAGTTTGGGCAAGTTGGATAAAAAAAAACAACGAAGAAAAACGCGTTGAAATATAATGTAAGGAAATGTACGATGCAAAATTGTCTAATTTGCCTATTGCCATAACATATTTTTTTTACATAGAATGTCTTAAAGTTAGAAATTTCTGGTGACTTGATTATGTGAGAATGCGCAAAGAAAGGGGACTTACCGAGGGACAAGTGAATGTCGTTGTATATGATAAGTATGATGGGAGGGGAGGGGGGCGTTGGGAGGGTGCATTCTTGGGCACTGCTGGACAAGATTATATAGCACATATTACCTCATCGTTAGGAAGGTCTATTTGGTATGGACATCATGGTAGCCTTTGTGTTTAGTTGCAATTCGCAGCGACTTCAGCAGAAAGGTTTTTGTATATGTTGGAGATTTCGTATTTATCTTTATATAATTTTTAAAGCTTTTCTGAATTATTATTTATGACTGATTATATACCAGGTGATTTTTTCGGGATATTAGTGAACGAAGCTTCAGAACATTCATAGATATTACGTGGACAGAATTTGATATATACACTACAGCTCAAAAGCTGAAGGCCACCGGCAGATTAAAAAAAAAAAGAGGCCAAATGTACTCCGGGTGTAATTTTTTGATAGAAAGAACTATTAGTAAGCAGGAAAAAATATCAAAATTTGGTTTTCGATAACAATTTTTAAAAATTGAAGCGGTTTTATACCTATGTTTTTATTTCATTTAAGCATCCTCCTCTGGTTTTAATTATTGTAGTCCAAATCTTTTCTATTTCGTGTCAGAGCTTCATCAATATCCTTGTGTATTCTGAGCAATATCAAGCAGGAGAGGAAACAGATTTATGCTGATGTGCTTATAATAATAGAGAAATGCAAAAAATACTCTAAGCAGTTGAATCATGCGTTTATTATGACAAACATAACTTATAATTAACGGTCGTATGCTAAGAGAAATGTGAAATGCACTTATATCAGATTTGTGTAACTTTACAATTATTTATAAATTGATTATATGTAAAAGGCTAAAATGTAAAATGAATAAAAAAAAAGGTTTTTTGCTTAAATGTGCATTTCACATTTGTTTTAGCATACGGCCGTTAATCTTAGATTTTCTATTCTGCTTAATAGTAGTTCTCTCTATGAAAAATCACCGCGTCTCAAGGTGTTATTTCAAGGTTGGCGATCTGACTCTTTTGTGTGAGGATAAATAAAGTTTATTAACTTCTTTTTTTAACATAAACTTATACAGAAACAGGTTATATGCAAGGTTTGGAAGTGAAGTTACAATTAATGCACGTTTTCATTTTCATTGTGACAGAAACGTTATTGCCCGAAGGAAATAAAAAGTGTCTAAATCGAGATTCAATTTTAAAAATCGGTTTTTGTGTGGGCGTTTTTTATAAAGCGCACACCTCCCCATCCTCAAGGCAATCTTGTATATATACATTTATTAGCTCATCTCTTAAGTAATGCGACATTTTTTTAATGTTTATCATTATTTTATAACTAGAAATCAAACTCTTTCAAGTTATTTAAATTTAAAGGACAATTTTTTATGAACTTAATACATAATATAATTTCTACTCCTAACTTCCATCTTTCTACTAACTTTAAAAATCGATATTTGTGAAAACCGTTTGACTTTGATTTGAAAAAAGATATTTAAGTTTGTTTAGAAATTTTGTTGTTGACATTTTCATTCTCTTCAGGTGATTCGCTAATATTCGACAAAGGTAGCAATCTAATGAAGCTAAGTTGAATGAATAAAGAGGAGGACTCAATAGTTCCCAATCAAAATTGTTAGACTATTCTATGGAATCTTTTGCGATATGTGGTCGCACGTTGTCTTGATGAAAGAGCACTTCTATTGATTAATGCTGTCTTATTTTTAAATGTTGCATGTAAACGTCGTAAATGTGCAATTAAACCTCTTCGATTATAGTCTGACTTAGATTAAGCAATTCAAAAAGGACTGTGCCATTCATTTGCCTACAAATGCAAAAGAGAATCTTACGCGGATGCGGTCCATGTTTTCGTTGGGTTATTAAGTTTCCTTAGGACTAATCTATTTTTTAAACATTTGATATTATTGTACATAACACACTTCTCGTCTACTATAAGAACCCCTAGGGAGTGGTGGCCACAGAACTCAAAATTGTGCGGAGTGCTTGAAAAAGCAAAACTAATACCACAATTACAAATAAAACAGAACTGTATTAAAAATTACAAGTTTAGTGGAGAAAGATAGTTTAAAGCATCTTTTCTCTCGACAGGTGAGACACTTTCCAAATTCGCCTATCACATCTTGCCTCTATAAAAATTTATGATTCTCAAACTTAATATAAACAAAAGCGCCTGACCTGATAATCGGGTAATATGCAAACATTCCATCACATTCATCTCAACTTTTTTCCCCGCATAATGTAAACCAAATTTTGCCACAAGGCTCGGCAAAATATAAATTTACATATTACCACCTTTATCGTGACGTCATTCTTCACTTAAGATGGTGTTTAATGCTCTACTCCTATTCGAGTTTAGCTATATTTTATCACTATACTTCATATAATTGATTCTCCTTATTTTTATCTTTTATTGTTCCTCTTCCCCACTCCTTGAAAAAGCAATAAGGTATCAGTTTGGAATGAAAGTAATGCCCAATTTTTGAATAAAGTTTAAGATAGTATTTATTAAAGCAGTGCCTCTTCTTATCGTTTATGAATGTTACAATGAGTAATTCATTCCTTTTTCTTTCAGATTCGAAAAATATTGTTTAGAATCTTCTTCGGTTTTCACACCCATAACATCCCATCCATCTGAGTTTCATAATCGTGTCGATAGAAGTAAAGCGGCAAAATCCATTAAGAGATCATATGTCGATGAAGCAGTAAATAAAAGAAGCTGCAGGAGATGGATTTCTCGTTTCCTAAAATCAGTCATTACTTTCCTTCCAACCTGATATATATACCGGGGATTTCAAAAGTCCTGTTACACGTTACGACGCTCTCAACAATGAACAAAAGGATAGTTATGATGCAGTTAGGCACGTTTTTATTATTTGGACATATGAATGTGTGTTTGTAATGTAATATTAATCAATGTGGCTGACCTCGTCGGTGAACACGTGCTCTAGGCATGAATCGAAGGCCGCGCATACGTTGTGGACGAAGTCCTTCCTCATGCTGATCACACGCGGTTGATGGAGGACTTTAGCTCATTGACTTTGCTGTGGCAGACCTTGCAGGTCTGCCTTCGATATTCGCCTACATGCTGTAGTAGGCAACGTGGTTGTTAAATTCCTTCGACCAGAATTTCCTGTTCGAGCCTAACCACTCATACAGGCTCTTGGCCGTGTGGGCCGTGGCACCGTCATACTGAAAAACGTATTCCGACTTCTTCGTGATCCTTCTTACCTAGGGCAGGACTCTCCTAGCCAAGATGTCCCTGTAATTGGTCTCCGTGAGTCTGTAACCGGCAGCGAACCCCACCGGCGGCATTTTCTTGCCATTCGAAGCCACGACACCGAGTATCATAAGGAGACGAGGTGTTTGGTCGTACAAACGTAGTGGCCCTCGAAGCCTTCATGGTCGAAGCTTACCATGCGCTGGTTCTGCTTGTTGATGACCGGATTGGTCTTAAGAGTTTTTTCATCAGAAAAAGTGAGAATTTGATTTCCATGAATCTCCAATTCATCGAGAAATCGACGACAGCTCTTCCGACGTTCTCGCACACGATCGGTGAGCAGAGGCCTTTCCACGCCCCTCAAGCTCTTGCCTCCTTCCTCCTTGATGGCCCTAACTACCGTGGCCATCGAGATGTTCTTCTTCTTGGCGAGCGGAATCAGTTTGAGCTTCGGAGCACTTTCGAAGGCCTTTCTCGCAGCTAAATGGTTGACAATCCGAGGTCTGCCTAAACGAGGTCGATCTTTTAGGTCTTGCCCATTTTTTAACCTTTCCACAACTTTATGGGCGGTCATCCGGTTATGGTTGAGCCGCATAGCGATGTTGGACTTGTAGCCCGCGTGCAGGAGAGCAGAGATCTCGATTCTTTTCATTTTGATCTTGACACACCTGTACACGATGAAAATACGCTTTAATGACACGTGCTGTTAAAATAGAACTTTAAGTTTGTTTGACGGAACTTTTTCTATCACGAACATAAACCTCTCGAAAGATGAAAAAATCGAGTGTAACAGAAGCTTTGCAAAACAAGGTAAAAGGAACACGAGTGTGTTGAAAGGTCTACTGATATGAACTATGTTCGATGATAACAACTAATGCGTGTGTGTGTGTGTGGAGAACTCACTCAGTATCGACCAAGTAAGCAATAAATGCAACAAAGCACACAGGAAGAAGAAAAATAAAACGAATATTCCAAGTAATTTCGAAGTCTATTCCAAATATATTATCAAGGAATGACGGAAAAGTAGAAAAAACTGTAATATATAAGGAAGAGGAGATCAGAGAGAACACCAAAACAAGAAATCTAACCAATCATAAAATGAATTAGCAGCATTTAGATTAAAAATATGAGTTGAAGTGACAGGAGAGGTAAATACAAAATAAATTGCGTTCAGACATCAAAGTCCAAACTTACTTTTATCGATCGTGTAATATATTATACAGGATTTTTTTCTTCTTCTGTCTTTATATATATATATATATATATATATATATATATATATATATATATATATATATATATATGTATATATATATATATATATATATATATATATATATATATATATATATATATATTCGAGGTTTAGTGAGTGGGTAATCCCAGTCCCACTTCCTGGACATATATTTTATTACCGCACCGAGGTGAAGCGGAGGTGAAATGTATCTAATACACCTAGCTTAGCCACTTCCGGTGAATAGGAATAACCCCGGTGCGTACCTTAAGATCAAAACGAAGATGATGATCCCCTGAGTGTGTCCCCATTCAGTAAAAGCCAATCATGGATGGATCGGTGTAAGGTTGAGATTTAAGCCGAGTGGATTGCTTAATAATTGCCAAAGGATTGTCCAAAATAGTTAAACACACAGATACAAAAATAATCTTTAATGTACATGAATTTGAAATAAGCAACAGCGTATATAAATATAAATTGAATTAATCTTGCACTGAATAAATAAGTCTACAAATATGTCGTTGGGATTACTTGAAAATTACTCACTAGGATTATTGCGTCTTAATGGCACCCGACAGAACGAATGGAATATTATTATTGAGTTAAACACTGAATTAAGCACTTCTAATACTTGAGGTTATGGGCTCGGGATGGAAATTCTAGTTCACAAATAAACTTGTGAAGTTAGGGGAGGGGATAGTTCAATTTAACGATACCTTTGAGTTCATAAGTGTGTTTGAGAATGACGGTGGAAATCTTCTTCTGGTGACGATGATCACCCTTAGTTCGTCCGTCCGATGTTATCGAATGAGAGGGTAATCCTACACCGGTGATATAATGATCCTATGCCGGATCACGAAGGTGAGCCAAACGTTGACTTAAATCGGACATCTTCCTCGAAGTTCCTGTCTGATTATTCGGCTCCTGGAGTGGGTAGCCAAAACCGATTACCTAGCTACGTCTAGGGTAATCCGCAGAGAAAGGGCCTGTGTGACCTCTGACTTTTAAAGAGGGGGGGGGTGCGAGAAGTTTGGCACCTGTCAGTACCGTGACGGCAACACACCAATTCCCCGAGAAGTTCCTTTCTTGCAACGGGCGAACTGTTTCTTATGTGGAATGAGCTCCACCTCACAACGTAGGTCCAAGATCTTCTGCCCGAATCCAGGGAGAAATTTTCCATTTATTTCCCTCGCATTCAGAAATCGAGAAAGAGCACCGAATTCTCATAAAATCGGTATCGCCGCGCGAAAGACCTTTTTTCATCTGTGGGCAGAGAGTATGTCTTTCACACCTTCGAGCCACCTCGGAGTTTACGATGTCGCAAAAAAGGGGCGATAGACAATTCGAGGCCGGTGCATTTGGAAATACGGGAGGGACACGTAGCTTGTGTCGGAGTATTTCTGCGTACACTTATGTACGCGGTATTTAGACTTCTACATATATATATATATATATATATATATATATATATATATATATATATATATATATATATATATATATATATATATCTATATATATATATATATATATATATATATATATATATATATATATATATATATATATATATATATTTATACGAGGGGAGGGCAATAAGTTTTGCAATTCGGATATAAGGAAACGTGATATGAGGAAAAGTGTTTTATTATTATTCAAGTACCGAAGAATGTGGGGAAGGCCGGACCGATATGCTCGCAGCGATAACGCGGCAGGTCACCGGCCAGGTACCTTCCTGTATCATTAGTGGTGTTAGAAAGGAGTGATGAATGGAAAGCGTTGAAGTCCATCGCTAAGAAGATAGGTAGGTTGTGGTTTATAGAGCCCGGAGTGGTCTGTAGTGCGTGGCCACTAGGATGGGGCTGGAGCTTGTCTGTACCTTGCAGGCTAGAAAAGAGTCATCGGGTAGTTGAATGAGGTAGTAGTGTATAGAGCGCTTTATTAGGATCGCTAATCCTAGATGCAGCGCTTGTGGAGTTAGACATGTATGGTATCCTGCATTTCGGAGTCTGTTGTTGGGAGGGTATAGACTGGTCGAGTTTAAGAGTATTATGTCACGTCTCTGTGTGTGTTAAGACCCAGTTCGCAACAGTATGGCGAATACTGTGCCAACTGCGTATGTTTAATCGTATTATGTTGAAGAGACTTATTGACCTGGATGGAGTTCCCGTGAGGCTGATTTAGACAGGACCATTCTCCTCTCCTTGGTTATTGCCCAGGAGGCGTGGGGAGCGAGTACCTTCACTCATGCCGGCTGTGGTTTCATGGGAGTGGAGAGGTTGTCAGTGGTGTTATTGGATGGGCAGGCTGTGGGAGAGGGGAGAGTGTGTTCTCTGGAAGGAGGGTAAGAGATAGTGGGAGAGTGGGTGGTTGTCGTGGAAGGAGGGTTGAAGAGAACAGAGTCTAGGAGGGGGAGAGTTAGAAGAGGAGGAGGGAGTAGAGCTACTAGATGGGGGGCTAGAGATATTAGGGGAGGTGCATATTATGAGAGGGGGCGTCGCGAGAGAGAGGAGGTTGGGACGGCGAAGAGGGAGGGGTAGAAGGAGGAGAGGAAGGAACAGCCAGGAGGGGGTTGGTCGGCTTTACACGTGGCTGTGTTTTCGGGGGGGAAGGGTGTTCGTGGTGGAGTTTTTTTGTTTAATGCGGAGTGTTGTGGAGGGTGTGGTGAGCTTGGAGGAGGTGGAGGAGGAGGCAGTTGTGGTATCAGTGGCAGTGGGGTTAGAGGCTGTGAGAGGAGGGGTGGGGATGGTAGGGGGGGTTGGTGGCAATAAGGTGAGGGAGTTGAGGCTGCCGAAGGAGGAGTACTGGTGGTAGGAGGGAGTTTAGGTATAGAGTAGGAAGGAGTGGTAGCTGGGAAGGGAAGAAAGGAGGCGGTAGGAAGAGAGGTGGGAGCAGTGAGCAAAGGTGCAGGTAAGGAGGGTACAGTAGCGAGGGGGGCAGGGACAGAAGGGCAGAAGGAGGCAGAAGCGTGGTGATGGTGGGGGTGGGGTGTGATGGGGCGGTAGGTCCAGGGGAGAAGGTGTTCGTGCCCACCGGGGTGGGGAGTGCAGGTCTCCTTTGTGTATGCTCGTTGATTAGAGCGAACACCTTCTTGGGGAAGGTGACCTGCTCTCGACCGTGCGAAGCAAACAGTGTAATGAGTATGTTTCGTATAGTCGGGCGTCACCCCTCGACATGTTTGCTACCGTTGAAAGCAAGGCGGCCAAGTGTAGCTTTGGGTGTGTGGTCTCCCACCCCGCCGATAACGACCCTATGAAAATGACTCAGATGAGGTGATGATTAGTCAGTATGGATCTGGTTGGGCTCCCCAGAGAGTGTGAAAACATGGCGGAATTAATGATGACTGAAGTCCGAATCAACTGACTCCAGTCGGGGTGCCGCCCCCTCTATTGGGTTTTGGGTATTTCTCAGTTACGTCCGACATCTCACAGAGACGGTGGTATCTCCCTCTGTGCTCTTGGACGGTGCCACAGGGTAGGGTATTAATCCTCCCCGCGTTGGTAACCGAGTCCCAATCCAGGTTTGCTCCTTCCTTTGGGTTCCGCAGCAAGCTAAGCCCCAGAACTCGTTTCCCCAAAGTTTGCAATTATGCCCTTTCTCAGTAGAACGGCATAGTTGCAACGGAGCTTTATGTGTAGAGTTATTTACAGAGCCAAGTCACGGCGGGGCAGGGGTGGGGGAGGCGGGGGGGTTAGCACGTCATATCACTATGACGAGCCAGGAAAAAAAAGGAATTTTTATTCAGGAGGTGGGGGAACGGGAAGGGGGGGATTTTTTTTAATCTCGTATATACCTCTCGAGATGATACCGTCCACGGTATGACTTGCCGAAATTGCAGTGTGCTCAGTGAGAAGCGTCGAGGGAAATGTCGCGGGGCCTTGCCTCCTGTATCTAAACGATAGCAGGGAAACGCATAAATGATGTGTGGGAATTACTTCACAAGAATGGTTTATATATATAGGAGAAAACTAAACGACGATCCGCCTACGTGCAACAAAAACATACAAAATAGGCGTGAAAAATAGAAATAAATTATCAGAGAAGGGGAATTAATAGTAAATACAAAAGGGTAAATACATATAGATAAAATGTCTACCAAAATATCCACGTGTGAGAGAGTGTGTGTGAAATATAGAGATATAAGTAACATAACTTTGAATATATAAATATTCAATTTTAAATACACTGTTCAATAAACAAAAGAAATATAACAAATTAAATAAATCAAAGGGCTAAGAATTGAAATGGATAATTTTGTTTAAAATAAAGCGGAATATATATATATATATATACATATGTATATAGAGAGAGATGGGTGATATATATATATACTCTGATTGAAGGAAATATAAAGTCTAGATCTTCACTAACCAATGTTTTATAAGAATGAGGAATGAGAATAGAGGAGTCATGTGTTAGATTGTAATAGAGTAAAAATGAGAATAGGCAACCGGCAATTTCAGGGGAAACTAAGAGTGGTATATTTCTATATTTATTTATAAATTAACTAGAAAGATATAGAAGTCTAACAAAGAGCAAGGAGAAAATGAGAAATACACAGAATGAGAATAATGAATTTAATCGTATATAAATGTAGGTTTAGAGTAAATATTTATATAAATTTGAGTTATAAACTATGGAATAATATATAAGATTAGGTCGATATAATTTACAGGATATATAATATATTTAATGTATGGATGGATAGACTTGGGAAAAGTTTTGGACACAGAATAATTGCTCGAATTATAATCTCAAGGGGATTGGAAATGAAGAGAAAAGAGGGAATTACATTTTGAATAGTTAAGATATTCGAATGAGTTGAATAAAGGTAACGTTAATTTACTGACCTTTGCCTGGTGATAACGAGAAGACGAGTGAGCTAAAATTGTCAGTGGAACATTAGAGGCGAGGAAGGTTGATGCTGATTGGTCAGTTTAAAATAGGTCAGACAAGGATTTGGATTGGTTGAAATAATTATTATCGAACGATACGTAGGGTAATTTTGGGGGGAAATTGTACGAATTATATATGATTGGAATTGTCGTACATGAATATGAATTAATGGAAGCGATATAAATAATCTCTCAGACGGGAAATTATACTTTTGTAGGAGCTAGCAAGGATGTTAGCTGCTCCAAAAATAAGCTTTTTAATGACAGGTTCAATTTTAAAGAAAATGGGGGATATATTGACGTTAGGAGATAAATTAATGAAGGAGCATTCAACAATATTTCTTTTACCATAACCTTCTGAGTTGTAAATGAACTTAGCCGAATTGCAATTGATAGGATAACTATGCTCAGATTAAGTAATATTTATGTATTCCTTGAGAATGAACTGAATAAACTTCGAAAGTACTTGGATGCCGCTTTTCAACTTTCCTGTGTGATTTTTTGCAATTATTGCTCCACTCACGATCTACTTTGTTAGTTTTTCATATATATATATATATATATATATATATATATATATATATATATATATATATATATATATATATGTATAACTGAATCACGAAAATAAGGAACGTGAGGAATTTATGAATAACGTTACAGCCACGAGGAAAATGAAACAACGGAGAACTGCGAGGCCTTTCGAGGGCTTTACTGCGAGGCCTTTACTGCTCAGTAAAGGACCATTAGTCAGTAAAGGACCATTAGTCGAAAGGCCTCGCAGTTCTCTGTTGTTTCATTTTCCTCGTGGCTGTAACGTTATACATATATATATATATATATATATATATATATGAAAAAACTCGCAAGGTGGCACGTGAGGAAAGCAATAAATGAAAATTAACCCACAGGAAAATGAAAAGATGAATCCAAGCATTTTCTAACTATATTTGCAAGTTAATATTCAAGGAATAGCATAAAAATCGAGAAGACAAACTTATATAGGGTACAAAGATACGAAGGGAACTCCCATCACATATTACAAGCCAATGGAAAAAAACACAAAAACAAGACAAAAATACCAGGAAAAAGAACAATAGGCAATTAATAACAGAAATATTTATCCCTAAAATGATATACACACAACAACGCCATGTATATAAATGGAATATGGTGGGTGAAAAGAACTGGTAAATATTTATCTACTAGAATTTACCAACTTAAGTATAATATTAGAAGAGGTGTAATAAACAGTGCTATTTTTACATTTATCCGAAAATAACCACGCCATTGACTGGAATTCTGAAAAATTCCTTTAACATTCCGCTGATTTCACAAAAAGAAATATTGTCGAGTGTTCCTTAATCGGCATCTTACCCAATACTTCTATTACCCTAAAAGTAAGAACCCAGATACTAAAAGAAACTGCCTCTCCCTTCCATTTTTCCATTACTACAAGGTTTAAATAGTACCTTTTCCCCTAACCACACCACTTTTAAATACTCTTCAACCATTAAAAAATTATTCCCTACCCCAAAACTTATAGAAGGAACTAACAAAGCAGGAACCTATTTAATCCTCTGTAAAGAAATTAACTGCCCTTTATTTTACATAGGCGAAACAGGAAGAAATCTGGATGAGAGAATTTACGAACACAGAGGAGACATTAGACGGGGAAGCACAGACTCTAGTCTTTTCAAACACACTAATATCTTTAACCAACCGATAGACTTCCCACCGGCCAAACTAATCTACCCGTATAAGGACTTCCGCAAAAGAAAGGTCATTGAATCTACCCTTATAGATGAAATCCCAAACTTTAACCTTTTGGATGGGCAATTCAAATGCAGCCCCTACGTCAAAGATTTAATCTTAAAAGATATCCTTAATAAACTGAAATTCACGCCCCCTGATTAGGAACTTCAATTGGATCTCTGTAAACTATATATATATATATATATATATATTGTATGCTTGGTGGGACTGCATGTATTCTTAGTGTTCGACTGAGGCTGGCATGACAAACTCCATGCCGAAACTGGTCTCGAGATAATAAATACTACGCTCCTGCACAGTGGTTTATTAATATATATATATATATATATATATATATATATATATATATATATATATTCTTGAAAACTAGAGGCAATTCAATGATATAACGTTCTGTGTGGGTTTTAAGGGCAGGGGGTTTGTTGGCCAGTGTCATTTTATAGGTGAAACCAATTAAGTCCCATTATTAGCAGATTGGGATGGACTGAAAGAATGGAACATGTTTTCCCTTAGAAGATAGATTTGTATGGGTGATATGATTTATGTTTATAAAATATTATGTAGGCCTAATGACTCCTTAGCCACTAAAAAGAAATGAGGTACATTTTGTAGATATGTATATATTGCTGGTTCATATAATGGAGGGAATGTTTTATTTTACCTATGTATGATAGTATTTGTGTTTATTATATCTGACACCGGACTTTAAGAGAGACTGGTAATTTTGAGTAGCGGTGTTTCCATATGCACGCCTACTACACCCTTAGAAATTTTAAAAAATATGATGTTCGAATGATAAATTTGTAAAAGAATCAACGAGGACATCTTTACAAATACTGTGAAGAAACTTGAACAAGGTGAATTTAAGTGAAAATGTGTGGAAAATACAAAACCCAAGGAAAATACATAATGGAGCTCCAGACAGTAAAGATGCGCGATCGGAGACGCATTTATTTATCAACTAGGCGGTTGTTTACGCCCTTAAATAGAATGGGAAGGTAAAGGTCGTTTTTAATCAGAATTATATAAATATTAAGAAAAATGAAATCGGTGGACTCTTTTAAGTTGTGAAGGGCGGTTAATTTATTTGTATTAGTACTCGGTATTCATTAGCCACCCTTTAACGTGTAATCAGTGTAAAGAGACGGAAGACATGGAAATTCTAATAGAGCGAATGCTTTATGACCTCTATGCATCGTGGAGCAATATATCAAAGAAGGAGAAAGTTCGAATAAAGTGTAAGAGGAAGAGGTCAAAGATGAATAAATCAACACAGCGAGTAAACAGAAGAGAGATAAAGCCATTTAATTGGCGATCGTTATCGAGAATATGAGTTTTTTATGTTCTTTTTATTTGAGGTTTATTTTACCTAAGCCAACTCGATAATCAATCTCTTGCTGAATTGGAAGCAAATCTTCTAAATAAATTTTACTAAAAATACCCTAACAATAATTTCTGTAAAATATTTAGTTTGTAAATTATATAAAACCTTATTGCTTTTATTATCAGTGGATGTACAAAGGCCCTAAGAGATAGATTCTATAAATATCCTTACTCTGCCGAGGTGAATGCTACTCACCCTAACGCGGTCATGACATGAACACCAAATCTACATGGTCTTGATGATGGTTAGAAAGTGCTTAATTGAGAAGAAATTTACACACAGGAAGGAATTTTATTTTCAACCCGACATCAACTCAGATTTCAGGTGTGAAATGCAGTTCTTAGCGCGTATTATGTCTATATGGTTTGGGTCTAGCCACTGGGAATGCCTCCTGCGAGGGCAGCAGCCATTAAAAAAGATACAAGTTGATTATATGCCAAGAATTCTTGTTGATTGGTGAAAGATTAGGAGTGATGCCTCGATACAAGTTGTGAGTAAATAAATCGTTCTCAACTAGTCTCATTATTGCTCATTAAACACAACCAATATATTAGGTTTGTTATACATAAATGTATACCAAATAAAATTAGGTTTACAATAATATGTCATCCTTGTGTATCTTCCTAGTATTTCTTGATTTTGCAAGTTATTATTATGTACCGAATTGCTTCAACATTAAATTCCAGATGACGATGCTGAAGCGCGAAACGTCGAAAGAGCGATAGAAAATAGAAATGATTTCACATCAATTTTGGTCCTAACTATGTCTTATCGGCGAAAGAATAGCATGGTAGGTAGTTCCTGGTGTTTGGTAAAACACTACATTATATATCCCCTTTATTCACCCGTTGCCTCTGTATTAATTTTTTTTTAATTTATCCCAGAGCGGGATTCCTTCTAAAATATTCTTACATGACATCCTTTTTAATTTTTCGATTTTCTATCTCTCGTAAATGCTAAAGAAGTCTTTAATAAAACGCAATTCGAAACTAGCAATGTATATTAATACCTATATGGGTTAATACTAGCGTCGTAAATTTGTAATTTTTGCTCTAAAGTAAATATATTGTTGATGCTATACGAGTATATAGAGAAGTAATTATCCTAACTAAGTATTTAATTAGCTTATACATTGGTTTTAAGTCGCAAAGGTCTATAAAGATGGGTTTCGAACCTGAAACGTGGAAACATCAAATAAGCTTCTGTCATAGAAATTTTCGCCGTAGCTTTATTATTTATTTTAATATATATATATATATATATATATATATATATATATATATATATATATATATATATATATCGAAGTATGGCCAAGTGTAGGGGAATATACGCACACAAGCTCTAAGGTAGGCCAAGCAAGGCGACAACTTATTGTTGTAAGAGTGCGATTTGAATAGATAGTGGCAGCTGCGTGACCAAGGAATATACCAATCACAACAACAAAAAAATAGATTTTGAATACACAGTAAATAAAAGGTACAACAATAAATATGGATATATATATGGGTACCTAAATAAGATGGAATTAGGTTCCGAATACTAATTAGATAATCGGGGTTATTGAATGGTTATAATGGGCGATTTAGGGTAGTGGGTGATTTAGTTCTTTTGAAACTCGAGAGTAAAGCGGGGAAAACTAGGGGTAAGTCTTAGTGACCTTGATTACTCACGGGGGTAACCAAAAACCCTCAGTGGCTGGGGCTACTTTCCCGAATTTGTGTTCAGTGAGATGCGTGCCTCTTGTCCCCAAGAAGTCACCGGACGAACTTCGAAGGTTGGGGAATGGGAGATGACTTCTTCTAACTCGGATCGAGCGAGCTATCGCGCCTCTTGTCCTCAAGAGGTCACCGGGCAAACTTTAGAAAGGGAGGGGACTTCTATACACTCGGCTTGAGCGAGCTAACCGGCCTCTTGTCCTCATCAAGGGGTCACCAGAAGAACTTCGGCGGACGGCTTCTCCAATCCTTGATCCGAAAGCGGGCGAGAGAGGCTGACGTTGCCTCACGAGACTTTTCTCCCTGACTCGAAGATACGGGTGTAATTGCCAGCTCTTCCGTGGTTTGCGACCGTCACTCACACTTCTCGGGAGAGAGCTCGTTGAATTGCACTCCTTTCGGGAAAGTATCGTCTAACCAAATCTGTCTGTAATCCTGGAGAGGGTGCATATATACCCGGAGTTCTCCAAAACAAGGAGAGAGACAGAGTCCTTCTCGAACCCTCTTTATCGGGCGTGACAAACCGAGCGTCTCCTTGCAGGGAAGTGTCAACGGCAGGGATCATCGGGCCTGACGGACGACCAGCGGCTGGAGCCATAAAAATTATTCATGGCGAACCTACAAAGTAATCTCCCTACCCAAAGGATGGGGGAAGATGAGACGGCAAGTAGGTAGGCTCAATTTCAGCGGCATGCCTCGGTGTGAATTTTGCGGAGACCTAGCGGCAAGTCCAAAAAGGGTGAAGTCGGAGAGAAGGAGGGGAGATTAACAGCTCGCTTTCTCTCCCTAAGTAATACCTTAGGAGGTGGGGAAATATTATTATTCTAGGGGATTCCTCTACAATATATATATATATATATATATATATATATATTTATATATATATATATATATATATATATATATATATATACACTTACTGTATATATCTCATGAGCGCGAGAGAATGATTAACTAAATCCAACATACCACAAGAAAAAAAAACAGAATCATTTTTTCTTCGGAAATAGTTATTTCCTACTTCGAAAAATTCCGTACTGGGATGGGATTCGAATTAAATACACTGGGGCATCGAGCAACCGAATTGGTCTAAATTAAAGTGAGCCACCTTTAACCACTTGCTTACGCGGAAGAAGAAAGAATCTTCGGAATAGACAAGCTTTCAAGGCACGCTTTCCCTTTTTCCTTTGAATTCCCAATTAATTTCTTTCTCTTTCACAGTCTCGATCGACCTTGCGAAGCGTGCCTTCAAAGCTTGTCCATTCAGAAGATGTTTTGGTCTTCCGCGTAACCAAGTGGTTAAACGCTCACTTTAATTGATAAAATCGGTTGCTCGCTGCCCCAGTGAGCTTGGTTCGAATCCCACCCCAGTACGGATTTTTTCGAAGTAGAAAACAACTATTTTCGAAGAAAAAATTATTCTGTTTTCTCTTTCTTGCGGTATGTTGGATTTAATTCATCAGTGTCTCTCGCTCATGAGAGATATACATTATATATATATAATTAGGTAAAAGGACATGTTTTATGCAGGTTCTATTGAAGTCCACAGCTGCGGCAGCGTTATTAATTTTAACTTGTATTTTCTTATTATTTCTTGCAAGTTTTTTAACGGGGTCTTCGAGGCGAGAAAAAACATCCACGAATGACATTCTTTATTTCTAAACGTCTTTCAACCATGTTAGGTCATCTTCGGGGAATGAACATAAATGGAATTATTAATGATATATTTGAGAGACAAAATAACAGTACAAATTAGTGTTACAAAATAGTTAATAGTGGGGAAAAAAGTTGAGCGGAGAATAGAAAGTTATAAGTAACAGTAAGAAAAGAAATGGGTTCTCCAGGTACAACCGGAAGTCATATTTTTTATATTTACACAAAGTTATTTTAATCTTCCATAATAAATTGAGTTGAATTCTTTAGGACATACTCGAGGTCAATTTTTGAAATTTTACAATCAGGAAATTTTTCCATGACATAGAATTAGATGTAAAAACTGCATTTATTTTAATATATTGTTGTCTTATGTACAAATTTCTCGAAATCCTTGTGCTTACTACCAAATGTTCATTATTAATCACGGTTTATTAAATGTTTTTATTATTAATACGCTTAATCACTGAACTATTATTATTATTAACTACTAAATATTCATTATTGTTCACTGTTTATTTAATGTTTTTATTATTAATTCGCTTAATCGTTTAACTTTATTATTATTATTAACCACTAAATATTATGTTCTTTATTAACTACTGTTTTTATTATTAATCGCTTAACCTTTGAACTTTATTATTATTATATCTTTATTAAACACTGTTTATTAAATGTTTTTTAATCATTAATTCGCTCAACCACGGTTTATTAAATTAATTCGCTTAATCGATGGACTTTATTATTATTATTAACCACTAAATATTATATTCATTATTAATCACTGTTTATTAGATGTTTAGTATTCTTAATTCGTTTAATCACTGTACTTTATTATTATTAACCACTAAATATTTAGTATTATCCACTGTTTATTAAATGTTTTTATTATTACTTTGCTTAATCACTTAATTTTATAATTGTTAACTATCATTCACTTTTACATATTTTTCCACTAATCGTTCTCTGACGTTTTTTGACCACTTTTAATTTTTTTATAGGTTGACATGTTGACAGTGTGTACACACGAGTCCGGGATGTAGATGGCGCGTTCCTCCAACATTCCTCCTATCTCCTTCGGCGACCACGGCCTGCTCGAAAAATTCCATCGAGCAGGCCCTCCAGGTCACCCTTCAGAGGCTTTCACACTGAAGTGCCGAAGACATTGAGATCCATTTCAGCGGTGTTAAAGAAGAATCCACGAAATAGGATGTTTCTTTCCTCCATGAGGGGTATTCCGGGATAGTCCATGATGTCGTCGTCCTCGTCTTCTTCCCCGTGAAGTTTATATTCTTGTTCTTCTGTCTCTTCTTCCTTTCGGGATTTTGTCTTTTTCTTTTGCTATTTCTTTTTTGGGCTTTTTTGGGGACTTTCGTTTTCTGTCTCTTCTCCTTCTGTAGATATTTCTTCTTCTGTGGTTTTCTGCTGTTGTTGTTTGTCAGCTGGTTCTTTTACATTTTCTTTGGTCGTGTCATTTTGTTGTGGGTCGTCCACAACTTGTATTTTTAGCACTTCCTGTGAAGAGAATTGGGCGGAAACCAAAGTTTTTTCTTGAAACCGTTCTTCTGTAGTAGCTGGTTTAATTCTTCGGAAAAAGTGCCGGGTTGGCTAGGTTTGCCAAGTGTGCGTAGATGACCATGGTCATTATTTCTTTACACTCACTTAGCATCACCAGTTTTGGTGCCGTTGTTTCGGTGACCGTTGTTCTTGTAGCCGTTGCTGCTTCCGCGTAGTTGTTTGCCTTTGCCTCCTTTTCTTTTTGAACTTTTCTCGTTTGAACCAGATTGCCTCTTTGCGGACGGGACACCTCATGGCCAAGGCCCTGTGGTCCTCCCCCGCAGTTTACACAGCGTGAATTTTTATGAGGCACACTCCTTCCATCCGTGTCCTGGTTTGGAATATACAGAGCATGTGACCTCGGTTGCTAGACTTTCACTCGTGGGGTGTTTTTCCACTGCTAGGCATTTGAAGCAAGTTTCTATCTGGACGAACTCCTCTGCTTCTATTTGTTCAGGGGCTACCCGGAGGTAGAACCCCAGGAGTCCCTCCTTCATAGACCTTTGCGCCATCTTAGTGCTTGAGAAAATAACTTTGACTATATTTTTGACAAACTTTTCCACCTTCGCAATTTTCGCCCATTTTTTGGTGCTTAGAAAGCTCGGCCTTGATGTCTTCATAGCTGTTGTCCGTGAAGAAAGGGTTGAGTTTTCTGAGGATGACTAATCGATGAACCATGATTTCGTGGGGGATGGAAGCTTAAAGTCCAATCTTCCGAAGGGGCTCTTTAGCTTCGTCTGACACGATCTTTTTGACGTCCTCGGGAGTCCAACATAATGCTGCCCATCGGTTGGGCATCTCAATTAGTCTTAGGAGGGCTACATTGAGCGGGACAAAGATATAGTTTCCACGACTGTTTGCCGGCTTGGCTTTGTCTCCCCACTGATGGTACGGAGGGGGGTCCGTTTGACGTTCATGGCGGGTGTCCCCATGGCCCCCTTTTAGTGGCGATACTCCTCTTTATTCCTGGGTATTCTTTATTCCTCTTCCGGATAATTTCTCCTTTTCCTTCCGAAAAAGAATGTCTGGCAAGCGTGTCTTCAGTTTTTACACTTAACTTTTCCTCCTTTGCTACGAGACGTTTTCTTTTTGTGTATCTATTAATGTATTTGATAATTTCTTTATTTTTTATAAATTGCTATTTTCCAGATATTCCGGGGGGTATCTTCATAGTTGCTCTTCTAATCCCTTCCACTCATCTCTTCCGCATAATTGAATGAGAGGTAAGGACTACTTTGTACAATGTCCGGTTTTGTAGTAGCTTTACATCTATTGAATGTGGGATATGACGGTTGAATTATCTTGAGGATATTTCAGTTTAGCAACCTTTTTAAGTCTTTCTCTGCGGTGCCATTTCGTCGTAGCAACTTGGAGCACATCTGACATTTAAGTCTAGCATACAAATTCTCTGGGATTCCTATACCGAATATTTAATTAAATTGCGCGCAGATTGGTTGATAACCTGTAGCTATTACTATTGCTGTTAATTTATTTTAGTCTTTAACGGACACGTACGAATCTGCCTATATCTTTTTTTTCAATTCAAAGCTTCTTCTGTAATTACACCGTAATCGCTTCTACTCCAAAGGAGGAAGCGCCTTCATGCGCTTCTTTCATTCGAGTAGAAGTGATGAAAATGAAATTAAAAAAATATATGAATCGATTTCTCTAATTATATTCCATATATGCTCGATTTTCTGATCCATCCTCCTGTGTATATTTACAGAATACTTAATTTCCTCCTACTTTGAAACACCATTGCACAGCTTAAGCAAATTGAATGCATTTATCTTTCGGCGGCATTTTTCTGGTCGACTGTTTAAAAGATTCTGAATTATTTCTTTTTTTCATGTTTGTCCTTCAAAAGTTTGTTCTCTGACAACTGATATAATCCAGGATAGATTTTTATTCTATCTTCGTAGAATAGTTCCTAAACTTATTCCTCGCTGTTATTAATAAGATTTTTTGAAAAGTTATAATAACAATTCCATCTTTGATTACTTTTAGGAAGTCTTGTTTGCTCTCTTACTAGGGAGAATGCAGCATGGTAAATTATTTTCAGACTTATATCATTGGCTCTTAGTTTCACCTCTTTTAATTCTTTGTTTGTTTGTTATTTTCTTCTTTGCTTTCCTCGAAATTTTATTAAAAATTGCCTTCTTTATTTTTTTTTATTCTGTGGTGCATTAGCCATCTTTTTTTTATCAGTTGCGTTGTTTTCTTGAGAAACAAAGAATACTAAAACATAAATTTACATTCATGTAAAATCAATATCTAAGCTTCACTCAGTCAGTATTAAAAGATAAATTAAAGAAAATGTGAAACAAGAGAGGAGGATGCATATTCACAAAACTGTTTACAGCAGTGCTTGAATAAATTTTTAGGACTTTGAAGTGGAAACAAAACGAAATCAGAATTAATGGGATATATTTAGCTCAATTTCTCTTTGCTGATGAGATATAATTAATACCCTATGAAGCAGAAGGATTACAATCAATGATAACAAGATGATTTGAAACTAATCAGACTATTGGATTGAAAAATGAGTTTTCAAGGACATAAATAATGATCGATAGTTTTGCAGAGGATAGATCAATTAGAAGTGATGATCATCTATCTGAGTAAAACAAGAATACGCCTATTTAGGAGAGATTGGGACTCTTGATGGAACTATATAAAAGGAAATCAGTAAAAGAGAAAAAATAGGCAAGAGATCTGTGAGGTAAGGCTTAGCTGAATCTTTAGAAGCGATCTGCATTTAATAAATACAGTTTACCAGTTTTAGCTTAAAGCTAACTCAGATAACCCCAAACATGTTAGAAATTATCCGCAGGGGCCAAAATAGAAATGCATGGATAAGAACACAAACACGTTTGATAGATATAGCAAAGAGATTAAAAAATAGCGAGGGAAATGGACAACATATTACAAAAAGACGATGGATAGATTAAATCCTGAATGGGACACCTTTATACATAAAGAGGCCCCGAAGACGACTTCGCAAAAGGTGTGAAGGGATGAAATTCGATCTGTAGTAACATTGTAAACTCGAGCGTTGGATAGTTGTCAATTCAACGCTAATATAGATGGCATCTTTTCAGCACTGGCATAAAACGAGCTGATAATGATGTGATATATACAATTGATGGCATGAATAAATTGATAACAAACGAAGTTATAAAAAAATATAACCTACGAGGAATAGAACAATAATAATCATGACATACAGAACATGGTAATATACAGAATACATGTTTATTGCTTCATCAAAATACGTCCAAGGGAGCAAGGAGTGTCAAACAACTTATGATGTAGATTTCAATATGATTCTTTATATGCATTTGGTAGTGTTTGTTCTTAAAATGCTTTTGAGTGTCTTTGTCGGTTGCTTATGAAGATTTTGTACCTGAGTGTTATCTCTGTTAGATTGCGTGATGTTTTCCCATATCTATTTGCCATCTGTTTCATATGGAAGCATTAATAGTTACTCCTTGAAGGTGGTAAAGATGTTTGCGCCTCTGTAAGAGCTTATATGGATCTTTATATGGGAGGGGAGAAGGTTTGACGTATCTGAGCGTCTTTTACGAAAACGTGTGTACAGTCTTCCGTGGGAACAAGAGAATTCGTGGCTTCTTGATGTCGTTGTATGGACTTTTGTTCTAAAGGGTCGCTATCTCCGGTGCCAATTAGGTCACCTGGAATGCAATAAAAAATGAAACACGGGAAAATCATCTTTCTAGGCTTACTGCGTTTCGCATAACAAGTAGAGTGGATGGGAGATTACGTAACTATTCTCTAGGGGTTTTTTTGCCAAAGGAAATGCTGTATGGTTCTGCCTTGTCTTTTGAAAACAGCATTTTCATTGGCATTAGAAGGAGAAGCGAAAAGATGTTATGTGGTACTGAATTTTAATAAGTCTCGAAACAACGCAGAATGAAATTGCAATACATTATCTGAGATTATGTTAACAGGTACACCGAAACTTGATAGATAGTTGCCGACGAATGCTTCAACCACAGATCCTGAAGTTTGCAGGTTGGAATGAAAGAAATATCCGATTTTCTAAAATAAATTTTTAGCTAGTATGTATTAAGTTAGTGCTGCTTGTTGTCGTTTATGAATGCTACGATGAATAATTTATACCTTTTTCTGTCAGATTATAAAAAAATATTGTCCATAATCTTCTTCGGCATTCACCCCTATGTCCTAAAACTAAAGATAAAATTTGATATGTTATACTCTAGTAGTTTCGTAAGAGTGCCAATGCAATTACCTCGGCAAAATTCATTCAGAGCATTATGGGGATTGTGCAGTAAATAAAAGAAGTTGCAAGAGGTGGTTTTCTCGTTTCCGAAGTGAGGATTTCAGTCTGAAGGACGGAACAAAAAAGGTCGTCCAAAAGACTTGACTCCGAAGAGTTGGAAGCTGTTGTCACATAAAATTCTGCCACAACTTCTAGAGAACTCACAAAAAAAATTAACGTAACCCATTCGACTGTCCTTCGCTAACTGAAAATGCTTGGAAAGGTCCAAGTGATTGGAAAATGGGAACTGCACGGACTGACCACGGCGAATCTGTAACAGCGTGTTCCATGCAATGAGTCATTTCCTTCACAATTCCTTCATTTTGAGGCAGGCTTCTTACTAGAGATGAGAAGTGGATCCTTATCATAATGTTAAACGCCGGGTTTCGTGGATCCGTCGAGGAAACAGAAATTCTCAACAAAAAAGATCATGTTGAGTGTATGGTGGGATATTGATGGAATTGTACATTACGAACTGTTAGACAACAATCAAGCAAATAATGTAATCTTTTAGAGGAGCTCACTTGCAGATTAAATGATTATATGGGGAGGGAGGGTTAACTTTGGGGGGTATTCTGGATTCATCCCCGTGGATGCAGTTGTTTATTATTGTATATTATGATTGATTTGGATTTTAACAAGTCTTGATGATGATGCCTTTTGTTTTTGATACATTCCTGTGTATGGTTCTAATTGTATATTGTAGATACATGATCTGACACAATCCTATGGATGCATTTTGGGGGTAGGTTTTGACAGATGCGGATGGCCTTTTATAGGCTCTTGTGGCTTTTGTCATCTGTGAAATTATATTATGTTATGTTAACTCCTGACTTTCTCCTAATTATCACTTGTTTAGGGGATTAAAGAACAATTTGTATGGTCTTTGGTTGACAACAAGTGAAGACGTTGAAAACGAGCTGAATTCATATTTTGCATCGAAGCCTAAAGAATTTTCCAAGAGCAGCATTTATAAGCTTGTTTGCAAATTGAATGAGGTTCTATACAGCAATTGAAGTTATGTTTATGATTAAATATTCCCATAGCAATATTTTTATATTTATAATACATACCCTAAAATCGCTTCTATTCACTCAGAATACTTCCAGACTATGGCCAGAAGATATTTGTATCAAGTTTTGTTTTTATAAAACCACTGAATATGTCCACATGGATGGTGTGACACTTTAGTTCAGGTGCACCAAATAAAGGTTTGTTTTATATGTCTTTCTACCTATGACTTCTTATATTGAAGACGGTTTCTAAGCCACCTACATGTCTTTTCTCACCTCACTCCATACAAATTTTTATGGTTGATTTGAGGCTAGGGCGTGTGCTAAATGAACTAAATTATGATAATAGTTTAATATTAGCTTCCTGAAATCAGAGGTAGGATAGGGACGAAATTTTGTGAATTTTTTATTTGAATAATAATTTTATCTTAGTTTGGTTATGACTTATGTATTTTTTTATCAAAGTTATTTCTAATAATTCTTTTATAATATCAAAAAACAAAATGGTGAAGTTCCGAAATAAATATAAGTATCGGAATTTTGTGAATTTTTTATTTGAATAATAATTTCATCTTAGTTTGGTTATGACTTATGTATTTTTTTATCAAAGTTATTTCTAATAATTCTTTTATAATATAAAAAAAATGGTGAAGTTCAGAAATAAATATAAGTATCGAAATTGTGTGACTTTTTAAAACCCAAAGAATTACAAATGGTGAAGTTCAGGAAATTTATTCTTATATATCTTCTATTCTATAACTATATTTTAGCAACTTAATATTCTGAAAGGGAGAAAATTTAGTTTAGAGTTGCTTTTTAAAATGATTATAATTGGTGAAGTTCAGAAAATTTATAAAAATTTAACCATGGCTGCTTTTTTTTAGATTTTAAATTTTAATCTTAGTAGCGATGCGCAAGCTCCCTCCGTAGGGGGGAGTGGCGAAACGATTCCCTGGTAGTCTTAAAACAAAATTCTGCGCGTCCTCCCATTGCAATATTTATATAGGCTAACGTTAGTTTGAGTTTTTTTAACAATCTCGTGAGAAGAATGAGAATGATGATAGTATTTTTAATAAATCTGCAAAGGAAATTGACTGAACCCAGGAATCTCTGTAGTTCTTGTAATATTTTTTGCTCTAGAATAATCCTTGATAGCGTTATCATATCACCTTTTGGAGATATATCTTAATAATCAACTTTATATCCTAAAGAATCAAGTAATTATAGTGAAAAGTGCTCTTTGCAATGTTGATTTACAAACAATGCCAATAGAACCTTGCAAAGAATTGCTCCAAATATTGCAACTGATTACCTTCGTTTCATTTGCAATGATCAGGAAAACAAAAATGCGAACACGACGTCTAGATCAGGTAATAGTAATACCAATGCTGTGAAATTGAATCGAATTCATATCGATAAACCTTTAAAATCTATATATTTTTAAACTCGAATCGAAAAAAAAAATTGAACTGAAATATTTTTGAAAACTCGAACCGAAAAGAATTAAAAAATTCGATTTCGATCTTGAATCGATTATAAATATAGGTTTTAAGCGAAAACGTCGAGTATCATTAATAAATAATTTAGGAATTCCAAGAAATAACAGTCGTTTAAATGTAAATGTATATTTTAGTCTTTCGTCCTAATCCTAGTCCTAATCTTGTTTTGCAGAATCACCCAAAGCTAAACCTTTCTTCTCAACTACCATAGATAAGAGCTCCCTTTTGTTTCGCCAACCCGGGGTAGAATCTTCCTTTCTTTTAGAATTTAGTAGAATAATAAATTACATAAATTGTTAAAAGCATTTAGAGAAAATCATTTTGAAACTAGACAGCATCCTGTAAACGTCACATTTTTATAAACGCTTCTCTCCCATTCAAATTTTTGTGACACAATTTTTCATCTCATTTTTAAACCCCTCAAAAATGAGATGTCAAAAAACGGATAAGTGTTATTCGTATTTCCATCTTAGTGGATGCGGAAAAGAAGCGAAAGCAACTTACAAAGTTAACAATTGCACAATGACCTTAAAGTGTCCGTCTGCTACAAATTTAAAGAAAAATTTAGAAAGGTATCACTAGAATGAGTTTCATTTATTGAATTAGTGTGCTACTCAAATTGCTAAGCGATCTCTCTCACAAGATGAAGCACAAAGATGCGAACATTCCAAGCGAAGCAAGACTATTGACGAAAGATTTCACCCAACGGTAAGCATAAGGATGCACGCCAACATATTTAATAACGCTATGTTCGAGTTGGTCACTGTAAATGCAAGACTATTTTCTACTATTGAAGATAGTGGACTATGTAAAATAATAGACCCCATTACAAAGACACTCAATGTTACAATGGACAGGAAGAAAGTTGCAACTTTAGTAGATGAAAAAGCAGTAGATATTGTTAAAAAAATTAGGAAGGAACTCCAAGGAAGGCTATTATCATTAAAGATTGACAATGTATCCTGCTTGGACAGATCTGTGCTTGGTATTAATGCTCAATTTATTATTGGCGATTCTCTTCAAATAAGAACTTTAGCAGTGGCACAATTTTCCTGCTCTCATACTGGAGAACAAGTCAGAGGAACGGTAATAAAAAAATTTGAGCTGAATACCAATCAAGTATATACGGTTAAAACTGACAATGCAAGAAATATGGTAAAAGCTATACAAGATATGTCATATGAAAACAGTGAAAATAGTGCCAGTGATCATAGTGCCTATAAAGATAGTGTTAACGAATTAAATATAGATAGTGAACTAAATAGTGTAACTGTGTTTCACAATGTTTTTCCGGTTAGATTTACGGCCCACATTTTCCAGCTTGCTATAAAAGACACTTTAAATAGTGGTTCTTGTTTAAATACTCTATCCAATGCATGAAAATTAGCCAAGAAACTGCGAGTGACTGCTATACTTACTGTTTTAACACTTTCAAGGAGAGTGTAACATTAACTTAACACTAAATGCAGAATCTATATTTTCAAGAGCAGTGTGAGTAGAGATTTAACACCTATATTTTTACGTCTGGCAGTGTCCAATCAACCACCCCACAATATATGACTCGTATAATGGCAGAGCAAGTGTGCTTAGAGTCAGTTTGCTTCATGAAAGGGAGGAGGGAAAATATCAAGTAAGTTTTGCTGCATATTTCTTTTGCTTTAAAATCGTAAAGGTGATTACAATTTTCATATATTTGTTTAATTCTAGGTATTAGCTAGATTGTATTCTTATACACATCGTGTACTAGTATTTATAATGGAATGGCATTGATGTTTACATTGTTACAGAAATGTAACACTATCACGAGAGTTGCCAACTACTCTTCTTTTTTTTATTGCTTTCTTGTTTCTAAACTAAATTTTTCTTGCAAAAGACTTGGCAAATATAAAAAAATATGATATTTAGTTTTTGATTAAGAAAATATCCACTTAAATACTATTATTTTAATGTTATGTGGTCACAATCGCTTTAGTAATTTTGTTTCATTCTTTAGGATACAAGTTGAACGATGAACAAGAAATTCTGATGATTTACTAAGATCTTCCAGATGATGATATTGAAAGTATCCTGGAGTCGGATGTAGAAAAGTCTCAGAATATAAATGCCATTGACTTGCCTGGTACTGGTACAGAAAACTTTTGTTAGTCAAATAATGTTATGTTTTCACTTATTGATGGAAACATTACCTTTACCATATGTTTGTTTATAGTCTGGAGAATTGTAATAAGTAAATTTATAGTAAGTTTAATCATTATACAGCTCATATTTATTTTTTTCAGAGGATGAAACAAATACAGCATTATACAATTTTGATGAGGTTCAAAGTGAAGAAACGGAAACAACATTCCAGCCACAGTGGAGAAAAAGGGAGTACGATATTAAACATCTCATTTACCGGGAAACGCCAGGGCTAAGTGATGCTGTTGCCAGTTTCAGTGACCATTCTGTGTTTTTTGCAGATGATTTGATTAAACATATAGCATTTCAAACAAATTTATAGGCAAGTCAATAAATGAAACCTTATAAGTCCACAACAGCTATTGAAATTAAGCATTTTCTTGCTATCAATCTTTTGATGGGACTCGAAAGGCAAGCTAGTTATAGAAATTATTGGTCATCAGATAAAGTGTTCAGGGTTGATTTATATATCATAAAAAATGGCACTTAAACGTATGGAGTGGTTCCTAAGTAATCTTCATTTTTAATGACAACAGTAAAATGCCAAGGCACAATGAAAATGGGTATGATAAATTATACAAAGTAAGACCGATGCTTGATATTCTTTCAGAAAGTTTTCTAACTTGCTACATTTCACATGGATTACAAAGTGTAGACGAAAGCATGATCAAATATAAAGGACGAAGCTCCATCAAACAGTAAATGCCTCTCAAACCAATAAAACGAGGCTACAAAGTTTGGATTAGGTCATCTCTAAATGGATATGTTAGCCAATTTGATATTTATACAGGCAAGAAAGACAAAGTTAGGCCTGAAGTTGGATTGGGAACAAGGGTTGTGCTAGATATGTGCTAATCTTTAGAACACAAGGGTTACAAAGTAATTGCAGATAACTTCTTGTCGTCTGTGGGACTCGCAAAAGCTCTTTTAGATAACGGTATAGGATATTGTTGGGCTATTCGACCAAACAGAAAATATATCCCAAATCTAAAACAAGATATGTCCTACTGTCGTAGAATGGCCCTAACATATACGACACTTCTACCAAACAGGCATGGTCACTCAAGGTCAACGCGTGACCTTGATTCTACTCTGGTCCTGACAGAGATGTGGGATAGAAGGGATGAGGGACGAGTGCGAAGGATTTTAAATTCCAAAGATTGAGTGCAGTTGGCCGATATTAACTAACAATGGCTCCGGCTATGAGGCATATGAAAAATTAGGTACAAAAATAAACTCTAATAGATTAAATGAAATAATGGCAATAGATACTCTATGTATCCAATGATCGAATGTATCAGCGCTACTCAGAGTGGGCTCTATGGAGGGGGGGATGAGAGGCGATACGAGACTTTGTACAAACACATACAGGGAGGAGAGGCGATACGAGACTTTGTACAAACACATACAGGGAGGACTGGCCGGAATAGCCACATATGATTCGTCTATACCTGGCTTGGGATCGAGGCTTTAAAAGATGAAACGGTGGATCGGATGGTTATTCAATGGGCTTTAACCATGGGGAGTCTAACTTTAGAGTAATAACACTATCTGGAGGGAGCATTCGTGCCAAAACAAAATGTACCGAAACCAAGGATAGACCAATTGACTCGTCTAGAAAAAGGAGCGCGGTCTAGAATTGCGTGTTTCGTTGTAAAGGCAAGCCTATACTGTCGATGCCCTATTGGGACCAACAATATATAGGGAACAGCCAGATCCGTTGCTGCTTCCGCGAAGGGGTGTGGGCGTGGGGGAATCTCTCCACGAACCTACACGGCGCTTGAGGGATGGGAGACACTCCCGCGGGAGTTTCTTGATAAGACCCTAGGAGACGACAGAAACGCGCTTTTGAGATTCCATTCATTCGTTTATCGCGGAAAGCAGTTCGATAGTCTGACTGTTCTTACGGTCCTCACTCCTGTGGACTGACCTCGAGCCTGACATCGTGGTTTCGACGGGCCGCAGGGAGCCTCTATTCTTGACACTCCTCCATTCCCAAGATGTTACTTTAAAAAATATGACATCTGACAACCGCTGGATGGGTATCTTAAGTCTCAAAACTTTCTGACCTCCTGAGGGGAGGGAGGGCAATTGGGGGATACCTGACCTTGAACGGGTCAGGCTCCGGTGGTTCGGACATATTTACGTAGAAAAAGTATCAAGAAACACAAGGAATAAATGAACTAGACAAGAAAACAAGGGCTACAAGAATTAACAGTTCAAACGACCTAGAGCTACACAAAAAATAAATATATAAATAACACACAAAATATTAAAAAAACTCAATACAAAAATATACAAAAAGGAAATATAAAATACAGGGAATTAATTGATCCGAACGATACAAGGGTTTACCGGATCGTTATTGATTTGTGAACAGAGAGACATGTTGTCCGAATATATACAGCTTAAACAAGAGGAACAAAACTTAAACATAACAGTTACAAGCATAAAATTTATCCTAGATTAGTTTGAGTAGGCTCTAAGGGGTTCCTACTCAAGCTATCCGTAACACAATTCTCGGATCCTTTTATATAATTGATTTTAAATGGATACTCCTGGAGGCATAAACTCCAGCGCATAAGGCAACCATTGTTACTTTTTACATTTGGCAAATATGCGAGAGGCTTGTGATCCGTCTCTTCAAGGAACTCTTTACCTAATAAATACATTCTTAACTTCTGTTTGGCCCATATAATGGCCAAAGCCTCCTTTTTAATGACAGCATAATTTTCTCGCGCGGGAGAAGCTTACAGCTCGCGTAGGCGACGAGGTAACTATCGCCATCATCGCTATACTGTAATAAAACACATTTTGACCCTTTATCACTGGCATCTGTTCTGATATAAACGTCTTCTTGGGTTAGGGAGCCGGAGAAAAGGTGCGGAAGCTAATTTTCCCTTAAAATGTTTGAAGTGGGAGAGAGCTAATGGGGATCAGACAAGGTGTTCTGGGGACTACTTTTTCAGCAAGTCACACAAAGGGGCCGAGAGAGGAGTGAAATGGGGGACGAAGCGGCGGCAGAAAGAAGCAGATCCCATGAAATATCTCAGCTGCTTCTTATTGAACGGACGGGGTATTTCCACAATGGCGAGGATTTTGTCCTTCTGCGTGGCCAAACGGTTGTTCCCAATATGAAAGCCAAGCAAAATGGCACTTTCTCAGGCTGATTGTGAGTCTGCGCTTGCGCAGGCAACGCAGAAGGGCCTGGGGGGGCGATCACGTGAGAGTCCCACTGGCGAGTTGCAACGTAAATGTTATCGAAATAAAAAGTCACGTTTGCCAACCAGTCTAATATTCCTCGCATCATGCGATTGTAATTACTACAGACCGTCATCATATTAAGTTTTAGAAAATCGAAGCACAGCCTATATGAACCGTCTGACTTCTTTACCAAAACAGTGGGGGAGCAGTAATTACATTGGAAGGGTTCTATAATTTTTAAATCGTTAGGTCGGCAGTTCTAATCTCCCTCTGGATTCTTTTTAAGCTGACACTATTTACTAAAGGTTACCGCCGTGACTGGGCATCACAGGGGGGAGGTGTTTTGCCCTGGCTGACGTCCGCCTGATAAGCAGCAACACAGCAGCTTGAAAAGAGGACTGAAATCAGCGAACTTTTTAAACTTTAAATTTAACAATTTAGTAACTTCTGCGTTGGATACCTCTCTTAAATGGATGGGGAGGGGGTACGGCTTAGAACGAATAGGCTCCAGGGTAGTTAAAATAATATCATGCTCGAACTGAGCGACACAGCCGGGAATCTCGGAGATCACGCCTCCAAAGGGACTCAATAACTGCTGCAGCTGACTCTTCGACTCGAGGGGCAGCTGGGCGTTAACGTCTAAGTCAGATGAATGAGCTTTGGTAACGCTAGGTACGGTGGGCAAGGGCTACTCCTTGTCCTGTTCAATGCAAGCCACTTGCACCACATTTAGCGGATCTAGAGGGTGAATGGGGCCGATCCGATCGATTGCTACACGGGCGAAGGGTTCAGGTGTGATGGGTCCCTTCTGCCGCGAAGCAGGTCTGACGCTTCCATTTGTGGCTGTCCTTTAACAGATATAACACGAATGGCAATACTTAAGGATGTTATCTGCTGCACTGGGCTAATTAAAATAAATAAAGATTCCAAGAGCCGTTTTAGTATGGGTGAACTGGCCAGAGAAAAGACTATCGTGAGCCGTCTTCAATATGAGCGAGACCTGCAAACGGGGGATGCATAATGCATAGGCCTGGGAACTATTGCTTTCCGAGCAGACGCGGTACAGGAGGTCGTTCTTTACCACGTAGGAAACGACTTTATTTCCGCGGGTGGACTCCTGAATCTTATTATGAACTTTGGTCCAGAGAGGGCGGAGTGAATCACAGTCCGTTTGCTCTTTAGCGAATTCATTGTTCAGAACGACATTAAACTGGGAATACGTGAGGTTGGGTTGAACCACAGGGGGGGAAGTAATCTTTGAGCACTGTCCGACGAGAACTGTCGATTTACAGGCCCAAGGTAGTCATGTACTACGCAAACTTATCATGGTTCGGAGTGATAGGGATGAGCAGCTCGTCCAACAGCATAATACATGTACACCCTGTATCCTGAAAAATGATGGAGATCCCGAAGCCGTTTACTGATCCGGTCTCAAAATTCAAGATTCCTGGGGAGCTCTTCTCGAACAAGAAGTTCACCTGATGGCCCGCGGCAGGGGAAGCAGACGGAGGCGGTTTAACTTGCGGCGGTGGTGGCGCGGAGAAAGCACAAATTTGGTGCACTCGATTGAGAGAACTAGGACGGAATTGGGAGTTCTGATGCCAGGTGGTTCTCAAATGTCCTTCAATACCGCAAGAGAAACACACGATGGGCCTCCTGGGGAAGTATGACGAAGGGGGATTTAACTAGAATGGCTTGACGTCACGAGGTTCTGATGAAGAAAAACTTCTGGGTTTGGAAGAGCCAGTTATTTTAACAAACTTACTAGGGTGTAAATTTTTGTTTGCCACTTTTACCTTTGGGGGACGATGGATCAGACTTTCTTTCTTCTTTAAGGTAGCAATTGTGGCTCGCCGCGAATACATCGGCTTCTTCGATGCATTCCTTGAAGGTGGAACACCTCCGGTCCTTCACAAAAGACCGAATCTCCGAAGAAAGCGAAGCCATAAGCTGGTCCTTCAGAATGAAGTCGACTAACGCTTCATACTGATGGGGAACTTTCGAAAAATCGACCAGGAATTGAAAAGTCTCTGAAGCGTATACCCAAACTGTCGAAAAGTTTGGATGTACTCTATACGGGCGTGACGAAATTTAACGCGGTAGTAATCGGGCGTCATGTTATACGCGGCTAACAATTCCGATTTCAACGTCGAATAATCGATCGTTGCCTCCGGCGGAAGGGATATGAAAATATCTTGGAGCTTAGAACATAAAAAGGGTAGGAGTTTACTGACACCATCCGCTTCAATGACTCAGTTGTTTAGCTCGAACATCTTTTTAAAATGTGCCAAATAGGACACGAAATCTTCTCCTTCCTTGTAAACGGGGAGCTTCACTAATGTCGTTTGAGGGACGTCATTCCGCGAGTTGATAGAGAGCGCCTCGATCATCGCTCTATTTATTTTTAGTTCATGTTGTCGGATGTGTTCTCTTTCTTCTCTCTCTCGTACTTCTCTAACATCTTCTTTCTGCTCTCTTTCTCTCTCGTTCTTCTCTTTCCCTTATTTCCGCTCTCTCGGCTCTCTCTCCTTCTTGTATATAGGAAAGAAGGTCCTTTCTGGATAACGCAAGGGATTCACATTGTAATTTAAATTGGTCGAATGAAGACATGATAGTCGCGAATTTGAATTAAACTTTTTGAAAATAAAAACGTAACGGGATTGTCGACCCGAATTAACTAGGTATACCCACGGCGTGATTAATAATTTCCGTTTGAGCACTCGGAAATTCGCAAATTAACGCTAGAACCTTTAACTTTGCTCACAACACCGAGAACAAAACTAAACTGAGCCTTTTTTGATATGAAAGGGGTAAAATTCCGCGGGGGGGGGGGATAAATGAGAAGCACGGTCTCAAAACTTACACACGGTATGTATAAAGGAGGGTACACACAACAAATGAGAAAGATAGTTTCAGGTTGGTGATTAAAAGAGGATTTTAAACCGGGGCTCGCACACAAAGGATGGGACGATTCGGGTAGGTCAGATTATAAAATAATCTCTAGGCGTCAACGGCTGCAACTGCTTACGTGTTCGTTAAAAGGAAGGGAAACGCGGGATACGATGACTGCAATGGGGAAGTTGGGTTACCTCACGGGGTGGATGAGGGAGCATACGTACTTTGGCCTTCGGAGATAGAAATCCTCGTCAAGTATTCGCTGATTGACTATGGCAGAGTTCACGGATGTCGATTTAACCTTCCTTGTTGAATAGAAATCGCCGTTGTCCCCGATCGCGACGGGTGAGCGTTTCCTTAGCTCGCACGCGGTATTAGGCGGAAAGTCTTGAAGTACTACACGCTAAACCGAGTCGAGGGGTTATATAGACGGTCTGCGGGGTGACTTAAATGGCTTGGTGAGAGCTTCCACAACTCGTGCGATCTTAGGAAAAAGGCAGCGATTCCTTCGGATGAACCGAGATAAAGTTGGAGTAGAATGTTCCAAGAACTTCAATCTATGCCGGAGGGCAGAAAGGCTGGCTCAAAGGCCATGTGAGACGACGAAAATGTGTCCTAAAGATGGGGTGCAATAAAACGGCGTGGACCGCCTCGTCGACGTAGATCAGCCGCGCTTTCAAAGCTCCATGTGGTGATCTCGAGACCACGTGGATAGAGAAGGGCACGTGGTCGCTCTTCGATCTTATTCTTCTACAATATCAATACCATGACAATAGCTTCCTTCAGTGTTTTTGGATGGCAGGATAAACATCTATTGGGGTATCGATTGGACTTATACCCTTGCGACATCCATAATTTGGTAAGGGAGCTATAGACGGAATTTGTACTAACCTTTACTAAGGTAAAAATTTAAAGACCTTGTTGGTTTATTCTTCGTAACAGATACGATTATGGTTAATGAATCTGTTTCTACCAGACAACAAGCGATTCTCATCCACGGAGAAGGAACAGGCACTCGTTGAAAACTTCTTCTCTGATCTTAAATGGCGGACTATACTGAACATCCATATATGGCCCTTTTTAATACCCTAAAGTTGGGTGCTGTCTCTATTTAATTATAATCCTCTTTGACCAATAAGGTTATCCTGGCCATCCAATGCCCCTCCATATCGGATCATGAAGTTACGCAGCACCTTAATTCGCTAACAACCTATAAGAGATGCCGTGATTTGATTCCTTTCGAACCGCTCCTTTAGCAAATTCAAGAACAAAATAACATTTTAATATATATATATATATATATATATATATATATATATATATATATATATATATATATATCCACCTGAGCGCCTTCCTTTCTAAAAACAAGTCCCAATTGCAGACTATCCAAAACTTCTATTTTGAGAATACTTCAGTGGCAGCTATATAAAATTATTGCTATTGCAGTCAGATCTCCGCCGGAGTAGTTCCAATCGACCATACATAAATCTCTTTTATACTGTTGAGTGACATTGGATTGAAATACCCATAGATACATAGATAGAAAACTCACGAAGTATTGAATGAGTAAGCAATAAATGCTACAAAGCTCACAAGGAAAATAAAATGAAGATTCCATGTACTTTCGAACTTTCATTCAACTTTTGACCATACAATAATACGATTTATGAATTTATATTTCTATTATGATTCCACTTTCCACTCCAGGTTGAATCATTAATTGAGCAATCAGAATGCTTCACGTCACGTAAGATAGTCTACCTCACCGATCACGATGACAATGGGGATATTTACTGCCCTTATCACAGAAATGAGATGACATTCGCACCTGAAGGATTACAGAATGAGTAAGACGAAAGAATTCTAAAAGGATCTTGGTAGGGTGATTATTGACAACAATAAAGATCGACTTACGTCACACAAAAATATGTACTAAACTGAATACAGTAGTAATAACGGTCAGAACCATCATTCGAATATGGGAAGGAAACTATAGTACGCTTTGCTGCTCGCGTGTTGAATGCCTTCATAATATATTGGAAAGTGGGGCAAAGTTTGTAGTCCAGAAAGTTATGAGAAACCCATTCACATACCCGAGCTGAGATACAAAAAGATGTGCAGGAAGCTGGAACGGATGTCCGAACTGCGGATTCTATTCTGCGAACAAAACCTATTATATATATATATATATATATATATATATATATATATATATATATATATATATATATATATATATATATATATATATATATATATATATATATATATATATATATACATTAATTTGTGTACGTACAGAACTAAAAATACGGAGATAATTTTAAATTTAATATTTACATTGACTTTATACACTTGATTTGTATAGCTGGTCCTCGAGGTAGGTTAATAAATGGGTTCAAGGTTGATAAATGGGTAGCCAGGTATAGGGCTCGAGAGTTAATAGGGGCACCGAACGTTCTTGTGGTAGGCCCTACAGATTCACAGGCCTTTTTACTTTAGATGCGGAGAACGTGGTAGGCTTCAGAGTAGAGAGGAATTCGTTAGACCGAGGCTTGAGATTAGGTAGGCTGAGTTTAAAGGACCAATATGGGTTACCTGTAGCAAGGAAATCACAAATGGAGAAATCTCGGACTCTTTATTTGGGCGTAGAACTTGGGTAGCTTTGGCGTAAGAAGGATTCGAAACGGGCGTGTAGTGTGTTTAAGTGGGCCTATTGCTCCATGGCGTCTATCAGACTCCTTGGCGTTTCCTGAGTCCTGATTGAATGAGCCTCTTTTTGACTGACTAACTCTCTGACTTACTAGCTTACTGACTGAATTGCTTAAAGTGTGAAAGTTTGGCAGTATATATTTGTGTCGGAAAAATGGGCGTGGCCTATTATTTTCCAATGATGTTGTTTGGGTGGAGCCTATTCTACTCCCTGATAATTCGTGTCCATGGAGAGATAGAGATTTGTTCTGGTCAAAATCTCAAGGACGTGACATTGAGTTTCGCAGTTCTTTGCTAGCAAATAATGGCCACTGCTAAGTAAACAATGGCTGCTGCTATCGTGTTCTCAGTTCTTTACCTACATCCCAAGCTTTGTTTAAACAGCTGACCTATCGCGGTTATGGGAACCATTTTTGTATGTGTGTGTGTACATGCTCCTATGTTTGCTACCGTCTTGAATTAATTCTTTTCTCCTCGAGCAAAATACATATATTATTTACATTGATGTTTTCTTAACTCATGTCTTATTTACTATATGTCTTTCGCTCTCTTATCGATGGGTTTATTATTACATGACATATTATTTCAGTAATTAATGCGTTTGCCCAATTTCAGGATTTCATAAGTACAACAGGGTTCTCATTTGTGAGGTTCGTCGCTAGGCCTAATTCACCTTGCAATTTGGACGCCACATTTGTTCTAATGAAATTAATATCATTATTCTTACCACTGAACACTGGATTCTCTGTATTTACATATGTTAAAATTAAATAAGCATTGAATTTACGCCTTTTTAACTACATATGAATTGAATTTGCACTTTTACCTGATATGCAATGGTATTTTTAAACTCTATTATTCTCATTATTAATATTTAAACACTATGCTCGAACGAATGGCGTGAGTTCGTATGTTGATTTCCTCCTGGTTCAGTGTTAGCCTTTTGAGCTGTAATAATGGGCGCTGTGTTCGTATGTGGAGACTGGACAATCTTTTGAATGGTTAAGTATCCACCCACGTCCACCTGTAGCGGTTCATCTTAGCTCATCCAGCTGCTAGCAGTACTCTGGCGTGTAGAAATTAAATGAGCTTCTAACGGACACTTTGTTGAAAAGTGATGTCGACATTGATGGAATTCGACAGGCCTACTTCTTTTTGAACTGAGAGTAGGTTTGGGGTTGATGAATTATTTCTTCTCCTTGCTCTGCCCGTTGCTGGCCAGACGAGTCCGTGTTTTTCTTCTTTGGTTAGCTTACGGTCGAAGGGATCACCAGTTTTTATGGGGTTGAAGGGTGACCGGACCGAGGATTGAGGTGGCGGACTCTTTGCTTTTGATGGAGAATTCGCCAGTCTTTTTCTCCCACTCCATTCTTTGAGGAGGGGTTACCTATCATGGAGTCTACATCTTTGGGAGAGGAACACCCCATAACCAGCGACAAGGTCTAATTAATGTTTTGGCTGAAGGCTATCCTTCTGACTGGCGAATTATAATATTGCTACTAATGTATAAGTCAGAAACGAGAATCAAGAATCATGACAGAGCGGTTTTTGTCCGTCTATTTATACTACCGTTCATTGAGGGGTCGTGAATTTTCTTTTCTTATTCTGAATGCGGGGATGAGCCTATGGGGTCAGACTGTGTTCGTTTGTTCTTTGTTAGCACGGCTAGGGTTAGTCAAAGGGTGTTTGCGTGTCCAGTGTGGACACGTGTGTATTTGGAGTGTATTTGTATTTGGCTGTATTTGGCTTTTATCAGGCAAGATTAATTCCGATGCTTCACAGGTTCACGTTTGCCCAGTTTTCTCAGCTGCCTTCCTTATCTGTTTCCAGACTTTACAGATCGCATCTGTTTCCTCATGTGTGTATGTTTGTACATCCGCGTGGAAACTTCAACGATTTCGCTTGCATCCTTACAATATTCTAGGTGGGGTTTTCTTAATACATATTAAATTACGATTTAACATTATTTACGAATATTGTTACAACATGGCATATTATTTCAGTGTTCAATATGTGTGCCCAAATTCAAGACTTTGCCTAGCTGCATTCCTTATCGGTTTCTAGGCCTTTCAGCTCACATCTGTTTCTTCATGTGTGTATGTTTGTACATCTGCGTGGGAACTCCACTGATTTCGCTTGCATCCTTATAATATTCTCGGGAGAGGGAGGGTCTTAATCCATATTAAATTGCGATTTAACATTATTTACGAATATTTTGCTCTGTTAGACATTAGTTCATTGTTCCAACATCGCATATTGTGTGCCCAAATTCAAGATTTCGTTTAACTAATAGGTGCTCATTTTCAAGGTTCCTTTTTGGGTTTACTCCACCTTGCAATTTTGGCGCCACAAGCTCCCTTTTAAAGTTTGGAGGTAATTTATTATAAATTACGTAAGATATAATATTTTCGGCGCTGTCTTCCTTGAAAAATTCAATCCCAATTCCTTTCCATTCATACAAGGTTGCCCGGATTTCACTGAGAAATACAAAGAGTTTGTGAAGACTCGAGTCGGAAATAGTCTCTGAGTTTAGGATATTAGAAAATTACGAATCGATAACCGCGTTTTTGTCGAGAAATTTCCTTTCGAATAATTCTAAAGCAACCGCATAATTGGCATCTGTCCTCCCACAGATGCTTGACTATGGAGGACGCGTAATCTATAAAATACCCCTTAAAATACGCAAGTTTGGTTGCAGAAGAAAGGTTACTCTTCAAACCCACAAGGTTGTCAAATTGTGACAAAAAGGAATGATAATTTAGTTTATCTGTCGTAGCGTGAAAAGCGATTCACCCCCTCCCTCTGTGGAATGAAATTCGTGCAATCTTGTAGAAATTGAAAGGATTTGTGAGTGCTTTTTTCAAGGAAGCCAGCGTCGGAAATATGATACCTAACGTAATTTAGAGTAAATTAGCTTTAAACTTTTCTTAGACCTAAGCCTGTGCTCCCGTTTTTCTTTCACTCGACATCCCCTAGAATTGTGCCTCGGGCTCAAACGCTTCCTGCCATACCCGTGAAAGTTTTGCCAGGAAAAAAACTCAAATATCTGCTCTTTGTCCCATCCCAGAAAAATGTGATGTAAATTTGTAACCAAACTCAGGGTAGATTATGACTCTAGGCTCGGATGTGGAAGTAGCCAAGTTTCCATTAATTCAAAACTCTATTCATATTTCCTAGTTCCGACTCCGACCGAATTTCCTGGATTAGGGAGTATATTCTTGCATGTGCGCTGCTTACTCGATCTAACGAACCAAAGTTCATACATCTCTCAATCCGTAGATTGCCAAAAATGGGCAAATCTAAAAGAACTACCCTCGTATCGCGTACTATCAAAACATTCATCAGGTAAAAAGTTACACGCATAGGAAAATTGGAGGTGGTTTTTCGCTTCGGATCTCTCCAAATATAGATCAAATTCTTGGTCGATTCTAATTTAAACTTGGATTTGAAGGTAAAAGGAGTCGAAAGTGCAATTCTGGTTCTGATTCAGGGGGGACATCTCACTGGCAGAGCTGGCCTATTCCTAACCCTTTATTGAAAGGATAGCATAGCCCAGGGATTGCATGGGAGGACCTCTCTGGAGACAGAGAAGGGACCTTACGGAAGTATCAACCGAATAAACAATACTCCAGCATTAGAGGGTCACTCGCGGTACCCTGTGCCCGAGGCCGCAACGCTTCATAAAGCAGTCATTGATCCCCAGTTGATTGCAATTGCCAGTTTATAGGTTGGCTGGCCCACCAAAGTGCTCCAACCAGAGGTTTTTGCGAGTTCCTCAGCTAGACCAGGGCGGCTATGCTAGGTCAAACGAAATAGGGGGTACCCTCTCTTTGCAACGCGAGGAAGAGGTTCCCATGTGGGAGCACTTCACTCCACAAACAGCAAACACACCTCGCAACACTCAAAGAACTTGTATACGAATAATGGTAGTTTCCTTCTAGATGGAAATCGAATGGGGGCCGGCTTCTCCGATTTCGAGAGCGAGGCGGAGAATGAAGTTGAAAGGGAAGTTAATTTGCCCTAAGGGTCCTATTTGGAAACGGAGAGCGACAAAAATTTCGAACATGTAGTCAACTTTGCCCTTAGGCCGTCGCCTTCTTATATCCACCCTTTGAATTTCAAATCCGATTGAAGTCAGAGAGCGACAAGTATCATATCTATTTTTTTGGCTTAGAGAAGGCAGACTCGTTTCTGAGTGATAAAGGTCGCTCGTCTGTAGTTTAAAACAACATTTTGAGAGTTTTCCTTTAGATTGTTACATTCAAGTTTTAAATGATTCATTTTATATCGATAATTTTGTGTATACTAACTAGGATACTGAATTCCTCAAGGAAATATACACTTGCGTCAATGAAAGGTTGGCTCAAGGAGGGTTCGAGCTCCGATCCTGGAATACAAATCTCGAACAGTAAAAAACCGTATTCAAATCCGAGAAGTAGTCCAAAAAACATAACTGCCTAGTCGAACGAGTCTTGGGATACAATTATCAAATAAACGGTGATCTAATGGGTTTAATTGATCCTAAATTCGATGCAATCGTTAAAACTAAGCGTAATGTCCTATCAATGATTTCTAAATTGTTTGACCCGCGCGGATTATATCTGCCGGTTCTTATTCGTGGTAGACTGCTCATGAGAAAGCTTTGAACTTAGAGGTTGGATTGGGATAGTCCGATTTCTTGCCCTGATTTCGCTACTTGGGAAAAATATCGCACCAATTTGGTGAAGTTGGTCTAAGTGGAAATTCTACACTATGCAGTTGATGAGGATGGTGAGGCAGAGCTTAAAATATTTTGCGATGGGAGCACGTCCTACTACTGATTCTCAATCTATTGTTTTCCAAAATTGATAAAATTTAATCATTTAAAATCTCCATTGGAAATGCAAACATCTTGGGGGTTGACTCCACTTTCACCCGCTTTAAGAACGAATGATTTGGGATTGCCTCCACCTGCCAAACTGTTAAAAAAGTTCTTAGCGATTGTTTTATCTGCAAAAGGTTCAATTCTTTTGCTTTTAAGTACCATAAAATGACCAATTTCCCGAAGTCTCAAACATCATTTCCAAACTTCATCCAATTCATGATGAAATCTGATACTTGATCATCTCTAACACCTCAAGTATCATCTCAAAACTTCATCAGGTTCATGATCAAGTCTAATACTTGGTCGTCTCAAACACCATCTCTAACTCACTTTCAATTATATGATGAAGTAAAATGCTTGATCTGCTCAAACTTCATCTGAAAAAATAATTTCAAACACATGATCAAATTGATTAATTGATCAGCTCAAACATCATTTCAAAACTACATCAAATTCATGATCAAGTCTGATAATTTATCACCTCAAACTTTTCAAAACTTCATCAAATTCATGATCAAGCCTGATACTTGATCCCCTCAAACATTATTTCAAGCATCATTTCATAACTTCATCAAGTTCATGATCAAGTCTAATACTTGATCATCTCAAATATTATTTCAAATTCACGATCAAGTCAAATATTCGATCATTCCAATTACATCGTTAAAATTCTTCATTTCGAATGTTTCAACATTCTAATAAATTCCTCCATAATGTCCCCCCTTCAAATACATCGCATGAGTACTTATTCAGGTAACTCTTTCAAAGGTCTCATCATAAATTCTCTGTTCTGTTTTCTTAGTTTTCTGTTTTCTGAGTTTTGCTTAAGCTTCACAACTTTATGAAGATAGGAAGCTTCTCTGGCCGGAATGTTGTTAAGATTGCAGCCTATTGCACCGTAATACACCTGTATCCGCCTGAGTGTGAACGCCTGGCTCTTGATGGAGGACAGGTGGATGGTTTCCTTCCGTAGTGCCCCCCTCCCCCGCCCTCTCTTTGGCCATGATATTCTTAGCGTTCGGGTACGGACCCGAGTGGTTTATGATTATATGAGGGGGAGAGAGTGTTTACGCGTCTTTGGTCTTCAGGACGCCTGCCGCCCCTGCTCTCGTCACACATTAATCATCCCCCAACTCTACCTTTACCGGTTTCTTGAAACTCCATTTGCAGGAGTAGCCTTGGTTAAGGGCGGGGCGCTCCACCCTAGACCACGACTTTACTTCCATTTCCTTTCAAATTTTATTACTCACCCAGACTTAAACATGTTCTCGTTAACTTCTTCCACATGCTCTTTCACTTTAGTGTCGGACCCGGTGACTGAACGTAAGATTCTTCCATAGTGAATTGTATTCCTACCCTTTTGGTAATGTTTACTAAGGAAATTTTTATCCATCTTACATAATATAGTCTCATTTAAAATTTCTTCTCACATTTCATCAGTCTCATGATATATATCTTTCGTGTGTGTTGGGGGTCCTACCTCACTTTTTCCCTTTATTTTGGTTACTTATTTATCCTTCATTTCACTTAATGTCATATCTTTTTTAACTGGGCTTAATTAATTTTTATTCCTCTTTTAATTTTATTTTATGTCGATACCTGATGATGAGTGAACAAGCTTGAAACGTTGTAAAATAAAGGATTATGAACCAGATCTTTCTTAGCTTTACCTTCCTCGTGAAACTAAAGATAAGGCTCCACAACGGCAACTCGTTTCACTACATTATACATATACAAATACATATGTGAGTTTGGGTAGGAGGTCATATTGTATGCAATATTTATCAAAACCAACGGCGGTGGTTGCTCTATTCATTTTTAGCTTAAGTTCCTCTTATCGGGAGAAGAGAAAGTGAAAAGTTCAGAGTTCCATTATTTTTTTGTCCTTGACTTCTTTCGACCGACAGTGTCATCTTCAGGGGAGACGAATGAATATTAAGCCACAATTCTGGTAATGTAGTTAATAAATTACAAGAGAAAACTTCTATTTTTAGATGTATGCGTGTGTGTGAGTAGTTTTATATATTTTTTATTTATTATTATGTGCGGGAGGAGAGAAAACAGTGGTGAAATAGAAAAATGAAATAGATTTGCACAGCTTTGCATATTTGCCAGAATATTTGGCTAATTGATGTTGTATGTTTATATGTAAACATTTGTATTTGTTATACATTCGTAGGTTTATTTTAAATAGGCGTTCAAGCCGTTCTCTTTTGCTATTTCACACTTCTATTTTTTCCCTTGCTTCCTTAGTTGTTTGTTTGTTTTTGCCTTTTCCTATATTGATGATTTGGTTAAAAATAACCAAGAAGCAGCTTTTTATGTATAATATGTGAGGGAAATATCTAAATGAGCTAAGACATCAAAAAACAACCAACGAGATACTTACCCAGACAAGAAAAGCCCAAAAGGAGTACCTTTTGGGCTTTTCTTGTCCGGGTAAGTTTCGTCGTTCTGGTTAGTTGTTTTTTGATATCTTAGCTCATTTAGATATTTCTCTCACATATTATACATAAAAAGCTGCTTCTTGGTTATTTTTAAATGCCATTGCAGCTCCGAAATCTTAAATGGAGTCGATCTTCTTTGTTGTTTTATTAGTGTCGTTTCCTCTCCTAGGATATGATGCAATTTTTTCATATTCTTCGCTCTTCTTTCTATTTCAATATTTATTGAGTTTATTCTTCTGATTTGGTGTAGCTCTTCTTTCCTTCGCCTTTCTCTTGCGGATTCGAGTTAATAAGTTTACGCATCTGTTCTGTATTATTTGCATTGATCTCTTTTTGGTTTGAGAAACGCAATGGAGTGGGAGAGAGGGTATATAAGTGTAGCTCTAAACTCATGCCATATACAATTTTCTGACATTATTCATTTGTAAGTTCTTAAATCGATATCAATTTGAGACTACTCTCTAAGCTTTCTCGGTCCGACCTGTGATGTGCTCTGCTTACTCAGGTGAAGTTATTTTCATCTCAAGCACCTTGCGCTCAGTGGTGTATGAAGATCTTTCATCCTCCACACTAATATCTGACAGTTTGTATCTCTCTATAGACACTATTTTAAATTTTTCATCATGTTACAGATCTTGCACTTTGTTTCATATCCATTGACGTTTTTTACCTCATCTGCAGTTATTCGAGCTTTCAATGGCGTATTTTTATATTTGCATCATCGGCTAATTGGATGTTGAGGCAAGTAGGATAGTTTGTTGCTAGGATATCTGCTTTATGCAATATGGATAGGGTCAGGTTTAAACAACTCCCTTGGGGCAATCCGACCCTTATCGGGAAATGTAGCCCACTGGCACCTATATTATATATGCATTCCCTCCATGATATAGTCACAGAGGATTTTTTATAGTGATTCACTGAATCGTAGTTGGAGGAGTTTATACTGCATCCTTTTTTGCCACACTTTGTCGAGTGCGATGGCGACATCCTGACAGACAATGTCAACATAGAACAAACTTTTTCATTTACATGATGATGTAAAGAGTTAAAAAAGAGAAAACACATGGTGCAAGTTCATGCGATTATAGAGTATGTAGAAATTCCCACTCTAAACATTAGTTTTTCTTAGGTCAAATATGCCACGTTTGGGCGTGCATTGCCTACAAGGAAGACATTTGTCGTAAATTAATTCAGTATTTATATTATATATTTATTTATTTTTAATTATTTTAATACTTAGTTGGACTCACTATTTGCTTTAATTACAGTATAATTCTTGTTGGCATGGATTTCACCAAATTTTCACAAATTTCGGACGCTATCTGTCTCCACTCCGCTTGTAATATTTCATACACTTCTGTTTTATTTGTACATATGGTACTATTTATTGCCTTTGCTAAAACTCCCTACACGTGTTCTATTGGATTTAAGTGTGAACTATTTAAGGGGCACTCCATATGGGTGATCCCCATATCTCCAAACGAATTTTTGTTTTGGGTGGATATATGGCATAAATATACTCGTATCTTCAATTATTGGTGTCTCCGGATTCAATTTCTGTATATTTGGCTCTGAAACTTATGAAACATGGTTGTATAAGTTGTGGAGTTCATTCTTCCCTGGCATTAAAAAATCTCCTCTGGTCCTGATTTAGGAGATGAAGAGATTCTAAGAAGAGATTCTAAATATTTTTGAAAAAAAGGCGACTATATTTCTCTCCCTTACTTTAATAGCCACTCAATTGACTTACTATATGCCATCAAAAATCACTGAATACATTTTTTCCAGGCTACGATTAATACGATCTATATTTCCTACTTAGAAATGTGTGTAGGTACCATTGGATCTTATTTCGCTCATAAAGATCAAATCTCATTCTCATGCCGCACTTCAGTTATTTATAAATATGTTGTGAGTCATGTGACTCATATTTTTTGGGGGGGATCTACGGTAAGGTCGATCTATTTCCGTATAGAGCAGCATCTATGACGGTCGACTCGCTCAGATTAAACCAAAAAAGCAACCACCCTCCAAATTGTGCCATATCGTAATTCTATATACTAATTCATCATAATTGTAATTTTAATTTTTTAAACAAGAGAAAGGATCAAAATATAGAGACGACAAAATTTCATTCATGAGCTGATGATAAGAATGAACCTCGAAACGTCCAGATAAAGATGCTCATTCGCACAGCGTGATTGGTTTGTAACTCGCCATATATACAGGACTTGGAGAAAATAGTAGAAACATGTGATATCTCGATCCTTATCAATTCAAAAACATTTACTATGAATAATAACCCCAATAGTACATATATTTTAAGTATTTTACAAGCAGAAATCCGGTACCTAGTGTACACATCGTATAAAATATTACATTTCTAACTTTCACAGAGGGAAAAGGTCCGAGCGCGAATGGCTGAGACCTCGGTAACAAATTCTGCCGAATTGTTTAAAGTTTCGAAATTAATTGTGCCCAAAGTCATGCTGACATACCAAAAACACGGAGAAACTAGCCCTGGGGAGCGTAAATCTGGAGGAAACGCGAAACTCAGTGACAGACACCGCAGGACATTAAAACGCATCATGTCGATAAGTTATAGAACCACAGCTACTAAAGTGATTGCAGAGCTAAACCAAAATATTGTTAACCCAATATCAACCGAATGGGTTTATTGAGAGCTCATTGCACCTGGCTACTGTGGAAAAAGTGTCATTACCAAACCTTTTCTTTCAGCCATCAATGTTAAAAAACGTCTAATATGGATCAAAGACCACAATAATTGGACAATAGATCAGTGAAAAAATGTCATTTCCTCTGAAGAATCATCCTGGACGTTTTTCCTTTTTTCATGACAAATCTATGTAGGGGGGATGCCCAAAGAGTACCTTGATCGCGATTGGACCACAACGGTGAAGCATAAAGGCAGTTCTGTGATGGTTTAGACGGCTATATCGTGGAATTCTCTTGGTTTTGTGAAAGCTCTGAATGGTAAGAATACTTCTAAGTATGTGATATTTGTTAATTTAGACAAATTTACCCAATAGCACAAACAGCTTTTCAATGATAGCGTCATCTTTTAGGACAATACTGGGCCGATTCACACGGAAAATCTTTAAAACCAGGCACGAAGAGAGCAGCAGCAATTTCAAACACTTGGATTAGCCCAATATTCCCCAGATCTTAACATAATCGAACATCTCGGAGCAGCAAGTAAATGCTATAAAGAAATTTCACCATAGTTCTCAACTTCTCAGTCAGGTTTTATCATAATCCTAAATGTTAAAAGGTTAAGGATAGTTATTCATTAATTCCTATGTTCCTTTATTTATATGAGATGTCCTTCGACGATCCTCCACTTAAGCTTAAGGTCCGTAGAGATTCGTAGTTATGGTGATACTTGCATTCATCCAAATGACCCTTAGTATCAAATAAGTATCAGACTTTACCTTTTCCGGTATCTAAATTTAAATTTGGAATTAATTTTCAAATGACCCAAATATTTCATTCATTATAAGGACTTTTCGTCATCTCCTACTTATTATTCTTTTGGCTCGAGTTCAAATTCACTGGTCTATTTAAAATTAATATTTATGAGTTATTATTAACATTCTCCTTTTCATTGCTTCACTTTTGCTTTTTTTAAAAACTTGCTTAGATTGTAATTAGAAATCTTTTATCTAAGCTATGCTAAAGACATCACTGAGTGTCTAGTGATTTTTGTTGCTTAGAAACGACGACTAATTAACAAGATATACAAATAATCAATCATTTCTCCAGATAAAAAATTGTTAGTTTATATATGTTTACTAAGAGCTGGTTAACAAAAACGTTCACTTTTGCTCGTTCCTAGAATTTCTTTTGTAATAAATATTGTACAATTTCTTACTTCTTGTTCTCATCCGCGATTCCCTCTTTGATTTTATAAGTTGAATTTAATGTATAAACATTTCTTGCTCTGTTCTCTTTTGAATTACCATTATACCCAGTCTATTTTGCGACGAAAAGGTGTAATACTCAAAGATGTTATGTTGTTTATGAAGTAACTGCAATCAGTCATTCTTCTGTACGTTACACACACCAAACCTTATGAAATTTTAAAAAAGAAACCCATTAGAAACCCAATCAGTCCAACTAGGTGAGAAAACGATAGATGGCAGGACAGACGTGAGAGCAATGAAGTCATGCCTATATATATTTTATCCTTTTATTTACGTTTGTTTTATTCTATTCCTTTATTCATTATCATCTTGAAGTTCTTTTAATTGTCGTTTTATCTTATACACAATGAAATTTCTTCACTTAATGAAGAAAACGAAGATATGAAACGAAACCGGTATGAAGAGCAAAATAGACATACTAAAAAGTGTGAAGAAATAAGATTGAAACGACGAAGGTCGTCAACTCTAAACACAAAATAGTTTTTTGTTTAAACCTCAAAAAACTCATTTCTACAAAGAATATATACAATCGTGGTTGTACCTATTTGCGGCATCAAACTTTATCTTTACTTTAGAGTACATCCGTAAGAACCAATAAGCCAAATGTTTTGTGTAAAGATTTAAAGTAAGTATTAACTGTGAAAATAAGAGAATCGGGGAAAGGGGGCACAATAAGAGACTGAGTAGCAAAATTCTCTAAAAGATAAAACTAGGAAATAAAATATAAAATCCTCATAAGAAGTCTTTGAGCTACTAACTTTCTTTGTCTCTCCTTTTAACATTCTCTCTCTCTTTCTATATATATATATATATATATATATATATATATATATATATATATATATGTGTGTGTGTGTGTGTGTGTGTGTGTATTTTAATGGCCCAAAGAAATGAAAACTGGTAACACAACCCGGAAAAAGGCTAAGGACATTATTATTACGTGTACCATTAAAGTTTAAGAAAAATAGGGGCAAACTATTTTAACCGTTATAAGAAAATAGATAAGGAGTTGGATTCGAACATATGTCATTGAACGCTCTTCGCTAAAAACATACTCTTCGTTATTCAAAGGGCTTCTTGAATCAACCTTTTAGAAAATCTTCCAAACTAAACATTAAACTTGAACTTCTCTTCAGGCAAATCCCATGGTGCATCTCATCATCTTCGAGAAAATGATCCTGAATCACTCCTCCCGTGATTAACATACGATGAACAAATTATTCTTGGATATGGACTTTCGTTCTCATTTTCTAAAAGTGATTCATTAAACCTACAACATTTAGCGCCCCTTAGTAAATGTAGGGAAAATCTGGAGATTAATAGTGAATTTATCAGTGGTTATCTTTGCGCTGTTTTTAATTCAAATGCTAATGTGAAATATCAAAATATACCCAAAAGGTTACTTAACGCTTTAAAACTTTTACTGAAAGACAAAAACATAGTGATAACAAAATCCAACAAAACTAACCAAATTATTGCGATTGATAAAACTCAATATCCGCTCAAATTAAGTGAAAACACTACCTATGAAATTTTAAATTCTAATCCACTGAACAACATGCCGAAATCTTTAATGATGCCATTCGAAAAATCTTAGGTTCCAAATCTGAATTAACCAAAAAATTTTAAACAATCAACTCCTCCCTCCCCTACATGTATGAGTTACCGAAAACCCATAAAGAAGGTATCCCATTACGCCCAATCATCTCTTGCATTGGCTCCCATAGGTATAAGCTATCCAAATGGTTGGCTGAATCTTATAAAATGCGGTGGGTAAAATCTCTCACTCACAGATTATCCACTCATCGTATCTTATTTCCAAATTTAAAAATGTTGACCTCAGTGGTAAAAAAAATTGTTAAGCTTTGACATAAATAGTCTGTTTACAAAAGTCCCGGTCGATGAAGCGTTTTATCCAAATTTCTTCCCAATTTAGATATTAACCCACCTTTACCGATCCCTTAATTATTAAATTAGTGCGTTTATGTGTAACGTATAATGTATTTTCAAATGAAGATAGGTTTTTTCGCAAAAAATATGGCTTAAGTATGGGTAACCCCCTTTACCCCATCATATGCAATCTATTTATGGAAAACTATAAAATGACCCTCCTTCCTAGGATTCACTCACAACCTCTTATCTGGTTCCGATATGTAGACGACATCCTTTCGGCATGGCCCATAGACAACAACAATTTCAATGAATTTTTCAACAACCTGAATTCGTTACACCCATCGATAAAATTCAAAGTAGAATGGGAACAGAATAATTCTCTACCGTTTTTAAACGTAAATATCCACCGTTTAAATAATTATATTCAGTGCTGAGTCTATCGAAAGCCTACCAATTCAAATGCTTACAGACATTTTTTCTGACTACATGATAAATCCGTTAAGGTATCTGTAATTTCTCCCCTTTTTCTCTGAGCTTATAGAACGAGCTACCCAGTCTTCCTTCAGAATGAAATCAACCAACTTATCTGCAATTTCATTGAACTAAAGTATCCAATTCACTTCATAAATAGATGCTATTTCAAAGGAAGAAAAAAACTCCTATGCCAACTCCACACCACGAAGAGATAAATTTAAAAATTGTATTAGTTTCCCATATGCTCCAGCCTTAGCTCCTCTAAAATCATATGTGAACGGAAATAACATAAATATTACATTTAGATATTCCAATACCCTTTGAAAATCCCTGACTAGACTGCGCCCAATCAATCTTGATGCTGGAGTTTACAGTATGCCATGCTATAATTGCAAATTAACATACATCGGAGAGTCAGGCCACTTTAATAAACGGATGAAAGAACATTTAGCTGATATCAGAAGGTGTGTGAATTCGTCAAATGTCTTTATGCACATGCAAACGCACGACCATAGAATTGATTTTAACCATGCAAATATCATTTATAAATCAAACAATTATATTGAGAGGAGAATTGCGGAATCTATCATCATCAATAAAGTTGATAAATTCAATTTATCTGAAGGGCAATACAAATTTAACAAAGATATAACGAATATAGTTGCCAATCGTATATATAATTCCCCAGATACAATGCGTCTCAAAGATTTGTAACTCTCCAGATTGTTTGCCGTTCCATTTTATTTTGCTTAGCTTATCATTCACGCCAGATTTACTCGAGTATAATTTTTTCCAAATTATTTCCTGCTGTTTAATTTTGTTTAGGATGTGTCTTACCTTATATATACTGTGCTCATTGCCTAGCGTCTTCATTATTAATTTGAAATGGTATGTTGCTGAAACAATTCCGATAGTTATAAATACAATCTTGATTCAAATATTGTGGTTACCATTATCTTCCATATATATATATATATATATATATATATATATATATATATATATATATATATATATATATATATATATATATATATATATTACCCCACTTATTATATATATTAAAATTATATTTGAGGGTCTTGTTCTTTATATATCCCTTGAACTGCAACTTGGCAAGCCATTAGGTAAATCCAGGTCAACCGTAAATCGCACTCTATATAAAAAAAATCAAGGAGGTGGTCCCCCACTCCTTTAATTGCCCTAAAATCGCAGGCGGCCTCCAGTCGGCTATCTGCCCGTGCTTGTGTATGCGCCCTTGCGTCGAGTGGGTCTTCACAGGCATACCTCGACATATATATATATATATATATATATATATATATATATATATATATATATATATATATATATATATATATACAAGGTGTCCCAGAAAAAAGTTAACTGTAATTTGAATTAGTATAACTCAAAACCTATTTAAGTTTTTTGAGTCTTGTAAAATATAACAAATTTAACAACTATTTTTTTGTCGATTCTGGAAATTTCATTAAATTCCCTTTTACGATATTGATTAACTAATGAGTTTAGTGGAGGTTATAAAAATTATGTTTGCGCAAGGAAGTAAAATAATCAAACTTCGAAGTTTAAAATCAACAAATATATTTAAATCAATTTTTAACAAAAACACCTCTTCATATAGGTAATACAAATTCATTTTTTAATTTTTTTAATTTTCTAAGCACCGTTTCCTTCCACATGTCCTCCATTTCTTTCCAAGCACAGTTGCGCCTTTGATCGCATTGATTGAACAACATTTTTGATTAACTTGTGATTTTCCTTAAGTCTATTGACTTCACGTGTGATACTATCTCTTAACTGGTTGATGCTTTGTGGTGGAGTAGAATACACTTTATTCTTTAGATATAACCCATAAGAAATAATCGCACGGTGTTAAGTCAGGGGATCTTGGGGGCCATTCAATCGCATGATTTAGCGCGACAATGTGGTTGTCAAACGTTCCTCTTAGTTTTGTTCTTACAGCAAGCTGTCTATGAGCTGGTGCGCCGTCCTGAATCCACCCAAGTCTATTGAATTGATTGCCGTAAATCTGGCGGAGTTCCGGGAAGATCCTTTCGCTGATCACGCTCAGGTAGACAGCACCATTCAAGTTATTCTCGTAAAACAATGGGCCGGCAAGATAGCCATTCCCGCATAATCCGATCCGCAGAGACACTTTCTGCTGATAAATACGTGTGTCAAAGTTGAATGCTGGGAGGTGGTTCAGCGACGCATATTGCCGAATGTTATGGCTATTTACCTTTGCATTCATGAAAAAGGCTGTCTTGTCACCAATCACAATGTTTTCCAAGAAACGAGCAGGTTTATGGAGAAGCCATTCGACAAATTGTCTACGATGAGGAAAATCAGTTTCAATAAGCTGTTGTCTTGCATGCATTTTATAGGGATGCCATTTGAAGTCATGTTTAATATTGCGGTTAAATAATGACTTTGACTGATACATGTAAATTTTGAAGAAGTGTCGTCTGAACATTTTCGATATTTTCTGTCTTTCTTATGGTTCTCATACGACCCGAACGACCTTTATTTAGATTTAAGCAGGTTCCTCCATGTTGGAATTGTGAACATTTCTCTAAATTTTGGGCTTGCTTGGTGGGGGCCTACCTGGAGAACGTTGTTCGAATGAATCTTGTACTTGTTTAATACTGCTACTCTCAATAAAGTTTGTAACTACAAATACGCGTTGATCTTTTGTTAACTGCATGATTAAAAAGGTTCTATGGAAGTAAACTTTTACACAGGAACGCTTTGATTTGTTTAGTAAGCAATAATGACGAGACCATACCACAGCGTGGTCAAAACCCACTGTAAAATGGCCTAGGCTTTGCTTGAAGAATTTCATAGTGACCTAGCCTACCTAGGCTCCCTACCCTTCTCTTGAAAGTGCGCGGTGGCCAAGCCTTCCTAGGATTCGTTTCATTATTTTACTTCCTTGCGCAAACATATTTTTGAAAGCCTCCACTAAACCCATTAGTGTATCAATATCATAAAAGGGCATTTAATGAAATTTCCAGAATCGACAGATAAATAGTTTTTAAATAACACACCTTTAGCAGGACCCAAAAATCTCGATTATATTTTGAGTTATACTAATTCAAAGTACGGTTAACTTTTTTCTGGGACACCCGGTATATATATATATATATATATATATATATATATATATATATATATATATATATACATATATATATATATATATATATATATATATATATATATATGGATTCAAGTGATCCGTTCTTTATAGTCCGGAGTATCAATATATATAAGAGAACCAGGGCAGCAGAAAAGAAATGCATTTTCTTTCTTCATTTAATTATAACAACGTTTCGAGAGCCAGTCTTATCTTCTGGGTACTGGAATTATATTTAATATAAATACAAAGTAATACAAAGTAATTCTAATTGATATGGGATAGGTAACAAGGGGAATGGTCTAACGTGTCACTTTTTTGTATAAATCATGATACTGCAACTATAGTTAATAGAATTGCATTGATAATGGCAACATTATACAAAATAACATGAAAGTGGCAAAGTAAGGGAAACATTAATTTTAATTAACAAAAGGGTTGTAAAGTAAGGGAACCATCTAGCGTGCAATATGCAATGGGAAAGACGAAGTTTGGTCGTTAAGTGTGGGTTTATTATCTAAAATATATATGGATTCAAGGATTCGTAAATCAGAGAAGGTATTAGCTGTAGAGACTATAGAAAAGTCTTCGATCTTTACCTGTAAATTGCAAGAATTGGCGTGGAGTCAAATGATAGAATAGTCAGGTGTCAAGTTTAGCTAGGGGCATTTACACCAGCAAGATGTCGTCATTTGAACGTTTCCGACAGCAAAGAGAGATCCTTGGGTTGTCAGGCAAGGATCTAGTTGCCTATATTCAAGAGGAAGAAAAAAATGATAGGACAGTAAAAAGAGAGCAAAGAGAACCTGAAGAGAGAAGAGAAAAAGATCAAAGAGAAGCTGAAGAGAGAAGAGAAAGAGGGTAGAGAGAAATGGGGGAAAGAGAAAAAAATCGACACCATAAGCGTGAGCTTAACAGAAATCATTTGCAAACACTTTCCTTAGTTCGAGGAATGAATCCCTCCCAAACCCCATCAGTAAAGTTGTCAGTGTTTAAGGACAGCGAGGATTTCAGTGCCTACCGAACTCAATTTGAGAAAATTTTCGAAGTGAACCACTGGGACATTGAAGCCGATGGAGTCGCTCGACTACTCACCCTCCTCAATACCCACCTTCGATAAATTTTAATTTCGCTCCCCGCCGAAGCCTTCCTTGACTACTACACCCTCAAGTCTGAATTATTTTCGGTTGCTAATATGAATCCTAGTTTATATAGGGTAAAGTCGTGCCAAGAGAGAATACTTGCTGATCAGACCCACCGCCAATTTGGATTCAACCTCCAGAGGACTTTTCACTTCTGGTTGGACTCAGCACAAGTCAACCACGACTACGAGCCCCTATTTGATTTCGTCTTACTGGATCAGTTGATGGCTGCACTACCCTCCGAAATCCGCGCATTCGGGAAGAATAGACGCGTGTCTTCTTTCAAGGAATGTATATAAGAGGCGGATGTGCACGCGTCAAGCCACCACCTATACCCGAAAGACCCCAAGAAGTCTCATCCCCCATCCCCCAAAAGTAAATGTAACCTCACCAAGTTTCCACCGATGAATTCACCCAACTTTGTGAAGGCACCTTGTCCCTCTAAACCCAGGTACCATCCCCCGCCGGAATCGAGCGATATTAAGCCCCTCATAAATAATCCCCCAGCGTCGTATTACCTGCGAAGCCCCATAATGTGTTTTTCCTGCGGTGTTCCTGGCCATGTGAGGACCCAATGTCCCCAAAACTCACAATTCCGTTCTGTTCCTAAGCAGCAAGTCCACCAAATAAGTGCCTCTCTCTCTTTCTCTCTCTCTCTCTCTCTCTCTCTCTCTCTCTCTCTCTCTCTCTATCTCTCTCTCTCTCTCCCTCTCTCTCTCTCTATCTCTATATATCTATCTATCTATCTCTCTCTCTCTTTCTGTCTCTTTCGTTCTTTCTCTCTTTCGTTCTTTCTCTCTTTCTCTCTCTTATTTCTTATCCGCCCGTTCACCCTGAAACGCCAGCAACTTCCCCAACAAGCAGCCCCCCGGGACAGCAAGTCAGTTTGCTGTTCAACAAAAGCTCCTCCGGTGGGCTTGAAGATTATGGCCGATGTCAAAAATTTTGGAAACTTCGGAGTCATTGAGTTCGAGACACCGGCTGTACTTGTTTCATCGTCTTATAAACGTTGCTCCCTCCAGTGGGCCCCAACCACGATATATTTTCAGTAGTCAATGAGTACTTGGGACGTGCAAATCGGTTCCCCGTGGTCCGCTGCAGTCTCGAATGGAAGACTTTACTGGTTGGGCCGAAGTGATAGCAGCCCCCATTAAATTATGAGCCGTGTTGATCGGCCAGAGCCCGAAGCTCTCCTTTAAATCCGTCGCTCAACCCGTCATCCCGAGGGCCCAAGCGCTAAAGAACACCGTTCGCCCCGTGTCTTTAGAACCCCCTTATGCCCCAGAGTTTGCAGCCGTTTAAAACGAGACTTCTGCAAGCGCTCAAAAGGAATGCCCCACTCTTTAGTCCTTGTGGGAAAAAGCGAGAAGAGACGAACGTAGATCTGCCCGTGGTAAAAGGGAAGTCGCCTACCTCATTAGTGACGGACTCCTTTATCGCTCCAGTTCGGCTGAGGGTAAAAACCTCACTCGCTCGTTGGGGCAATATATATATATATATATATATATATATATATATATATATATATATATATATATATATATATATATATATATATTGCCCCATTTTCATATATATTCAAATTATATTTTGGGGTATTGTCTTTATATATCCTTTGGACTGCATCTTGGCAAGCCATTAATCTAAACCCGGTCAACCGTAATTCGCAATATTTATTAATCGCCAGACATAACTCAAGTGGCCTGTGGCCAGCTGTCTGCCCGTACTTGTGTAAGACTCTGAGTGCCGAGCTAGTCTATACAGGCATAGCTCGACACTAGCTCAGAAATGAACTGGAATATCCTGTTAGAAAAGAAAATATTGAATTCAGCCAGGATGAGAGCTAGAAAAGACTATCGAAAAACATAAAAAAAGAGAGCGATTGTTTTTTTTCTCCGCGGGGATATGGCGTGTTTGAGGTATGGAGAAAGGTGGCATGGAGGTCAAAATAGGAGAGAATCAGGGTAAAAGAACGAGACAAGTTGAGGTCAGTAGAGGGAGTGGAGGCTAACGAAGGAGGAAAGGAGTGGCCCAAGATCTATCATCATTTCATGATTAATTTTGGAGAGAAGATGATAATAAATTAGTGCTAGTGTGTATACGAGAGTTAGGTGAGAGAGAATGAGAATTATTTAATAAGTAGGGAAGAATTCCTGTTGATGGTGTCCTTATCGAGAGGCTATGAATTTGGAAAGAGGAGGCCCCTAGGACAAATGTATTTCCATGTGTGTGAGTGGAGAATGAACCTCATTGAGAGAGAGAGAGAGTAAAGTTTTAAAATATAGAAAGGTTGGAACTAAAAGAGGGTATACTAGGTATTATTAAAATCGCTATAAATAAGTAAAGTTCCGAAGAGTTAGAGAATTTCTACTATTTCATCGAAGTAGTTGTTAAAGAGGTACCTTGAAGTCTGGTAAATAATTATAATGTTCAGAAGAAGTTTTAGAGTTGAACATAGCTCATACAAACGCGGTGAATGGATATGCGGTAAATCATTTCTCAAATGAAACTAGTCTGGACGCAGTAATAGTAGAAATGACAACAGATGGACGATAGGGAACCTAAGTGGAGACCTCAATAAATAAAGACACCCAGAATACAAAAGCATATAGGTAATGATTAAATCTGGAATACGCTCAGTGAGAGGAATAACGTGTTAACCTCAAAGGTGAACCATGTTGAGTGAAAGGTTGTGGTGGAGGCATTTGCCTAGCAGTTAAACGAAATGAAACAGTATTATAATACATCTGATTCCGTTTTACTGCTGTGAAAAATCATCTCCAAGACGATTTCCCTGAGCATGAGTCGGCCGTTTTACATCCACCATTGTGCGACGTTGTCGTTTGAATTGCTTACTTGCTTAATGTTGTTCATCGTTTCTGAAAACGATGTCACTCCATACATGGGTCATTTTGATGATGTTTGGTTCATGATTATCGTCTCTGGTGAGATTGTTGATGGCTGCGGAGTCCACGAAGGTTGGCACAGCCTCTCCCACAGACATAGCAGATATAGGGTCCTTGTATTTGTTAGTGTCGTCGTGCACGGCGAGCTATGGCAGCATTGCGGATAGGGTATTACAAGAATGTGTGAATGAATGAGTAATGAATGGAGTAATAACTTGCACGATGATGTTTAAGGTGGAAAGTAGGTGTGGATTCCTCAGTCCACCATCTTCACTTTCTCTTGCTGAGTCCAGTAGCAAGGAAATGATCCAGGACGACTGGAGCAGATTTAAGTTGCAGTAATCTGCCGAAAAAAAGCCTCTCCTTGGTATATCGCCTAATGCACGAGCACCGTGCAGAGTTTATCTCTAGGCTTACTCCTGAAGCCTTGGCTCTTCCAAGGGCTCCCACAAGGCAGTGGGGTTGGCCAGGTTATACCGCCCGGCACTCGGTCGTTGAACGTACCTTCAGTTAAAGGCAAGGGGACCACGAGCAGGTAGCACGCCAACAGTTGAGAGGCAGAGGCTAAGTAACCTTATTTTCTATGACTTAAGATTAAGACTTATGGCTAGAACTTAAGGTTATATATTGCGTATGCACTCCCAAACCCACCCTGTTTGAATATCTTTACGTATAAAGGTGTTCAACTTTGGATTTAATCTTCCCATCTTTACTAGTTTCTCTCAGCAAAATGACCTGCCCTATTCCACTTCCATCTATTATCCCTATTGTTATTCCACTCACCTCTGTGTTTTCATCCATGTTTTTATTCTATAATCCCTTTTGGTTATTCATAATATATATGGTAAGAGCTGGTTGCAATACATTGCTCGGTATAGGATATAACGCGTCGCGTCATGCCCGGGTTGGAGACCGGATTGTGATCTTTATAGCCACGCAAAGCGATTTGAGTGCTCTCAGTGCATTGGAATCTCCACACAACCTGGTCCGCATTATCTGTGACGCCACAGTTGCCGCGAGCTGAGTGGATGTCGAGATTATCTTCTGCTGGTTTCTTGGACATGTGGGAATTGCAGGAAATGAGGGAGCCGATAAGGACACCAAAGTGTCCGCAAGGGCTGGGCGATCCGGCAAGCGTTTGGCTCTTCCAAACATCGACTACAAGGCAAGAATCAGGAAACCACACCTGGTTGCTTGGCAAAGAAAATGGGAGATGGCGGAGGGGGAATTTGAAGTTGAGTTGCATTGCGTCACGACTGTTCCCATGGACCTACCCCTCAATGCCACGATGACTACAGGTTGCATTATGTCGCCTTTGAATTGGGCGCACTCATGGGACGCACCGCCATTTGATGGAACGCTCGCTTGCACCTTATTGCAACGAGTGTGTTGTCCCCCAGAATATTCGGCACATTCTTGTTGAGTGTCGCAGTTTGGCTGATCTTCGCACAATAGAGCAGCCTCACTACCGCTTGTACCTTGTACTCGTGACGGGTTCGTGTACACAAACTTATGGACTCTCTGACGTTTTGATGGAGGTAGGCCTCCTCCATTTTATTTGACTATGTTGTAATTCGCATGTTCCTGTGCTTGGGTGAAAAAGGCCTCCCCACGACGCCGGAGCGTGCTTCCTTCTTTTTCTTGATTTTTAACTCTCTTTTTAACTTTTTTGTCTTGTTTTTTTTATTTGGTCTTTGTTTGGTTGTTTTTTTAATCTAGCCTAGTATTAGGTTGTAATGTGATTATAGCGATTTTTGCTCAACTAAGTCTTCGCCAGATGGGCTCTTAGACAAATCAAGCACTGTTCTAAACAGTTTAGAGATGAGATTTTCTGACTTCACTCCATGTGGTGGAAAGACTTGAGTGTTCTCATGATTCCAAGAAGGATACCGTCTAGAGTTTCAAACTCCTGGCAGTGTAACCCAAGGCAATCCAAGGCGAAAAGGTCGTAGATGAGGTTCCAGACTAAACGCAACCAACAGCAAGACCCCAACGATGAGCCAAGCAGACATGAGCCATATAAGATTCCTATGTCTGGCTCCAGTGGAGGGGGGCAGCGCTCAGCGGAGGAGGACAGCGCCCAGCGGGCAGGCGCGACAAAGGAGGGGCTTGATAGAACAAGAACAGCCGAGGAGACCGAATAACTGACGACGAAACTGATGCACGGACACACGAGCTAGAGCCGACGACGACGATGATTACTGACTGAAGATACCATAAATTACGTTGTTGCACGATTCTATATGTAAGAGTGTCAATGTACAGGGTTGAAATACGATATGCAGCCTGACATTTATTCATTTATTTTCAGAACACATTATAGTATTAGATAATGATTTTACTACAACGAAAGAAACGATTATATGCTAGAAAATGATGCAACTAATATTCAATTGGATAGTTTTTGCGTCGATGACAGTAGTAATTCTAGGTACAACCTAAGCGTAAGTCACACGTAGGGTTTCGGCTGATCTTTTCTTCCAACATTTTTCTAGTTTGGTTTATACTTAAGAACTTCGACATCTTGATGAGATTTGATAGAGTACTTTTGCTCAAGCATCAACCACATTCTAAAGGTCGATAGATTTCAAATCTAGCGAACTGGGAAGCCAAAGTTTCTTTGACCAAAACCACTTAAAATTTGCCTGGCACCAGTGTTGAACTTTTTTGCGTCTGTGTGAGGTTGCTTCGTCTTGTTAAACGGTTGCTCTAGCATATCCTACAGTGTCATCTACCCAAAGATGATTTCCTCTTTCGCAGATCCAAATATACATGTAATTGTTGTTTACCTCCGCTTCAATTAAAAGGAGAGATGTTATAGGGCCCGTTTACGTGACTCTTATCAACACTATCACTGAAGCTGGCTTGTCTACTGAAAGATGTCCGCGGTGAACTTGAATTTCATTTTTATTTTGTGTCCAGTCACTATACTTCTTTGTGTTGTTGGTAGCCTGGGCAATGAACAAGTTCTCATCCTTCTACGGAACTGGAGGCTGCAATTCATCAAGTAGCCGTTGGAAGAACAGCTTTTTTCTTTCAACACTCTTATTTATGGTGGGCTTGGAAAGCAGATGTTCTCTAGCTATCTTGATAGGACGAAGTTTCAGATCACCTTTTAGCAGAATTACATGGTCTCATGGCTCCCTTTAGTCTCCAAAACACTTTTCTGGCATTCCTCTTTGGATCTCACCTGATCTTGTCCATCGAGTCTATGATGAGAGTTGGGATACTCACAGATCGGGGCAGAGTTATCCTCACTCTTAGAAGATAAGTACTTGTCTCTATAAGCCGTTTGATAGTTTTAAAGAACCCACATCTGCTCAAAATAGGCTTAAGCATTTTTTAAATATGGTCTGCCGTCTTCCCGCTCTTATAAAGTATACGATTGCTTCCGATTTCCCAGTCATATCTGTACATGATGGCGACACCTGGCAAATTCACGTAATCCGTGGGTAATTATGAGGGGTGATCAGAAATTAATGACAGTGAGACCGTATATTTTGGTAGAACAGAGGTAAATCCAAATAGTTGTCTTCATTCCTTTAAAGTACTCTCCTCCTGCCTTTATGCAGCGTTCCATCCTCCTTCGACACTTCATGAAGCAGTCACGGTAATCAGAAGCTGGTATACCTCGTAGCACTGAATTGAAATGTTCGTGCCAGGTCTTGGATACGATGAAATTGCCTCCCTGCAATCGCCCCTGTGATCTTTGAAAACTAGCAAAAATTACATGGAGCAAGGTCAGTTGAATGAGGTAGGTGAGCAAGAAGTGTGATCCCGTGCTGCTAGAGAAATTTCACACTCAGGCGTACTTAGTGAGATGGAGCATTGTTGTGCTGCAGCAAAATGCGCGATCGGCGGCGGGTTGGTGCGGACATGGCCTGATGTTCCAGGACTTGAGGAAGGACTTAGTAAGTGTATTATTTTGATGTGATAGTAGGATTTTGAGGCACCACATCCACACACATTGATCCTTGAGAATTTAAGAAGATAGTGGAAAGGCTCTTCCTGCTGCGGAATCCTTCCTTCGAAATCTGACTTCAAGGCTCTACATCACTCAAATACACCATGTTGGACTGCTTGTCTCTGGTGGTGAGGAAAGAAATCCAACATTCTCTCTGGTAGGCACATCTGAAAACCGTTTCGAACCAACACTCATCTCCGATAGCAACATCTGAGAACCGTTTCGGACAATTTGGTTCGAATTTAGCCTGCCAAAGAGGACAAATCCTCATCCGTTTGCTCTTGTGTTATCAAATGAGGCATCCATCGAGCACACTTCTTGCTCGGTCTTAAGTGTTCATGAACGATCTCATGTGCACTTCTATAACTAACACCAAGGTCCTAAAGATAAGAATCGAAGAGTAACAGATGGATCTTCGTCAATGATGGTCGAGTCACGGACCGTTGTTGTTTCATTCACGAATGTCCGGGGGAGTCCAGACTGATAATCATATTCTAGCTGAGTTTTACCGGCTTCAAAAGCTCGAAACCAGTGTGAAGCAGTTTCAAGTGGTGGAGGAGAGTCTATAAAAAAATTGCAATAATTCTCCTCCGATCTCCGTTGCTTTTTTTCCGAGTTTCCACCTAGTGAACGTGTAGAATCTGCACGTTCAGACGGCTATGTTGAGATACTGGAGATTGTGATCAAATCCTCGCTGGAGAGGGTTGCTGCGGAAGGCCATACCTCCAAAGAGAGTCAGATTCCCCGATTGTAATCCCATGGAATACTACGTGTGGGGACGATTGAGAAAGACACTAACCTCTCTGTTTGCACTCCCAAGGCCGAGCTGGTTGCCAAGATCGTGTTCGAAGATCTTCCCATGGATACAGTAAGGAACGCATGCGCCATGTTTCGGAGCTGTTTCGAGGCTGTGGCGGAAGTTGAGGGCAGTTAATTTGAATAAAATCTTATCTCCCATAATAATCTAGTTGATTTTTTAAAACATTTTAAAATACATTTAATTTGGGCTGAGATATTGTGGGGGTTTATTTTATGCATACCATCAAATTAGGCCCAAACACCCTTTAGTGTAATTTTCGTTTTTTTTCCTCCTTTATTAAAACTCTCCCCTTAAGCAATCAATTTACAGAAACTTTTGATAGTTTCCTTATCCAGTTTTTTTTATATATATTTATATTTCCCACCAAAGTCAAATATTTCCTGCATTAATCATGACTTGATGTCATGGATCTTTCCTCGCTCTTTCCTTCATTAAACAACCCTTGTCGTGCAACTAATACTGGTCAGCCTACCATTTGGTTACTTTTGGATCCCTTACCACCATTCGGTGCTTACTCTCCATTATACTGTTCTGCTTCATCGCCTTCGTGAATTTCTAGATATCTCTGGAACTGCAATTAGCTGGTTTTGCTCATAACTACATATCATCTCATACTCAATCTTTTGACATTGAGAGCACTATACTCGTATGTCGGTAGAGAGCGGTGTATTATTGTGCTCCACATGGCTCTTTCTTTGGTTCCGCTCCTCTTTCGTATTTATAATGGAGAAATTTTGTGTGGCACTCTTCATGGCCATGTGCCTTCACATAGCGCCTTTCACCGACTAAGCTTCGAAGGGTTTGAGAGAAGAGATTGTTTTTACCTGCGGCAAAGCGCCAGGTGTAGGCGTCGCTTTTTTTCCAAGGGAAGTAAAGTTCAATTTTTAAAAGGAGCAAAGTTTAAGTGTACCCATTTAGAGCCATGAAATGACTCATATGGCCATGGGACATATGGTTATTCACGCTAGAGATTTCAAATATGCCCTCGGATTTAGCGCTGGGTAGCACTATCTAGTGGAAGAAGCCTCATTTAGCCATTCAAAGGCACTTGTAAGTGATGTGAGCCATAGGACACAATCAATGCAATAACCATTTATTATCTTATCACAAAACGCCGCAAGTCATTGTAGGGACTTTCCCTCCTGTTCAAGGCACTAAAGGAGAAGGCTCACCATAAAGGTGCATGGAGATCATTAGGAGAAAATGTGAAGAAAGCACGATTAGCCCCCACACCCCTCTCTTTCTTGACCTGTCTTGATTATGGTGTGTTGCTCCTTTTCTTGACCAGTCTTGACTAGGCAATATCGCTCCTTGCCTTGACTTTGTTGCCACCCTGGTTACATTTTCAGTCACTAATAGAAATCGTTGTGACCTTTTTTGATATAGTCAATTGTCTTTTAGTAATCTCAGCTGCATCCGCCCCACCTTGATTACCAAAGTTTCGCCATTTTCATTCACGCTTTTGTTATTTCCCGCGTCCATTACCTTAACACACCTCTCACTAGATTACGGGTTCGATCCCTTTAACGTGTTCTATCCCTTCTCCGGCGAGGAAGTCCCTTTCATGCCACCACCCTATTGGAGCTCTCGATAGACTAGTGGACTCGGTGTTGGTCTTCTAGCATCAAGGCACAGGATCAATCTCATCCAGCAATTACTTTTGTCGGAGCCTGTGATGGGTGGTGTTCTCGGTTAAGGAAATATAACGAGTTCTTTATAGGTTTAAATTCAAGTCGATGAAAATTAATTATCACTCAACTATCGACTGTCAATTGGAGATTGGTGGGCAATGTATATATATATATATATATATATATAAATATATATATATATATATATATATATATATATATATATATATATATATATATATATATATATATATATATGTATATATATATATATATATATATATATATATATATATATATATATATATATATATATATATATATATGGTGCAGACGGTATTTTTTTTAGATATATTCGTCAAATTCTGGTCAGTTTGTCTTCATGACATTTTCCGTCGATCTCTTACTTCTTGATAAAGTTAGAAAAAAGTATAAAGTAAGAGTAGAGATGATAGAAGTTGTTAGGTAAAGTGGTGAAAAGGAAAATGTTGAGTGTTATTTGTAGTTGCTAGGTGACCAGCCATCTTTTGAATATTTTCTTTTACGTTTTTCAGCTCTTCTTCAGTTGTTATGTGTTAGTGAAGGCTCCCACGCCTCTATTGTTTTTTGTTTTTTATTTATTTGCTATTCGGTTATTTCGCAGTTGTATTTCACATTGTTTCTTCCTTTTATTTTACGTACAGCAGTTTCTGTTCTATCTGAATATTGCTTCAGATTCTTCGAGTGGTTTCCCACTTCGGAAATATACCCTATTTGTTGAGGTATGTCTATTGCTCTTTTTTCCTCCTCATCGATTATCCCCTCCAATCAGCCCCACACCTTTCTTGATCTTTTATGTAGAACTATATTGATTGGATCTATGTATATCTTTTTCTTGATCAAATTCACTCTGCCATAGATGTTCTCTTCTTTTAGTATTTGTAATTATTATTACTCCGCTATACTGAATTCCCTGCAGCTTAATAATATTCGATTTGTGTAGCCTATTTAGGGACATCGTTGGGTACAGGAGGATTGATCGGCACAGGGAATTGTAAAATTTAATTTTATTACTCCTGCTCAGGTCTCTAAGTTGGTATATTTTGCTCAAGCTTCTCTTTGCGAAACCCGCTCCCTCGGTCGCATGCTTGTTGTAGCCATTCTTTGTTTCTTTCATACCGAGAACTTTGCCCTCCACACGGTACCTATATACTTCCTCGTTGACTACTATCCTTGATGTTCTCCACCTTCCTTTCAGTACAATTGTAAATTTGTCGGTGTTTGAACGTATCTTTCATTTCTTCTCATAATCGTTTATATTTTTTTTCTCCGCCGCAGACATTCTAGCCATTGTCATTGGGTACCTATATGGGCTATTAGTTATTATGGTTATGTCGTCTACGAACTGTATATATGCCGTTGATGCAAAAACTAGATCTGGTAGGTTCCTCTTATAAATTGTATAAAGGGTTGGACTCAAGCATCTTCCTTGTGGGACACCTTGTCTAAGTTCAAGCTCCTGTCCTTGGTAGTCTTCTATCCCTATATAGGCCGTCCGGTCCCTGACGTAGTCGCACAGACACTTGGTCAAGATTGATGGGAGGCCTAACCTTTTTACTTTAAAATTCGATCCTAACCTCAACATCTTGTCGAAAGCCTTTTTTCACATCTTAAGAGTATAAGTTCTGAATAATTCTTGTCATATTTGGCTTTAGCGAGTGTTTCTACGAGGAGGACTAATGCACTCTCCGTACATTAGCCATTTACCTTTTCTAAATCCGCGTTGGCACTTTGGAAATAGTTCGTTTTCTTCCAGATGATGGACCAGTTTTTTGTTTATTAATCTTTTTTAATATTCGTAGTTTGGCTACCCCTTCCAAAAGCGTTATCGGTCTGAAGTTACCTAGGACAGTTTGTAGTTTGCCCGCTTTGGGCAGAATTATTATTTTTCAACTCTTTCGGGCATCGAGAAAATACCCTGCAATAATTTCTGCATGAAAATATGTCTACGAATTTCTTAATGAATTTGTCTGGTGCTTTTAGTAAATTTTCTCTTGTTAGGCCCGATTTCAAGGTGCTTTCTGTTGTGTTACTTGGATTGTCGCCCTTAATTCCTGTAGTGTTACAGGTTCGACACCTTCTTCTTCCGTGGACACTATTGAAGCTGTATGATTGGATCTTATTTCATGTCTATTCGTTTCTAACTCCTACACCACCGATGTTTCGTGCTCTCTGTCAAAATCTTCGTTTTCAATGGGTGAAATATCGAAGACCTTATTCCAATGATCCCGGATCGCGTTCTCTATTATGTGAGGTTCATTTGTCTCTTTTCCATTGTGATTGATGGCGAATTTATTTTTTTATCTTAATTTTCTTCTTGCTATGTTAATTTTTTGGCAAAGTTTGGTCGGATTCAATTTGCAGTTTTTATCCGCTTTGATTAGCGTTTTAAGTAGATTGTTGGTGGTTGCGTTGATCTCCTCCAGTGTTACCTCGCTTAAATATGGCTGCTGGTAATTAGTAAGTTCTTTAGCGTAACCACGCCAGTTTGCGTATTTGTAGATTTTCCTCAACGGGCATTTCACCTGTATCGGATCCATCGAGATAGCCATTATGACCATCTCGTTATCGCTGGTGAAGGGCGGCCCTTTTTCTATCAGGTAGTTGAATCTGAATGCAGGTGACACTAGAAAAATTTAGGGTTTGGTTACCCTTCTTCGTTCGAAAAATGTTTGGAAATCCGGACTCACTCTTTCCACAACGCCCCTTTCCATTAGTGTGTCCAGGTTTTTACCTATGTTATTGAAGTAGTTGGTGTATTCGGAGGATCTGGATCGAGCATTTAGATTTCCCATAGATATTGCGTGAACCTTCTTACCAAAGACGTTTGTGAAATTATGAAATTGCAGCAAATTTCTCCTTAATGGGTGATAATCCTGTCATTACCGTTATAGGAACTGTGGTTGTGTCAACATTAACTGCTAGTTAGTCCTCTTCTAGATGTTGTGGTTTACTTAACTTTATGCTTTTCTTGATAGCCAACGCTACCCCATCAAAATTGATATCTCTCGTCGTCTTCTTTATAATATTGTAGTTGAATTTTATTATTGGATTGATCCCTAGAGCTATGTTTATTTTGTTTAATAATATTATGTATGGGTCTTCTTTCAGATAAGCATTGCATAGGGGTGCCTTTAGGCGTCCCACCCTGCTACGTTATCGCTAATTATCTTTAACTTTCTTTTTTGGACCATATTTGAAACAGTTATGTACTCTTATGTACCTTCCGTTCTGTTTTGTGTATTTCTCTGTCACAAGGCGACTTATTTCTCCCCAATCTTATTTCTTTAAACTCATCTTTTGTCACTCTAAAACAAATTGAATTGGGTATGTTCAGACTACTGCTCATTTAATCTTTATCACTTCTTTGTCTGAGTACGGTCCCTCGTATTAATATTTATACTACCTTTTCATTATACCGTGTATGATTTCTTTTGTGTTGTTCACTGAAAATGGTTAAATTCCAGACTATCTTCACTCCTTTCCAGAGATTTTATGCTTTCACTTTCGTGTCCTATTTCATCATTCTCATCAACTTGCATGGTTTGTTATTGTTTTTTATTGACGACAATAGTCATTAATGTTACAATTTTCATGCTGCAATCATTTGCCAGCGGTGTTTTAGGCTTAAGCCTTGGGTCTTTTCCTGCGCCTGGGCTTGTCCGGTGTCTCTGACAGCTACTTGTAGGCTTTGGTGCCACCATAACTTTTTCAGAAGCTGCTGGTTTATATATATATATATATATATATATATATATATATATATATATATATATATATATATATATATATATATATTTAAACATTTATAAATATATATAGTGCCCGCGAAAAGTATCCGATCACCCTCGAAATTTGCATTTTGAACATAAAAAAACATGTTTAATATTGACTAACCATATAATAGTATTTTGTCATCGTTCCTTTGGATTTGATGACTTGTTGTAGATGCTTGAGCATGGATTTGATCAACTTTTGACAAACTTCCACTGATATTTCGTTGCACCATACCTTTATTATGGCTTCTTTTAATTTTCGACGGAGCCAATGTCTTCGCTTTCAACCTTATTTTTTTTTATTATTAACCATAAATGTTCTATGAGATTAAGATCTAGGCTATGACTAGGCCAATCCAAAATATTAAATTTATTGTAAGTAAGCCATTTTGTCACAACTTTAGCCTTGTGACAAGGTGCCCCATTATGCATGAATGTTTCTGTCTCATGGATTGTCATTACCACTGGAAGTTTCTCCTGTAACATTGATAAATACTGTGCGTCATTCATAGTTGTGTTCTTAGGAAGGAAATATATGCTTCCTCTGCCTTGGAAACTGAAACAACCCCAAATCATCGCACTTGGAGGGTGTTTTGTTGTCTTTTGGGTGCATTTAGGGTCCATTTTATTTGAGCCAATGAGCCAACAAACCTTTTTAGGCCAGCTTTTGAATGTAAAAAATGTTGACTCATCGATTAATAAAACTTTTTACACTCCTCAAGAGTCCATTGAATGTATTTTTTTTACAAAATGCGACACGTTTGTTACACACTCTTTTATTAGAGAATTGGTACTTTGCAACATGGCGAGATGATAATCCGAGTTCTTTTTGTAGCCGCTCCTGGATATTTCTTTCAAAAACCTCATATAATTAATTATTCATATTAAATTTTAATTTTTTCGCAGTTATTGTTGGATTATTCTCTATTAAACGTGTCATAAGCATGTCTGTTCGCAAATTTGTTTTTCGAGGTCTGCCAGATCGTTTTTTAGGTACTGGCGTAGATACTATCATTGTTTTTAGCACCTACAAGCCATAAATTAACAGGACTTTAGGTTATGTTTAATTTATTAGCTATTTTTTGTCTCTGAGATTTCTCACATTTATGAAGAACAACAATAGCACCTCGACAAACACTCTGGAGTTGTTTTTAGTACAGATTAGAAATAAAGTGAATTTAGACCACTTTCTGTAAAGAATCACAAAATAATAAAGAAATGGCTAAAAAGATGAAATCGGACAAATTTGACGCATGCGCACACGCAACGAACGCTACCACAATACTAACTTAAGATTGCATTGGACAGCTGTGATGTCAGAGCGTTATATGAAAGAGACCAGACGTCGGTGTAACAAATAGAAACTTAATTATGCGTCTGTGAATATCATTGTAAATAATCCAAATTTTGAGGGTGATCGGATACTTTTCGCAGGCAATATATATATATATATATATATATATATATATATATATATATATATATATATATATATAGAGAGAGAGAGAGAGAGAGAGAGAGAGAGAGAGAGAGAAAGAAAGAGAGAGAAATTACCAGTTTATAGTGTCTTTCGTTGTGTGACTGATTAACACACACACAAACATACACTCGGCCATGCCAAAATAATTCCGTTGGGTTTTCTATCTTCGGAGGAAGCCAATTAGCTGACCTCGGTTAGTTGGAGAACTTATCTAAGTTTAAAATATATTTCTCCTCATATTCATGAGCAAAATAATTAATTCATGAATTCATACGACGAAATTTCAAAACTTTCTAAGAAAGGTTTATTATATTATTGGATGCGAAAAGTTTGAATGGGACGATATGAGTTTTAGTGAAAATCAATGCAGGTGGAGGGATTTTGGGGCTGTACCTAGAAACACTCATTCGAACTTAGTGGCATATATGTCTCTTCATCACATTTTCTCTTCCCCTTTATTCATTACTTTCTTTGCAGCCTCTGTTTAGAAACTTTTTGCGTGATCTGTCTTCGTTGCTATTGCGCTAAAAATGCGATAAAACCTAATGGTGAAAACCACGCTCACCAATTTAGTAAAAAGAACTACGAGGAACCAAAAGTAAGAAGACCAACACCGTATCCACTAGTCCAATGGTTCCCAAACTTTTGCAGGCTGGCGCCCCCTTGGCTCCCCAGTGAATTCCTAGCGCCCCCCACAGACACATATGGAAACAAACACCTCTTTCTTGATATTTGGTATGCTGCAATTTGAAAAGAGAAAGGTTAAACACAAATGTGTATTTCACAAATAAAACCCAATTTAGTAAACCAATTTATTTTTTAGCAGTTTTAACTGTTTCAGCAACATAGAATGGTAAATAAACATTCCACCAGTAACCTTCATTGTCTCACACTTATTATTAATGGGATGGATGTGCTTGGTGCAGGGACATAAGCTTCTCAACATCAGGCTGGAACTCACTAAGAAGAAGTCGTAGATCCCCGTGGTCAGTAATTTTCAGTCGGTTTCTTTGCTTGGAAAGAAGCAAGGCGACTGCACTGAAGCCCCGTTCTACTAAATATGATGTTGGCAAGGCAATAAAGTACATCTTGACCTTGTTCCACAGCACTTGATAGCAGTCAGAGATTTTTTTTTGTAACCAAAAATCTTGATATGACTTTTTGAACATTGGCCTTAGCTCAATGTCATTTTGAATGGAAATCAGTTCTTCCTCTGCCACTCCAGTTCCTTCACCGTCGACATTTAGGAATGGATTGATCACCCAGTCTGGTATTTCAAGCAATAAAATGTCCTCAAATCTCTCAGACATGTCTCTGTGCAGTTCATCCAGGTGTGTACAATACACTTGAAGGTCATCGAATGGTATGCCTTTTTCCTTATCCAATTCAGAGAGGCTTGGGAACTGGTAGAGTGCATGGCGAGCTATGTTTCGTTTGAATAACTGTAACTTGGCCAGGAAGGTGGAGATAGCTGATTTGACTGTAATTAGATTAGCCTCATTTCCTTGCATCTGCAAATTAACTTCATTGAACTTTGTGAATATATCTGCCAAATAAGCAATGTCATGCTTCATGTTTCTTAGTTCATCACACAGAACAGAATTGGAGTCTTGGAAGAATTCAACAACTGTATCAAACAGTGAATAGAAACGTCTCAGGCAGTTTCCCTTTGACAGCCATCTAACTTCTTTGTGCAACACTAAACGTTCAAACTCTTCATAATTATCAGTGCACAGCTGTCAGCTGTCGAAACAGTCGGGAATTGAGGGCATGTGCCTTGATTTTATTTATTGCTGTGATAACAGTACTCATTGATTTGTGTAGTCTACCACTCAGGTTTTTTGCGACCAGATGCTGCCTGTGGATTACACAGTGCACTGTAAGTACTCCAGGTACAGCTTTTTTCAAGAAACTAATGAAGCCACGATGACGACCTACCATTGATGGTGCCCCATCTGTTGCACAAGCAAGAATGTTAGAAAGTGGGATGTCTTTCTCTTTAAAAAAAACATCAACGACACGAAATACTGACTCCCCTTTTGTGTCTGTTTCAAGCTGTCTCGCAAATAACAGCTCTTGAACCAAGCTTTCATCTTTGACGAAACGAACATAAGCAAGAAGCAAAGATTCATTGCCTGGCAGAGTGGACTCATCTAACTGTAAACTAAATTATGTTGTCCTAAGCATGTTACACAATGTTTCTTCAATATTTTCAGCCATTTCATCTATTCTTCTCTGAACAGAGTTATCACTGAGAGGAATAGCTTTTATAATTTGGTCAGGTGACTTGTGTAGAACTGTGTGTAGAACCTCTCTTACTGCTGGTAGAAAACGCTCTTCTCCAATTGTATGAGGCTTGCCAGATCTAGCAATCAGCAAAGAGATGTTGTATAATGCTCGCAAACCGTCAGTAGATTGTTGTAAACTGCTGGCAAATATATTTCCGATGGTTTTCCGTTTCCGAACGTTGTCTCGGAGTGACTGAAAATATGCCAAGTTTTTGTCTGCTTTATCAGAGTGCATTTTCTTCAAATGTTCCAAAAGCCTCGAAGGTTTCATAGCTTCATTTGAAAACACTCTATCACACAGTAGACACATTGGTTGCTGTTGGTTGTGTGGTGCTGCGACAAATCCATATTTCAGATATTCCACACTATATTGCCGACACTTCTTTTTTGTTTGCTGTACCAAGGCCATACTTTATTCTGGAACAAAAAAATAAAACCATGTAAAATACAGCATTTTATCGCATTTCATAAATAGGCCTACTTAAAGACAAAAATGACAACATTGAAGGTATAAAATGCAAGTTTACCCTCTCACGTATTCATTTTCTTCCATTTACTCACAGAAAATTGGTGGCGGACGTGATCACCCACACGATGACACACGCGCGAACACGCATATATGCACACACACACACACAAACACATGCACACACAGGTACAAAGTCATATACATTCGTAACAATATATATCAGTGAATGCACCACCCTAACCAGCTCAACACAACACAACACGGCGCGTTCTATCGAGTCTCCAATTTCATGTTGACTTGAACTCAAGATGATGTTGACCGCCAGGATGCGGTTTTTATTATAAGATAAAATTCTGAACATTACAAGCTTGAAATTACAAACCTGAGCTTTTGCTTTTGTAGTCTATGCTGTCGGATCTGACTGGGCCAGAGCGGCGTGCGGTAACCGGACCCTGATGCGTCGTCCACTGACTCGTCCTGCTGCACGTGTTGTGTACAAATCGTCAAACAAACGTTCGAACTTCTGACTTCGACTTCGGACTGCCGCCCCCCTACCGCCCCCTTCTTCCTCACCGCCACCCCAGATCTTTCCACCGCCCCCAGGGGGGCGGTACCGCCCACTTTGGGAACCACTGCACTAGTCTAACGAGAGCTCCAATAGGGTGGTGCATGAAAGAGACTTCCCCGCCAGAGAAGGGATAGAACACGTTAAAGGGATTTAACCTGTAATCTAGTGAGAGGTGTGTTAAGGTAATGGACGCGGGAAATAACGAAATCGTGAATGAAAATGGCGAAACTATTGTAATGAAGGTGGGGCGGATGCGGCTGAGATTACTGAAAGACAATTGACTATATCAAAAAAGGTCACAACGATTTCTATTAGTGACTGAAAATGTAACCAGGGTGGCAACAAAGTCAAGACAAGGAGCAATATAGCCTAGTCAAGACAGGTCAAGAAAAGGAGCAACATACCATAATCAAGACAGGTCAAGAAAGAGAGGGGTGTGGGGGCTAATCGTGCTTTCTTCACATTTGCTCCTGATGATCTCCATGCACCTTTATGGTAAGCCTTCTCCTTTAGTGCCTTGAACAGGAGGGAAAGTCCCTACAATGACTTGCGGCGTTTTGTGATAAGATAATAAATGGTTATTGCATTGATTGTGTCCCATGGCTCACATCACTTACAAGTGCCTTTGAATTGCTAAATGAGGCTTCCGCCACTAGATAGCGCCACCCAGCGATAAATCCGATGGCAGATTTGATATGTCCAGAGTGAATAACCATATGTCCCATGGTCATATGGCTCAAAGGTTATCCTAGAATAGGTTAAAAAATAAAGGCTAAAAACAAAATAATGATTGAACAATAAAACATTAATCCAGACACATCTCTTGAAGTATGTAATAATGATTGCTAGACTGCTGTATAGTAGTCCATACACTGTTCTCCAAAAGACTTGAAATTTTACAGCATTAAAATAATTTAACACTGCATTTGCAGAGGGCCGTCTGATCGCCACCAATAGTAAGTAAAACTTTACATTTTATAGTTTTTTTAGATTTAATCTCGAGTCTGCAAAAGGTCACTTTGGCATCCGATGTTAATATTTTCTTTAAATAATTAATGATTAAAACAAAGAACATCGTTTCAAAATTTGATGTCAAGACCGACCAAGGATCAATTCCTTATTCTTACCCACCCACCGGCTTTTAATGGCTATAAATACTCTCTTGTAGGATGGTATAAAATCAAATTCTCTGACGATGTATTAAGTATATGACGAAAGCATAGATTAAAAATAAGGTACAAAATTGACGGGTTCTCTTCATTTCCTTTTAAAACTTAAAAATTGGAAGTTCAAAAGAAAATAAAAATATCCAAGCTGATATCGACTTTTTAAATAATAATAACAATAATTTGAATAGTAATAATATATATGTTCATATTATAAGAAACGATATGAGTATTACATCAAAAATCTGTCCTTTTATCTTAACGAGGTAGCCAAACCAACCTAACTTTCCTTAGGATATTACAAACTATTTTTATATAGGAAAATCATAGCAAATAAATGGTTTTATTCTTACTCCAACCACACACAAAATCAGCTTTCAATGCTAAGTATTTCAGAAACAGTCTACGAAAAAATTAGTCCTTATATGAGTTTGAGAGTTTTGCTAAAAATATTAACTCCGTTTTTATCGGCTATTTAATCTTCATTATCTTTAGAAGTTTCATAATCTTAACTTCCAAATTTCAGAGCCTTTAAGGTAATAATTTAACTAATATTTATCCAATAATCTTGCTCAAAATTAAAAATATATCTTGGGTGAGTTCGCTCCCAAACTCCCTTACTATTTTGTGTTTCCTTTGGATTCCTTTAAACCACAATTAGTGTAAATAACAAGGAATCCTTAAGGATATCAACAACCAGTATAAACTCATTCTGCAAGAGTGTAATTAATTGAAGATTTGGTTCGGAGCTTGGCGAGTATTTTGTTCTCTTTCAATTCTCCTTAATTTCTACTTAGAAATGTATTTACCCATTACACTTTAAGCACGAAACACTTACACTCTTCAAGAGGAAAGACAGTTTCATTCTTATTAGGTTTTCAAGAAATTAATGTCATTTATTTATAAGTCAAGTAAAGTAATTTTTAATATACAAAACACTCTTATTCAGCAGAGTAGTTTCCATTATTATTGACAGTGATCTCCCAGCGTTTAAATAAGGTTATGGATACCTTGCTTGAATATAATCAATTCATTCAATTTTGACGAAATAGATAATTTTATATCCTTTTCCACCTCCTCCCGATCACAATTAACTTTACCATGTACACGATGTTATTCATGGTGTGCTTATGCTGGTGAATTGGGAGCATAAGCAATTACTTCCCAACATAAGGTGATATTTTTTACTTGAGTCAAACGTTCCACGTGTGTGTGTGTGCGTGCGTGTGTGTGTGTGTGTGTTGCCATGAAAGAGAAAGACACGCTTTTTGTTGAAGAGTGAAGGAAATTTTTGCTCGAGGTCTTCTCAAACGTTTGCAATTGTTGAACAGTTAGGCCTTCAGTAACTTCCTGCATATTATTCAGGATCCCACAATGAATAACTCCTTCTACATCCCATCAAAATGCAAGGAATAAGCTCTCTGCTTTGGGAGACTACGTCTAGAAGTAAGAATGGGGTTTCGCTTGCCATCAAGCCATTGTTTTAGATGCTAAATGATGCAGTAAATATCCCTCTTTTCATCTCCAGTGAAAGGTTTTTCGATAAATGACTCACGGATATTTTTCCCAATAGAGATGAAGCAATATTCAAACGTTGTCTTTCAGAATGTTCAGGGTTTATGTGGTATTCGAACAACAGTTTATGTATTTTTCCTATTTTTAAGATGCTTACACACTGTTTCATGACAGCACATTATTAAAATTCCTACTATTAAACGAATATCTTATAACTAAATCGATAAAAAATGTGCCATTTTTCACTCATAATAGATTTTTAAGATAAAAAACATCGTTTTCTAGTTTTCTAACACAATATGTTAATTAAATGTTACAAAAATTGCTTAGTAGGTCTCGAGGAATAAATCACCTTACTAGATAATATATATATATATATATATATATATATATATATATATATATATATATATATATATATATATATATATATATATATATATATATATATCATATAATGTACGCACACGTCCTTGCTACGTACAAGTACGTTCACTTGGTAAAAGTAATCTGTTAGTTACAAGGTATAAGAGTGCGATTTGCTACAGGGGCCGAAAGCGTTTAACTGAGTTTACCAAGTTGCAGTTCGAAGGTTTATTTAGAGAGTGAAAACAAAAATATAATTTGGTAAATCTGAAGATCCGCGGCGCGCCCGAAAAAGTGTATTTTCTTCAGCCAAAACCTAACAAACCAAGTTGCATTCATGTTTTGTTCACCCGCGCATGAATATACATGCTCGTTTGAGTCCTAGTTCAAATATACCCGGCGCCATTTTTGTAAAAAGATGCTCGAGAATAACCAAACGAAAACGCGGTGCCATTTTTGTAAAAAAATGCCCGAAAATAACCAAACGAAAAACGCTGTTTACTTACTTTATTGCGGTGGGTATACTTCAATTGGTTGACCAAAAACCAATAAATAATTTGCAGAATAGTTTCTACAGAGAGACAGGACTTTGAGAAAAAAAGTCCCATTCAAAGCTGATTTTTTAAAATAATGGCGATTGCTTGAGTCACGTTTAGTTTTTGTATATCTAAACTCGTAATTATCTTTAATCTCTAATGCCTGACCACAAACTTCACAATCGATTGTAATTTTAATCAAATTATGATCATCAAAAATATTAATAACTTTTCTCGATCCAAAAATAAAGCATAAAGTTCGATAATAGACGAAGGGCGAATTGCACTCAACGAATCCATGTTGAAACTGAAATTGCCGCCTAAAGATCGTTTCTCCTGCACCCAAAAGGTAATAAAAATAGTAAAATGGCAAAAATAGATTCACAAATAAAAATGAATACAAATGAGGATAATAAAAAGACATTAAGTGAAAAACAAAATAAAAATTCACTATTCATTCATTTCTGACGTCAGAGACCCCATTATAATTCGCAGAAACGATTATAATCGCAGAAATGATCTGGTTAAATAAAAACGTTAGAAAATTATGCTATAAACAATTATGATTATATACTGGAGGCTGTGCCCCTAGCCCTTCCCCCAATTGATTGAAACTCAGGATTATCGTAGGGGGGAGGCGCCCGCAGTGATATCTCCCCCACGAGCAATCCCCTTGAAATACAACAAAAAGGTGAAACATATTGGAACAGGGATGAAATATTTTAGGTCCTATCAGTCGCCCCGCTGATCTTCAGGTTTGTCTATAATTTTAATATATATATATATATATATATATATATATATATATATATATATATATATATATATATATATATATATATATATATATATATATATATATATATATATATATATATATACGGGAAATATAGGGAATGTAAATAAGGACAATTCTCACAGAATACAGATTAATGGGCAATCGGGTAACGTTAATTACTTGTTAACCAGCCTTTAAATGGGATACTACAAATCACTCTGACATAATATAAGTTAATGGTCAATCGGAGAACGTTAATTATTCGTTAATCAGCTTTTAAATGGAATACTACAAATCAGTTATACAGAGGGAATATTTAAGTGTCTGAAAGTGGATCGATTATCGTGAAATTAAAGCAAATGGTCGTTTTACCTTTAATTGGGTCAGCTCGAGGAAGAGAAAATGCCAACGGACGCGGCCCTCGAGTGAATATCCTAAAGGGGACGAGGATGAAGGGTGGGGGAGACTAGAAGACGAGTTCACCACTCTCTTTGAAGACGGACGATGCCACCTCTGTTCCAGAGAAGTACAACCTTCAAATCGAGGCTCTGCACTGGCTCGGCACGAAGTCTCACACGGGAAACTCTGGAGAACCTTGAGGGGTGGGAGGGTTGTCCAGATGAGACGAGAGTAATCCCGGCCAATCCTTCGGGACGAAAACGATTCGAGACTTCTCTGAACAGAGTAAAGCTTTATAAAAGAGATGGGTCTGCCTGGTGAGATCCGATCTCGTGGTATAACCGAACTTGGGGAAACAGATACGTCGATCTGGATGAAGGCGACGGGTTCTCATTCTGACCTAAGACTCGAAAACCCCGGGTATTTATATAATGGCCATTTTTGATGCTTAATCGGTGGAAGGCACAGACGTATGGGCGAAGACTTCTGGCGCCTAGAGGGTTTAGCTTTTGTCGCCCAACACAGGTTTGAATGGTCTCCAACGATGTGGGATGGAGACTCGGTGGTTAGCGTCCAAAAATACGGAGATTAGCGTTTTCACGGTAGGATTAAAGCTTTGAGCGCGTTCAAATTAATTAACTGCAACTGCGAGGCAGCTGGCGGACATTCCAATTTGGCTTTTATTTCCTCACAGTGGACATTAAATAGTACACATTAACAAAGGTAAGTACATGTAAATTAGATATTAGGTCATCCTTGTTCAGAATTTAGAGCATGAACCTCTCTTTCTTCGAACTCCTACCATGTTCAGCGGTGGGGCTATCTCTCTTCAGGGTTCAGCCGTAATCAATCATCATGACTGCACCTCCGTTTCCCTGATACATGGTCTCCATCTCTTTCTTTTCCTGATGTAAGGTGATGCGAACACTGTCAGAGAGGATTTTTTTCCCTTCCATCTGGATGTCAACAATTAAGCAAAGAGAGAACTTTGAAAAGCTGAGATCACGAGCTACATCATTTAGCTCCTTTTGAATAAAGGTTGCGGAGCATCATCGTCAAAAGACACTTATTTTCATTTTCTTCAACACTGTATGTATCTTCGTCATTAATGTCAGGAAGTTCCCCAGACAGGTCTGGAATTTCATCACAATGAGCTACAGGAAGACGTGCTGATTGAAGATCAAGATACTTGAGGCTGCTCCGGTTTTTTCTGTTATTTGCAGTCAAATCAATAGCACAAGAGCAGCAGTTAGTGTCACGGTTTATCGGCTCCCTCCACCCATGATAATTCCAAACTTCAGACATCTATTCTTGCCGTGGTCCAACGACTCAGATACTCGGTACATGTTTTGCATACTATGTGTAACGCCCAAGCTTTATCCTGGTCATCAAGTTTCATACCAAAATTGCCATGGTAAGCACGCTTCATTAACCTTGCGACTGGATTCCTATTAGAAACAAAGGTTTATTCGTCACAGATGTAGCAGAATTCATCGGGCTTATTTTTGCAAGATCTTTTGGTCAAGTCCATTTCATTCACCTGCAAAAGCAAAATACGGTTAGTCAAAAATTGCCACATGTAAACTTTTCAGAATTCTTTTATTTTAAGAAATAAGAAATATCTTTTTTGTATAATATAAATAGAAAATAACTACACGTGTCAAAAAACATGGTGATATACCCAAAAGTTGACCTGATTGAGCAAAACCAATGTGATTTTTGGATTTAGCACATCAAATTGTCCTAAATCAGCTAAAAAAAAATGACAATTAAGTTGTTGTTGGACATTGGGTTGATTCGAGATTTAAAATATGCAGGCGTTACGTTAAGGTTGGCCAACAAGCATAAAGGTAGCACTCTTGTTCGTATTCACAGAAATTTTAATAGAGACAAAGCCCCAATTTTAAAATTAGGTATCTTTTCTCAATATCTTTTCCAGCTAGGGAAGCAAGCTCAACTTTGGCTCCCTCAGCTCAAAAAGAGCAAATACACCGAAAATAATTCAATTTAGAGCTAAGATACTATTTCTAACAATGTTTAGTACCTTCATACTGTGAATTTAATTAACATACTACAACCTGAGGGCATTCATTGCACCTTAACAAATAATCGGACTCTGGTGCAAGATATATGTAGTTTATAATTATAAATAGATTTGATAGCCAAAATACAGAAGCGATATTTGAATGTTCCCTTAAATAATTAAATAAGCAAGTGACTATAAATTGAAAAACACAAACGCTAGAAATTCAGATTCGAGGATTTTTTGTTTGTCTCAAAATAACCACCGTCGATATTGTTATGAAATCTCTTATTTAATAATAATAATAATAATAATAATAATAATAATAATTAGGAGAAAATAAAAGTGGGAAGAGATTTATTATTTTTATAGATTTTCCTTGCTTTTATGGTTTTTGTTGCTCTATAATTTGAAGGGAATGGTGCTTTTTTGTGGGATTTACGGCATGCGTCGTGTGATTATCGGTTTTTAATGATATGGCAATATTTATTGGCGGGTTTAGCCAGACTTCTCCGTGAAAAGAAACCTGACCTATTTATGGGCCATTTATTAATCCTTCTTTCTTCTTCCCTTTGCATCGAAGCTCTTCTTATTCCAGAAACCCCCTGTAAAGAAAATTCGAAGAGATAACGACGGTTTATTTCTCCATAATACAATAATAACAATTCCTATGCTTTAGAAGTTTTTTATGCTTAGGTCCAAATTAGTCGGCAAATAGAATAATCATCATTAAGCTAAATATAGATCATATAATAGCGTTGACGTGATAGCATGGCGGTAAATTTCACTTGCCAATAGCAAGTCACCAAGCCACAATTATGCAGCGCGCGTTGGGAACACTTTCATTTCATGAGAAGAAAATAGCGAATAATTGGGTGAAAGGTGAAGACAAAACACGCAAGAGTGAAAGCACGCGCGAAGACTGATGTTGTCTCGTTGGTGACCCTAGGACTGTCTTCTTTTATACCCTGCTATGTGAGAGAGAGCGGGACTTAAACAGCCGTCATTTGCGATGCGACCTATTCTTAGATTTCATTGGGTTAATTTGGAATTCCATGTCACAGCAATTAATTATGTTGCATAGCGCTATAGGAACTTTGATGGTCGATTTAGCCACAAATCACAGTTTGGCGCCCTCAATACTGCCCGGACACTCGTAATTTCTAATTGGAAAATAGAGCAATCTGATAAATACAACAGAGGTTAGGTAATCTCTTGATAAGGAGATGGGGAGGGGCAGAGATGAAAGAAGCGGTGAATGAGCAGCAAAATAACAGCTGGTTGAAGTGAACGAAATTCGGCTGTTGGCAAAAAAGTCAAGTTTGAGCCAAGGAAGATACTGATGCCATTACACAGCTGGAGTTATTGGCGCATTAATAGGGAGTCAGCAGCTTTCAGGTACCTTCAAGACTTCCATTGTCTGATGCAAAAATCAGAACGAGACGCTTTATCAGACTACAAAGAAGAACCTGGTGGGCAAGAAATTCGCCAAAGAAGCCCACTAGAATGAAGGATAGTTATAACCAATCACCGAGCATATAGGCTGAGGGCTTTTGGTCTCGCGAACAAAGAATGAGGGCCGAGCATCATGGAGGATGAGGGCTTGGCTTCGTAATCGAATAATGAGAGTTTAGCTTTATGAATGAATGTAGAGGATAAGGCCTACCCAAGTCTGCTGCAGGCTCACTAGTGGCTGACAGATCCGATATAGACTAAACAGGTCCAGCCTCACCGGTCAGTTGCAACCCCCCCTCCCCATCGCCCCCTTTCTCCCCGAGACACGCTTTGGGCGCGTTCTCGAGGAAACACAAAAAGCCTCAAGAGCGGTGCTCCTCCTGGTTTCGCCCCCTGAAACCCGAGGGGACCAATAGCGGTGGTGGGGGGTTGGAAACGTGGGAGAGCGGCCACAAATGCTTTGGTTGGTCATTGGAACCGTGTCCATCAGACCGTAGCGAGAATAATTTTCAACAATCCACTTGCGTCATCACGCCACGCCACTTTCTTTCTCACACATAACACATTGCTCTTCCGTCTATATCCCCCCCACCAAAAGAGGGGTTTAAATTTTGGTGTAGTTGTAGTAATTGCAGTAGTAGAAGTTGCAGTAGTAGTAGTAGAAATAGTAGTAGTAGTGGTAGTAGTAGGAGTAGAAGTAGTAGTAGAAGTAGTAGTGTGAGTAGCAGTACTACTAGTAGTAGTAGTAGGAGGAGGAGGAGGAGGAGGAGGAGGAGGAGGAGGAGGAGGAAGAGTAGTAGATATAGTAGTCTGGGTACTAGTAGTACTACTAGTAGTAGAAGTAGTAGTATGGGTAGTAGTAGTATCGGTAGTAGTGGTAATGGTAGTTTACCTGGTGATGTTGTGGGATTAAAAATTGTGTGAAATTCTCTTCCACCTGGCCTTGATGTCCAAGGCCTCACCCATGATGTCTCTGCACCAATTACGTCCTTGTGTGGACCACCCATCGACAGGGGCAGGTGCCTCGTTTGCGTCACCTGGCGCAAGTTAATTATCTAAGCGTACGCCGAAATCAAAGGGCGACGGAGGCCAAAAGCGGCGTCGGAAATAGACTCTAATCTAATTAAAATGACAATCATCAATCAAAATCGCTCTCACTAGCAAGGGGAGTGATAGTCGCCGCCCTAAACATTGGGGATGGCTTTCGAATTTAAAGCGCAATACCAACGAAGCTGCATCCGTAAAAAAAAGTATTGGACGGGATGGCAAACTACGAGTGTTTGGGTCAGGAGGGCACCAAAGCCTCCAGGAGTCACCCGACATATCATTGCGGTTGCGTAAAAAGGATCGTGTGGGAGCATGAAACTCAACACGCCGTTATCACACAGAATTTTTCTGGTTGAGATGGACCAGCGCAGTTGTGTTTAATTTGGGGTACTTTATCACCATCTTCCCCCCCCCAATTTGATAAGGCTGTCCCGCTCCCAGGGGGCAACCGTGTCCATCTTTCCCCTCCTTGGGGTAGAAGGGAATCTCTCTTATTTCCCGCTATCCTGGTCGATGCCCCAAATTATCAAGATTGCTGTTTGCTTAAGCCGCGACCGATATCCCCTTCAGACCCCTTCGCTTCTCACAGCCCTCTGTCGACCATGACTATGGCCTCTATTTAAGGTGATGTCTGCAAATCCTCAGCAGATAGAGAGAACCCTAGCTTCTTGCCGTCCAGACCCTAGTATCTGTCTCCCGTGAAATGATCCCCTCACCCTTGTAATCTCGTCAGCAGATCGTCTTCGTGTAATCCGCCCTGATCAGAGCAAGATTACGGAAACACGTTTGCGCCCCGGAAGATCGTCCTGCGTTTCTCTCTTCTCCCTACATTGGTTGAGACTTCCTGCCGTCCGCAGACGATTCTCGATTTGTGATTACTTCTCCCTGGAGCCGAGGTAATCTTAACTACCTCGCAGTCTCTCTGGAAGCCTTTGCATCGAGACCCAATCGACGAAGACCTGGCCATTGGTCTTCCACATTCCCAGTTCAACCTCCAGAAGTAACCAGGAGTCCTTTCCTCGTAATTCCCACATCTTCGTTCCCAGTCCTAAGAAGAATTCCCTATTTGGTGTAACGCCTATAGACTTCCTAAATCTTTTATTTAATCCAACTTTTTGGATCACTTATGTATTTTCGCGGACCTAGTTTCCTTAATTTATGCCTGTCATAATATTCTTTTGTCGCACTGATTATTATTTAGATTTCCATATTTTATCCGTGCTCTTATTTTTATTAATTGTATCAAAGTTTATTTTTGTAGAGGTGTTTATCTTTTGAATAACCCTTGAGACGATCCTGGCAAACGTAAGAAGAGCCAGCCTATAATATCGCACTATATGTAGAATTAAATTGGACCTTTTGTGTCCAATTCAATTGGACCCCAGCACAGCTCCGATAATAGCTGTCTTGCGTACAGTAGTGTGTACCTTTAGAGACTTTTTGGTCACGCGCCTTCGTCCCTCAACAGATAGATAAGAAAAATAAAAATTATAGGCAGCAGGAGGAGATAAAGGTGGGAAGGATACAAGCAAGTTTAAACCCACCACTCCAACCTGAGGCTAAAGGAAGGGTGACCCTCTTTCCGGCCAAGGTCAGAAATGAAAGGAAGAAAGCTGGTTGGTGACTAGGCTGCGGTATTATCCATGTTTCAAGAAAGAAGGGACTTATCTAGAAAGTGACGAAAGGGGGGAGGAAATAAAATGTGTAGATGGAATAAAGTACAGGTAGATTCAATCTAGGTTGAGACTTTCCAGGGTTCTTCTTACTTGGAGGCAAAATAAATAATAACCCTCGAAGATCAGCACTGTGCTTCTCAAGGCCCATTTTTTTGTGTTATATAGCCATAAAAAGGGAAAATATAGGAGAGGATAATAATTAGAAAAATAAGAAAAAATAATAAAAGGAGGAAAATTAGATAAAATAAAAGAAAATAATAAAATGAAGAAAATAAAAGAGAATGATAATATTGAAATTAAAAGTATAATGATTGAAAGTACATACGAGGGGCAGTCAATAAGTTATGCAATTCGGATATAAGGAAACGCGATATGAGGAAAACTGTTTTATTATTTTTCAATATAACTACCCTCGACTTCAATGCAATTGCGCCACTTGTCCCTGAGGCTTCGAATTCCCGACAACCAGAAATCTCCTGACAGCTGTTCAATCCACTCCTGGACGGCGAGCTGGACATCTTCATCGTCCCCAAACCAGCGTCCACGCAGTGCAGCCTTGAGCTGGCAGAATAAAAAGCGGTCGCTGGGGGCCAGCTTTGGACTGTAGGGGGGGATGGTTGAGCTCCTCGAATCCGCACTCGTGCAGGGAAGCTTCTGCAACTCTGGCCTTGTTTACTTTGACGACGTTAAAGTCGATCATGGACCGTGAGGTTTCTAGGGACCCAACGGGCAGAGACCTTCGTCATGGCCAAATTGTCGTGGATGATGATGATAACACTTCCATGTGATATTCCAAGTTCCTGCTCGATTTCTTCGACCTTCACCCGTCGATTTTCGAGGATCCTCCTCTCCACACGGGCCACATTTTATTCGTTGGCCACGTCTAACGGGCGTCCTGGACGAGGGTCATTTTCAAGGGACTCACGACCATGGCGGAACTCCCTATTCCAGCGAGCAATGATTGCATAGGAAGGGGCGGTGTCGGTGTACATTGCAACAATGCGTTCATCGATCTCTTCTGCATTCTTGCCTTCCTTGGTCAAACATTTGATCACTGCGCGGTGCTCAACCTTCTCCAGTGTTGAAAAATTTGTGACTGATGATCTGCGATCAGCTACTGCTTCTTAAGTAGACCCACAAACAGCCATCCCCCTTCCTCTGTTTTGCCCTACCGATTCGCAAAACATATTGACCGCCCTGCGTACTTTTCACAAACCCCTTCAAAAACCATCTAACAAAAAATACCCTCATATTTTGGGGATAGTGGTTGTAAATAAATAACAAAAACAACAGCATCAACAACATCAACCTGCAACGCCGTACCTAAGAGGCATCACCTCAAAGAATCTGGAAATGTCTTTCTTTTTAAAGCTATTTGAGAGTCAAGGGCGGAAATTAACCCTAAAGCGAAGATTTGATAATCATTTACTTTATCCTACTTCCTAACCTCATAACATTTCGCTCAATTTTATAACTTTTCTCAATATCTAAAAACCTTACGCACGATTCTATCAAATTTCGCACAATTTTATTACCTTTCGCTCAATTCTATTACATTACATTCGATTCTATATATTTCATCCTGCTCAATAAAACTTTGCTCGATTCCATAACATTTTTCCAAGTTCCATAAAACTTCGTTAGATTCCGTAACATTTCTCGCGATTCCATAAAACTTTGTCAGATTTCATAACATTTCGTCCTAGTCAACATTTCGCCATACTCCACAAAATTTCGAAAGATTCCATAATATTTCGACCGAATCCACTCCATTACATTTCGTCAAAACTTTGTAAGTAAATTGGTCTACGCGAATTGGAATCATTTGGAACCGAAATTTTTTGACTTAGATTTCAAATATTCGATCGACATTGTCTATTTAATAGACCCAAATAATGACTGAACTTCTGCAGTTTATAGCTGCAACTTGAAGATACGTGGGTCGAATTGTTGAAGAAAGCTAATAGACATAAAGGAAATATTTTTTTAAAGAAGCCTTTACTATTTCATATATATATATATATATATATATATATATATATATATATATAAAATATATACAGTAAACCCTCGATATAACGAATTTCGGATATAACGAACCAAATTCCCTGGCCGAACTCCATCGCGTTTAAGAGGCAAGCGTTACGACCAGCCTGATTGAGTGTTGGTATGTCTCCTACAGTGCAAGGTTCGTATCAATACTATGTTGTGTAGTCCACTTAACTTTATCAGTAATTACAGACGTATTACATATCCATAACGAACTTGGTTCGTTATTTCCATTGCTTTTAACGCCCATCGGGTTTAACGAACTTTCGGCTTTAAGGAACTACCCCCCGCCCCATATAGTTCGTTATATCGAGAGTTTACTATATATATATATATATATATATATATATATATATATATATATATATATATATATATTTGCAATGTCCCGCAGGAAAAATGAAAAAGATGCTCCCAAGTACTTTTGAACTTTATTCAGTTCATTCTCGAGGATAACTACAAGTGAAAATATTATAATAAGGGTATATATATATAAGCTAGTAAAAGATAAAGGACCGCTTCTAAGGCAAGAAGTAACCAATGAGGAAGTAGGAGAGGGATGGGTAAATACAAATTAAGATTTAACTATAACAGGTAGCAAGGTCAAACTGAAAGGCAAGAAAGAGGCATGGAAAGTAATCAGATACGTAGGGGAGAGGAGCAAAGAGAGAGAAAGAGAAATAAAATAATGTTAATACAAAATCAAGGCAATAATTAAATTGACAAATCGGGTGCCCATAAAAATGAAAAATGAAAAAAAAAAAGGAACATAAGTCAAAACTAATTTCTTTAAGAATGAGTGTTTTGATAACAACCTATCTGCTTACTTCTCTGTATCTCCTAATCTCCCTCTTTAGACCATCACTTTATCTGTTAATCGTTATAACCCTTTTGGCTCTGTTATTGACTCTTTCTTGCGTCTCGGTTTGACCTTGCTACCTTTTATAGCTAAACCTTAATGTGAATTTACCCATCCCTCTCCTACTTCTTCATTGGTGATTTTTTGCCTTAGAGGCGGTCCTTTATCTTTTACTAGCTTATATATACCCTTATTATAATATTTTCTCTTGTAGTTATCCTCGAGAATGAACTGAATAAAGTTCGAAAGTACTTGGAAGCACTTTTTTCATTTTTCCTGTGGGATATTGCACTCATTGCGAGCCGCACGTGTTACTTTGCGAGTTATTCATTTCATATATATATATATATATATATATATATATATATATATATATATATATATATATATATATATATATATATATATATATAAACCAGGCAATGGCTTCGCTACTAAGATTAAAATTTAAAATCTAAAAAAAAGCAGCCATGGTTAAATTTTTATAAATTTCCTGAACTTCGCCAATTATAATAATTTTAAAAAGGAAAAATAAACTAAATTTCCCCCCTTTCAAAATATCACGTTGCTAAAATATAGTTATAGAAGAAGATATATAAAAATTAATCTTATGAACTTCACCATTTGTAATTCTTTGGGTTTTAAAAAACTTCCAAATTTTCGATACTTATATTTATTTCGGAACTTCACTATTTTGTTTTTTGATATTATAAAAGAATTATTAGAAATAATTTTGATAGAAAAAAACATAAGTCATAACCAAACTAAGATGAAGTTATTATTCAAATACTCAAAAAAATCCCCTTCTTAAATTATAGGATTAGTGATGATATATATGTATATATATATATATATATATATATATATATATATATATATATATATATATATATATATATATATGAAATGAAAAACTCACAAAGTATCACGTGAGGGTGGCAAATGAATGCAATATCCCGCAGGAAAAAATGAAAAGGTGTTTCCAAGTACTCTCGAACTTTATTAAGTTCCTTATCAAGGATAACTACAAGAAATAGTATTATATTAGAGGTATATATACGAAAGAAAAATATGAAAGACCGCCTCAAAAACAAGAAATCACCAATGAGGAAGAGGGAAGGGGGAAGGTAAAAAACACATTAAGGATTACAAGAAGCAGGTAGTAAGGTCAAACTAAGTCGAAGGAAAGGGTAACAGATTCAAAGAAATGGAGATAGCCTAACGAGGGAGATTATAAGACACGCTGAACAAAAGGGGGAAAAATACAAAGTACAAAACAGAGCAGTGACCATTACAAAATAAAAATGAATAAAAAAAAAAAAAATAGGGGCCACATAACTAAAGAATGTATATAAAAAAAACAACACTAAGAACGCAAGACAAAACTAATTTCTTTGAGTATTAATCTTTTAATTATAGCCTCTATTTTATATAAACCAGGGGAAAAGTTAAAATTATCACATTGGCTTATAAAAGCACATTCAATGATGTTCCTTTTTATATGGTCATTGGAACGATAAATAAATTTGGCCGAGTTCCAGTTAATTAAATGGTTCTTATCTGACATATGGACAAAGAAAGCACTGTTATCTTCCCCTCTTCGGACATTATATTTATGTTGATTTATGCGAACAGAAAGTTGTTTACCTGTTTGTCCGTAATATTTACTTAGACAACCAGAACACTCAACTGAATAAACTCCCCCTCCTCCCAAACTATTACAATTATTACGTACTAATAAATTCTTAATGGTCGTCTCATATTTAAAAGCAACAGAAATGTTAAAGTTATTCAAAAGACGGGGAAGATCACTAAAACAAAGATAAAAAGGTAGAACTAAATTATTATTACTATTAAAAGGGAGAGTAGGGACAGTTTGATAAAATGTCTTTTTAGCAGAAGAAAGACAGTTTTGAAGAAACGGGTAAGGGTAACAAAGTTTATGGCCAATTTCAAAGATATTGGAAAATTCAAAATCCATATATTCCGGGCTCACAACACGTAATGCCCGTAGAAACAGAAGAAAAAACAGAGCGTTTAACTTTAGGGCTGTGAGAAGAGTAAAAATGAATATAAGAATTTAAATTAGTAGGCTTACGAAAGATGGAGTATTCAAAACATGTATGAGTTCTATGAATAAGAAGATCAAGAAAAGGAAGGGTTCTATTATTTTCCAACTCATGGGTAAATTTAATTGAAGGGACGAGACAATTGAGTCTGGTAAGAAAAACATTAACATCTTTGGAATTAGGCCACAGGCAAATGACATCATCAATATACCTGTACCAAACGATCGGAGCGTCAAGGATAGTACGGAAAAGTTTTGTTTCAAAAAACTCCATATATAAGTTAGCAAGGACAGGAGAAATTTTGGAGGAAATATTTTCTTTCGAACGAAAACTTACAGTTTTTGGTGCAAAGGGGAATGAGGTTCAAGAAAGTAGTAACGGGTACCGGCAAGTCATAATTTTGTAAATGATCATTAAGGAAATTGAAAAGGTCTTCAACGGGTACTTTGGTTAATAATGAACAAACATCAAAACTAACAAGAGTAAAATCATTAGAATAATGAATAGCATTAAGTTTAGAAATAAGGTCGTAACTATTAATGACATTAGAATGAGAAATGGAACCAACTAGTCATTAATAGTTACGACCTTATTTCTAAACTTAATGTTATTGATTATTCTAAGATTTTACTCTTGTTAGTTTTGATGTTTGTTCATTATTTACCAAACTACCCGTTGAAGACCTTTTCAATTTCCTTAATGATCATTTGCAAAATTATGATTTGCCGGTACCCGTTACTACTTCAACTCGCTACCTACGCACATTCTCATTAACACCCAACAACAAAACTTGTTTGCCAACTTTCACACAGGCCAACAAATAGAAGTAATTCATCACTGCAAGCTGTGAAGAACACATCACAAACACAATGTAGTCCCACTTAGATCCGTACTATCACCCACCCTATTCAACCTTTTCTTCTTCAACCTCTTTATCCAGAATTCCAACATCACACTATAGTTATGCCGATGATATCACTAACTTCAGCCAACACTCAAAGCAGACCCTAGCCACGCCTCTGTTATAACTCTACATCACAATCCTCGACGGCTGAATAAAACAGAACCGAATAACCTTATTTTCAAACTCTTCTTTTACTCTCTTCACAATCCACACACTTGAGTAAAAGAAACGCCACCGCATTAGTTTATCACAAACCCCAATTAAATAGGTCACAATAGTGCTTGTTGTCACATTGTATACAGGACAAAATTTCCGACCACAAAAGCTAACACAAAAATTAGCACACTCCGAGCACTGATCCAAACCACATTCGAGTAATCCAAGAACTTCACCATTCATTTCGACAAGCAGTACATCCAGTTCTCTCACTCGCCTATGTGTGTAGGGGTTGAGTACCATAACTTTCAGCAACTTACTATGCATAACACTGCAAAAGACACAAAACAAAGCACTCTGCTATGCCAGAGGTTGCACCCATACCACTACTTAAGCTGAATTCTTATATAGAGAACACTACACCAATATACTCTAAAGAATTATACACACCAGCAACTAGGCCTATATTATCCACAGAACAATCCTTACACACATATCGCAGCAAGCTATCCAAATAATTGGATCATAATCATCTCACTCACGACATTCCACTCGATATCGACCCAAAAGATACCCTCTCACCTGACCCCCATTCTACAACACAAGCGAGTCGCCGTGATAAGGTCACAATGTGGTCACTACCCCAAACAAATCACATCAATATGCCGCATTAGACTGACCAATGCTGTCTTCTCCTCCCGCTGCCACCAGAAACCTGACGGAGTGCAAACATTCACAGCATTCCTGACACTTGCATACTAAAGACAAAATCTAGAGACACGGAGTACTGGACCTCTGGTAGACCACCGTCCGGTCGGCAGAATTGGTCGAAGCTGCCGGCGTAAGGATTGAACCTTAGCCGCGAACAAACTAGGCAAATAAAAAGGCTGGCCACTGTTCGCGGAAGACTACAAGTAAAAACCGGTAAAAAGACCTAATATCCGTTATTTACTAAAAGCGTTGATTGATGAGATGTTTAAAACTACATATAGAAAAATTATATTTTGAGAAGCATTTAAATTAAGATTATGTAAACGGTAACAGTGATTACATATGTATACTTCAGAATTTACTAGCACAATGACGCAAAGATACTTGGAGATACGGAGTCACTTTCAGATGATCCTAATCTACACTGGACTCCCATCTCTATAAACTAGATATGACGAGCCTACTGGTTGATAGGAGGTAGGTTAATTATGACTTTAAAAGGCTCGATCATTTCCAAGCGCTAGACTTGGATAGTTTAAACCATTTCTCCCACAAACTATCAGGAATATATTATTATTATTATTACTCGGTTTAAGGCGCTTTCAATTCCAAGGAATCATTTACACGTATCAAAAATTCAAAATTCTTTCAAACTTTTAAAAGCTAAGTGGCCATTCGCATAAACTGCGGCCTTCAGCATTTCGACCATCGAGAACTCCATTGGGTCAAATAAGTCGTCGATTTACAGGAGTAATTTTGGGGACTTTGTTTCGGATAAAAGAAATCAACGAATAAAGAGTTATTACTGGTATTTATATACTACCTCATGTAAAAGAACAACCTCTGAACACCCCCCTTCCAATTATCGGAGACCATGTGCTATGGTATCACGCAATGGACGACGTCATTTCCTGTTCGAACATTCTCGAATGTTCGACTCTTGAGCACGTTGGGAAAATATTTCTCAATCCTGAGAACTTGTCTGAAGCGCCACCCCCTCCCCGCGATGACGAGGTGTGAAAGAGCCGCTCTGTCTCGCCCTTGGTGCTAAATGATTAATCGACTCCGCCTCCGGATTAAGATGTCTGGAGCTTGTGATTCCTTTCTCCAAACTCCCCCTTCCCAGCACCTCAAAGCCGTCCTTATCGTCTCGTCCCGTGAGCGTTCGTCAGACAGCAGACTTCTTCAGCCGTGATTCTACCCAAGTCAATTGGTAGCATCTGTGAACGGCAAGCCTTTACATTTGCGCGACAGTCTCCCTTCGTTTAATCGAACCGAAGAAAATCTCCATCGATTACCTTTGAAGAAAAAAAGTTTCCTCTTTCAGTGGAATTACGAGAATCCCACATTCCCCGTCGAACGTCATCTTTGAAGTTTGGCTATCTTCATCGGAATGTTGGTTCGGATCGTGCCCCACCCGCCTCATTCGGATCGTGCCCCACTCGCCTCATCGGATCGTTCCCCACTTACCTCAGCGTAAGAAGTACCTTCCTCGAAGTCATCGACCCGTAAGACTGAAACCCCCCTCCATTATTAGTATTGTCAAGTTTCCCCTTTTGATCTGAGTCTAGTAACATTAATCAATTAATTCCATTTAAGAATCTTTCCTCATAATAATTATCAAGAGACTCTTTCAATTTAAATAATTCCCTTTTGTCTATTATCATTATTCTTATTTTGATCGTTGTAAATAAAATAATATTTTTGTTGTTTCATCTTTAACTAACCTTGAACGATACTCTCGGCCTATTCAAGTAAATTTCGCCAACCAATTATGCGCTCTGTTTGATTATTAAGGATTTGAAACCCAACGCCTCAAGTGTGAGCTCCTACTCGGTCGTTAATTTCTCCGAACAGTCCTTCAACGGTTCGCGTTGCAGTAAGTGATTAAGTAACCTTCCCCACATAATATAGAAGTAGTGTATGGTATAGATTGGTTGTACCACGACACCTCACTTTCTTTTTCGGGTACAGACAACGTCTTGTGAAATTGGTTTCCTCCGTCGAAGGGTTTGTTAGAAGAGAAGTACTTTGGGGCGGGGCGTTTCAGAGCCCTGTAGTAGAATTCATGTTGCCTGAACCTGAACCCTTTTGGCTTCTCCTCCAAAGATGCAGGGGAGAGAAGACGACACGGATTTAAATGGTTAGAACCAATTAATCCTTGGCCGGTATTGCTACTATTAAATTAAGCTTGGGTGGTTGGAGGATTTAAACAGGAAAACAAAAATAATCATTTAATCTAATACAAACAACAATAGATATCACAGAATAATATACGAGCTATTTGGTTAACACCGTTACTAAATGGATGAAATTGTAGTGACAAGTAGGACTCGTCTCAGCCGTACTAGGGTCAATAATTACACTAATTACCCGAAGGAATGCGGGAGGCCACTACGAGGGGAGTCTTAGCCGTACGAAGCTCAATAATTACACTAATTAACCGAAGGAAAGCGGGAAGCGACTACGAGGTGAGCCTTAGCCTTACGAGGGTCAATAATTATTACAATAATTAGCCGAGAGGGACTGGGAGGAGATCAAAAGGTGAGTCACTTCGTCGGAGAGCGTCACGCCTCTTCGACGATGAAGGAAAATATAAGTCTTACGATTATCTGGAGAAGACCACGAGTATAGGTACTCGGGGGAGGGTATTTCTTCGAGGAGGAGGGTTTAGCGCGATATTCCAACGTAGTCTTGGTCGTTCCGAATATGGATTCCTGCTGCGAGACCGAATAGCACCGGGGTTTGTCGCTCGAGAATTTTGTGTCGTCAATGAATGGTTCCAAATACCTCTTATGATGCTGCGTGAATACCTTCAGTATTGCGATTTCATGGGCTTGCTTGCTTGGAAGCAACGTGGAGATAGCTGGCGACCCGAAAGCTTAAAGAATACTTCTTCGATTATTCTCGGGGTGGAGAATATATATTTCTACGCCAGAAGTTTCAGTGTTTGCCGACGGAAGCGTTATCAGGTCGGTCCCACAGCCTAGATAGCGGGAATCAGCGGTGAAGGACGTAACACCATAAACGGGACAGGTTTCTGGCGCGTTATTGCTCCGGAAGTTTGCCAACGATCTGGAAACAGGGCTTCTTCGCTCTTCGCTTGAGATTCCTTTCTCGTGACTCGATCACACACGCTCGTTCGCTCTCTCTCTCTCTCATTTCCTGACACATTCCCCCCTCCTTAAGATGGAACATCCGAAGGGGTAGAGACATCTCAAGTTATAAAGAAAATAAAAGGGGTACAATACCTCGAGTCGCTCGAAAACAAAAGTACAAACAATTGGTTCTGGAGTCACAAGGAACCTCAAAAGAAAATAAATACAACAATTCACATCACAAGAAAATATTAATGGTATATAAGAATATATGTAAGCACAACAGAAATAATAACTATATAAATACCTAGAAATAGTTGCCATTATCAGGGGCTAATACAACAAACAAACAGGAATTTCAGCTGAGGCATACCGGGCCTCGGTCACAAAGAATGGGGAAACTATATATAAACAACCATGCGGAAAAGACCGAAATTTACGCAGACCTATTTACAAGAAACAAAATTGGTAGGCTCAACTAAATCGGTAGCGGAATCTACAGGATTCCGACTTAGGCGATCAGCCATACAATTCTCTGAGCCTTTTAAATACAATATCTTAAATTGAAATTCTTGAAGGACTAGGCTCCAACTCATTAGTCTCCAATTGCTATTTTTAATGTTCTTAAGATACGTCAGTGGTTTGTGATCGGTTTCAATTACAAATTTCTTGCCTAATAGGTAAGTTCGAAGTTTCTTAATTCCCCCTATAATAGCTAGTGTCTCGCGTTCAATTACAGCATAGTTCCTTTCGCGAGGTAATAGTTTTTGGCTGGCGTATGCTATTGGGAAACTCTCTCCATTAGGTCCATATTGAAAAAATACGCACCCTATGTGTTCGTTAATGGCATCGATTCTAATTTCAAATGGTTCGTAGGGATTAGGTAATCGCAGGATTGGAGCTGATGCGAGCTTACCTTTAAGCTGTTTAAAGTTTGCGATTGAGGATGGGGTCCAGACGAGAAGCTCTGGGGATCGTTTCTTAAGGAGCTCGCATATGGGAGCGGAAAGTGTTGCAAAATTAGGGATAAACCGATGATAGAAAGAGGTGGAACCCCCAAACGACCTTAAGTGTCTTTTAGTTACGGGTAGGGGCATCTTTACGATGGCTCTGATCTTTTCTTCCTGCGGGGGTAATTGGTTGTTAACTATGCGGAAGCCTAAATAATCAATGGTATTGAAAGCAAAGTGACATTTACTTGGACCAAAGGTAAAATTGTGGTCTCTTAGCCTCAGTAGCATAACGTGAAGGGCGGTCAAATGGGATTCCCAGTCATTCGTGGCAACATAAATGTTGTTAAAATAGGATACGTGCGGTAATCCATCTAAAATCTGTCTCATCATCCGATTGTAAGTACTACAAGCAGTGACGAGGCCGAAAAGAAGTCTTGTAAACTGCATTAATCTTTTTTTCAGTTGGGAATGCGGTGAACCTTTAACTCCTTCCTTAAAGGGGACCTGGTAATACGCTTTACACAGAACAAATTCGTAAATATACTTCGCATTTTCTAACAGATGAAGATTTTGGTCTATTAATAGGGTAGGCTCTGCGTTAAACACGGTGACAGCGTTTAACTTTCCTAAGTCAATGCACATTCGATAAGAATTGTCCGTTTTCTTTACCAGAACTACTGTGTTACAATACTCTGATTTGGAGGGCTCAATTATCTGCAATCTTATCAATTTCTCTACAACGTTATTAAATTCTTCCCTTAAATTAACTGGCAAGGGGTATGGTCTAGACCTAATGGCTTCTTGAGTAGCTAGCTGGATATCGTGCTTGAAATGGATAGCACATCCGGGGGTGTCGGAGATGACATCATTGAATCGATCGAGGGTAGCTTACAGCTAGATTTTCTGACAGGGAGATAATCGACCACTTATTTTTAACTCTTTGGAAGGGGATTCCATTACGTCGGATACGATTAAGGGGTAATCCTCGTCCTGTTCCCCGCAGACGTTTTGGACCACACCCAGGGGGTCCAGGGTGTAATCTCCTTCTAGGGCCGATTCTCCATATATAGCTACCACCTGATGGATTCCGGGGCGCCGGTGGTATTTCTTGAGGAGGTTTACATGGTAAAGCCTACTTCCAGATGGAGTCTCCACCACATAGTCCAGGGGGCCTCGTTTTTAGACTATCCGGTAAAGGCCCTTCCATTGGCTCAGAAGTTTGTTATTGTTCGTCGGGAGCGATAGCAAAACTTCCTTGCCGGGCTTGAATCTTCGATCCTGGTATTTACAGTCGCAGTAAGAGTATATCTGGCTAGATTTACGTCGGCGTTTTGGTAGGCTATCTGGGCGCATTCTTCTAATTTCTGACGAAGCTCTATCAAGTACGAGTAAGACGACTGTACTTCCTGATTTAATTTTTGGTTTGCAAATAACTCCTTAAGAGTGTTCAGTGGTCCTCGAAAATTCCTACCAAATAACAGTTCGAAGGGAGCGAAGCCCAAAGTGCGGTGAGGTACTTCCCTGTAGGCGAAAAGAGCCACGGAGAGATATCGGTGCCATTCACTCGGTTGCTCTGCGCACAGTTTTCAAAAAATAGCCTTGAGATTGGAGTTAAACCTTTCACACATACCGTTTCCTAGCCGGGTGAAAGGGGGTAGTAAAGAGGGGCTTAATCATGAGCAGTTTCCTTACCTGCCCAATTAAATGAGAGGTAAATTACCGGTCGCGATCCGGCAGGATATCCTTAGGTAATCCAACGCGGGAATAAATGGAGATGAGCGTTTCTGAACACGAAATGCTGTCAGTTCTTTTGAAGAAAACGGCCTCAGGGACCCGGGTAGCAAAATTGACTAGAGTGAGAATATAACTGTGGCCATCACTAGATGGCGAGTGAATCGGGCCAACTAGGTCGATAGCTACTCTGGAGAAGGGTTCGGAGATGAAGGGGCCCCTCTGTAAGGGGGCCGACTTGACTTGCCCCTTAACGGCTGTTTTGTGGCAAACAAGGTGCGAACGACAGTATTGCAGGATTGCTTCGGCGGCTCCAGGCCAATAAAAGTATTTTAAAATCCGTTTGGCCGTCTTTGTGTGACCAACGTGAAAAGCAAAAAGGGTGTCATGAGCAGTTTTGAGGATAAGGCACACATGTGATCGAGGGAGGCACATTGTCTGGGCCTCTTCGTGATCTCCGGTAGAGGAGGTTATCCTTAATTTTGAAGGAAATTAACCTGCCACCTCTAACCGATTCCTGCGTTACGTCCCGGGCCTTAGCCTATAAGGTTTGAAGGGACTCACTCATTCCGCTTTTTGTAAGAATCCTCGCTGACGATGTTTCCATAATCCAGGGATCCGGGGGTATCCAGTGGAACGTACGCTTCTGATTCTCGATGAGCTTGGGAGAGAGTGGTCACGGGTTGTGCCGCTGGGGTTGAGGAGACTTTGGGGCTCTGCCCAATCAAAACAGCACAAAACTTTATGGGTGCCGCCACTACTTCTGCCTAGCCGGTGAAGTAGACGCAGTCAATATGGCACTTTATTATGGGGAACCAGATAGTCATGGACGATAGCGAACTGATCATGATCTGGAGCTACTGGTGGAGGTATCTTATCAGAGACCACGATGCACGTGCACTTAGTATCTCGGACTAGGGTGGAGATACTGCAGCCATTTATCGCACCTGACTCGAATTGGAGGCCCCATGGTTATTTTTATTGAACAAAATGTTTACCTGGTGGCCAGACGGAGCGGGTTCACTTAAAAAGCGAGGAGATTCTAGTGGAGACGTGTTTTGAGAAGGGGTGTCTGTATATAGGACATCGGATCTTTTCACGATAAACCCAATGATTCGCCTTGGGCCTTAAAGATCTCAAATGATGACATGGCTGGTTTGCTTACCAGAATGCACACGAGAGATTATAATGGGTTTTTGACCTGAATTTCCCCCAACAACGAAAACAACCGCACATGAAAGGAACTCGATGAATTCGTACGAAGTGAACGTGTAAATGGCAGTAATCATCAGCAAAATTCCACTAAAATAACACTGCAAACAAATTTAAATTATATCGATCGTCTATCTAACAGTTTTAATTAATTTAATGAGAAGATTACTGTTTTCTTGTAATTCTCAACTACCAATTTTAGAAGTCTTTAAATCAATCCTTATTAATGACCATTTAAAGACCTGACACCATTTTTAATATTAATAATAATATGTCTTAGAATTCAGGTAGCCTGAACTTGAATCCTTTTGGCTTACCCTCCAAAAATGCAGGGGAGGGAAAACGACAGTCCCAATTTGGGACAAGGTGTCTTTGAGTGTAATAGGGATTTAAATGGAAAGAATGAATTAATCGTTGGCAGGTATTGCTACTATTAGATTAGTCTTTGGTGGTTGGAGGATTTAAATAGGAAAACAAAAATAATCTTTTAATCTTATACAAACAACAATATACATTTACTGAATAATATACAAGCTATTTATTTAACACCGTTACTAAATGGATGAAATTGAAATGACACGTAGGACTCATCTCAACCGTATTAGGCTCAATAATTACACTAATTACGTAAGGGAAAGCGGGAGGCGACCACGAGGGGAGTCTTAGCCGTAGGAGGCTCAATAATTATTACAATAATTAGCCAAGAGGGACCAAGAGGAGTTCACAAGGCGAGTCACTTCGTCGGATAGCGTTACGCCTCTTCGACGATGAAGGAAAATATAAGTCCTATGATTTTATAGAGAAGACCAAGATTATGGGTACTCAGGAGAAGGTATTTCATCGATATTCCGGACGTAGTCTTCGTCGTTCCGAATATGGATTCCTGCTGCGAGACCGAATAGCACCGGGGTTTGTCGCTCGAGGATTGCGCATCGTCGATGAATGATTCCAAAGACCTCTTATGATGCCCCGTGACTACTTTCTGTATTGTATGGGCTTTCTTGCATGGAAGCAACGTGGGGTCAGCTCGCGACCCAAAAGCTCAAAGAATAATTCTTCGATTATTCTCGGGGTGGAGAATATATATTGCTACGCCGGAAGTTTCAATGTTTCTTGACGGAAGCGTTATTGGTTCGGTCCCACAGCTTCGATGGCCGGAATCAGTGGTGAAGGACGTAACATCATAAACGGGACGGGTTTCTGGCGCGTTATTGCTCCGGAATTAGGCTTCTTCGCTCCAAATCCCTTTCTTTTGTGACTTGATCGCACATGTTCTCTTTCTCTCTCTCTCTCTCTCTCTCTCTCTCTCTCTCTCTCTCTCTGCAAGGATATGCATTTAGGATGTCATAACTTAAAAGTAGAATACCATATGAAAGACTAAATTCTCGAATCCTTTAACTTAGAAATAGACCTGGGGATTTTAATCTCGGAGGAACTTTAAGTATCGAAGCAATGGGCAGAAGCTTGCAAAAAAAGCAAACCAAATGCTAGGATATATTGCTCGGAATTTTACTTTCAAATCGAAAGATATAATCCTGCCACTATACAAATCGCTCGTGCGCACACACCTCGAATACGCGGTTCAATTTCGCAAACCCTCCTTAAACAAAGATATAGCGCAGTTAGAAAGAGTGCAACGTCGGGCTACGAAACTAGTTCTTGGAATCCGAAACAAACCGTACGAAGATAGACTCCGCTCATTAAACCTACTATCACTTGAAATTAGACGATTGTGTGGACAATTGATCGAGGTATTCAAAATCTTAAAAGGATTTACTAATATTGATCATAGACTATTGTTCGAGACGGACGAAAGGGCCAACACACGCCAAAATGGTTTGAAATTAGTGAACAAGCGATTTCACTCTACTATAGCTCAAAATGACTTCACGTTTAAAATCACGCAAACGTGGAATAGCCTGCCCAACCGTGTAGTAGAAAGCACGTGAGTTAATATGTTCAAAAACCGACTTGATGAGTACTTCAATAGCGTAAATATAACGTAGTAGGAGCACAGATTAAAACGTCATACATTATTACTAGTTGAGGATTAAAATGAAATGATGAAAAGAAAGATGCCAGCGACGCCTCCCCGCATGGAGTGAATGTGAATTCTCCTTTTCTTCTTCTGTCTGTCCTATAAGTATATTATTTTCATCACTAGCAGGCGAAGCCTGCGGGAGAAGAGAGTACTGTCCTATCAACCCCTCCTCCCCCCTGGTTTGAAGAAGCGTGTTCGTGTATTTGAGGGATAGATGAATCTGCATGTCAAGGGTACAGATGTTGATAAGTGTGTACCGTAGAATTGAAATAATTAGAACAGGCATGTAAAGAAAGATCAAATGATACACATGTAGATAAGTGTGTACCGTAGAGTTAAAATAGTAAAAAAATATAACAAGAAAACAGCATGTAAAAAAAAAAATGATACACTAACGTTAGAATGTGGTAGTTAATATCTTCTGTAAGCGGACTGGCCTTGAACGAATCTTAGGGTATTTGCTGGTCCTTGTTTCTGTAGTTCTCTCTCATTTCCTGACAAGCCCCTTTTCCGAGGTGGATTTTTGCCCAATATAAAATCGATCCCTTCGGTTAATAGAAATACCTTGGCTAGATAATATTTATGTACTTCTTAAAATAAATCACACAATATATATATATATATATATATATATATATATATATATATATATATATATATATATATATATATATATATATATATATTATATATATATATACATATCTATATACATATATATATATATATATATATATATATATATATATATATATATATATATATATATATATTTAATGTCCTTCAAAAAATTATTTAAAACAACTAAAAAATTAATTCACATACTTTAGAATGACCAAAAAAATGCATTCGTACTATTTTTGGCCTAGTTCTTACAAGTTGTTTTATTTACAAATGTTTTGTTTACAAATTATAATGATAGCAGAAAGGTAATATACACAGTGGCTGTGTTGGCATTAAACCCTTGATGAAACTTAGGGAAAAGGAGTAGGAACTGACCCTCAAGAAGTTTAAGGAATCGAATATTCTTCCTCTTCTTTTCACTAAGATAAGTCCTCGAACAATGAGGGAACACAGAATATAGGATGTTCAGAGATCATCTTGGCTTATATCTTTTATACGCAAATTTAGAATCTCAACACTGATGTTATTTTTCCTCTGGCCTTTTCACCTTAGCCCTCAAATCTATGGCCCACCTTTTTGGTGGCAAGCTATTTGCTTCCAACGTCATCATTTGCTAACGCTTTTCTATTACGTTGTAATTTGAGATTTTAATAAACCTCTCAACATACCTTTCGATTATTAACATTTCTTGTGAAAGCCAAAATAACCACATATTTGCATTTATCCCTGCAAATTATCCCCACAACATAAAATTAATATTAAATTTAGGTAACAATTGGAAAAAGTTTCAATGATTTAGAACTAAGATACTCGAAAAAAAACATCTACTTGAAGAAGCTCCCTCTGGTGTTCACGAAATATAGATGCGATAATTCTTCCCCGTTAAATAATTAAGTGTATTTCTTTTACGATTTCCAAAAACTTTTTAAGACACTTTCTACTGGTTACCACTCCAGGCACATATCACTGGCTACTTGTGTGGTTATCCTCTCCTACACTTGAAGTTATGTATGGTCTCTTTAAACTTCCCATTTTCTCTTTCTTTTATCAACTCTCACGTGAATATTTACTGATGTCCCACTATTTCTCATTCTCACTTTATCTTTTCAGCGAGTATTGTTCTTCCACACGCATCAAATTTATATCAATTGGAATGAGTTTAGGTGTAGATATATATGGTAGTAGATAGATGAGTAGGTTGGTAAATATTTAGAGAGTAGATAAGAAGGGAGCCTTGTTATAGGTCGTTGCCATAGGATAGCAAAAACTGGGTGAATATGGATATATTTGGTGAATGCTCGAACCCTGTCCAATGCTATTTAAGGTATTCATTGGATTATTATAGTGGAAAGTGGTTTCTTTGCACGGCGTTACCCAACATATTCACATATGAGTGACGATATAACGTCCTCAAAACAGTTTCAGTTAATTAGGCCAAAGATCCACCTCAAATAAATATCTACATACAAAATATACACATCATTGGCATATCTAAACATACTAGGCGCTTAATTCTATAGAAAGGTAGCCGTCTGGATCGAGAACTGGCTAAGTGGCAGACGGCAACGGGTGGTGGTAAATGGACAGTCTTCTGAGTGGGTGCCCGTTACTAGCGGGGTGCCTCAAGGTTCTGTCCTGGGACCACTACTATTCATCATCTACGTCAACGACATGGACGGTGACATGGTTGCGAAGATTTCCAAATTTGCCGACGATACCAAGCTTGGTATGAACGTTGCAAAGGATGGAAATACTGCCCGCCTGCAGGAAGATCTTGGGAAGATTGGGGAGTGGTCGGACACGTGGCAAATGCCTTTTAACGTGGGCAACTGCAAAGTGATGCATATCGGCCACAGAAACCCCCAATCTCAGTATATCCTTAAGGGCACTGCTCTTGAATCGAGTGACACTGAGAAGGACTTGGGTGTTACTATCACTAGTGACCTCAAGTTCTCGAAACAGTGCATTGAGGCGGAGAAAAGGGCCCAAAGGATGCTAGGCTATATTAAGCGCCAGTTTGGTTATCGGAACCAGGAGATTGTACTGTGCCTGTACAACTCACTTGTCCGACCGCACCTGGAGTATGCCGTACAATTTTGGAGTCCTTCATTGCGAAAGGACATCGCGAGATTGGAACGCGTACAAGCCAAGGCAACCAAGCTGATTCCCTCTATCCGACATAAAAGTTATGAGGATAGACTAAGGGAATTAGATCTGTTCTCGCTGGAAAACCGTAGACAGCGTGGTCAGCTCATCGAAGTTTTCAAAATACTTCGAGGGTTCGACAATGTTGACTACCGGGATATTTTCACACTGAGTGAGAACAGAACGCGCAATCACGGCTTCAAACTTGAACTGAAGCGTTACAACCGCAATCTGTGTGAAAAAATTTTCACTTACAGTATCTGCGGTATGTGGAACGCACTTGCAGTGGAAGTTGTCAACAGTGAATCTGTTGACCAGTTCAAGTCAAGACTAGACAAAGTCTTGAAAAGTGGCCGTTTAGGGACGCAAAACAATTGAGCAGCCTTGTGCCCGCTCGATTGCTAGTCCAAAGGTACCCTCTTTGAATGGACCGTAAGGTCTCCTAGGGTACCTTCTTTCCTTGTTGTTGTTACTCCTTGTTGTTACTAGTGTCACCCATGCCATGGTCTCAAAATAAACCCACCACCACCCCCCAGGGAGAAAAAAAGTGCCTACTCCTTGCCCTTCTCCACTATTCTATCCACCTTACCCGCATGCCCGTCACAACAAAGATAAATAATACTCATCCGCACGCAACAATTTCTCAAACAACTCAGTACTAAAGGCAAACCTACCGGACGTAACCAAACACGAGATACATCTATCCAGCCACACCAGTCAATCCACGCTTAGGTCTGGCCACCACCCATCCACAATGAATACAAACCTCTAACAAAACAGGCACAAAACAGAAACTGCCAAAATTCAACTATAACACTAGAAACAAACAAGCCCTGATCGCACATTGCTCAACCTTCAAACCTTTTCACCCAATACACAGCGTTTCGTCAGTCAGAGACTTTGGGGGGGAGGGGGGCGAATTTCCTAGGAGACGTGGGATGACCATGATACCATCGCAGGATCATAAGAAAGTATAAGGAAGAATAACGGTTTCTGTTCGATTGTTTATTGTCCTTTAATGTGACGCCATCGCTAATCCATAAAGATAAAATGATTAATATGATTGGCAAGATAAACAAACCCCTTCATCAGAGTCACTGTCCCACTGATTTGGGCGTCATATCTCCCTTTGGTCTTGGCGATGAAGCGACTTTCAGTGCATCCGTTTCTTGAATGAGAGGCGTCCAATTGGTCGGGTTGCAGAAAAAAACGCCGTGTTTGAGCGAGAGCTGCAATCAAAGGAAGACTTGTGCTACGAGTCTTCCCAGAATTCGTTCAAGCTGAAGATAGGTTTGAGGGGAAAAGGGGGGGCTAAGGAATGTGAGAGTCAATGATTCTCATATATAAAGGGTTGTGAATACAGCTGAACATGGATACACACGTTGATAGATTTGAGTGTTTTATAAATATTTGTCTGTTTGGTAATGAACAGGGAAATGAGCTGATCTAAGGACTAATCAGTTGTGCCCATTAGGGCCTCTTCAGGAAGAAGCCAATGAAAAATATATCTCTCTCATGTATAAAAGCGCATTTCTCCTTGTTTGAGAAAAGGTTATTTGGTTATATAGTCTCCTTGTTTGCATAAAGATCATTTAAATCCTTCATAGAGGTCTTTTGTGCACCAGTTTATTGCATTTCGTGACGTCATATGTCCTCTAGGAAAATTCTTCGAGTCTGCCCATGAAGGATGTTAATCATCCCCATCACCACCTCTTCTCCACTTCATGAAACTACTAATTCCTCTACTTCGCCTGAAGAATTAGCAAGAGGAGTTCTCTAAAAGGTGAAAATATAGGAGAGTTACTTGCCATCCAGTCCCTTGCGACCAGGGTAGTCAATTTTTTTATGTACTTTCCAAACATTATCACCTACCCTAACCTCACCATATTTTTACGTACCTCTTTGGCAAACGTTCTACCAGAGATGCCCTCATTGATTTCTACTTTATTTGTTTAAATAAATGTTTTATGGGATAAAAGTGAACATAGTCTCAAAGATTATTTTTTTAATGATTGACAATCAACTGGGCACGGATGAATATCTCTGCATAATAGGGCATAAAGAGATGCTAAGGGGAGAAAGATTGTTAGTGGAGTTGATGTGTACCGACCCCATCCTTTGATAAGGGTTGAAATTTAGGTTGATGTCTGTCATTCAAGTTTATGAGAAATATTTTCCTATGACTTCATTTTTTACGACTTCTTTGGGGGCACAAATTGCCCCGATTGGCAATGTGAACCGCAGGGCAGACAATAAACACTTGAGCAGTGCCCTCATTAATTGCCGCTGCCAACTTACAAGATTGAGCACAATATAATTAGTGCAAATTATTTTGGTCTTTTTTGGTGGGTTGTCTCCTATATCCATAATCACCACAATCAATGAAGGTTAGGTTGAGGGGGGGGGGAGGTAAATTGAAGGCGTAAAAGGAGATATAAAATGTACCACGAATGATAAAGATGGTCATAGACAAATTAGAGAGGCATATTTAAACTGTAACGAGTTTGTATTATTTTTTTTAGGGACCATCTGGCGACCTCCTGCGAGAGCACAAGTCCCAGATATTCGCATTAAGAACACAGGGATCTAACATAAGAACTAAGAGTCCCTACGAGGGAGGGGTAATAGGAACAGTTAACACTTGAAGGATCACATTCATATTTCTTCTTGTGTTGAGATGCCCCTTGGGAGAAAAAAGGTGCTCGAATTGACGATCGAGTTCAACTTTTCGACTCTTACACTTCTTCCACACACCGAGAATGAAAAGGCAATTCAAATACGCCTTCCATTTTAGCGTTCATTAAATCAAATATGAGAAACAAGGAAGGATGCTAGGAACGACCCGCAGGGACACAAAAAAGAGGAAATAAGAGAGATAGAGCGAAAAGAATAAACGATCGGAAGTGGAGATGGGTATGACACATTGCTAGAAGAAATGACACATTTATACAAAGCACATTTATACATAAAGACATTCAAAGTACGACCTCGTAGGTGAAAAGCTGACGGTCGCTTATTAGCAGGAGTAACGTGGCAGAATCACTGCTGAACTGTGATGAGGGGGAAATTCTTGACGAAGCTTTTGACCCGCAGAGGGGTGGGGTTAACCGGGGACGTTTCTACCCTGTAACCTCCCAGCTGCGGGTTGTGTTTTAAATATCTAGTCGATTCAGATTCACCTCCAAGGTCCTACTTAAAACCTATAAGATCTTAAACGCCGCAGCCTCCTCCTATCCCTCTTCATCAGTGAACACCTCGGCCCCCGAAAGACTTACATTCCGGTTCTGCATCAATTATTTTCCGATATTTGTTCTTAGGATGATGAATACTCTACCCTCTGTTTTACCCTCCACCCCTCCTATGCTGACATAAAGTTTGCCTTAAGGACCAAACTCTCGTCTTAAGCCCTTTCTTAGACAAGCGCTATGTGAGGCATTTGACAATAAAGAGCTTCCTACGCGTCTGAATCTCTAAACGTCAAAGTGGCTCTTTGGACCTCGTTGTTATGGCGCCTCAAAGACGCAGTCTTCTGTTTTATGCAATGAGGAGAGGGAAAAGGCCAACGACTTTCATAGATCTCCCCCAGAGAAAGGAGGGAGGGCCAATATAATGGCGTCATATTTAAGGCACAGAAGTCTGGAAGTGATGCGATACTTGAAAGCTTGATCATAAGGAATGAGGTAGCAAAAATATCGATTAAATGCAGTATGAAGTAATTGTAATCATGGGTTTATGTTTGCTGCAGTGTTCACTTATGGCCCAAAGTATTGAGAATAAAATATATTATTTTTTTGATTCGTTTTTAAAAGTTACGTGATAGGAATAATTTTTTTAATACTACAATTATTGCAAGTTTTTAAATAGTCAGCAATTCAAAAATAATAATAAAATACATTTCATTCTTTGGCTGAATCCAAAATTGCGCTCTAGTTTTGTTCTTGTAGGAGGTGAGTTCCAGTCCCAAGAGTTTTGCTATTCATTCAAAAGGGTAAAAGTGATGAAAAATAAGTTAAATGAATGATGTTGTGTAATTATAACTTACTTCGTAATATAATTTGTAAAAAATAAATGTTTGAATATTTTTCAATTCGTGAGATGGTTCTTTCAGAAGAAAAGCGTGCAACCATTGTTGATCTGCACCTAATTGGCCTAAAATGCAAAAAGATAGTTTCTAAGGGTTATTGCATAGAGGAACATCATCTTTAGGATTATTAATGACTATATATATATATATATATATATATATATATATATATATATATATATATATATATATATATATATATATATATATATATATATATATATATAATTTAAGGCCCCAAAAAATGAAAACTGGTATAACAACGCCCAAAACGGTAAGGAAAATATTACGGGAAACTTTGAAAGGTTAAGAAAGAAAATGGGGAAAAAGAAAATAAATATGAAAATGAATAAAAGAGTTGGATTCGAACCTGTATCATCAAGTGCTCATCGCTATTATGACCACGACGCTCAGCGACTGAGCTACCATCATCAGCCCCCAAAAGGTTGATTCGAGAAGGCTTTAGAATAACGAAGTATAGGTTTTTTATCTAGTGAGAGAAGACATGTGTTTTTTCAGGTAGTAGGGGTCACGGGCTTTTTTGTTTATAATAATTGAAAATCACGTGACACGTGATATATAATAGATGTATTTAAAGGCCCAAATAAACGAAAACTGGTATCACAACTCGGAAAAACAGTAAGGAAAATATTACATGAACCATTGAAAGCCTATGAAAGAAAATGGGAGATATAGAATCGAAGAAAAATAAGGAAAACTATTTTAAACCGTTATATATAAATGAATAAAGGAGTTGGATTCGAACCTATGTCATCCTACGCTCATCTCTATTATGACCACGACGCTCAATGTTTGATGACACTGATTCAAATCCAACTCCTTTATTCATTTTTCTTCCTTTCTATATCTCTCATTTTCTTTCTTAAGCTTTTAATGGTTCACGTAATATTTTCCTTACCGTTTTTTCGGGTTTTTATACCAGTTTTCATTTCTTTGGGCTTTTCAATACATCTATTATATATCACGTGTCATGTTATTTTCAATTTTTATACACATGTATATAAATAGTCTTATAGACGCCCAAGAGTTTCAAATAAAGGCAAAAATCGCCTCCTGGTAAGGTCCCAGCTCGAGGATCGGGTTGCCCCAAGTGCCAAACTTGCTCACGATTTTAAAGAATCAGGTGTGAACACTTCAGCACGCATAATGAGGCGGAGACTTATCGACAAAGGTCTCATGTCGATAAAGGTTGCAAAAAAAAAGCCTCATCTCACCAACACAAATCTCACAGATAAACTCCGCTTTTGAAGGAAACATACAAAAATAGACTCTGATGAAACTCCTTTTCGTTTGTTTAGATCTTCTGGAAGTCCTTCACTAGGAGGAGGAAAATGGAGTGCTCTGACGACTCCTCTGTCGTGCCTACGGTATAGCATCCTTTCACTCTCCTTGTCTGGGGCTGCTTCTCATCTAAAAGAACTGGATCACTAACAACTTTGCACAAGGACACTGCCATAAACTCAAAATGTACCAAAATTTGCTTTATTAGCACTTTTTCTCAACAGTTCAGGAGCAATTTTGAAATGGTAACTAAAATTTTCAGCATGATAGCACACCTTGTCACAAAGCAAAAGCAATAACATGTTCTTGGCTGAAATAACATTGAACTTTTAAGACCTTGGTCCAGGAATTCGCCCGATTTGAAGCCAATAGAGAATTTGTCGGTGATAATCGAACTGGCAGTTGATAAACAAAGGCTATCCAATGGTCAGTGGTTGCTGGGGCTTATTAAACAAAAATAGAGCAATATCAGTCAAATTATCATCATAAATTTGGTATCCATTATTCCTAAAATGATTGAAACAGCTTTGAAGAATAAGGGACCAGGCTTGGGTCCAAGTACAAGTACTTGTACTTAAGTACAAAATTTTCAGTACTTTTACTTGTAGTTGAAAATTTTTAAATCAATGTACTTGTACTTGGGCAAAATGTACTTGTAAAACCAAGTATTTTTCAAGTATAGTACATAAAGAAATCTTAAATAAATAATCATATACTTTATATACCTTGTGTGAGTAATTAAATAACAATAACTGCTTTACAGTGGCATTACAACAGATCATGAGTTATTTTCCTTCCACTGCTTGCTTTAATAAACAGTACTGTATGTATGTAAATATTCCAAATAATAATTATAATCATATTTAATTTATCTCAAGTGCTACTGCTAACAACTGTACAGCAGTAATTGTAGTATCTGGCAAGTCTCGTGCAACATGAAGGCTGAACAGGCAGCAACATGTTTGATTTCTTCCTGTCTGCAACCTTATCACTACCATTACTGTAGTTCACTCTTTCAGTGGCCACTATTTATATCACTACGAGTGGCATTGAGGCATCATGGCATCACCTAAGGATTCTGGCATATGGAGCCACTTCAAATTACCTGGAGATTTGACTGGTAATTTCAAGGCAGTCTGCAAGCACTGTGATGTTGGTATATCAGCCTCCAAAAGTTTAAGTTGCAACCTTCACAAACATATGATGGTAAATTAAAGTACAACCGTACAAGTATTAATGGTCAGGGGGCCAAATAGGAGGAAGCTTACATGGTACGTTTGATTCTCGGGTAGAAGCTATTTGCCCGTTATCTTCCTTCCTCTTTATCTCATCCATATTTTCTTCAATAATAACTCACTTTTGTGTATTTTTTGTGTTACGGTGATCAATAACAAAACCAAATCCAATTTGGATAAATTAATTGAGGTTACGCAGCTTAGGGTGTGGAAATAACCCCTGCTATGGATAAGGGCAAGGGGTAGATCTCCTTTATAGTACATCCGCTTCATGTACACCACATATTGGTATATATTATACACAGTCGGATGCGCCAAACCTACAGTACAACAAAGTCAGTATACTACAGTATTGTGCTGTAAAATCTTCGGATACTGTACAGTACTGTGCTGTAGGATCTTCAAAAACTATACAGTACCATACAGCATTATCAAGAAGAAATATATAAAAATACAGCATTATGAAGAAATATATACAGAAATGTTAAATTATATTAGAAATTATATATAAAATATTAATAAATCATTGCTTGATAAAAAATTAAACAATTAAATAAATCATAATTTTTTTGTAAAAAATCATTGATTTAATTAAGTGATTAAATCATTTTGATTTATTCAATGCCACCCATGAAGAAAAATAAATAAAAATAAAAATATAAAGACTAGGTATCTCCGATATTTGGTTAGATCGTCTAGTGCCTTGTTCTTTCTTCTCTAATTCCTCCCCTCCTCGCTCCCATATTAATTCACTTTCGAAGTGCTCAATACTGGTTGGTGTACCATACTATATACCACTTTATATTAATGAATATGAAATTATTAATAATAAAATACTGTAGTTGTTTTTCTCCTTGTTTCAGGGCAAGCACATTGTTTTATACAAGAAGAAAGCCAGCACTAGTGTCAATACTCCTGGGACTAGTCAGTCAACCGTGGAATGCTTTGTTACAGTATCAGACCCAAAAAGATGCTACTCATGATGCTCGTCCAAAGCAACTTGATGATGCGCGAGTGTTCTTTGTGACATGTGATCTTATGCCTTTTTCTGTTGTAGACAACCCATATTTTCGTGGTTTATTTAGTGCAGCTGACCCTCGCTACCAGATGCCAACGCGCAACTTCATACAGGTGAAAGAGGATATTTAAAATGTCTTGAGAGTGCAAAAGGTATCTGTCTCACATTAGATATCAGTATCTGGTCAAGCCGTCAAATGAGATCTTACTTATGAATCACAACTCACTATATCAGAAACTGGACTTTAGAAAATGTGGGCCTAGCTTGCAAGCGGTTCCGTTGGCGACATACTGCACGCATAATTATGAGGGAGTACGAGGATATTATCAAGGATTTTGAGATAAACTCCAAGATCACAAATATCATCACAGACAATGCTGCAAATATGGTTTATGCCTTTTCGCTGCCACGATTCTGTGATACCACTACTGATACGGATGATGACACTGACTTGGAAGATGAAGATCCTGATGGTGCTGATACTGCTGAACTATTTGAAGTGTTACCAACAGAGCATAATTCCTGCTTTGCTCATACAATGCAGATGATGGTGAAAAATGACCTAAAAGAAGCAGGACAGTTAAATATTACACTTAGCGAAGCATCAGAATTTATATCTTTTGTGCATAAGTCAACAACTGCCTCTGATGTTCTGGAAGGAGAGAAAAAAAAAGAAGCAGGTTGTGCCACGCACTAGAATTCACAAGTGAAAATGATGAGATCTATTTTGCGAGTGCCAGAAGAAAATTTAAGTAGTTTGGATGGTGCCCCAACCCTTGGAGCTTATGAGCAAAATATTCTTCAGGATATGCTGGAAATCTTTTAACACTTTGAGGATGCCACTGATTGTGCCCAGAAACAGAACTCTATTTCATTTAGTCTAGTTATTCTTTGTGTACGGGGGCTCAAGTTTCACCTAGAGCAGATGCAGTCAAATTATAATAGTGCTCCGGTATTTGGACTGAAGAAGTTGGTACAGAAACGCCTAGAGCTGTATGGAGATCGAAAAACATATCAACTGGCAACTGTATTGGATCCAAGGTTTAAAATAGATTGGTGCTCTAAAGAGGAGGAAAAAGCAAACTTGAAGTCCTCTATCATAACTACAGTGCAGTTTATGGCCAAAGGAGTTACAAGTACTACAAGCATGGATACTGGCACAGAACCTCTACAAGATAATTTAGGGCCCAGTTCAGGGAATTCAGAACTAAAAAGAAGGAAACTGTTTCGCTTTATGTTTTTTTAATCTCACCAATCAACAGACATAACACAGGTACAGGAGTCCATTAATACTGAAATTCAAAGATATCTGATTCAGGCATGCATTTCTGATGAAAGGGATGTACTAGTGTACTGGAAGGAGCACATGGACATATTTCCAACTCTAGCAGAGATGGCACAAAAATACTTAGCCTTTGCCGCTTCTTCTGCACCAGTGGAAAGGATCCTCAGCATCGCAGGAAAAGTCTTCCATCCGGACAGATGTCGGAATACGGACAAAAAATTTGAATCCGTAATGTTTGTGAAATGTAATGATAAGTCCTACAAATAGCTAATACAGTATCAATACGGAAGGTGGAAGTGATTTATAATATATATATATATATATATATATATATATATATATATATATATATATATATAGTTGTGATATTGTCATGAGTTAGCATCAAAAGCATTAAAATTAATTAGATTTGTGCTGTACATATACCAACATTATTTAAAATAATCATTAATTTCAAGTTAAGGGAACTTCAGTTTTCTTACATATTTTCTACAATTGCAAGTATCACACTTTTCATTTGTACCGGAAGTCTATCATGTATTATTTGGTATTATGAATTAAACTAGAATAATCATCAACTTTAAACTAAGGAAATTTTCATTTTCTTACATATTTTCTACAATTATAAGTACTGCATCACACTTTTCGTTTGTATCGGAAATTGACTTTGCATCTCTGGTGTTTTGTATTATGAATTATACTAGAATATTTTCTAGAATTTGCATGATTACTTTTACCTGCGAGTAAAAAATAATAGATAACCTATTAAAATGTATTTGTACTTTTACTTAAGTACATTGTCAGGTACTTGGACTTGGACTTGGACTTAAGTACTAGGCAAATCTTCTGTACTTGTACTCAAGTAGTAGAAGATGTACTTGGACCCAAGCCTGCAAGGGACATCATTATAAATATTGGCCGCGTGCATCAATTGACTGTATTTATTAAGAAAGTGAGTTTGAGTTCCTAATTTTTATATATTTCACCTTAAAATTATAATACGAACTTAGTAAACAAAATGCAATCTTTGATTAATTATATCAGTTTTCTTATGTTAAAAAATATAGTAAACTCAAACATTTGTCCATGACTGCATCATTATTTTATAGAAGAGGCGCAGCGTGGAAAACGCTAAAATCAGCAATGGGAAGAGTGGAGAAAGGAAAAGAATTAAAGCGTCCTTCAAGAAAGGTCGAGAGATCATTCCTAGGTTTAGTTTTGATGTATCTTCCCTCTTTATTGTGATGTATCTTCCCTCTTTATTGATGTTCCTGCGATTGGTTTCCTGAGCATTATTGATGAACTTCTATGTCTTTCCCCTTTGCAATTCTCCCTGACCATTTTAATTAATCACATTTGTTTATTTGTCTCTGATAAAATTGCTATAATTTGTGATAATTTATAATGAAAGACAAGAAAATAAAACAAGCATTATTTAAAAAAAAAATGATTTTAGAGATTTTCTTTTGTGTTTTTCTACTGGTGAATCATTTTTTAAACATAGCATATTAATGTCCCCTCTGCCCTGGTATCTCTCCTCCTAATGGAACCTTTCCCTTTGTTCTTCATTGTAATCTCCACAATTTTCTCGGAAGTTCTCAAGATGCGATCTTCAAAAGTGGAGTTTTACAAACATTCTCACTCCTAAGATTTGAAAGTTTTGTATTAAACCTTCTACAAATCTTTCATGCTCTAGAATTCTATGATTTAGGAGAAAATAAAGAGAAGGTGCTTTGAAAGATTGTCATGCATCTTTTCTTGCTTCAGTTATGACTTGTGTGAAACCAGTGGGGAGGGGGGAACAAGACTTTCAGTGTCCCTTAGGAACCTCTTTCGCGCTACCATTCTTCCTTTACCCAACATCTCCAAAGTCCTCCTTTTCTCCTATGCTTACCAGCAGGCTCTGTCGGCGTCTCTTCTGAACATTAAGAGCCTAACGAATAAGTCAGAGTATGTCCATGACCTCGTTGTTCGCACTGGGGTTTTCTTTCTTGGCCTTACAGAAACCTGACTCGATTCTGATTCTGGTTTATGCACTGCCCTTGCAACCCCTCTGAGTCATTCTTTCCTGCATTTTCCTCTGAACCACCGTGGATGGGAAGTTGCACTGATTTCCAACTCATCCTTCTCCCTGAATCTCCCTTCAGCTCCCCTAGCCTTATTTGAGTCTCTCATTGCTGTCTCACGTGCTGTGCCCGCTCTGACTATTGTGTTCCTTTACCGCCCTGCCAGCTCGCCTCCGGCCTTATTTCTTGAGGAGTTCAGTAACCTACTCTCCGACCTATCCTCTACTGGTTCTCTCCTTATTCTCGGTGACTTCAATCTTCCTAGCCACAATGAGACTTTTCGTACATTCATTGACATCATCGACTTCTTCTCTCTTACGCAACATGTGTCATTTCCAACACATATACATGGTAATACATTGGACTTAGTCATCTCGAACCTCCATATATCTAATCTAACAGTAACTGACCTTTCTCATACGATTTTCGACCACTTCTTGGTCAATTTAAATTCTATATTCCCTACAACCTACCTACTCACTCGTTCGGAGATCCTACTCCTTTCCGGCGACTATCGTCAATTGACACTACTTCTCTCTTTAACGACGTTGTTTCTACGCTACCTACTATTGACACTACTGCTTCACCTGACCAAACCTTAAACTCTCTGCACCAATCATTACTTGCCTGCCTTGACGTGCACGCCCACCTTATCACTCCTTCAAACCACCATCACCGCGACCCTTGGTTCACCATGGAATTCCTTCGTTCAAGGAGGTCCTTACGTGCTCATGAACGAGCATGCTCCGGTGGGCAGGACACGACCTCCCTCTCACTTACCTATCGCCTTGCCTCTTCGACTTATTTTTCCAAATTAAAATCAGAGCGTGAGGCTCATTCACGCAAACTTTTGTCTGAGAGCAAGAATGACCCTCGGACTATCTTTCGTCTCCTCTCTCGTCTTTCCTCGCCTAGCCCTAATTCCCCAACCACTCCCCCCCATCAACCCCTCTACTATTTCTAAACTTTTCTCTGATAAAATTATTAACCATCGCACCGTACTACCCCAGTCGTCTGAACAAGCTGATGCTGTTTTCCCCGACAATACTCCATTGTAGCTTAACGTCCTCACTCGGGCGTCCTCTGAGGAAGTAATTGGCCTGATCTCACGCTCTAACAAATCTGGATCCCCTAAGGACGTCTTTCCACTCAAACCCCTCCACCAAATTCTGCCTGCTGTCCTCCCACTGATTCTTCATCTCTTTAACACTTTACTTACTACAGGAGTGGTTCCTTCTTCCTTCAAACATGCCTCAATTCGTCTTATCCTTAAAAAAACACATCTTAACTCCTCTGAACCATCTAGCTATCGCCCTATTTCACAGCGTCCATTCCTCTCCAAATTCCTCGAGAGAGTGGTTTTCTCTCGCCTTAATGACCATATTTCTAACTGAAATATCAATGAAATGTACCAATCGAGGTTCAAAGCGAAGCACTCTCCTGAAACCACACTATCCTCCCTGATCGTCTTTAAACTTTCCTTGGTATCTCTGGCATTTGATTGGTTCCGCTCATACCTCTCCTCCCGCACTCAGTCGGTCGCGCTCGATAACCTCTCCCCTGAGCCCGCGCTCATTCATTTTTGGGTGCCTCAGGGCTCAGTCCGTGGTCCCCTCCTCTTTCGCATCTACTTACTTCCTCTTGGCTCCCTTTTTCGCGATTTGGGCCTGTCATTCCACCTCTTTACCTATGACACTCAGATATACCTTTCTTCATCCCCTGAGTCCTTCTCTCAATCAATTACCAAGCACCTTTCAGCTTACACCTCCATAAACGAATGGTTGTCTGCCAACTTTCTCAAACTTAACTACGATAAAACTGAAGTTCTCCTTGTTGATTTCGCTTCGATGGTGAAGAAATCTAAAGCTCTCTTCCCCTCCCTTAACCTTGATGAAACCAATGTCGCCTTCTCTGTTACCGTCAGTAATCTTGGTGTTATTTTCGACGAGCAACTCTCGTTTAAACCACACATACATCATATCTGTAAGTCTTCCTTTGGTTTCTTCCGCAACTTTTCAAGTGTTCGATCCCATTCTGATCGACAAAGCCTTAAGATTGCTATTCATGCCTTCGTCAGCTCACGCTTAGACTACTGCAATTCTCTTCTAGTGAATCTCCCTTCTTCGTCACTTCGCCCCCTACAACTAGTTCAAAACTATGCTGCCCGGATCCTCCTTCGCCGGCCCAGGTTCTTTCCTTCGATGTTTCTGTTACAGGAGCTACACCGGTTACCTATTCGCTTCCGTACTCACTATAAAAATTTTTTCATTACCTACAAGGCCCTAAACCTCGAGGCTCCACCTTATCTCTCGTCTGCCCTCTCCCGTCGTCAAACTCTCTGAGCACTCCCGTCTAACATCGCTCCCATCCTGAACACTCCTCGTGCTGTCTTCTACTTGATGGGTGACCTTTCCTTCTCAGTTTGTGCTCCTAGACTCTGGAATGCTCTTCCTGCCAAAGTCCGATACTCTTCCTCCCTTGCTACTTTTAAACGTCTCCTGAAGACTCATCTCTTCAGAATTTCCTTCTCTCCTCTGTAAACTTTCTCTACACTCGCTTCCCAACCTGCGCTCTCGGATGGCTAACAGCCCTGAAGGGCGCATTATAAATACCTATTATTATTATAAGGATCCTTATTTGAGGACCATCAAAATACCTGCTGTAAATTTTGCATCACTAATATTTGGAAGTTGGGGTTCAAATAAAGAAATGCTTAGTTTTCTTCCTTTAATGTTTTGACAAAACTTCTCATTCATCCCAACTTATGTGAAGGGGCGGAATTAAAATTTTATTAGGATTGACTATGGGTTAATATATCACATTATGAGAACTAGGATTAAAAGACTGTCGAGATGGCCATTCTTGTCGTTCATAGTGCTGCTCGTCGACTCTACCATCCCATAAACAGAGGAAGCAGCGATATTTTTGTAGCCACCTCGCATTCTTTGTATTGAAGAGACGACCTGCAATTAAAAACTATTCTGAAATCGGAAGAAATGTAACAAATTTAATGTAATTGCAAAATTTGTATGTATAAGAGATGCCATTTTTTGTCTTTTAAATGCAACTTATTTGAAAATGAGATTAATTTAAATAAGGTGAGTGATTTTGTATAATTAACTATAATATTCTACTGAAAAATCTTCTTCTTTTTTTAATAAATGGCATTTATATGTATTTCCTAACTTTAGCTCTCCACAAATCTTCCATTCATAAAGATTGAACTTCAGAGCATCCAGTAAAGTCTTCATGGTTTCGTAATTCTCAATTAATTGAACAGAGTTTGCAAGTGGAACAGATGCTAAAGATTAAACTTCAGAGCATCCAGTAAAGTCTTCATGGTTTCATAATTCTCAATTAATTGAACAGAGTTTGCAAGTGGAACAGATGCTAAAGATTAAACTTCAGAGCATCCAGTAAAGTCTTCATGGTTTCATAATTCTCAATTAATTGAACAGAGTTTGCAAGTGGAACAGATGCTAAAGATTGAACTTCAGAGCATCCAGTAAAGTCTTCATGGTTTCATAATTTTCAATTAATTGAACAGAGTTTGCAAGTGGAACAGATGCTAAAGATTGAACTTCAGAGCATCCAGTAAAGTCTTCATGGTTTCATAATTCTCAATTAATTGAACAGAGTTTGCAAGTGGAACAGATGCTAAAGATTGAACTTCAGAGCATCCAGTAAAGTCTTCATGGTTTCATAATTCTCAATTAATTGAACAGAGTTTGCAAGTGGAACAGATGCTAAAGATTGAACTTCAGAGCATCCAGTAAAGTCTTCATGGTTTCATAATTCTCAATTAATTGAACAGAGTTTGCAAGTGGAACAGATGCTAAAGATTGAACTTCAGAGCATCCAGTAAAGTCTTCATGGTTTCATAATTCTCAATTAATTGAACAGAGTTTGCAAGTGGAACAGATGCTAAAGATTGAACTTCAGAGCATCCATTAAAGTCTTCATGGTTTCATAATTCTCAATTAATTGAACAGAGTTTGTAAGTGGAACAGATGCTAAAGATTGAACTTCAGAGCATCCAGTAAAGTCTTCATGGTTTCATAATTCTCAATTAATTGAACAGAGTTTGCAAGTGGAACAGATGCTAAAGATTAAACTTCAGAGCATCCAGTAAAGTCTTCATGGTTTCATAATTCTCAATTAATTGAACAGAGTTTGCAAGTGGAACAGATGCTAAAGATTGAACTTCAGAGCATCCAGTAAAGTCTTCATGGTTTCATAATTCTCAATTAATTGAACAGAGTTTGCAAGTGGAACAGATGCTAAAGATTGAACTTCAGAGCATCCAGTAAAGTCTTCATGGTTTCATAATTCTCAATTAATTGAACAGAGTTTGCAAGTGGAACAGATGCTAAAGATTGAACTTCAGAGCATCCAGTAAAGTCTTCATGGTTTCATAATTCTCAATTAATTGAACAGAGTTTGCAAGTGGAACAGATGCTAAAGATTAAACTTCAGAGCATCCAGTAAAGTCTTCATGGTTTCATAATTCTCAATTAATTGAACAGAGTTTGCAAGTGGAACAGATGCTAAAGATTGAACTTCAGAGCATCCAGTAAAGTCTTCATGGTTTCATAATTCTCAATTAATTGAACAGAGTTTGCAAGTGGAACAGATGCTAAAGATTGAACTTCAGAGCATCCAGTAAAGTCTTCATGGTTTCATAATTCTCAATTAATTGAACAGAGTTTGCAAGTGGAACAGATGCTAAAGATTGAACTTCAGAGCATCCAGTAAAGTCTTCATGGTTTCATAATTCTCAATTAATTGAACAGAGTTTGCAAGTGGAACAGATGCTAAAGATTGAACTTCAGAGCATCCAGTAAAGTCTTCATGGTTTCATAATTCTCAATTAATTGAACAGAGTTTGCAAGTGGAACAGATGCTGAAGATTGAACTTCAGAGCATCCATTAAAGTCTTCATGGTTTCATAATTCTCAATTAATTGAACAGAGTTTGCAAGTGGAACAGATGCTAAAGATTGAACTTCAGAGCATCCAGTAAAGTCTTCATGGTTTCATAATTTTCAATTAATTGAACAGAGTTTGCAAGTGGAACAGATGCTAAAGATTGAACTTCAGAGCATCCAGTAAAGTCTTCATGGTTTCATAATTCTCAATTAATTGAACAGAGTTTGCAAGTGGAACAGATGCTAAAGATTGAACTTCAGAGCATCCAGTAAAGTCTTCATGGTTTCATAATTCTCAATTAATTGAACAGAGTTTGCAAGTGGAACAGATGCTAAAGATTGAACTTCAGAGCATCCAGTAAAGTCTTCATGGTTTCATAATTCTCAATTAATTGAACAGAGTTTGCAAGTGGAACAGATGCTAAAGATTGAACTTCAGAGCATCCAGTAAAGTCTTCATGGTTTCATAATTCTCAATTAATTGAACAGAGTTTGCAAGTGGAACAGATGCTAAAGATTGAACTTTAGAGCATCCAGTAAAGTCTTCATGGTTTCATAATTCTCAATTAATTGAACAGAGTTTGCAAGTGGAACAGATGCTAAAGATTGAACTTCAGAGCATCCAGTAAAGTCTTCATGGTTTCATAATTCTCAATTAATTGAACAGAGTTTGCAAGTGGAACAGATGCTAAAGATTGAACTTCAGAGCATCCAGTGAAGTCTTCATGGTTTCATAATTCTCAATTAATTGAACAGAGTTTGCAAGTGGAACAGATGCTAAAGATTGAACTTCAGAGCATCCACTAAAGTCTTCATGGTTTCATAATTCTCAATTAATTGAACAGAGTTTGCAAGTGGAACAGATGCTAAAGATTGAACTTCAGAGCATCCAGTAAAGTCTTCATGGTTTCATAATTCTCAATTAATTGAACAGAGTTTGCAAGTGGAACAGATGCTAAAGATTGAACTTCAGAGCATCCAGTAAAGTCTTCATGGTTTCATAATTCTCAATTAATTGAACAGAGTTTGCAAGTGGAACAGATGCTAAAGATTGAACTTCAGAGCATCCAGTAAAGTCTTCATGGTTTCATAATTCTCAATTAATTGAACAGAGTTTGCAAGTGGAACAGATCCTAAAGATTGAACTTCAGAGCATCCAGTAAAGTCTTCATGAATTCATAATTCTCAATTAATTGAACAGAGTTTGCAAGTGGAACAGATGCTAAAGATTGAACTTCAGAGCATCCATTAAAGTCTTCATGGTTTCATAATTCTCAATTAATTGAACAGAGTTTGCAAGTGGAACAGATGCTAAAGATTGAACTTCAGAGCATCCAGTAAAGTCTTCATGGTTTCATAATTCTCAATTAATTGAACAGAGTTTGCAAGTGGAACAGATGCTAAAGATTGAACTTCAGAGCATCCAGTAAAGTCTTCATGGTTTCATAATTCTCAATTAATTGAACAGAGTTTGCAAGTGGAACAGATGCTAAAGATTGAACTTCAGAGCATCCAGTAAAGTCTTCATGGTTTCATAATTCTCAATTAATTGAACAGAGTTTGCAAGTGGAACAGATAATAAAGATTGAACTTCAGAGCATCCAGTAAAGTCTTCATGGTTTCATAATTCTCAATTAATTGAACAGAGTTTGCAAGTGGAACAGATGCTAAAGATTGAACTTCAGAGCATCCAGTAAAGTCTTCATGGTTTCATAATTCTCAATTAATTGAACAGAGTTTGCAAGTGGAACAGATGCTAAAGATTGAACTTCAGAGCATCCAGTAAAGTCTTCATGGTTTCATAATTCTCAATTAATTGAACAGAGTTTGCAAGTGGAACAGATGCTAAAGATTGAACTTCAGAGCATCCAGTAAAGTCTTCATGGTTTCATAATTCTCAATTAATTGAACAGAGTTTGCAAGTGGAACAGATGCTAAAGATTGAACTTCAGAGCATCCAGTAAAGTCTTCATGGTTTCATAATTCTCAATTAATTGAACAGAGTTTGCAAGTGGAACAGATGCTAAAGATTGAACTTCAGAGCATCCAGTAAAGTCTTCATGGTTTCATAATTCTCAATTAATTGAACAGAGTTTGCAAGTGGAACAGATGTTAAAGATTGAACTTTAGAGCATCCAGTAAAGTCTTCATGGTTTCATAATTCTCAATTAATTGAACAGAGTTTGCAAGTGGAACAGATGCTAAAGATTGAACTTCAGAGCATCCATTAAAGTCTTCATGGTTTCATAATTCTCAATTAATTGAACAGAGTTTGCAAGTGGAACAGATGCTAAAGATTGAACTTCAGAGCATCCAGTAAAGTCTTCATGGTTTCATAATTCTCAATTAATTGAACAGAGTTTGCAAGTGGAACAGATGCTAAAGATTGAACTTCAGAGCATCCAGTAAAGTCTTCATGGTTTCATAATTCTCAATTAATTGAACAGAGTTTGCAAGTGGAACAGATGCTAAAGATTGAACTTCAGAGCATCCAGTAAAGTCTTCATGGTTTCATAATTCTCAATTAATTGAACAGAGTTTGCAAGTGGAACAGATGCTAAAGATTGAACTTCAGAGCATCCAGTAAAGTCTTCATGGTTTCATAATTCTCAATTAATTGAACAGAGTTTGCAAGTGGAACAGATGCTAAAGATTGAACTTCAGAGCATCCAGTAAAGTCTTCATGGTTTCATAATTCTCAATTAATTGAACAGAGTTTGCAAGTGGAACAGATGCTAAAGATTAAACTTCAGAGCATCCAGTAAATTCTTCATGGTTTCATAATTCTCAATTAATTGAACAGAGTTTGCAAGTGGAACAGATGCTAAAGATTGAACTTCAGAGCATCCAGTAAAGTCTTCATGGTTTCATAATTCTCAATTAATTGAACAGAGTTTGCAAGTGGAACAGATGCTAAAGATTAAACTTCAGAGCATCCATTAAAGTCTTCATGGTTTCATAATTCTCAATTAATTGAACAGAGTTTGCAAGTGGAACAGATGCTAAAGATTAAACTTCAGAGCATCCATTAAAGTCTTCATGGTTTCATAATTCTCAATTAATTGAACAGAGTTTGCAAGTGGAACAGATGCTAAAGATTAAACTTCAAAGCATCCAGTAAAGTCTTCATGGTTTCTTAATTCTCAATTAATTGAACAGAGTTTGCAAGTGGAACAGATGCTAAAGATTAAACTTCAGAGCATCCAGTAAAATCTTCATGGTTTCATAATTTTCAATTAAGTGAACAGAGTTTGTAAGTGGAACAGATGCTAAAGATTGAACTTCAGAGCATCCAGTAAAGTCTTCATGGTTTCATAATTCTCAATTAATTGAACAGAGTTTGCAAGTGGAACAGATGCTAAAGATTAAACTTCAGAGCATCCAGTAAAGTCTTCATGGTTTCTTAATTCTCAATTAATTGAACAGAGTTTGCAAGTGGAACAGATGCTAAAGATTAAACTTCAGAGCATCCAGTAAAATCTTCATGGTTTCATAATTCTCAATTAATTGAACAGAGTTTGCAAGTGGAACAGATGCTAAAGATTGAACTTCAGAGCATCCAGTAAAGTCTTCATGGTTTCATAATTCTCAATTAATTGAACAGAGTTTGCAAGTGGAACAGATGCTAAAGATTGAACTTCAGAGCATCCAGTAAAGTCTTCATGGTTTCATAATTCTCAATTAATTGAACAGAGTTTGCAAGTGGAACAGATGCTAAAGATTAAACTTCAGAGCATCCAGTAAAGTCTTCATGGTTTCTTAATTCTTAATTAATTGAACAGAGTTTGCAAGTGGAACAGATGCTAAAGATTAAACTTCAGAGCATCCAGTAAAATCTTCATGGTTTCATAATTCTCAATTAAGTGAACAGAGTTTGCAAGTGGAACAGATGCTAAAGATTGAACTTCAGAGCATCCAGTAAAGTCTTCATGGTTTCATAATTCTCAATTAATTGAACAGAGTTTGCAAGTGGAACAGATGCTAAAGATTGAACTTCAGAGCATCCAGTAAAGTCTTCATGGTTTCTTAATTCTCAATTAATTGAACAGAGTTTGCAAGTGGAACAGATGCTAAAGATTAAACTTCAGAGCATCCAGTAAAATCTTCATGGTTTCATAATTCTCAATTAATTGAACAGAGTTTGCAAGTGGAACAGATGCTAAAGATTGAACTTCAGAGCATCCAGTAAAGTCTTCATGGTTTCATAATTCTCAATTAATTGAACAGAGTTTGCAAGTGGAACAAATGCTAAAGATTAAACTTCAGAGCATCCAGTAAAGTCTTCATGGTTTCTTAATTCTCAATTAATTGAACAGAGTTTGCAAGTGGAACAGATGCTAAAGATTAAACTTCAGAGCATCCAGTAAAATCTTCATGGTTTCATAATTCTCAATTAAGTGAACAGAGTTTGCAAGTGGAACAGATGCTAAAGATTGAACTTCAGAGCATCCAGTAAAATCTTCATGGTTTCATAATTCTCAATTAAGTGAACAGAGTTTGCAAGTGGAACAGATGCTAAAGATTGAACTTCAGAGCATCCAGTAAAATTTTCATGGTTTCATAATTCTCAATTAAGTGAACAGAGTTTGCAAGTGGAACAGATGCTAAAGATTAAACTTCAGAGCATCCAGTAAAGTCTTCATGGTTTCATAATTCTCAATTAATTGAACAGAGTTTGCAAGTGGAACAGATGCTAAAGATTGAACTTCAGAGCATCCAGTAAAGTCTTCATGGTTTCATAATTCTCAATTAATTGAACAGAGTTTGCAAGTGGAACAGATGCTAAAGATTGAACTTCAGAGCATCCAGTAAAGTCTTCATGGTTTCATAATTCTCAATTAATTGAACAGAGTTTGCAAGTGGAACAGATGCTAAAGATTAAACTTCAGAGCATCCAGTAAAGTCTTCATGGTTTCTTAATTCTCAATTAATTGAACAGAGTTTGCAAGTGGAACAGATGCTAAAGATTAAACTTCAGAGCATCCAGTAAAGTCTTCATGGTTTCATAATTCTTAATTAAGTGAACAGAGTTTGCAAGTGGAACAGATGCTAAAGATTGAACTTCAGAGCATCCAGTAAAATCTTCATGGTTTCATAATTCTCAATTAAGTGAACAGAGTTTGCAAGTGGAACAGATGCTAAAGATTGAACTTCAGAGCATCCAGTAAAATCTTCATGGTTTCATAATTCTCAATTAATTGAACAGAGTTTGCAAGTGGAACAGATGCTAAAGATTAAACTTCAGAGCATCCAGTAAAATCTTCATGGTTTCATAATTCTCAATTAAGTGAACAGAGTTTGCAAGTGGAACAGATGCTAAAGATTGAACTTCAGAGCATCCAGTAAAATCTTCATGGTTTCATAATTCTCAATTAAGTGAACAGAGTTTGCAAGTGGAACAGATGCTAAAGATTGAACTTCAGAGCATCCAGTAAAATCTTCATGGTTTCATAATTCTCAATTAAGTGAACAGAGTTTGCAAGTGGAACAGATACTACTTTATTTTTATATGTAAAAGCACAGCTTTTAAACTACTGGTTGATGCCTCTGTAAAAAGTCTCCATTCATCTGGTTTATAAGGGAAACCTACAGCTTCAATTAATCTATTGCCATTTTATCAATATACCAGCATGGTATTTTCATGAACGGAGAAAAACCTACGAAACTCTTCATCTCTGCTGCGGTACCAGTAATAGGTTGTTTCTGGAGCTAGTAAATTATTTTCACCAAGTCTTGAACCAAGTAGCTGGGCTGACTCTTTCGGTCGACCCGTCTCTGGTCAAGTCATTCAGTTAGTTGGGTTTGATTTAGAGGATTAGTTAGGTTTAATTCTAAACTTGAAGGAATAAATGATGGAAAAGTGTACATTTCTCCATATTCCTCATCGTTCTCTTTAAAAATACCCAGATTAACTGGTGATGCTGATTTAGATGACTCTCGTCCGCGAGGAACTAGTCATTTGGCAGAAGGAAAATCGGGATAAACAACATGTTGCTTGTTTTTCCTTTACACTCCGAATTAAAATGACTAGAGGTCAAATATCACAGAATAGAAAATACTCATTGGATCTATATATTAAAATGATAGATTAAGATATTATTATAATTAAATATACAATAAAAATCTTACCTATTAAGTTAGTAAGGCAAAAATGACAATTAGTCACATGATACTCACAGAGGATATTCTGGAATAAGCAAATTATGCCTGTGGCTCCAGGGTTTTGAAGTCAGAGTTATCCTTATCTTAGGTGGACTGCCTGTGGTCATGGCTACGAGCTCCACCTACCTGTCCCTACCGCGATGTCCAGCCACGGAGGTAACCTCGCTAGTAAATAGAATCAGCTTTAAAAAGAATCCGGACGGAGATTTGAACTGCCGAACCAACAGTTGGCGGGCAAACGTGATAACCTTTATACTAGCCGGGAGGCTAGTATAGTGGATTGGTAATCCAAAAGGTAGTGAATTGATTAGGAATATAATTATGATAGCCTATGCTAATGAGTTTAATACTGCTTTTTTACTCACAGAGAGAGGCGCTCTTTATATACAAGCATTCGCGACGTCACATTACATCCAGAAAGTTCTAGAATTACCAAATATGATGCAATGCATCAAGGGGTATAACATTTCCTTAATTATAATGAATATATTTCGGAAAACAGCACAAAACCATTTAAAGTTCTAGTTTTTTAGTGAAAAATACCATAGCCAAAAAGCTGACCTTACTAAAAAGCAATACCAAATTTGAATCGAGTGCTTTGAAATACATATGAATCAGTTGAAAAAACGTGACAGCAAAAATTTCGCAGACCAGTGTGTTTATTCCGTTCCATATTAAACCTGAGCGAGAAGTATTTCGTAATATATATATATATATATATATATATATATATATATATATATATATATATATGAAATATAATGATAAACCAAAATATTTGAATCAAGATTTTATTTATAACTATCGGACTAGTTTCGGCAAAATGCCATTTTTAACTAATAATGAAGAAACATCCTAAGCAAAATGAAACAGCAGAAAACAATCTGGAAAAAAACTCGAGTGAATCTGACATGAATGACAAGTTACACAAAATGAAATGGAACCAGAAACAATCTGGAGAGTTGCTAATCCCCGAGACGCATTGCGTCCGGAGGCTTATATATACGGTTAAAGACTCTATTCGTTATATATTTGTTAAAGTTGTATTGCCCTTCAGATAAATTGAAATTATCAACTTTGTTGATGATGATAGATTCCGCAATTCTCCTTTCAATATAATTTTTGGATTTATAAATGATTTTTGCTTGTTTAAAATCAATTTTATGGTCGTGCTTTTTCATGTGCGTAAAGAGACTTTAAGTGTTTGTACCATTTCTGATATCAGCTAAATGTTCTTTCATCCTCTTATTAAAGTGACCTGACTCTCCGATGTATATTAATTTGCAATTATGGCATGGTATACTGTAGACTCCCTCATCGAGATTGATTGAGCGTAGTCTAGTGAAGGATTTCCGAATGGTATTAGAATATTCAAATGTAATATTTATGTTATTTCCGTTCACATATAATTTTAGAGAAGCCAAGGCTGGAACATATGGGAAACAAATACTTTTTTTAAAATCGTCCCTTCGTGGTGTGGAGGTGGCATAAAAGTTTTTTCGTGCTTTCGAATGGCATCTATTTATGAGGTGAATTGGATATTTTAGTTCAATGAAATTGCAGATAACGTGGTTACTTTCATCCTGAAAGAAGCTTGGTCGCACGCTCTATTGCATAGAATATCATGTCGCATGCGCTCCTGTCCTTACGAAATCCGCACTGTGTTTCTGGCAATATAGGCTCATAGAAAGAGGGAAGAAATAACAGATATCTTAAAGGATTTATCATGTAGAGAGAAAAAATGTATGTAAGCATTTGAATTTGTAGGCTTTCGATAGACTGAACACTGAATATAATTATTTAAACGGTGGATATTTACGTCTACAAACGGTAGAGAATTAATCTGTTCCCATTCTCCTTTGAATTTTATTGATAGGTGTAACGAATTCAGGTTGTTGAATAATTCATTTTAATTGTTATGTCGAAGGGCCATGCCGACACGATGTCAGCTACATATCGGAAACATATAAGAGTTTCGGAATGGATCCTAGGAAGGGGGGTCATTTCATAGTTTTCCATAAATAGATTGCATAGGATGGGGGAAAGGAGCATACCCATACTTAGGCCATATTTTTGGCGACAAAACTTATCTCCAGTTGAAAATACATTATTCGTTACACATAAGCGCACTAATTTAATAATTTTAGGGATCGGTAAAGGTAGGTTAATATCTAAATTGGGAAGAATTTTCCATAACACGTCAAGCGCTTCATCGACCGGGACTTTTGTAAACAAACTATTTACGTCAAAGCTTAACAGTTTTTACCACTGAGGTCAAGATTTTGAATTTTGGAAATAAGATACGATGAGTGGATAATATGTGAGTGAGAGATTTTACCCACCTCATTGGATGGGATTCCGGCCAGCCATTTGGATAGCTTATAACTATGGGAGCCAATGCAAGAGAGGATTGAGCGTAATGGGATACCCTCTTTATGGGTTTTCGGTAACCCGTACATGTAGGGAGGGGGATTATGATTGTTTTAAATTTTTGTATTCAAATATTGTGATTTACCATTATATTTCACTGATATATATGTTATAGATATACGGAATATATATATATATATATATATATATATAATGTTTCTAAAAATATTAGCATTTTAGGTGTACAAATCTTAGAAACTACATACCAAATTTAGGCAAATGAAACTGGACGTGCTTAATATTAAGCAATATAAGATTTTTTCCTCAAAGTTTTAATGAAAAATTCAAAAGTATGTGGATTTCATGAACCATTTTACAAATTATATTCGTACCACCTGAATGAAACACAGCACATTTCAAGTCGGTAGTCTAGCTCCTGCCAAACACGCTGCACCGTCCTTGATAACAGTCTCCAATACGGCAGCGATTCTCTCCTGACTTCCTCTAGGTTTCTTCTCCACAAGTGATTATTGACTTTGTCATTCGTATGAAATGTGACCTCATCAGTGAAATCAAGGCGTTCAATGAACTCATCGCCTTCAAAGTTCTCTTGCATATCAATACAGAATTGTTTGCTTTTCTACGTGTCATCTGCCTCAGGCCTGAACAAACAGCAGCTTGGAGGGTTTCATCCGCAAGCAGTTTCTTCAGGACACGCCAAACTGTCGTTATAGGAATCTGGGTTTTCAGTATTGCTTTTCTTATGAACTTTTTCGTGCTTCGCAAGAGTCTTTCATGAATCCACTCGATTGTCTCTTTCGATGCTGGTGGCTGTCGAGTTCCTTAGCCCTGCACATATAGCCTTCTGCTTTGAGCTCTTTGTGTCATGTCCAAAGCTGCATTGCTCTTGGTGGATTTTTAGAGCATTCGCTCACAATCCAGACTGCCCACTCTTATTCGACTGTGTTCTGGCATATTCTAATATACAAAACGCCTCTTTCAATGAATGGCATTTTGATAGCTGACAAGATAAAAAAAAGCATCTGCATATAACTTTGACGTGTTTCCATACAAGCTGTTAAAATTTAAAGTCAAATGAACGAAAATTGGGAAAGTTATTAGATTGCGAAATGATATTGATTTTTAGTAAGAGAGAGAGAGAGAGAGAGAGAGAGAGGTCTTATTTATTGCAGGCAACGTTTCGGATTACCTATTCTATTCTCAGGCTTTAGGCCTAAGAGATAAGCAAGTAGTTAAAGAGAAACAAATTTAACACTAAATAAAACTTTCAAATATTCTAGAAATCCAAGTCTCAGGAATTTCAAATTAAACTGTTTAAAAAATAATTATACATATCGAATTTTATAGTGAATATATATCTTACCTAGTCACACGAAAGAGGCCAAAATGAAACAAAGTCTAAAGTTAAATTAACTAAAATTAATGAGTCAATATAATAAAACATGGTTAAACTTGAAGCAAAAAGAGATATTCTAAACATACGTTATCGGTGAGTCAAGAGAAGGACATATATTTACATTGAACAAAGGAAGAGCATTATTGGCAAATTGGTTGTCGAAAATTGTTAAAAAGTTTGAATGTGCTTGGTGGCAGTAACTACAAGACGTTGCAAGTTGAGTAGGAATTTAAAGCGACTCCAAATTCTGAGGTGGATGCTATTAAGATTAGATGGGTGAGACCTCCTTACTGGGGAGAAATCTTCCCGTTCTGCAATTAACGCCAAGGTGCCAATTACCCTCAAGTGTAAGAAGCGGATGGTGCATCCTATTTATGATCTCTGGTAAGATCTAGGATAAAAAATTTATAGACAATACCAGTACGTAAAGAAAACGGGATTAAACCCTTGGTACGATAGAAACTGAAACTAATTTTTGAATTGTTTATGATGATCATTCGAAACTGAACTTGTAGAAAAAAAACTTGGAGGAATCCTGCACTAATGTCTTGACACCTCTGTGAGGAGAAAATAACATAAATCTGCAGGAGCAGTGATCGCGGTAATCTATAATGTATTGTTTAAATAAATATAATGTATCATCATCATTATCACTAACTTTACAATTTAAGAAGGGTATTTTTTTAGGTATTTGAATAAAAGTTTCATCTTAGTTTAGTTATGACTTATGGTTTTTTATCAAAGTTATTTCAAATAATTATTTTATAATATCAACCAGGCAATGGCTTCGCCACTTCCCCATAAGTGGGGAGCTTGCGCTTCGCTACTAAGATTAAAATTTAAAATCTAAAAAAAGCAGCCATGGTTAATCTTTTTATAAATTTTCTGAACTTCGTCAATTATAATAATTTTAAAAAGGAACCCTAAACTAAATTTCCCCCCTTTCAAAATATCACGTTGCTAAAATATAGTGTTACAGAAGAAGATATATAAAAATAAATTTTCTGAACTTCACCATTTATAATTCTTTGGGATTTAAAACATTCACAAAATTTCGATAATTATATTTATTTCTGAACTTCACAACTTTTTTTTTATATTATAAAAGAATTATTAGAAATAACTTCGATAAAAAAAACTAAAGTCATCACCAAACTAAGATGAAATTATTATTCAAATACTCAAAAAAATCCCCTTCTTAAATTATAGAGTTAGTGAAAAACAAAATGGTGGAAGTTCAGAAATAAATATAAGTAACGAAATTTTGTGATTTTTTTTAAAACCCAAAGAATTACAAATGGTGAAGTTCAGATAATTTATTTTTATATATCTTTTTCTATAACTATATTTTAGCAACGTGATATTTTGAAAGGGGAAAAATTTAGGTTAGAAGTCCTTTTCAAAATTATTATAATTGGTGAAGTTAGAAAATTTATAAAAAATTAACCATGGCCTCATTTTTTCAGATTTCAAATTTTTATCTTAGTAGCGAAGCGCATGCTCCCCCCTCATGGGAGAGTGGCGAGGCCATTGCCTGGTTGTTTAAATAAATAAAGGGGTACCGAATTAGGCACAAAAAAAATTCTTAGAAAGTGGAATTCTCGGTACATTAAAGCTTAAGAAGAACAAAGCCGAACGACTCTTCATAACACATACAAACTATTCATCTCAAATTTTCGATCGAAAAAGCTAAAAAAGATTAAATATAATCCAGAATACGTCGGCATTCTAAAAATAGACGTCGAGAAAGTAGTGAGTGGTTTTTTTAATTGGAATGTCTAGAAAGAAATGAGTTTTTAACTTCATTCTCCATAGTGAGCTTTATTTTGTCGATTCCTTTAATGAATTTTTGTTTAATTTCTTGAAGATCATTAGATATATTTACGTATACCTTTTCTTTACGGTATCCCCAAAAGAAAGTATCTGGAGGGGTAAAATCAGGTGATTGTGGTGGCCAAAAAACATCACCTAAACGTGAAATTAACCGACCAGCGAAGGCTGCTCTTAGTGTTGTCATGGTTTCTCTCTCTGTGAGTGGTGTCGCCCCATCTTGTTGCAACCACATATCGTACATATCTAAATCTTCCAGTTATGCTAATAAATAAATCTTGTCTCTGTTACTGTCTCTGTTTTCCATCAGCATCCACGAAGAAGTAGGGACCAGTGATTCTCGAACTGGTTATGCCCAACCAGACCGTAATTTTCTGTGCATGGAGAGGCTACTAGTGAATTTTCATGCTTTTTTCAGCCCACAAGAATCTGTAATTTAGTTTATTAAAGTATTCTGTAATATAAAAAGGGACTTCATCGTACATGGTTAGGAGTGAGCAGCCTAAACTACTTTTTTTTCTCTTCACCTTTACTCACTCTTAAGTGGGGTCACCGTTTATGACAAACCTAAATTAAACTAAAGAACTCACACAAACACAGCGAACACAAATCCATCTTTTTCTCAGCCAAGGGTTATTACAAGTATCAAGGAAGATAAGTGACCGAAAACATCTCACAACACCTAGAAAAGAATGATGTATCATTCGGGCTTCACTTCAGAATCGCAAAAAAATATCTTCTTAACTTTCTAGGAAGTTCATTGGTATAAAGTTAAAAAATATCACATAAAATGGTTAGAAGGAGAATAAAAGATGAAGGGCTAAAAGGATGTGAGGCAAAAAAAAAACTATGGATATCTGAGGTCCCCTTAAAAAAAAAGTTTTCAGAGAACCACAGATCACAAAAGTTAGACACAGGAACAATGGTTTAAAGTTATCTGGTCGGCTGAAAGAAATTATCAGGTATATAAGTGTCGTAGGTTAACCCTGTACACCTTACACCATATTAATATAGATTTAGAATTTGGTGAAGCTCAACCTTCCGACTTTACAAGATATGGGAAGTTTACAATATAAGCAGAGTGAAAATTAACTGAAAGAAGGCTGGCCAATACTCGACTATCTTGGAGTTCCGGGATAACAAAATACGGGTACAAAAATAACTTGACTAAAATGCAAATGAATATTATTTTACAAGATTAAAAGGAGTTTTTAAATGAGCTATACATACACTAGAGGCAGGCAGGCCTCAACAACTGGAGGGGGGGGGGGAGACATGGGGAGGATGGTACAAACAAACGGACAATATTGACCGAGGGACGCTCGAATGACCTTGAGCGTAAACTAAGCCGATGATAAGGGTTACACTGGGGGGAGGGGGCGGCAGAGAGAGCACTTGCACAGGAGAGTTGCGCGTTGTTGTTACCTCGAAGATTTAGTTCCAGGGAGTAATCATTGCTTTGACGCAAAGTTCAAACAATAGTCTCTCGATAATGACTATTACGGGGTGAACTAACTTTAATCTTGCTTTCGATTAACACGAATCGAGATTGAGCGCGCTGCGTTCGGGGAGCGGGGGAAGCGGGTCGAATTAACAAGAATACCGGGAGCTTGGGGGATTCTGCATCCAACGGGACGCGAATGGCGAGTACCAATGGGGGAGGACAGAAGATACTGACGGGGCAGGGAGGACGGTGGAGGATTTATAGAGATTGAATGTGGTTTTCTTCCTTCCGTCAGGGGGGGAGGGTTCTATGGCCAAACGCATCGGCAGACGAGAATAGACTCGGCCTTTTAGCGCGAGAAGGTTCTTAAGCCGGCGAGGCGAACTTTGTACGTCTTCAGATGGGACCTTCTGGCCTCTCACACTTGTCGCAGCTTTCTGTGATGGCTGCATTTCATGTCATCGCGGCGTCTCACGGCGTCTCATAATTTCGCACCTCCATTAGCGCAGACGAAAAGGGTCGCCCAGGTGTCTGTTGTCTCTCTTTATATTAAAGGGCGAGGCGGCGCGTATCTTCCTCTCTCTTTCTCTCTCTGTGATCTCTGACAATAAGAAAGACTTTTGTATCGTTGATTACAGGTAATTTAAGTAATTCCATTTAAATATATATTGGAATAAAATTATTTACAAGGTTTGCTTTTTCGAGCAATTGTGAAGATTTAATCTCTTTGGTGGCTTTGTTATCGAACAATTGGTGAGTTATTTATTCCTGTTTGTTTGGTACCAACTATGAAGCATGAAGGTGGTTATATCATGGTATGTGGCTGCATATCTTCATCAGGGCCAGGGGAGATGATTTAAGGCCGGGGAAGAATGAACTCCACAGCTTCTACCACTGTGTTGTCATAAGTTTTAAAGCCATCTATCCAGAAATTGCATCACACAATAAGAAATGAAGTTATATTTCAGTAGGACATTGCACCGGTATCATATAATATCTAACTACACCAAGATTTCTTTTGGAGAAATGGGGATCACCCTTATGAAGTGACCGCCACAGAGCTTAGACTATAATCCACTAAAACAGTTGTGGTGAGTGCTTAAAAAAGCAATAAGAAGCACGACAAGTACAAAAAAAATAGAAAACTATGAAAAATTACAAGCTGATTGGTGAAATCCCTGCCACGACTAAATACGGCTATATTTAAAGCAAAATGGATTCCAACTAAAAATTAAAATAATTAAAAATAAATAAATATAATATATATATATATATATATATATATATACAAGGTCTCTCAGAAAAAAGTTAACCGTACTTTAAATTAATATAACTCAAAAGCTATTAAAGATTTTTGACTTCTGTAAAACAAAACAGATTTAACAACTATTTATCTGTCGATTCTGGAAATTCCATTAAATTTTATTTTACGATATTGATACACTAATGGGTTTAGTGGAGGCTATCAAAATTATGTTTGCGCAAGGAAGTAAAATAATGAAGTTTCGTTGTTTAAAATCAACAACTATATTTAAATCCATTTTTAACAAAAACACCTCTTAATATGGGTAATATAAATTTATTTTTTACTTTTCTAAGCACCGTTTCCTTCCACATGTCATCCATTTCTTTCAAGCACAGTTGCGCTTTTGATCGCATTGATTGAACAACTTTTTTGATTAACTTGTGATTTTCCGTAAGTCTATTGATTTCACGTGTGATACTATCTCTTAACTGGCTTATGATTTGTTGTGGAGTAGAATATACTTTATTCTTTAGATATCCCCATAAGAAATAATCGCACGGTGTCAAGTCAGGGGATCTTGAGGGCCATTTAATTGCATGATTTAGCACGACACTGCGGTTGTCAAACGCTTCTCTTAGTTTTGTTCTTACAGCAAGCTATCTATGAGCTGGTGCGCAGTCCTGAATCCACCAAAGTCTATTGAATTGATTGCCGTAAATCGAGCGGAGTTCCGAGAAGATCTTTTTGGGCAGACAAGATAGCCATTCCCGCATATTCCAATCCACAGATACACTTTCTGCTGACAAATACGTGTGTCAAAGTTGAATGCTGGGGGGTGGTTCAGCGGTGCATATTGCCGAATGTTATGGCTATTTAACTTTCCATTTATGAAAAAGGCTGCCTCGTCACCTATCACAATGTTTTCCAAGAAACAAGCCGGTGGTTTATGGAGAAGCCATTCGACAAATTGTCTACGACGAGGAAAATCAGTTTCAAGAAACTGGTGTCTTGAATGCATCCTTTGGGGATGCCATTTTAAGTCATGTTTAATAATGCGGTTAAATGATGTCTTTGACAATTGTAACCCATTTTTTTCTGAATGATACATGTGGATTTTGAAGAAGTGAGATCTGAACATTTTCGATATTTTCTGTTGTTCTTATGGTTCTCATACGATCCGAACGACCTTTATTTAGATTTAAGCAGGTTCCTTCATGTTGGTATTTGCGAACATTTTTTTCAAATTGTGAGCTTGCTTGGTGGGTGCCGACCTAGAAAACGTGGTTCAAACGAATCTTGTACATATCTAATCTTGCTAGTCTTAATAAAGTTTGTTAATACAAATACGCGTTGATCTTTTGTTAACTGCATGATTCAAAATGTTCTATGGAAGTAAACATTTTCACTGAAACGTTTTGATTTGTTTAGTAAGCAATAATAACGAGACTATAGCACAGCGTGGTTAAAAAAACACTGTAAAATGGCCTAGGCTTTGCTTGAAGAATCGCACAGTGACCTAGGCTCCCTACACTTCTCTTGAAAGTTCACGGTGGCCTAGCCTTCTTAGGCTTCGTTTCATTATTTTACTTCCTTGCGCAAACATATTTTTGATAGCCTCCACTAAACCCATTAGTGTATCAAGATCATAAAAGGAAATTTAATAAAATTTCCAGAATCCACAGAGAAATAGTTGGTAAATTAAACACTTTTTGTAGGACCCCAAAATCTCCAATAGTTTTTGAATTATGTTAATCCAAATTACGGTCAACTTTTTTATGGGACACCCGGTATATGTATATACTGAATTCATTGACCACAAATATCTAATTATATTATTATAATTATTCCATAGGGTGCATTATATTTTTAGTCAAGGGTATATATATAGTTTAGAAATAAAAAATAACCCGCTTTCCTCAAATAATCTCCAAAATCCCACTTGAGACGCATTACATAATTTGGCATAAACAATAATAGAATTAAAATGCAAAACGCGAGGCACTCTGCCAATGACAAGCGCAAACATGCAGCCACTGACGTCACACGTCGCATGCGTCAAAGCCACAAAATAAATAGAACTGGGCTGTCAGATGCGTCCGCTCGTATACCCTCAATCGGAGTCCAGCCGCCCAAAGAGCATTACCATCCGTCACGCAACTACCGAATAAACATTAGGTAATTATTTACGCAAACCCCAAATAAATAAACTAAATGGATGACATTGAACATATAACGACAAAAGATTGTGGCAGAGGAATAGGGACCTCCTACAATATCGCTCCCCATCCGCCCTCTTCTCGCACCCTTCCCCATCCTTGGCATGCTCGTATTTATAAATCGAAAGAAAGATATAGAAAGAGAAGCAGATATTTATGTGAGGGGAAGAAACATTTTGAATGAATATTATTATTATTATAACCATTGATTTTGTATTATTATGACTTCATTATTAGTATCATTACTGTAAAGTGGGCACAATTTTCATTGTAAAACTGACCTGTGATTATGTAATTCTAATTTGCGCAATACTACAATACAATTTTAATTTGTACACTACTACACTACACTACAATTTCATTAATTTGTAATTTTCATTTTTACACTACTTCATTACAATTTCGTTCATTACATCTTTAGGTGACATAGGAAGGAGTGAGTGCCATATCGGGCCCAACACCAGCACCTCGCCCTTCTCGCCCCAATGCATGCAGGAGCATATGCGGCTATATATTCTCCCGCATATTTTCACTTCTTCCATCTTCACCATTTTCTGGTCACATCTCTCCTTCCAAACTTTCTGGAGTGGATGCCCTCGTTGGTATTTTTCCTTAAATTTGAGAGAAAATAAATCCTCCTTGGCAAAAAACTACTATCGGCGTTTCTGTACCTCATACCCACAAAGAGAATCGGCCGCTCGTGATTTCGGGCTTGCCATCGATTGTTATTCTGATTTTGATGTAGATTTTATCATCCCAGCAGAGGACCTCGATGGAAAAGGTACGGGTGGTATAATTAACACTTTGACTGCGGCAGTTATAATTCAAGGCATTATTCCTAGTGCTAGAAGTTTAAAAAAATAATTAAATTATATTCTAATAAAAATTTTATTTAATACATGTCAACATATATCTATTTGTCATAGAGAGGAACTGACTTGGTATAGACCAAGAGAGAAGACAGAACCCATATTTGTATTGGGAGCAGTCAATCGCTGTTTCTGAGAGAGACCATATAGAGACCAGCAGCAGCCAAAGGGTTAACTAAAGAGTTTAAAACTCGGCCTCGTAAATCACTTAAGTCTGCTTTCACACGGCGCGAGCGATGTCCGCGTCCGCGCTTATTCACGGACCCGCTCAAACTAATGACGATGCCCGCGCCACGCGAAAGGTTAAATTTAAAACATCATTCAAGAGTTTGAGCGGGTCCGTGAAAAGCGCGGACGCGGACATCGCCCACGCCGTGTGAAAGAAGTTGTTTAATGACTTTTGCGCAGGCAGGGAAGGGGAGTTGTGAAGATCCGTATTTTCTGTAGGAAGGAATTCCTGGGGAGTTGTGCGCCCTCCCGAGTTTTAGTGTCCCAAGTAGTCTACTCTTACTAGGTATTTACATGATATTTTCTCCTTCCCTCACTTCTACAACGGTCAACTGACCCTACGTTGAATGAACTTTACTTTCTCACCACAGAATTAAACTTCTCTTCATTTCTACTAATTAATAAGCCCGTTTGAGGCCTTTCTAGTCCGTTGCTAAGCGCATCACCCACCCCTTCACACCGTTCTAACAAACGTAGTTATTGGATAAATAACAACAAAGTTAAGCCAAAATAGCAGGGTTAGCTATCGGTTGTGGACACAATTTCACTCACATAACCAATGCGTTGGCTGCCATATCTTTTAATGACCCGTGATTTGGATCCAACGTTAAAACGTACGTCCGCAGTTAGAAATGGCATCAGGAAGTGTCAAAGCTTGGAAAACTATACCAAAACCATTCAAGAGCTCGCCATGGCATCAATTACTATACTAGCCTCCCGGCTAGTATATTGGTTAGCGCGCTTGCCCACCAACCGTTGGGTCGGCAGTTCAAATCTCCGTCCGGAGTCTTTTTAAAGCTGACACTATTTACTAGGGAGGTTACCTTGTCGCAGAATGACTCCCGACGATACCATATATTACACTATTCGTTGAGGGAACTTCCTTAATTATCTTTAGAGTGCGTTTACTGTCTGGCGGCCGATATTATGTATCTTCGATATGCTTAAGAAGTGGAACTGAGCTCAAGGATAATAATATTGCTATCATTAATAAAATAGAGTTTTATTAATAATAACTATAAACAATACACAAAAACGGAAAATATTGACATAAACAGAATGGAAAGGTTCGTGGAGACTCGGGCTAATCCAAGGATTTGAGGGATTAAAAAAGGTAAAACAAATATAGAGTTAAAGAGATGGGATGGTTCGATAAACAATTTAAAGCACAGGATAGAATTGACAAAAGGGATCAATACTCAAAGGTGAAGTTTGGCTTACGTAACTTTTGGCACTAGTGGTGCAGTGGAAGGTGGCGAAAGGGAGTTTCGGTCCGCTGGCGAGCTCCAGCCGAAAGGGGGGGGATAAAAGGATCCTGACGAGGCATCTTGGGAAGGAGAACCGTTTCTCGACGAACGGCTTGAAGAACAATGGCTGTTCTAGGTTGTTCTCTTCTGAACAAAGGGGGGATGAGAACCGTCTCTGGTCTACGGGCTCAAGAACAATGGCTGTTCTAATGTTGTTCTCATTGAACAACAGGGGGGTGAGAACCGTTTCTTGGCGAAGGGCTCAAAACGAACAATGGATGTTCTAGGTTGTTCTCTTCTGAACAAAAGGGGGGGGTGAGAACCGTCTCTTGTCTACGGGCTCAAGAACAATGGCTGTTCTAATGTTGTTTTCCTCTGAACAACAGGGGGGGGGGGTGAGAACCGTTTCTTGGCGAAGGGCTCAAAACGAACAATGGCTGTTCTAATGCTGTTCTCCTTGAACAACAGGGGGGGAAGCCTTGGGAACTTGGCGTCGGAAAGGCTCGAACCTTTGGCACTCAAGGAATATTGTCCTCCTTCTGGACAAGTGATGGTGAATCTCGAGGTCGAGGTCCCTTGGCGCACAAAGGGAGAGAGGGTCGTGGTGATGTTTCGCGACGAAAATCTGGATCTCCAATCTCATCTTAGTGGTAAATTTTCCATATAAATAGCCAGGACATCTCCTTGGCGTGGGGGAAAATGGAGTGGAAGCTTGGAGGGAACGCACAGCCGGGCCGGGGAACAATGCCTTATCTGTTCATAAGCCTAACTCGATCTGGCGAGGTCGGCGTATGGGGGCGAACGGGGGGACGATAACCTCCTTGTTTAAGCATTGGCATCCGGTAGCTGAGATAAGACTCCAAGCCTCGAATCGAAGATGCACGTGGGCAGCATCGTGGTTTTAAATAATACGGGGTAGGAGTTGAAATTAAACGCAGCTTCAACACGTTCTATCACACCCCTCCATTCCAGGGGAAGTTGTCACTTCGAAAAAAAAAGAGAGAAGGGACAACGATAGAGCTCCGTTGTGGGGAACTCGTTTTCTTGTACCAACCGTACCTTCCTGCACCTAACTAGTATTACCTCAATACATATGATTATTTTGATCTTTAGATTACAGGGGAAAATAACCTTTAATACAACTTAATAAAAAAAAAGGGGCATGGAACAATGAAATGATATAAAATTAGTACATACGGGACAAAATAATTTATACGTAAATTAATAAGAACAAATATATATACATACAAAAAATTAGACATTGAGCGTTACAAAATTCAGACATATACATTAATTAATTATATTACAAAAGAATCTTAAATTAAGTCGTACAAGACGGTATATACCTACATGGAGATACTAATCCTATGAATACAATTATTCTACGCTATTCGGTAACGCATTCCTACTGAGTGCGTCAGCGACCTGGTTATCGGAACCTTTTATCTAATTTATTTTAAACTGATACTCTTGCAAGAGTAAACTCCAGCGCATGATGCGGCCGTTTGAGTGTCTCAAATTCCTAATATAGGCTAACGGACGGTGGTCGGTTCCTATTTGAAATTCTTTACATATCAAGTACAGCTTGAATTTGTCTATGACCCAGATAATTGATAGAGCTATCTTTTCTCTAGTGGCATATCTCTTTCCGCGTGGTAATAATTGACGACTAGCATATGCAACTGGATGACTCGTTCTGTCATCCACGTATTGAAGGAGTACACCTCCAATGCCCTCGTTGATCACGTCGGTCTTAACCCCAAAGGATTTTTCCGGGTTGGGCAACTTAAAAATGGGGGCAGAAATAAACTTACTTTTGAGCTGATTAAAATGGGAAACAGCGACATCATTCCAACGTAAACGATCGGAGAAATTCTTTTCCTGAAGGGGGCATAGGGGGGCCGAAATTGCAGCGAAATTCGGAACAAATCGCTGATAGGGAGAAGCTGATCCTAGGATCGATCTTAATGGCTTCTTTTTAATCGGGAGGGGCATGTCGGCGATTGCCTTAATCTTGTTCTCGTGGGGACCTAACTTGTTTTGTCCTATTTTGAAACCCAAATATTTGATGGTTTCGTGGGCAAACTGGCATTTGCTGGGGCCAATGGTGAGGCCATTTTCACGCAGTTGCTCGAAAAGAGCTAATAGGGTGGGTAAATGGTGATTCCATTTAATTAGTTCTTGTAGCTGACTCTTCTGACGTGGTGTCAGCTGCGCGTCACTATCCAGGTCAGAGGGTTCCAAAGACTCGCCTGGTAGAAAAGGAGGAGGGTAATCGGCATCAGGTTGGATGCACACTGTCTGGATTACCTTAAGGGACTCCGCGGGGTAATCTTCTTCAAGCGCCGATGCTTCGTCCAGTGCTACGAAGGTATCTCCATGGGCGCGTTGGGGGTTCTTTTTTTCTTGGGGTCCAGGGACAGTCTCCGTGTCCTTGTCTGGGGCCTTATAACCTAAGGGTGTTAGTGATTCACACTCCTCTTTTGCCGTCCTAAAGTCCTGGTTAGGGGTCTCCGAGAAATCGGACGGTATCGGGGTTCTGATGGGGACGGGCTCCTGGGCTTCTTTCTTATCTCGGCCTTGAGGAAGGGCGGCCTGAAACACAGGGTCGAAACTTACTTGGGGGCTCTGTCCTATAAGTACGGAACAGAATTGTATGGGTGCTACAATGACTTCAGCCCAGCCATTATAATATTGACACTGCAGGTAACATCTAGCGACGGGGAATCGGTTCGCCCGCCCAAGTTGGTCATGTACCACCGCAAATTTTTCGTGGTTAGAGGCCACTGGGAGGAGTTCGTCGGACACGATGAAACACGTACATCCTGTGTCCCTGACGAGAGTCAATACTCGGCAGCTGTCCACGCTGCCCTCCTCATATTTCAAAGTTCCCGATGAACTTTTACCAAAAACAAAATTTACCTGGTGGCCTGACGGAGGGGGAGAAGTTTCTGCTTGGGTCTGCACCACCGGGGGAGCCGGGGTTGCATTAATCTGGTGAACTTGGTGGGCTGGTCCGCTTTTAAGCCTAGAATTTTGGGGGCAATTCCAGCTCATGTGGTTTTCTACACCACAGGTGAAGCATATGGTTGGTCGCTTCGGGAAGAGAGATGGAGGAGAAGTCTTAACGGGAGGTTTGGAGTCCCGTTGTTGGTTTTGGGGAAAGAAGTTTTGGGGTTTTACGGGGCTCGGAAACTTTGTCAGCTTTCCTGGGAAGGAGCGCGAGTCCGTCCTTCTTTCTTCTCGTTGGATTTCTTTTTCTCGTTCTTCTCGTTGTATTTTTCCTTCTCGTTCTTCTCGTTGGATTACTCTTTCCCGTTCCTCTCTTTTTCTTTCTTTTTCTACCTTTTTTCTTTGAACTTCTGCTTTAATCCGAGCTAATTCAATCTGAAGCTCAGCTTGTCTTATCCGTTCCTCTCTTTCTCTTTCTTCTCGTTGTATTTCTCTTTCTTCCTCTTTTCTTTGCTCCTCTTGAATGTACTCAATTAGTTCTTTTCCGGAGAGTCCACAGGATTCTCCTTGCGCTTTAAAGATTTCAAACTGAGTCATCTTTGCACTTGGGGGCGCACTAGTCAACCAACTAAAATTCCTCGCAACAAGAATTATGCCTCTATAGAATTAGCCTACCTAAATATGGGCACTGACCTATTCGTACTTGGTTTCTCAATCTAAATAACTACTGACTAAAATCACAAAAAAAACACAAACAAATTATTATAACCGTTCCTTGAGCTACTCCAGCTTCTTAAGTTTAAAAAAAAGGGGATAGCAATCGTTAAAACAAAAGGGAACTACTATATTCTATTATTGTAACGAATAACACTATGCTTTACTCGACTGAGGCCAGTGTTTGCAAAGATATAGCGTTAAACCTTACACACCTGATACCAAATTTAAATAGTATATATATATATATGTCGTAGAATGACTCCCGACGATACCATATATTACACTATTCGTTGAGGGAACTTCCTTAATTATCTTTAGAGTGCGTTTACTGTCTGGCGGCCGATATTATGTATCTTCGATATGCTTAAGAAGTGGAACTGAGCTCAAGGATAATAATATTGCTATCATTAATAAAATAGAGTTTTATTAATAATAACTATAAACAATACACAAAAACGGAAAATATTGACATAAACAGAATTGAAAGGGTCGTGGAGACTCGGGCTAATCCAAGGATTTAAGGGATTAAAAAAGGTAAAACAAATATAGAGTTAAAGAGATGGGATGGTTCGATAAACAATTTAAAGCACAGGATAAAATTGACAAAAGGGATCAATACTCAAAGGTGAAGTTTGGCTTACGTAACTTTTGGCACTAGTGGTGCAGTGGAAGGTGGCGAAAAGGAGTTTCGGTCCGCTGGCGAGCTCCAGCCGAAAGGGGGTGGATAAAAGGATCCTGACGAGGCGTCTTGGGAAGGAGAACCGTTTCTCGACGAACGGCTTGAAGAACAATGGCTGTTCTAGGTTGTTCTCTTCTGAACAAAGGGGGGATGAGAACCGTCTCTTGTCTACGGGCTCAAGAACAATGGCTGTTCTAATGTTGTTCTCATTGAACAACAGGGGGGGGTGAGAACCGTTTCTTGGCGAAGGGCTCAAAACGAACAATGGCTGTTCTAGGTTGTTCTCTTCTGAACAAAAGGGGGGGGGTGAGAACCGTCTCTTGTCTACGGGCTCAAGAACAATGGCTGTTCTAATGTTGTTCTCCTCTGAACAACAGGGGGGGGTGAGAACCGTTTCTTGGCGAAGGGCTCAAAACGAACAATGGCTGTTCTAATGCTGTTCTCCTTGAACAACAGGGGGAGAAGCCTTGGGAACTTGGCGTCGGAAAGGCTCGAACCTTTGGCACTCAAGGAATATTGTCCTCCTTCTGGACAAGTGATGGTGAATCTCGAGGTCGAGGTCCCTTGGCGCACAAAGGGAGAGAGGGTCGTGGTGATGTTTCGCGACGAAAATCTGGATCTCCAATCTCATCTTAGTGGTAATTTTTCCATATAAATAGCCAGGACATCTCCTTGGCGTGGGGGAAAATGGAGTGGAAGCTTGGAGGGAACGCACAGCCGGGCCGGGGAACAATGCCTTATCTGTTCATAAGCCTAACTCGATCTGGCGAGGTCGGCGTATGGGGGCGAACGGGGGGACGATAACCTCCTTGTTTAAACATTGGCATCCGGTAGCTGAGATAAGACTCCAAGCCTCGAATCGAAGATGCACGTGGGCAGCATCGTGGTTTTAAATAATACGGGGTAGGAGTTGAAATTAAACGCAGCTTCAACACGTTCTATCACATACCTCCTTGGCTGGACATTGCGGTAGAAACGGGTAGGTGGAGCTCGTAGCCAGGAAAGGCAGTCCACCTAAGATAAGGATAACTCTGACTTCGAAACCCTGAAACCACAGGCATAATTTGCCTGTTCCAGAATATCCTCTGTGAGTATCTGGAACAGCTTCTTTCAAATTGAATCCGTATCTTTTTATCTAATTTCTTTATTCCAATTTTTGCTTAAATGCGTGGTATATAAACACCATTCTGACATCTGCGTTTTACTATCTCAGTTTGTCCAGGTCCTTGTTTTCTTTTTCTTGAATCTTTGTCTCTCCTTCGGTCTCCTCATATTTTTGCCTGTGTTAGATCATCCTAGTTTTCTAGTCCGTCTTGTCACCAATGATTAGTTACATTCATGCATTATTTTTTAGTTTTTTTCTCACTTTACCCTCTTTATCCAGATCCTTTCAAAACTTCAACTTTACTTTCCCACAAAGTGGAGTTGGCTCGTGCCTTTCTGGTTCTTAATTTCTGATCGATTGACGTCTTTTTCCTCTTTTCTTGCTATAAATTGATCATTTTTACTTTCCATTTACGGCATTTTTTTTTCTTTTGAATCGTTCCCAAACTGCTCTTATAATTTGAACACGGCACATTTAAGTTAAAGAGAGTGCGATTTAGCGTAAATGAGGTCCTCTTAAGTAAAATAATGGAGTTTACGTTAGTCAATCCACTGTGACAGGCGACAAATAAGCTGGTCAGAAATAAGAGGTAACAAAGTCAAATCCAATTTATCTAGGTTAAAACTATTTATAAACATTAAAACTTCTCTGAGGGGTCGTTTAAATAGGTTTTAATCCCTTTTATGGTAATGAATCCAAAAAATTCGCATTAGCATGTAGAATAATTAAGGAGGTTTAAAGTTAAATAAATTCTACGCTCTATTGCTTTTAAATCTAAGTCCTTGAAGTTCAAATGCATTTTATTTGTGTGCTCTGACATTAAGCTAAAGTATTACAGCCTTTGACACCTAGAATCAATTCGCCTTTCACCCATCTTGTTTTTAACGAATGCAAATTCCATTTCTTGAATTTCAATTAATATCTAAAGTTGTGTAGTGTGGCATAAAGCACTACAACTTTTTCTTACATTATTATTATATCCTCTTGCAAGTCAAACAGATGTAAATTGAACACTAGAAAATGTAACTAACCACTTAGAAATTCGAGGCAACTTTGTATAATATATAATTTTTTATTATTATTAGAATAGAGTGTAATTATATAACAATTGATAATGCAATAATTTCATAATGGAAGGAAAATAATTGCACAATTGACCTATCAAATGCTAATATATATGTTGTCAGTTCTAAAGCACTAGATGACACTTTTAAAAATATTTAGGATAAAACGATTGATCAGATGAACCCTTTTATAATCCCTTCTGCCATATGATACAATAGTGGGCGAAAGGGCGGCGGTGAGTTATTAGATATATAATTATCAATGGAGATGTGAGTCAGGAAAGAGTTTACTATATACAGGGAGTCCCTAAAGTCTGGACTCAGGCAAAATGCATATTTTAACTAAAAAAAATGAACATTTTATTTAATTTCAACTAGATTTTATTTAATTATTAATAAATAAAACCTCCAGGGTAATTTCCACCATTTGTGATTATGCGTTCCCTCAGGTGTCTCGCCTCATATCTTTATTTCATTGAGTTCACCTTCCCCCTTAAGCCGGGGGGGGGGAAGGGGGAAGGTCTAGTGTGTGTCCAGACTTTAGGTTCACCCTGTATAATTAGTCAGTCGCTAGAATGAATGGAGAGGAAAGACCAAGCGCGTTGACATAGTGGTTTCGTAAACGCCGGGTGAGTGAAAAGCCAGAGGTGAGGGACAAAGCGACTAAGTCAGGAGAGTAAATCTTTATGAATGCTCTTTCCTAATGATTATGCTGGTGGGTTGGGGGGGTAGAGGGAGGGCAGCTAATGTTATGGCTGAGGGAGTTGCCAGCATTCGCTAGACAATCGCTGCAGAGCCTTTCTCACATCGAATTAAATGTTTTTCATGTCGGAAACCCAAAGGTAGTGGTGTTTTTCTCATAGAGATACAAAATAAGTTAGGATCTAGGGGTGCCGTAATTATATGCTCCACTAAAAACATCCCTCCTCTTCTGCATTTTTGGGTGCGGATTGAAGGGTAATTTTAGGGGGGGGTGATTTGGTTTTGGGATTCTAAGCTGCGGTTGGTTCTGTCGTAGAATTCTATCTGACTACAATTGAAAGTTTAAGATACCCGCTGGTTGTCCACTTATAGGCTGGGCAAACAGTAACCGACTTATCACTTGGCGGAGGTAAGGAAATAAGAAAAATGCCGCTTTGGGAGCTTTATTCTTGGTCTTATGGCCACCTTTTGTTTTCGGGCAAGTGAACTCGCTGAGTTATTGGTTTGTAATAGACTCACGTCCTTGTATTTGACTATCGGTGTTAACAGCCTCAATGTCCTTGTATTCTCTCTGACAGACTGTCTATGTTGTTGATGTTGATGAGTTAGGTGGTGAAATGTGTGGTAGGTGTGATAGGGTGAAAATGTTTTTGAGTTTTAGTTACCGTGGGTGCGAGGGCATCGCCTTAGTTTTAGTTCCAAGTACTTTCGAACTCATTCAGTTCAGTACTTGGAATCCGCCTTTCATTTTCATGTGGGATTTTTTGCATTTATTGCTCTACTCACGCGCTATTTATTTTGTGAGGTTCTCATATCTCTCTTTCTCTCTCTCTCTCTCTCTCTCTCTCTCTCTCTCTCTATATATATATATATATATATATATATATATATATATATATATATATATATATATATATATATATATATATATATGTTGGTTTTATTTGAGTTTTTCCTCCGTTATAACTTTCTAGCCTTTCAAGTTTATTTTTTGCTAACATTATTTACGCTAATTTCTTTTTGTGGACACTTTGCCTGCTTTGTTTATTTTTTATTTTATTTTTAAGTTAGTTTTAGACTTTTTTTTATTTCTTTTTGATGGGCTCCTCGCCTCTTTTGTTTAGTTTTATTTTAATTTATTTTATTTTTTATTTCTGGTTTCTTTACCTTTTATGGGCATTTCGTCTCTTTTTATTATTTGTCCTTTTTTATGTCGTCTTATTCAATAGATCTTTTCTTTGTTCGGTTTTCGTTTTTTTTTGTTTTCTTCTCCGGTTTTATATTTGTATTTCTTGATCTTGGTCATTTAAAAATCGGGTTTATTGCCTCTCACGGGCAACTTCTTCTGCTTGGATAGAATGATAAACTTGAAACTTTGTGTCGCTTCTGCTGCGGGATTGCAATGTTGACGTTGTCGAGTGTAGGGATAATTGTTCGTTGTATCTTTTCCCAAGTTTTTCTCCCTAGCCTTTGAACTTCCGTATTAATTAGCTTTAGTATCCCTGCTTTTGCGTGCAAGACTGTTTGTCTAATACGGTCGTTTCTTCTAGCGCCAGCTATTAGCATAGTGGCTTTATTTTGCACTCTCTGCATCTTCCTGAGAGAGATACAACTTGCCAACTGCATTATCATTGCTGGGTACACCAGGACGGAGCGTACCAAGGCAGTGTATAGCTTCTTTTTGTTTGGCGTGTTAAGGTCTTGCAACATGTATAGTTGCCTTGTGGCTAGGAAGACTCTGGTGTTGATGTGGGCTTTCTACCCAGACTTGCTGAGTCGTAAACCCAGTACTTTATCCTCTTATGAGTACGTGAATAGGTCGTCGTTCACGATGACGTTTTCTATTTCCCGACGGTTCATTGGGATTACTTGAAATTTGGGGCAGTTAGTTTTAATCTTCCACAATCATTCGTATCTATTTATGTTGTTTATTTCGGCAGCTGTATCACTTGCTTGAACTTCAGCGTTCCTGTAGGAGCTAGGGACGATTTGTCTGATGTCATCTAAGAATTGCAGTTATATCGTGCCGTCCCGTACCAGAGCAAGGAGGTCTATTGTGTACACAAGGTACAGCAAAGCACTCAGACAGCTGCATGTAGAACTCCCGTCTCGAGTTCGAATTCGGGTCGAAGGCCTTCTTTCTGTACATGGCACAGCATCACGTCTACGTATTTTCCCTTGGCTTTGCAGTGGGCTATTTTCTCAGTTAGGAGGGCGAGGACAGTTTCCGTTCATCGCCCCTTGTGGAGCCAATGTTGCTGGGGGCTGTGAGCTCCCAGTTTGGTTAGTTGGTCTTGAAGCAGATTGATTTGCTTGGAGTTTATAGTAGACTTTACACACGCACTCAATAAGAGAGATTGGCTTGTAATTTACCAGTTGATCTGTGATTTGTTGGACACTTGCTAGGTTGTTTTTGGTGATGCCCGTCCAGCCTGGTGCCCTTTGTTTGAAGGTTTTCACAGTGGCCATGACGTCCTCTATTGTTATTGAACGTTCATGGTCTACCATCTCTCTTCCCATGTCCGCGTGGTGGTGTGAGCTGGAAAGTGTAACTCGCAATCCTGAGGCCAAAGGCTAAATTTAAATACTTTCAAAACCCAACCGGAGTTACCACCGCAGTTTTTTCTATGTCTGTCGAGTTCATCGGGCTCTGATGGTAAGCAGGAACCAAATCCAACCGATATAAAATGTTTTTCCAATGAAGGTGGTTTGCTACATATGGTAAAATATATTGTCTTCAGCCAACACTGGGTCCTCTTGCTTGTGTGTGGCATGGTTCAGAGTCCTGTTGCCACACGTATAGCTTTCCAGAGGCCACCTCCTAGATCTAGCGCAACATCAACTACTCCAGACACTTAATGTAGCTTTCCTTATTGAAGTTTGAGGGCCTCCGGGAAGATAAACTGGGGCATAACTTGGCCCTCGTGCTTTCCAAGCCGCCGTACCATCGTAATCAAGGCAGGACTCATCCATTTCTCTCTTGATCCTCTGCATCGTTTTCGAATCGACACCCAAACACTCGGATATCTTTGTATTGAAGCTCCCGGCATACATATCAAACAACACAGCCTGACATTTCAAGATTGGGAGGGTTGGATTCAATCATGGTACGGCTTTCTCCACAGGCGATGCACAACTGAGTCTACTATGATAGAAATATGAGAGAACTGACGTAATACAACACCCAGGACAGGAATTCTGAGAAGGTAACGATGACAAATTACCCAACGCCCCCTGTAAGTGGTTGGTTCACTAATCCGCCATCAGCTAAGGACCTTTGTTAAATGGAAGTCCTGCATTTCCCTTTAAGTCGGATAGTTAAGAGAAACTTTACTTAATGTACTTACACAGGATCTCTAAAAATGCTATATGCGAGTAAGATAGAGAAATGATCAACATCTACTAAGCACTGTAGGGGTTGTTTGGTTGTAAGGCAAAATTACTTACCATTACTGTTTCCAGTTATACTTGGTTTGCAATAGCTAACCTCTTATTTCTGCTTCAGTAAATTTCCAATATCACATCAATTTATTGATAACCACATTATTTATTTGGCATTTGATCTTTTATTTTTTTTTAGCTTTTCTGTCTTTGATAAAGCTTGTAATTTTATCGTTAAAAGGGTTTATTCTTTTAGCACCGCCACAACTACCACTACCACACACACCATAAAAGTATAAACTGGATTTCTAGTACCAATAGTTTTTAGCTTACTCCCATACTGTGTACGAATTTGGTCAGTATTACAAAATATTTTTAAAATGGTTTTAGATTTATATCAAAATCAAGCTCTTCTGAAAAGATCAAACAGCAATAATTTCATTTTGACATGGTTTCTTTTCAGCTCGGATCGTCCGTTTTCATCTGACCCTCTTAGGGTATAAAAAACATTCTCTTCACTATGTCATAAAGAGGTCATTTTTATCAAATGCATTTGAATCTCCATCTCTTTCATTTTTCTGTTTCCTCTTTCATCTTTTACTCATCTTTACTTTTAGCTCAACCTCTTTTATCATGAATGGAGCGGCCGGAGGCGAGGCCTGTCGGGGAGAAGGTTAGCGTTCAAGGAAACGCGTACATTCGCAGTGCTGTCACATTATGTGTATATGGATATGTAGGTGTTTAGCGGTGCGAGCTTGTTGTTTTGGTGTAAAGTTGTCATTCTTGTGTAGAGCAGAGAGCGACAGGCGCGCTGGATGAGTTGTGCATCCCTTGTGTGACTCGTAGCTAGAAGTGTGATGCGTGCGTATGTTAATAGTGGTCTGACAATAGTCTTATATAGGTGTAACTGTAGTTTTGGCTGGTAGGAAAAAGCCTTCGAGGCTTTCTGCTCATGTTTTTCCCCCTTACCTGTATAATGGTCTTGTGTGTGTGAAATCTTATGAAGTTGTCGAATGTTTCCCCAAGAATTTTGTCTGGGGTGCGTATGTGAGTCTCGTTGGATTTGGGTGGTCGTGGGCTGGTCTATGAGAGTAGATTTGTAGGTTGTACATGTAGTGATCGCAGGCCCCAAAAAGTATCGCCTGTATTTTCTGAAGATTCGTGGCAATGAGCCATTCAACCTCGTATTCTGTCTTTTCGTTTAGTGTTCTTTGTGCTTGGCGTTCAAGCATGTCGGGTCCACGTCCGCACACGAGTATGGTCTCGTCGTCGGCGTAGGACAGTGTGTATTTATATCGGCAGCCTTCTGCTGGGCGTGGGGTGTCGTTAGTGTACATGATGTAGACTGTTGGCGCTAGAAAGCTACCTTGGGGGTGGTGTGAATGGGTGGTGTCGTATAGTGTTATTGTATTTAAAGAGGCATCTCTGGTCTGTGAGGTAATGGGATAAAATTCTTTAATGCAAAGAGGGTGCTTCGTGTTGTTGGCGAGTTTCTAACAGAGTCCTGTGTGCCACACTTTATAGAAGGCCTTCTCCAATTCCTTACAGGTGGAGAGTGTCTTTGAATGATGTCATGAACGATAGTTACAACCGCCTGAAAGGACCGGCCTCTCCTAAAGCCCTATTGGCAGGGGAAGAACCAGTCCATTTCTTTAATGAAGTACGCAAGCAGCTGTAAAGCATACGCTCGAGTATCTTGCCTAGATGCTCCAGCAGTGAAATAGGCTTATAATTGTTAGGGTGTGACGGGTCTTTGTTTTTCTTGTTGAGTAGAATGTTGTGTGAAGTTTTAAATATTTGTGGGAAGTGCCCAGAAGCTTGTGTGGCATTGTAGAAGTGTGTAAGTGTGGGGTAGACTGTTTCGGAAAGGCGATGTATTATTGGAGCAGGAAGGCCGGAGGGGTTGGGCGCGCGTTTGTTGTCGATTTAATGCCGTGGTTTGTCTCCTCGACGGTAATAGGAGTGGTTACTGTGGTGCTGTTGTCGAGCACCTCCAAATTATCAGCGAGGTGGGCTCCAACTCATCAGCATGTAGTCAGTACCATTCTTGGACCTCTTGGAAACGCTTTGGTGCATGTGGTTTCTGTGTGTTGTGTATATGAACTGTGTCCCAGTGAGACCTAAAGGCGTCGAGGATTAATGTTCGTTGAGTGACTGGTTGTTGATTGTGAGGGTAATTTGCCTTTGTGGGTCCGTACACTCTGCCAGGAGAAGGAATGGCCAACGCACCGAGCCACCTCGTGCCACTGCTGATTCCGGTCTTGGGCCTCTGGTGTAGTGATTATTGTATAGTGTGATGATTGCGTAGGTGTTTATGGAGTATATAAAATGTCTAATGGGAATGCATCTTATTTGTGGTGTGTGTCTGTCACGTGCAGTCGTCATTGCGTTCAGTATAGGGGTCTAGTGAGTGGCTAGGTGGTTGGGGTTTGTGTTACCTAGGTTTATGTTTTGGGCTGTGTTGTCCGTTATGTGTCTACTAATAGTACGTGGGGGCCTGGTGCAATATGAGTGTAAAAGCGTGTAGCCTGGTCGTTGTGTAGGACCATAAAATGTGGGGAAGGCCGGGTTGATAGGTTCGCAGCAAAAACGCTGCAAGGCACTGGTCAGATACCTTCCTGCCTCATTTTTGGTGTTATATAATAGAGTGGGGTGGTGAGCATTCAGGTCTCACACAAAGAATAGTGGTAGATTGTGGTTAGAAAAGGCCTTGAGTGGGACATCTATATCAAGTTGTATTCGCGGAGGTCTGTAATGAGTGGCACAATGATGGGGCCAGAGCTCGTATGTATTTTGCAGGCTAGAAAGGAGTCGTCTTGCGTGTTTATGATGGAGTGGAGTATAGATCGCTTGACCCGGATTGCTAAGTCAAGATGCGGCGCTTGGGGTGTCAGGTAAGTATGTGAGTATGTTGCTTGGGGGGGTGTAGAATGGTGAAATTTAGTAGTATAATGTCAGGTCTGTGTGTGCTCAGTACCCAGGTAGGTATAGTATGACGAATACCGTCCTAACTGCGCACGTTTATTTTTACTAGGCTTAGACGACCTATAGTCTAGAGCAGGGTTTCCCAACCGGGAGCCATGGCATATCTGAAGGGGGCAACAGGAAAATTTTAAGCTTTAGAGGGGCCACAGATCCATAAAGGAGGCCACAGGACTCAACCTATTGAAACCTGAATTATAGTTAGGGCAGTACCTAATTTTAATTTATGCAGTTGAATTACATTTTTAAAATATTAATAAATATATTTTCCATTTTGTAAAATATTTTATTAGCATAATAGGATTTACATTAATCTATAAACAAATATTTTGCACCATACAAGCTTATTCTGCGGCGCACTCCATTGTGCGCTTGATCGTTATGCGCCCTACACCGCTGTTGGCTTGATGAAAATACTTCAGGTGGAACTTTAAATCCTTACAGCCTGTTTATCAAGTGGTTCGGCGTTATAGTATGTAAGTAGCTTTTATTTGTTTACCCTAATACTGCGAAGTTGTAGTAATTTTACTAGTTTTTAAAATTATAATAGATTGCCACAAGGACAATAATATAAGACTTTTATAAGTAAATAACTGAGCATTTTTGTTTGTAAGTAAAGTGTGCCATTGCTAGGACTACACCAAATATTTTTTTTTTCACTTTGGATTCACTTAAGGTTTATTTACGAGATTAGCAGTTAATCTTAGATTCTGATGATTGTACTTATCGTTTTGTATCTGCATTAATTTGAGTAATATATATGTATATATAATATATTACTAAAATTAATGCAGATCTACCTCCCTGAGGGAGTACATTTCTGTTCTTTTGCATTTAGGTACAGGTACAGAGTTCCAGGATATACAATCAACAACGAAAATTTCGGAGATGTACAATTAATAGAAACGCTCATAAAAATAGTTGCATTGTTTTGTGGTTCTTTTTTTGATGTCAAATATTTAGCATCAAGGGAAAGTATTTAGCACAAAAAAGGAAAACAAAATTTTCAATGCAGCCATTGGCGTTGGGGACAGACAGGTTGCTCTGCACAGGGAATGGAGGTTGTTTCTGGGTCTTTTCTCTGAAATAGTCTTCCTTTTTCGCCGCTGAGTTAAGAGCCTTTCATTCTGTTACGGTGAGCTTCGGCTCTAAAATGTAATATATATATATATATATATATATATATATATATATATATATATATATATATATATATATATATATATATATATATATATATATATATATCATTTATATATTAAATTTCTTCTGCACAGATTACCCATGGCTACGGTGACGAAGAAAAAATGTTGACAATACTCCAGTGAGTATTTAGCTTATGGTTTTATACATTCACCAGACAATATAACAGAGCCATTGTGTCTTTTATGTATGGCTACACTTTCTAATGATAGTATGCGACCAAGTAAGCTTAAAATACATTTGGAGAATAAGCATAAGGACAAAAAATACAAAACATTAGATTACTTTAAAAAGGTTTAATTGCATCTTATGAGATTTCGAAGCTAATAGCGAAATCGGAGAGAAACCTCATACTACTGGCGAAAAATTGATTTTGCCTTCAGTACCTGTGGTTATTTCAACTGTCATGCAACAAAATCCCCCCAAAAATCACTGAAGTCATTCCGCTGAGCAAAAATACAGTATCAAGACGTATTGACGAAATGACAAAGGATGTAGAGGAAAAACTCGTTAAACATTTACAAGTAAAGACCTTTACATTACAAATTGATGAAACGTTATTACATGATAACGAAGCCCTTCCAATGGCGTATGTTAGGTTTTTGGATAAAGATCAACTCAGAGAAGAAATGCTTTTTTTCCCGCAGCCTTGTGACAGATACTGAAGGTGAAACAATTTTCAAAGAAATAGTGACCTATTTCAAAGAAAATGATATTCCACTTGGGAATATTATGGCTTGTGCAACTGGTAGCAGCGCTGCTATGATAGGTAGATAGAAGGGATTTATTGCACATTTAAAAGAGGCTGTACTTAAAGTTTTTTGCATACACTGGGGTGTCCGCCGTAAACATCTGATTGCAAAAAAAACTAGGAGGACGTCTCAAAGATTCACTTGATAGAGTAATCAAGACACTCAACCTTATCAAGTCAAATCCCCTTCAAGAGCGTCTTTTCCGACAACTTTGTGCTACTTTTGCATACAGAGGTGCGATGGCTTTCTAAGGGCAATTGTCTGAATCGCTTCATTGCACTTTGAGATAGTGTTGTGTTATTTCTGGATAGTAAGCAGCTCGGAGTAAGAATCATTTCTGCTAAATGTGACATATTCTACCTTACAGATATATTTGAAAAGTTAAATATCTTGAACAAACAGCTTCAAGGTAAAAATGCAAATATTTTAACTTGCAAAGAGTCTATTTGTGCATTTAGGGGGAAAATTAAGCTGTTTAAGACAAATATAGGGCGAAAAGAGTTGGTACAGATACCAATCCTCCGCAATACTGAGAGTGAGCTGAAAGAAGATGATATTTTAGTATACATTGATCATTTGGCGAAATTGCATAGTGATTTGGAAGTTAGGTTCAGAGATATTCTACAACTGGACATTCCAGGTTGGGTGGTAGACCCATTTGGAATTAATGCAGCTGATGTTGATATCAGATTACAAGAAAGCCTCATTGAGTTACAGAGTGATCAAACTTCTCTAGCTAGATTTAAGCATGGTGTCAGGAACTTATGGACAAGTCATGAAATTGCTATGAAATACCCTTTGCTTTCGTACGAAGTAAAATTATATTTTATTCCTTTTCCTACTTCTTATCTGGTTGAGTCGAGTTTTAGTAAAGTGTCACACCTCCTATCAAAAGCTTGCAGCCGCTTAGAAGCAGTAAGAAGAGGTGATATTCGTCTGTTTCGAACAACTATAGACCCTGGTATTGAAAAACATGTGAAACTGCATGAAGCACAAGGATCGCATTGAATGAATAAAGAGTTTATGATATATTTATTTCATTTTGCTAAGAGATTTTATTTATTGTAAGACTAATTATTTTATTTTAAAAGAGTATTACATTTTTGTTAACCACTGTTTAATTTTTGCTATGTTTATAGTCCTATATATGTAGCAAATATAATTCCACCTGAGTACAAATAGCTGTTTTAATATCTTTTATCCTTTAAAGTAGAGTTAAACTGCATATTACCTACTGAAAATAATGATTATGAGCCACAGAAGAAAATAAGGTTCCTAAGGGGGTCATAAGCCAAAATCGGTTGGGAACCATTGGCCTAGAGCGTAGTGAGCGAAGTACAACCACCCTTTTCTCCGCTGGCTCTTGGGATGAGGGCGCGTAGTTGGATGTGATTACACTCGCTCGTTTCTGTGTCTGGTGTGGTTTGATGAAGGTGCCAGTTGCTGCAGTGGATAGTATAGAGGAATGAGTGGACGATGGGAGTGGGGTGGTGTAGGTGTTAGAGAGAAAGAGGAGTGGAGAGTGATTTTGCTGCAGAGGTGGAAGGAGGCGTAGTTTGGAGTCAGTTTTTTCTCATAGAAGTATGAGATTTTGGAGGGGTAGGAGTAGTGGAAGGTTTTGCATTCTGAGCATATCTTGTACTTTAAATAAAGCTAAAGCCCTACAGCTCCTTTTGCTCTATGTCACTGTGTCGTACCAGGTTTCTAAGGCGGGTAAGCAAAACGTTGTCGCCACTCAGGGCAACACAAGCATTACGTTGAATTGCTGTGGTCACTGAGGATGACCGTCCTCTTCTACGATCAAACCCCTTGCAAGTATCATCCTTTAAAGTCTGATTGCACCGTGTACAAAACTACAGGCAGTCCTTTCTCACCAAGAAGAATTCCGTTGCGCCGACTGCCTGATCACCTTGACTTTGTGCCCCATTTACCGACGGAGGGTCGTTGGCGCCATAGCCATAGTTACAAGGTCAGAAGAAGGGAACAAAAAGCGTCCACACTGGCGACCTTGCCAGGATCACTACAGTGAGGTGTTAGCTCAGAGCACTTTGGAGAGCTACTTCTCTGAAGCTATCGCGGGACATAGTGGCCTTCTTCTACCTGAGCACGACACGAGTGCAGACTGCCAGAGACCTTTAACGAATCTTCGAGGCCTGAAGATTAACGAAATCAATTATCACGAAATCACAGTGATTGAATACGTCGAGAAAACAACGCAACTTGCAGGTACGACCTTTGGGCGTATAGTGTATTAGGCTTCAACTTTATTTTGTGGTGGCACCTTAATATTTCATATTGACGAACGATTTTTCATTTACTTTTTAATAATTAGTGAGTTTATACGAAGTAATTTTTGGTTTGGTCGGGAATTAAGAACAAAACCTTATGGTTCGGGTAGAGTATTGAGACGGGAACTTTAAGCTTCATTTGAGCAGTTTTTGTGCAAATTATTTGGGCCCTGAACTTTAAAGAATTCTTTCATTTATATCTCTCATCGAAATAATTGAGCTAAAATTACATTTTTATATTTCCGTATTAATTTTAGTTAGAGTAGGCATTGTTTATTTCTTGTGTAAACGGGTTAATATTGGCCAGGCACTTAATGGTTTTAATAAATAAGTTTGAGCTTCCCCCTTGATTACTCTTAGTTATTATAGTAACAAGTGACAATGGATCAAACCCCTACACCCCCACCAAATCCCACACTTCCCCCAACTCCTCAAACACTCTATACTCACACACTTTGAACATAACACGTCTACTATTATTACCAAATCCAGTTTGCAAATTAAAGGAAGAGTAAATGGCGTATGGGTATAACCTATTTTAAGCACATGTTTTAATGAGTTAGAAGTATACTTACGCCGGGAATCCGCGTGAGTTCCAACTGTCCAAGACAAAATCACAGAGGCAAAGCGGTTTGTAGACGAATCAGAGGGAAATACCCATCTAGCTTTTGAATACCACTCTAGTTTAAAAAACGCCACAAAATGACAAGCCTTCAAAGAAGCGCTACGCTACCATTACAAGCAAATTAATGAAGAACAACCATTCTCTGGATTAGCTGCGGTATTCGCTCTAAGGGGGAATAAAGACAAGAAAGAGGATATACCCACTTTTACATGCAGGGTACATAAAACAGTCAGGGAAACCCTTACAGCCGTAGAAACCTCACTAAACTTCCGGTGTAGTAATATGAAGGAGCTATGGAATCTATTAGCTGCAACTGTAATTTATGCAAACATTTCCCCTGCTCACAAAAAAAATTCCAGAATGAATTTAAGTTAGATGAGGATGTTAACATTGCCCTAAGCGAAACGAGATAGGATAAACCAGAGGCTTTTGGCCAACGGCCACAGGAACCAAACAGCCCTATCTACTTAGCTCCAAGTACTTGATATATACATACAAAAACTCATACATACAAAAACTCATACAATCAGTCAAAGAGCCCAAATCAATACAAACCCGGGTATGCGAACGATAAAAATGATAAGTGGAGGGATAGTCTACCTAGGAATGATAAGCGTGCAAACACTCCTAGGGTAGAGAGGTGTTTTAAACTGTGATCGAGTTGGACACAGGATGATACAATCATAAATGTGAGGTCAAATGACACTATGCTGCTAAATGTAGGAATCCCCCATACTGTGGTGTATGCCGTGAGGATGGACATAGGAGAGGTGAGACCCGAAAAGGTAAAAGTTACAGCCGAGTACTTGTACCACTAAGGAATGCAATAATGTTTCCATCGAAACCACCACAACGAACCCGTAGCGATCGAACAGGGAAAAGATTTGTAGGGTCAAGTACAAAGAATATTCGTGTAGTTGAGGTCGAACGAGACGATATGGCCACTGCTTATGAAGAAGAATTGGAACGGAACCTTTTTGGTGGGAGAGGCCCTCCGCCAGAAGAAGGACCTTCCCATTAGGCTAGTACCAATAAAATCATTACAAGAAGTACTAGTAAGAGGGTAAGTAAGGCAATTGCAGGCTACCGCTATGTTAGATACCGGAGCGACAAGTTCCTTAGTAAGACGACCTTTTGTGAATAAATTGCTAACTTGGTACCCAGGCAGGTATTATATCACCAAATCTCGTGTCAGATTGACCGACGCGCAAGGAAGCAAAATCCCTACTTTTGATTAACTAGTGTTATTTGTGTGGATGGTGATGCGTACCCAATCCTAGTTCAAATTGTAAATAATAGGGTTGCTTTTTCAACTGATATTTTATTGGGATGGACTTTATGAACCAAAATTTTGGGGAAATATACCCAGCCGGTAAGCGAGTTTGAGATAAAAGAAATGCACATGCTTTGAACGACGGCAATGATCAAGCAAAATGTTTACGCGAGTCAAGTGCATCTAACCCCAAAGAGGAGGATGCACCCATAGAGCTAGTTGAGATCGCAGAGGCATCCGAGTTGGGTGATGCCCTTTCAGACAGTTTGCCGGATAAAGAGGTCCCGCAAATGTCAAAGGACGAAACTGACAGTCGTGTGCGGCGACTAAAAGAGATGAATGTGCTTAATGATGAGCTAGAGAGCCATCATCTTGTTCTATTAACGATGGGCTACGAGAGCCATCGACGAGTCGTGTTGAGTCTATGAGACCAATTGGAGTCCATGAGCTGAGGAGCCACAGAGGAAATAAAATGTCACATTCCTGACATGTTGGGCTGAATCAAGGGAGGCGTGTGGTGACCCCTGTTAATACGAGTAAAGAAAATTATGGTCGCGTGACGAGCCGTGACAAATAGATTCTGTGTTTAAAAATAATTTAGCTTGTAGATTGGTGCAAGTACCAATAGAGCTCACAGTGGGAATTAAAAACCGAGTAGAATTGTGTGTCCCAGAGAATTTAGAAATACAGCCCCCCAAAAGAGTTCGTTTTAATGTGAAAATAAAAGGAAGAAATGGAAAAAATACTGAACCTGAGACTATCGCTCATAGCGAGGATGGGTCAATTCTTGCTGAAGTGTTGAACAGTGGCAAACGTGTAGTTAAGTTAGTTAAGGATCATAGGCTAAGCGCCGCTACCCAATTAAAAGTCCCAGAGGAAGAAAATGAAACCCCAAAAAGACTGGTGCAGTCTTCGGAGGTGCAAGGTAGTGGGGATAAAAGTGAATTGCGGGAAAAATACAAATCGTGTCTATCGGATAACTTCAAATTTTCGATTGCATTATCAGAGACGAGCACATAGAATAGACTATTCGATCTCATATTATCAAATCAAGATGTTATTTCTTTATCCGAAGATCACTTAGGGCTAACTAAACTAGTGACTTTTTAAATCAAATTGAATCCCGGAACAACGCCTATATATACATAGCCTTATAGGCTCCCCCATTCGCAGTTAAAAATTGTAGGAGCAAGTTCAAGACATGCTACATCAAGGCATCATTGAGCCTTCGGCTAGTCCGTAGTCTACCCACATAATTTTAGTGTCTCAAAATGACGGAAGAACGAGATCATGTATAGATTTTAGAGGCTTAAACAGCGTTACGATTTCTGAAAGGTTTCCTAACCCAAATATGACCGAAACGATTCAGAATGTAGCAGACTCGAAGGACTTTTACTCATTAGACTTGCCCAGTGAATATTGGCAAATGGAGGTCATTCTAGAGTGCAGACGTTGTACAGCTTTTAGCACGAATTTCGGTGACTACCATTTTAACGTTCTACCCTTTGGTGTCAGAAACGGACCTGTTCATTTCTCTAGGTTAATGAACCTAGTCCTTTCTGACCTACTGGTGTAGAGGCCTTAGCTATCTAGACGACATTATAATCTTTAGTAAGGATCTACCAACCCACTTTACTAGGCTCCAGCATGTACTCGATAGATTGCGAAAGGCAAACTTAAAAGTAAAACTAGCCAAATGTAATATTCTCCAAGAATCGCTTGTATACCTTGAGTTTTTATTTTCCTCGCAAGGAATCAAACCCGACCTAGCAAAGACGGACGGACTCCAAGAGTATCCCCCACCAAAATCGGTCGAAGAAGCCCAAGCCTTCCTTGGCTTTGTAGGATTCTATTGTAAATTCATTCCCAAATTCTCTGAGATCGCCAAACCCCCACCGACCTATTCGCAAAACATTTTACCTTCAATTGGGGTCCCCAACAACCACAATTTTTTAAATGTCTTATAGGACATTTAATCCGTGAACGAATTTTGCGGTAACCCGACTATAAGCAACCCTTCGTTCTTGGCACTGACGCATGTTCTCTCGGCCTGAGTGCTGTTTTGCTGCAATTAAAGAATGGAAAATAAATGCCGATTGCATATGCTAGTAAACTATTGAATGGAGCGCAAAAGAATTACAACACAGCGGACCGCGAAGCCCTAGCTGTAGTCTGAAAAATTAATAAACATAATATACGGGTATGATATTATCGTGAGAACTGACCACCAACCCCTTGTGTATCTGTGTCATAGAATGACGCCGACATATACGTCACTTCTACCCAATATTGTATTCAACACTGCCTAATACTAGGCATCTTTAAAGGAAGATGCAAAAAAAACAACAATAAAAATTAAAAAAAGGAAAAAGGCAATAAGCAGGAAGCAAGCTCGGGCTTCGGGGGGAGGTCCGCCTCCCCTCGGCGCAGGAACGTGCGACCTACTAAAATATAAAAAACAACTAGTTAAATAAAGGGGAGAAGGCCGGCATCCCACGAAAAGTCTATAGGTCCACTAGTCAATGTGCACGAACTCATTCCGAGTACAAGGGACAGGCGGTAGCGACGCCGCCCATCCCGTATCGGGACAGGTGACGTGCGCGGAGATCGCCCAGACTGGAACATTGAACAAGAATGTGCCGGACAGTCTGGGGGGGCAACGCAGTCTTCACAGTAGGGCGCTGGCGAGCGCTCTATCAAATGACGTTGCGTCCCGCGAGTGTGAATAATTCGGAGATGACAGAAAGCAACATCAAGCCCTCGCGGCATTGTGTGGTAGGTCCATGGGAACAGTCGCGGCGTAATGGCACGCAACTTTAAGTTCCCTTCGACCGTCTCCCATCTTGTTTGCCAAGCAGCCCGGAGAGCTGCCCGTATACCAGTCATGTAGTTGGTGTGAGGAAGAGCGAAACGCTGGTCCGGTCGCTGTCCTCGGGGAGTCTTAGGCGCCCTCATCGGCGCGCTCATTACCGCAATTCCTACCTGTCCAGAAACCCAGCAGAAGATAATCTCGACATGCACCCGGCTCGCCAAAACCGTGGCGTCACGGATATCATAAACCAGGGGATGAGGAGATTCCAATGCCCCAAGAGCACTCAGGGCACTTTGTGAGTCGCTATAGATCACAATCCGGTCTCCAAACCGGGCACGTCGCGTAATCTCGCGTACCGAGTGGTGTATTGCTACCAGTTCTGCCGTGAAACGCAGCTCCTGGTAGAGCCCCGCTGACTTCAAATAGAGGGGATACGGCGTTGGAGCCGACCTCCTCTTGGGAATTGGAGCCATCCGTATACACTGGCATGGTTCCAGCGTGAAACGAGGTGTGCTCCAGAAAGGTCGGATGCAATACTCCCGGCGCTGTACAAGCTTTGGGAGCAGAGGCGTGGCGAAAAATAGCCAGGGGCGCCACTGGTCCGAGAGCTATACCTAGGTCTCGAAGGAGTTTCCTAGCCCTAAAACCAAAGCGCTTAGGGTATGACAGGCGCCTCTCAGCGTAATAGGCACCGTCTCAATCAGCTGCGAATGCAGTGAGAGCTGTTGGCGACTGAGGGAGGCACCGGGCTCGTGGGTACAGAAGAATAGTGCACTGTGCACGGCGTAGAGTGAGTGGCATCTCCCCAGCATCGACTAGTAGGCTCTCAATGTGAGAAATGCGGAAGGCACCGGTTGCCAGATGCGGATGCATAAAATTCCCATCCGTAGTCCAGCTCAGAACAAACAAAGGACCGATAAAAAAGTAAGGCAGTAGCCCTATCAGCTCCCCAAGCGATGAACGTCACGGAACAGAGAATATCCATGGCGCGGGTACAAGAAACACTAAGGCTGCGAATATGAGCCTCCCAGGTGAGGCGTCGGTTAAATACAAGACAAAGAAAACGGTGCGATTCAACCACTACCAGGCGTACCCCATTAAGAAATAAGTCTAGGTGAGGGTGAAGCCTTGGATGGTGGCAGAAGTGCACCACCTTAGTCTTGGCATAGAAAAACTGAAAGCTGTACGCTTCGGCATCGCGAGAGGCGAGGTTAAATGCCTGTTGGATTTGACGCTCCAGAGTTGGCATCTGGGCCGCGCCCAAATAGATCGAAAGGTCGTCTACGTAGAGCGTAGCGAGAACATCTTCCGGCAGCCCCAAGGGTGATGCCGTTGATGTTCAGGGCAAAGAGTGTGACACTGAGCACGCTTCCCTGCGAACACACTCTTTCTGCTCCATTGGGCCGGATAGGGCTCTCTTCACTCGTACGTGGAATCGACGATCTCGCAAAAATTTAGATATAAACATTGGGAGGCCTTCCCTCACCTCCACCATATAGAGATTCTTCATGATGCCGTATCGCCTTGCGGTATCATAGGACTGCTCCAGATTGAAAAACATCGTGGTGTAGTGGTGTCTACGAAGGAAGGCCTCACAGACGGCATTTTCATGTCGGAGCAGAGCATCCGACGTGGAGTGGAACTTGTGGAAGCCGCACTGTCTGAAGGCTGTCTGAAGGAAGGAGAAGAAGCTAAGCTGGGGTAAGACGGAGTGCTGAGTCTCGTCAGCACGGCGGCCAGGAAGGCAAATCGCCGAGCCCCTTACAGGGTGTGGACGCTCAGGGTCAAACGGGTGACCTTGACTCAACTTTGGTCACGATAGAGATGGGAGATAACAGTGTGTTAGGGGGCTCCAGCTATGAGGCTTATGAAAAAGTAGGTACAAAAATAAACTTTAATATATACAGTTATACATAATGAATAGATTAAATGAAATAATGGCAATAGATACTCTATGTATACAAGGACCGGACGTATCAGAGCTACTCAATGCAAGCTCTACAGAGAGGAGGGGAGTCGAGAGGCGATACAAGCCTCTGTACAGAGATGAGTGGCAAGATAGCTACAGATGATTCGATTCAGCCTGGCTTGGGTTCGATGCTTTAAATGATTAAAAAGGGTATCGAATGGTTATTCGAGGGACTTTAACCACGGGGAGTTTAATCTATTCAGTAACACTAACTGGTGGAAGCACCGAAACCGAAACCAAGGATGGGCCAGTTGACTGTGCCCCAGATCCTTTGGTATAATTCTAGCTTTCGGCTAGTCGAGAAAAGGCAGCGCGATCGAGAATGACGTGTGTCTTTGTAAAATGCAAGCCTATACTGTCGATGCCCTATTGGGACCAACAATATATAGGGACTAGCCAGATCCGTTACTGCTTCTGCCAAGGTGGGGGGGGAGGGAATCTCTCCACAAACCAAGACGGCGCATGAGGAATGGGTAATACTTCTTCACCGGTTCTTGGTAACACCTAGGAGACGACAGAAGCGCCTGTTTGAGATTCCAATTTCACGCTAGTCGTGGAAAGCAGTTCGATATTCTGACTGTTCTCGCGCTCCTCGCTCACCTGGACTGACCTCTAGCCTGACTTCTTGGTTTCAAGAAGCGACATGTCAGCAAGGAGCCTCTATTTTCGACACTCCTCCATTCCCAAGATGTTACTTTTAAAAAAGTGACATCTGACAACGGCTGGATAGGTATTCAAATTCTCAAACTTTCTCGACCTCAATGTGGTAGGGCAATTTTGGGATACCTGACCTTGAACGGGTCACGTTTTGGTGGCTCGGACATAGTTATGCATAAAGAGTATCTAGGAACACAAGGGCTACAAGAACTAGCATTAGTTCAATCGGTGGTTGTCACCTAAGGACAATAACGACCTAGAGCTACACACAAAAAAGAAGTAAATAACAAACACAAAAGATTGACAAAAAGCACGATACAAAAGGGAAATATAAAATAAAGGGAAATTATTGATCCGAAATATACAAGGGTTTACTGGATCGTTCTTGATTTGTGAGCAGAGAGACTTATTGTCCGAATATATACAGTTTAAACAAGAGGAACAAACTTAACCATAACAGTTACAAGCATAAAATTCATCCTAGATTAGTTTGAGTAAGCTCTAAGGGGTTCCATTTCAAGCTATCCGTAATACAATTCTCGTATCTTTTTATATAATTGATTTTAAATTGATAATCCGGAGGTATAAACTCCAGCGCATAAGGCGATGATTGTGGCTTTTTACATTTGGCAAATATGCGAAAGGCTTTTGATCCGTCTCTACAAGGAACTCTTTACATAATAAATATATTCTAAATTCCTGTATGGCCAATTTAATGGCCAAAGCCTCCTTTTCAATAACAGCATAATTTTTCTCGCGCGAGAGAAGCTTACTTACGGCTAGCGTAGGCGACAGGGTAACTATAACCATCATCGCTATACAGTAGTAAAACGCAACCTAACCCTTCATTGCTGGCATCGGTTCTGATACCAAAAGTCTTCTTCGGGTTAGGGAGCCGTAGGATTGGGGCGAAAGCTAATTTTTTCTTCACCCTTACGAAGTGAGAGAGAGCTAATGGGGACTAGACAAGGTGTTCCTGGGACTTCTTTTTCAGCAAGTCACACAAAGGGGCTGAGAGAGAAGCGAAATGGAGGACGATGCGACGGTAGAAAGAAGCAGATCCCATGAATGATCTCAACTGCTTCTTATTGGACGGACGGGGCATTTCTACAATATCGAAGATTTTTTCCTCCTGAGGTGGATGGGATGGGGGGCAAACGGTTGTTTCCAATTTGAAAGCCAAGGTAGTCAATCGTAATATAAGCAAAATGTTACTGGCTCGCCCCGATTGTGAGTCCGTGCTCGCTCAGGCGACGCAGCAGGGCCGGGAGGGCGATCACGTGATGGTCCCACTCGCGAGGTGCAATGTAAATGTTATCAAAATAAAAAGTCACCTTTGCCAACCCGTCTAATATTCTTCGTATCATGCGATTCCTGGGGAGCTCTTCTCGAACAAGAAGTCATCTGATGGCCAGCGGCTGGAGGAGCAGACGGATAGGGAGGTGGTTCAACTTGTGACGGTGGTGGCGAGGGGAAAGCCCAAATTTGGTGCAGTTGATTGGGAGAACTAAGACTTAATTGTGAGTTCTGTTGGCAGTTTGTCCTCCAATGTCCTTCAATACCCTAGGAGAAACACACGATTTGACAAGAATGGCTTGACTTCACGAGGTTCTGATAAAGAAGAATTTCTGGGCTTGGAGGGGAAAGTTATTTTGACAAACTTACTAGGGTCAGGAAGTGTAAATCTTTGTTTGCCACTGTTATCTTTGAGGGACGATGGATCAGACTTTCTTCCTCCCTTAGGGTAGCAATTGTGGCTCGCGGCGAATACATCGGCTTCTTCGATGCATTCCTTGAAGATGGAACACCTCCAGTCCTTCACAAAAGATCGAATCACCGAAGAAATCGACTAACGCTCAATACTCGTGGGGAACTTTCGAAGAATCGAGCCAGAAGTTGAAAAGTCTCTGAAGCGTGTACCCAAAATGTCGAAAAGTTTGGTTGTGCTCTACACGGGCGTGACGAAATTTAACGCGGTAGTAATCGGGCGTCATGTTATATGCGGCTAACAATTCCGATTTCAACGTCGAATAATCGATTGTTGCCTCCGGCGGGAGGGATATGAAAATATCTCGGAGCTTAGAACATAACAACGGCAGGAGTTTAGCGACACCATCCACTTCAATGCCCCAGTTGTTTAGCTGGAATATCTTTTCAAAATGCGTCATAAAGAACCCGACATCTTACCCTTCCTTGTAAACGGGGAGCTTCACTGATGCAGTTTGAGGGACGTCATTCCGCGAGTTGATGGAGAGCGTTTCGATCCTCCCTATATTTATTTCCAGTTCATGTTGTCGGATGCGTTCTCTTTCTTCTCTTCCTTTGGCCCGTTGTTCTCTTTCGCTTCTTTCCGCCCTCTAGGTTCTTTCTCACTCTTGTATATAGGAAGGAAGGTCCTTTCCAGATAAACCAAGAGATTCACCTTTTAATTTAAATTGGTCGATTGAAGAAATGATGGTCTCGAATTCGAACTAAACTTTTTAAAATAAAAACATAACAGAATTGTCGACCCGAATTAATTCGGTATACACACGATGCAATTAATAATTTCCGCCTGAGTACTCGGAAATACCCGAATTAACGCGAGAGTATTTAACTTTGCTCGCAACACCGAGAACAAAACTAGATTGAGCCTTTCTCTATAAGATAGGGTGGTAAAATTCCCCGGAGGAGGGGGGGGGAAATGAGAAGCACGGTCTCAAAGTTTACACACGGTATGTATAAAGGCGGGTACACACAACAAATGGGAAAAATAGTTTGCAAGAATATTTCTGCTTACCTTCTCAATAGCCAAGCCTTCAACCTCAAAACCTTTAAAAGAACTCAAAAGGAACCTTTTAAAGACCCTATAAACCTGACGCCAGTTAATATGTTGTAAAATGACCCCAACATACGTCACTTCTACCCAATATTGTGGACGCTCAAGGTCAAACAAGTGACCTTTACTAAACTCCGGTCACTACAGAGATGGGAAATAAAGTGTGGGGGTGTGGGGGATGAATGTGAAGGATTTAAACTCAAAAGAGTGAGTGCAGTTGGTCGATATTAACTAATGAAGGCTCCGGCGATGAAGCTTATAAAAAAGTAGGTACAAAAATAAACTTTAATATATACACAGTTATACACAATAAATATATTAAATGAAATAATGGCAATAGATACTCTATGTATACAAGAACCGAACGTATCAGAGCTACTCAGGGCAGGCTCTACGGAGGGGTGGTAGAGGGGATACGAGCCTCTGTGGATGACTCGCAGGATAGCCACAGATGATTCGTCTCAGCCTGGCTTGGGTTTGAGGCTTTAAGAGATGAAACGGGGGATCGGATGGTTATTTGAGGGACTTTAACCACGGGGAGTTTAACCTCTAGTAGTAACACTAACTGGAGGGAGTATTCGTGCCAAACGAAATGTACCGAAACCAAGGATGGGCCAATTGACTGGGGCTCAGATCCTTTGGTATAATTCTAGCCTTCAGCTCGTCGAGAAAAGGGAGCGCGATTGAGAATGATGTGTTTCGTCGTAAAAGACAGGCCTATATTGTCGATGCCCTATTGGAACCAACAATATATAGGGACCAGCCAAATCCGCTACTGCCTCTGCCAAGGGGGAGAAGAGAAATCTCTCCATGAACCAACACGTTGCTTGAGGGATGGGAAGTACTCCCGCGGGGGTTTCTTGATAACACCCTGGGAGACGACAGAAGCGTGCGTTAGAGATTCCAATTCCTCGCTTATCTGGAAAAGTAGTTCAATATTCTGACTGTTCTCACGGATCTCGCTCAAGGGGAATGACCTCGTGGTTTTGTCGGGCCACATGGCAGCAAAGAGCCTCTATTCTCGATAATCTGCTAAAAACAAATTACTAGAAGCTAGATTAAGTCGTTGGGCGTTAGAAATACAAGATTACCACCCAAAAGTAGAATATAGAGCAAGGAAACTAAAAACCATCCCAGATGGCCTATCACGCATAAAACCAGTAAACAAAATACATGCGTTAGAAGCATTCGACTATCAGTTGCTTCTGGATGCACATCAAAAAGACAAACTAGTTGGAGACATCTTCTCTCAATTAATTTCAACGCCCAACTCACCACTAGCCAAGGAATACCAAATCCACGAAAAACTAGTCTGCTATAAAGATGTAGCTGGACGAATTTTAATCGAGATCCCAGACGATTTAGTTGACATGTGTATTGCCTTAAGCCATTTAACACCCCTCTTTAGCCGCATGGCCGTTGAAAGAACAGTAAAGCACTTGCAGGAAAGGTATAATTTCGCAAATATAGTTACCAGAACTCAACAATACATTCAAGAATGCCCTGTGTCGTAGAATTGCTCATAGTCTGGTCCAATAATTATTCTAATCCTTGATCTGGACACACCGCTTTTGTTTAAGTCGATGGTATTGACCCTATAACTCAATCTACGATCATATATATATATATATATATATATATATATATATATATATATATATATATATATATATACATATATATATATATATATATATAGGTAGGCTTTAATTCCTACTGAACGTGTGAAAGCTGGTTAGAGGCGGGTTGTGCCGTAGCCAGGATTCTCACTATAAAAGTCCTACTTGTTACTGGGGAAAGGTTTGTGGTTGTTGAATTCTAAGAGTGTATAATACAGGCTGAATAAATTAGCCGAAGGGATTCTTAATTAAAGTCTTGCCAAGGGTACGTCAAAAAGGAGGAGCCACAAATAAACACACGTACAAAAAATAAACTTTACTTTACACAAATATAATAATTAGCAATAGTTAACGGGCAAAATTAAGGATTAGATATTAAACACTGACGTTAAGCATCTAGATTTATAATGACTCAATGGGAGTATCAATCACTGTTAATTAAATAGGTAATTTAAGAATAGAGGGACACTGGGTTTACAGATTACCATTAATTGTGATGGATTGGAGAGACGACTACTCAGGTCCAGACGGGTGGTTCAGGTGGCGTTAACAGGAGTTCTCGGGGAGAGGAGGGATGAGACGACGGGTTCGGGGCTGCTGGCTGCAGTTCCGGTTAGTTCACTCCTAACTGGATGTGACACTAACAAATAGTAACTTCCAGTAACTATTTGGATGTTCCTTTTCTTTCTCAAGTTACGTTGAGCAACAGAGCGTATTCTTCTAGTCACAGACTCTGCGGGGCACGTCAATTCGTTTATCGCAGTGCCTTCTGGACAATCTCCATGGAATCATAAATAAGGCAAAAAGAATTTAGGCTTCTCTGTGAGATAGGCCTTTTTTCGTCAGTTTTCCTGTCGCCAGTTGGGGTTAAGGGTGGGGGGGAGAGAGAGAGAGGAGATGAAGGTCAACACAAACGACAAATTTCTTTCGTTCCCACGATTTTGTCTGGCGGCATGCGAGTATGTACTTTCCATACCCTCATACCCTGTATGTCTTAAACATAAAGGGAGTCGTCCCAAAACAACGTATATGCAGAGAAATCCACTTCCACAACAGCCCTGGAAAATAACCAGCATGGATATTTTAGCACCTCTTAGGAAGACACCAAGTAACAATAAATACATATTAGTATTTACCGATCACTTTACTCGCCCTAATGAATTGGTAGCGATTCCTGACGAAACGGCTGAAACAGTTGCCATGGAAGAAATTTGTTGGTTGTGCAACATAACCAAGGTGCACATATTCCCCCACCACCCCGCCTCAAATGGGTTAGTGGAACGGCCTAATAGGAAAATTTCCAATCGTCTCCGATCAATAGTAGAAATCTCACCCCATTGGGATGAATGTCTAGCCCTCGCTCAGACTGCCATCAACGGCACGTATCATGTAGTGATTGGAGATACACCCTACTTTGCATTATTTCACTATGACAAAACGTTTCCCCTACGATATAATGAACTCAGAGGTCGCTTTGAACCCTGACTACGCTGTATGACCCTACAACACAGACGTCGCAAATGAATTAACAGAACGTGCTTTAAAAAAATTTTATCTTGTTTTAAAGGAACTAAATCAACAGAATACCCAAATGGAGCAACAGCAACACCAACCAAAGGAATTCACCCCCACGTGCCATCTTCGTCAGGATGCGATGCTATATTAAAAGCATCGTACCACCAAACACTAATGCTAAACTATATCCCAGATGGGATGGACCCTACAGAATAATGAAAGACTTCTGCAAAAACAGAGTCGAAATTCTCGATCTTAGGGATCTAAAACGCACAAAACTGGTGCATGGAGATCATCTAAAAATAGCCCCCAACGCGCCCTTCTCCGAAAGGGGATGCCCCAATGCTCGATCTGCGTATTTTCAACGAGATTTAGCTCAAGTAAAATTTCCCACGAGGAAACTCGCCCCATCAGAAGCGAGCCTACCTGTTTACCCAACCAACACGTCAAAATCTTGGTACCTCAAATCACTTGAAAACTAAAAACTCCCAGTCTCACCACTCACTCTGGAATTAGTGAGACCCCTTTCACCTTTACAGGAAGAACTTCTCGGAGCAGTAAGCCTACCACCAACTGAAATAGGTCCAACAACGCGGAAACATCCAGAAATACGAGACCTGTCTTCCCCATCATCTCCATCCTCGATTAACCACCGAAAAGCCAACCCCACATACAAACCATCATTACCCGGTAAGACTGGAAAAATTTTTAAAAAATGTTTTCCGCAGGGATAGCGAAACCCTATTAAGATAACAATCATTATTTTATTGTTCATTTTAAATGTTTCACCCTCGCGAAAAATCCAAATCAACCCCAAATACCACTTCCAATGGCTGAAAAGCCCCTTAGCGAAACTTAGGCTTATCAATCGAAAGCAAAGTCAGTATTAGAATATCGTTTAAACAATTATTTTTTAATTATTTTACTGCAAAATTATCATTCTGTTCAATTAATTTGTACGAAAACTGTTACGTTGAGTTTGTCGTTGACTCGCTGCTTGTAACATATTTTGTAAGTCAGGATATATAAAATTCTATTATTAAATCAATAATATGGAAGTGCGATGCGGAGTAAAGAAGCAGATTTTCCACACTTTTGAAAGGGAGTAGTGTTAAGTACCTTAACAAAGGAAAGTAACTATAGTATAGTTAGAGGAAATGGAAAGCCCCCCCTCTCACTTCCATACTTAAGAAAAAAAAAACACATTTGCATGTAATTCGATAGACAGATAGATCGATAGATAATAGATAGACGGATACGAATGAAAGTCTTAGCAGTTCATAAAAGTTACATTTCGTTTTCAAAGCTTTGCTGTGTTTATCCCAGTCTTTCATGTATAACCCAACTTTGTAATTGATTTTTTTACCATAGACAATGCCACAGCAAATTTTTGCCGTCTACCGCGCCATAACCCAAATAATGTTAAAATCTCAGATTTTCTCAATAGCCCACTCTCAGGTTTAATAATTTTTTTAATTAACCTTTCCAACTTTCTCGATGGTATTGGTGCAAGAGTCATGTGAACAAAATTAACGAAACACTGCTAAGAAAAAATGCTTAGGAATCTGTTTTACTATAAAAACAATCCTTTTCTAATCGCCGATGCCACACACTTCTAAGATAGGTTGTGGCCCGCCCTCTCGTCGTAAAAATTAGTAAATAAACAGGCAGAGTTGGATAGCAACTTGCCCTTCTTATGTTATAATTGTTAGATCCACTTTAAAAAACGTGTGTAAACACCTTCCACGTAATATAGGATTGGAAGACTCCATTAAATTAGCCCATAGCTCCTCCATAAGTATCATCTTATTGGTGAACCCCTTTGGAGGTGAGCCCATACCTTTCATAATATAAGACCATTGTAAACTTTCCGGTCAACAGCATCCTGAGAATATCTTGTACTTTGAATAAAGCTAAAGCTATACAGCTCCTTTTGCTCTCCGCCACTGTGTCGTACCGGGTTTCTAAAATGGGCAAGCAAAACTTTGTCGCAACTTATGGCAGCACAAGCATTACGTTAAATTGCTGTGATCACTGAGGATCACCGCACCCTTCTACGATCGAACCCCTTGCAAGAATCATCCTTTAACGTCAGATTGTACCGTGTGCTGTCCTTTCTCACCAAGAAGGATTCCCTGGCGCCGACTGCCTGAATACCTTGACTTTGTGCACCATCTAGCTACGGAGGATCGTTGGCGATATAACCATAGTTACAAGACCAGAAGAAAGGACACAAAACGCGTCAACATTAGTCTTGAAATTCAAAAGTTTAAGTTAGTAGTTGCTTGAGTTTCAGGCTATCCTTCTTTGTTGTTTAATGTTAGGTAGTTTTTGTTGTTGTTAATGTTATGAGGCATTCATACCGTTGATGTTGTTATTCCTTCTACTACTGGTAAAGTCTTCTCATAACACTTTTTCGTTGTTGTTTCTTTACATGTTTACTGTAAGGTCAAGGGGAACAGGTCAATTAGTAAGATGGAACTTTTTCCACACTTTTAATGAGTGGTGGTTGTCAAGCCAACATACTTGGAGTTTTTTATGAAGTTTTCAGTGTTCATGTGGACATTTGAACTCGTATACTATGTTGGTAGACTGGAGTTTCGAGGAGTCTTATCAGACGTTATTTTTCATAAGGAGATTGTTGACTTTTTTTGTTTTGTAATATATGATAGGTTGAATTTTGTTCGTTGAACTTTTGATTTTGGTGTTACGATTACGATCTCCTTGATGGCTCTTTCATCTACTTTGTAAGCCGTAGAATTTGGTTTCTATAGAACAACTGTATGTTATTTTTTACTACTTGGTTGTTGTCCGCTTGATCTGTGACTTGAAATTTCTTGCGTAAAAATGTTTCTAAGATGGTGTTCTATCATGTTGTTTGGAAAACCGTTGTTTATGAGGATTTGTTTACCGGGAGAGATCTCCTGATGGAATAATTCCCACGTGGAACACTTTTTTATATCTTCCGGGAAATTCACCATGTGCGTTGAAGCATCTTCCCATGTCTGTACCTTTCCTATACACTTTTGTGATATATTTTCCATTAACGGGAAAAGGGAGTTTATTGCCCTTGTTTAATTCGTAAGTATATTTTAGGTGGATTTCTCCTCGAATTATTGTTTGATGTTTCTAAGTTGTTCTTCGTTTTGGACGGTGATGTAGATGTCGTTAACGTATCTGCAGTATGTGTATGACTTATTTTCGATGTTGTCTAATATATCCTTTTCGAGTTGACCCATGTAGAAATTGGCGAAGGTCGGACCAAGGGGTGATCCCATATCCACCCCATCGACTTGTGAGTATAGATATCTTGCTAGGGTCCTGAACGGGTCTTCTAATGTGCATGACCTCATCATCATCTTTATTAAGATGTTTGGGTCAAGATATGGTGGAGGTATAGTAGGATAGTGATATACATTTTGTACATATAATGATATCGAAGGTCTGGGAGATAGGCACATTCGTAAAAAGGTTTTCCACATCAAGGGATGCTATTATTCCTCTCGGTCTTTTGGACTGAAGTACATATATTAATAAACCACTCTGTAGACTTTATGCTGTATTTTGAAAGGGTGTACAGTTTCCTAGACGGTATTTTTGTGTCGTGACTTAAGAAATGAAGGGCCTAAATTGGTAGTTCTATTTATGTATCTTGACGTTTCCATAAAGATACCCTGGTGTATAATCACCGAAAAACTTTCCGAAGAGAAGTTCTCCAATGAGTGTAATAGATTTACATATTTGTCCATTAATTTTCTTTATCAAGTCTTCTGTTGGATCCTTTTTCATTCACTTAATATTGACGATATTATTTGTTTGTGGCCTTTTTCTAAGGATGTTAATGGTTTTCTTACTGAACTTAATTCTCTGGTTTCCTCTATTAAATTTACTCTTGAACTCGAACAAAATGGTGACCTTCCGTTCTTAGATCTACTTATTCATAGGACTCAATCTGGATGCAAATTTTCCGTGTATCGTAAGCCTATCAACGCCGGTGCTTATATTCATTATTACTCAGGTCATAATGATAAAGTCAAATGGTCTGTATTTATTCCAATGTTTCTCCGGGGGTTGTGGGTCGCTAGCCCGGCATTCTTGGATCTTGAGGTTTCTAAGATCTTTGAAATAAGTAACAATCTTTGCTACCCTCAAAGATTTTTTGCAGGATGCCTAAATTTGGCTAAAAAAATCCTTTTACGGGACTAAGATCACTCTAGCATACATTTTAAGAACTACATTGTTTTACCATTTTCTGAGTCCTTTTTGGTGCTTCTCTGCCTCTTGAATAAGTCATATATTTCTGTCACATTCAAGTATCAATCTACTATGTACAAAATGTTGATTCATAATAATAATAATTGTATAGCGGGGGTTTATTCTGTTGATTGTTCAGTTTGCTCTAAACAATACTTTGGGCAAACCGGTAAATCATTAAGTGTACGCTTGATGCAACATAAATACAATATTAGGAGGGGGGGGGAAAGCATTAGTGCTTTCTTTATACATTTATCTGAAAACAGTCACACTATCAATTGGAATTCGGCTAAACTTATTTAGAAATCTGATGACAATGGTGAAAGAAATATTGTTCAAGGCTCATTCATTAATTCCTCGTTAATTTTAATATATCCCCTGGTCTCTTTAAAATGAGCTCTGTTATTAAAAGGCTTATTTCTAACAAAATTGTCCATTTTAAATCTTAGCACTTTGATTTATTAATTTATTTATGTTTCTCTCGTATATATTTATGTATTCACAATTAGGTGTATATGTTGTACTTAGTTTATATATATATATATATATATATATATATATATATATATATATATATATATATATATATATATATATATATATATCCTCCATAACCCTATATTTTTAGAAGGTGATTTTTTTAATATTTATGATTTTTGTTTAAAATTGGACAAGTAAACTAATATAAATTTCCAGTGCATTCTCTACCCCCTCTTGCTTCTACTCCCCTCCTTCTCCCACATCCCTCTCCGCCCCTCTCTTTCACTCTCCTCCCAACCATCTCCCCCTCTCTCACCCTCCTATATTTCCCCCTCGCTCCCCCTGCTTTCTCTCCCCCTCCTATATTTCCCCCTCGCTCCTCCCTCCCTCTCCCGCAATCTATCTCGCCCTCCTTCCCTCTCCCTATCTCTCCCCCCTCCCTTCCCCTCTCCACCTCTCTTTCCGCATCTATCTCCCCCACTCTCTCCCCTCTCTATCGATCTTCTCTCTCCGCATCTCCCCTTCTCTTTTCCCCATCTCCCCTCTATCTCTACCTCCCCCCTTTCCCCCAGTTTTCCCCTCACACCTCTCCTCTTTCCCCTTCATCTCTCTCGCACTCCCCCTTTCCCCTCTCTCTCTCTCTCTCAAAGAAAGTAGAGGGAGAGGTGACGTCCCCTTGTCGCGGGAAGAGAGCTTGTGTGTACCTTTGACTTTTCGAGCTATTTCGGCGGGGGTACCTCTTCTGGGTACCCCTGGCAGGGCTCCCCTTGTCGATTTGGTCGGAAACGAGAATCCAGACTAAGTGCGTCATTCCTTCCTTTTTCTACTCTATCCTTCTCCTTTCTACTTTTATCCTATCTCTCCCACTTATAAAAAAAGAAAAAAAAAGAAAAAAGCCTACTCATATCATGTCACTCTTTCCCTTTTTTCCCTCTATCTACATATAAGGACCTGGCAGCTACCTCAGGCGTCGGAAGAGAGGATTTGGAACATCTATAAATAACGCCAATCGACGCTCACTGGTTGCGAGAGACTAGGACTAGAGGTGTCCTAGGCATTGGGGCACGATGAATGGGATGAGGGTATTGCCCCGTTAACCCCTTCCCTGGTGCGTAATTATTGACCGTTCCCAGTGCCCGTTGGCGGGTGCCTCTGGTAGCATTGGTCTGAGGTGACGGCCCTTTGTTTCCCAGGTTGGTTGCCAGGCCAATAAAAAGCCTTGGGTCGAGTCGCTTGGTGTGGCGGGATATCTATTGAAAGCTACTTCGAGATCCTGGCTGTCGTGAAGGGAACTAGTAGGAGTTTAGTACGGGGCGTGCTCCGTTGTTCATCTGGTGAGAAATCGATGGCCCCTTCGGGGACCGTCAGTTCTGTTTGGTTGGGAGCCACGGCACGCCGAGGTTTGACGACTCGGTCGGACGTACAGCAACACATGGAGCGTGCCTTCTGAAAGATCCGAAACCTCTCCGATAGATAGGCGAGAGTGACTCACGCGGGGAGAACTCACCAAACCCCCCCTTTTTATCATTCATTGGTCACGAGTTTTCATAGAGAGAGAAAGCGCTTAAAATGACAGGCAAAAAAGGACCCGTTCGTCTAAAACACAACTGTGCACATGCCAGTTGAAAAAGTGGTGCGTTGACTTTCCGGAGAGCTGCTACTCAAAATGCAGCCCTGAAAGTATCTGCACTACTTGCATATTGACGCGAGAGGTGGAGAAATTAAAAGACCTCTATAGAGCTTGAGAGGAGAGTACTAAAATTCTTGAAAGAAAGTTGTAGAAACTCGAACCCCTTAACGCAGCTCAGATTCGATGCCTAGAAGAGGCGCCGCCCACTGACGTGTCGGAATCCCCTGGTACCCAAGCGGAGATTCCGGCATCATCTAAGGCTAAGCTAGCTGAGGCGAGAGAAAAAGAGAAAAAGAAGAAAGGAAAAACGAAAAAAAAGAAAAAGAATAAATTTGAAACAAAAATAGAACCAAAAATAGAAGAAAAACAGATAAACAAGAAGAAAAAGAAGGATAAGAATGTGGATAGTAAAGAGGAAAAGGAGAGGCCTCTTCAACAGGAAAAGACCCCGTCTTCAGAGACCAAGTGCCTGAAGGTCCCTCTCATTGGTGACTCGCAAACGCGGGATCTGCAGCCGCTGCTAGCGGCACGCATTCGCACTACCCAAACCGCTCACGAGAGAAACGTCGCAGTTAACAGAAGGTTGGCGGATCTCTGCACGGCAGAAGGAGTCTTCTTCCTGGACCCCTATGGTACCTTTATCAGTAGAGACGAACTCGACCAAAGGGACGTGGTACATCTCTCCTTTAAAGGGAAGGCCTTTCTCTCCAACCTAATTCAAAATGTCGTGAAACGCACCCAAAAGAGCGTTCGAAACAGAGCGAAAGCGGACGTGCGCCAGCACGCCCGTGTCACTCCTGGAACGACCTTCTCGGAGGTCGTCAAAAAGGGTGTGACCACCAAACAGAAAAGCCGGGAAACGGAAGAGTGTAGGGAGTCCTAAACTAGGGCACTCCCTGAAAGTTCTTCTGTTCAATGCGAGGTCAATCAGGAATAGGTTTCTTGAGCTCCGTGGCCTCGTATCAACAGAGGAACCTGAGATGGTGGTCATAACGGAGTCGTGGATAAAAACCTCAAGCCGAGATTTTGAAGGTGAATTCACGATTCCTGGTTACCAGCTCTTCCTGAAAGATAGGCCAGACAGAGAGGGTGGCGGTGTGATGTTGTATGTCAAGGATACTCTCAACTCGACGGATTGCAACATCGTATCTTACCATGAACTACTAGTAAGGTGTTGACCTAGAGATAGGTCCTGCCAAATACAGGACCCTGGTGCTTTATAGACCACCTGCCCAACTCGTTGAAAATGACAGAGATCTGTACCAGCTACTAGGAGAACTTGTCGAAGACAGAGTGTGTATTGTCATGGGTGATTTCAACACACAAGTTGACTGGGAAACCAGAGAACCCTGTGGCGAGAACGCACTACTCCTTTAGTTCGCGAACAACGAGTTCCTCACTCAATAGGTGAGAGAGCCAACGAGAGGAAACAATATCCTCGACTTGGTTTTCACCTCTGAGGATGACATCGTTGAGGACCTCTCTGTTGGCGAAGAGCTCGGTGGTAGTGACCACCGACTAATTAGATTTGTAGTTAAAGTCCGGAAGGCATGGCTTGCGACTAGTAAATCGAGAAAACTTGATTTGAAAAGAGCAAACTTTGCAAGGCTTCGTTCTGGACTGACTGCCTCGAAGTTAGAAGTGTGCGATGTTGTTGGAAACTCGTGGAAAAGTTTCTAAACCACATTCATGAGTCTTCAATCGCGTTTCATCCCTCTGAAATGTCCCCGTCGGTCTTTTGTTCAACCAAAGTGGTTTAATCGAGAAATCGGCCAACTGCTTAGGAAGAAGAGAACTGTGTACCGGCAATCGAAGATCTCGGGTGACTTTGACGAATACCGGAGGCTAGCCAGGAGAGTGAAGTCCAGGATAAGGGCGGCTAAGCGGTCTGAGGAACTCTGAGTGGCAAGACTCTGTAAAGAGAATCCCAAGGAGTTTTTGTATATGTGAACAACCGTAAACCAATCCGTCGAACGATTGGCCATTTGAGAAATGAGGAGGGGGCATTAAAGCACTTAGATGCAGAAAATGCTAACCTCCTCAACGACTACTTCTCTTCAGTGTTTACTAAAGAGTGCGGTCCCACCCCCCAGCCAATGGATTCGTACTCGGGGGAAATGCTGGAGAATATGGACTTCGCCGAAGGGGAAATAAAAAAGAAGATCACTAACCTACTGACGAATAAGTCACCTGTCCCGGATGGGTTTCTACCTAAGGTTTTAAAAAAAGTGCACGATCAAGTGTTACGACACCTGAGCGCAATCTTGAACATGTCAATCCGGACCGAATGCGTTCCTAGAGACTGGCGTGAAGTGGAGATGACTCCTATCTTCAAGAAATGAAACCGAAGCCAACCGTCAAACTACCAACCTAGTCTGACTTCGATAGTCGGTAAACTCATGAAAAGCATGATGGTGGACAAAATGACGTCGTATTTAGAGTCAAACCTGCTACTGAGGAGTTTTCAGCACGGCTTCCGAAGGCAACGGTCATGCCTGACGAACCTTGTGGAATTCTTCCACTTCGTGTTCAGTAAGCATGATCGAGACAAGGCGGTGGATGTGGTGTACTTAGACTTTCAAAAAGCCTTTGATAAGGTACCACACCACCTTCTTCTCCGGAAAGTGCGAGCGCTGGGCATAGACGGAAAAGTAGCCGGCTGGATCGAGAACTGGCTAAGTGGCAGACGGCAACGGGTTGTGGTGAATGGTCAGGCTTCTGAGTGGGTGCCCGTTACTAGCGGGGTGCCTTAAGGTTCTGTCCTGGGACCACTACTATTCATCATCTATGTCAACGACATGGACGGTGACATGGTTGCCAATATTTCTAAATTTGCCAACGATACCAAGCTTGGTATGAACGTTGCAAAGTATGGAAATACTGCCCGCCTGCAGAGAGATCTTGGGAAGATTGGAGAGTGGTCTGAAACGTGGCAAATGCCTTTTAACGTGAACAAATGCAAAGTGATGCATATCGGCCATGGAAACCCCCAATCTCAGTATATCCTTAAGGGCACTGCTATTGAATCCACCGACACTGAGAAGGACTTGGGTGTAACAATCGCTAGTGACCTCAAGTTCTCGAAACAGTGCATCGAGGCAGAGAAGAAAGCCCAAAGGATGTTAGGCTACATAAAGCGCCAGTTTGGGTACCGTAACAAGGAGATAGTACTTTGTCTGTACAACTCCCTCGTTCGGCCGCACCTGGAGTATGCCGTACAATTTTGGAGTCCTTTGTTGTGAAAGGATATCGAAAGGTTGGAACGCGTACAAGCCAGGGCAACCAAGCTGATTACCTCTATCCGACATAAAAGTTATGAGGATAGACTAAGGGAATTAAATCTGTTCTCGCGTGGTCAGCTCATCGAAGTTTTCAAAATACTTCGAGGGTTTGACAATGTTGACTACCGGGATATTTTCACACTGAGTGAGAACAGAACGCGCAAACACGACTTCAAACTTGAACTGAAGCGTTACAACCGCAATCTGTGTGGAATTTTTTTTCCCTTACAGTATCTGCGGTAAGTGGAACGCACTTCCAGTGGAAGTTGTCAACAGTGAATCTGTTGACCAGTTCAAGTCAAGACTAGACAAAGTCTTGTTAAGGGGCCGTTCAGGGACGCAAAACAATTGAGCAGCCATCTGCCTGCTTGATTGCTAGTCCAAAGGTACCCTCTTTGAATGGACCATAAGGCCTCCTAGGGTACTTCCTTTCCTTGTTACTCCTTGTTACTCTCACCCACACTTCCCCTTCTCCCTATCCCTACTCTTTCCACCTATATCTACCCCTTGATATCTATCTAACTATCTCCTCTACCCTTCACCCTCCTCTCTCATGTAAGTAGAGTGTTGGGAAGGAGGGAAAGGGGGAGAGGGAGTGAAAGAGAAAGAAGCGGGCGAGGGGGAAATAGTGTTGGAGGGAGGGAGATGGGAGGGGGGAGGGGGGAAATGATGGGGAGAGGTTGAGAGAGAGGGAAAAGTGTATAATTTTAGAACGTGATTTTTAAATATTTTTTAATTTTATTATAGCTTAGTTTATGAATGAGCTATACCTCACCTACACCCATGTTTAGAAGGGAAAAAGATAGGGCTATAAAGAGGGACGGAGAGGGGTAAAGGGATCAGGGAAGATAGGGAGGAGGAAGGAGGGAAGGAATGTGGATAGGTGAGGGAATAGGGTAGGGGGAGGAGTAGGTGATGTGATAGTGGTAGAAGAAGAGGGAGGGTAGAACAAGAGGGGAACATGATGGAGGTGAGGGGGGTAAAGATGATCACCATAATTTCGAAAGAAGATCAAATAGGCCGAAGGCCAACATCCCGAAGGGCAGGTAGCGAGCGAAGCGAATCGCAAGCTTCCCTTGTAAGGGGAGAGTGGCGAAACCATGGCTTATATATATATATATATATATATATATATATATATATATATATATATATATATATATATATATATATATATATATATATATATATATATAAATATATATATATATATACATATATATATATATATATATATATATATATATATATATATATATATATATATATAAATATATATATATATATATATATATATATATATATATATATATGAATCCATTAAACCACATTGAAAGAGAAAACGGAATAATTTTTCCTTGCAGTAATATTTTTATTACCTTTTTCGAAAAATCCGTGCAGGGAAGCGATTCGAACCAGGCACACTGAGGCAGCGAGCACCGCTTTGATCACAATATATATATATATATATATATATATATATATATATATATATATATATATATATATATATATATATGTATAATATATATAATTATTTTACTACTTAGTTCCATCCCATTTTGCTTTAATTGCAGCCATAAACCTTCGTGTCATGGATTTCACCAAATTTTCACAAATTTCTGACATTATCTTTCCCTACTCAGCTTGTAATTTTTCATACAGTTCTATTTTATTTTAATTTGTGGTACTTCTTATTGCTCTACCTAAACACTTCCACAAGTGTCCTACTAGATTTAAGTCTGGATTCCATAAATCTAATACCCAGTTCTTTAAACTAATTCTTGGTGTGGTTTGATGTTTGATATGGGTAGTTATCCGGCTGAAATATAACTTCATTTCTTAGGATGAAATTTCTGGATGGATTGGTTTAAACTTGTGACAGCATGGTGGTATATGTTATATAGTTTTTTCTCCCCTAGCATAAAATAAAACATCTTCCCTGATGCCTATGAAGATATGCAGCCACAATACATGATAGAATCACCTCCATGTTTCACAGTTGGTACCACACAAGTAGTGTGAAATTCTTCCCCAAACTCTTTGTTTCCCATACGTAGCCACACAAGTGCTGAAAATCTTCAGATAGTTACAGGAAAGTTAGACATTTAAATAATTTTCTATCAAGATATATTTAATTGGAATTATATAAATTAGATGTAAAACAACAACACATACTTGGTAATTACTTCATCTGACCAGATAACTTTAGAACATTGTTCAATTGCCTAATTTTTAGTCGCGAGCGAGTCTAGTTGCGGGCGACTCTACATCTTAATATGCCGGACGGTCGGTTGGTCAGCCGGTCCCCGTTTTACTTTTTTTTTGTTTTTGTAATAACATTGTAACTATTACCTGATTCCAACGAAATTCGAAACCCTTATGTTGTTTTGCATTCGCTTTCGAATGATATAATTGGCAAACTCCTCCCAAGTTTAGCCAAGGAATTATTTTGTTTTGGAAATAACATCATAACTATTCTTGCAATTCTAACGAAATTTGAAGCCCTTATGTTGTTTTACATTCTCTTTCGGGTGATATAATTGACAAAGTCCTCCCAAGATGAGCCCGGGAATTATTTTTTTTTTGGGGGGGGCGATAACATAATAACTATTCGGTTGATTCTAACGAAATTTGAAACCCTTATGTTGTTTTACATGCTCTTTCGAATGATATAATTGCCAAAGTCCAAGGTTAGTCCAGGAAATATTGAAATTTTGAAGGACGTAAAGTCATAAATCAAAATAAGTGAGAGCACGCGACTTTTTGGTCAGCAGACCTTGATGGTGATATCTGGGCTGTCTGAAGACGTATATTTCTTGCATCAATTTAGTCCTTGATTTTTAAGTCTTCTTTTACCGGTTCTGAGTGATATTTATTGACTTAAAAAATCAGTAAACTCCCAATTACATAATTTCATCCAATCATTATTTTCCCCGCACCTTCAACCACTCTTACTTCTTTGCTACTTCTCTTCACCTTCTTAGTATTCCTTGACTCTTCATTCTGAAAGGTGAGCTTATGTGCATGTGCCTTATTCTTTTTTTCATTTAATCGTTCATAATTTTTTGTTTTTCTTTTTAGTTCTATGATTCCAGAAATAAAAAGAAGGCTATATGTACATTCTGAGACAGTCAGAAGTGGTTGTCGGAGAATTTCTCTGACTTGATCCCCCCACTTTATGGCCACCTAATTCCACCGAGGGTATCCCATGAATTTCCATATTTGGGAGCTATTAATCAAGAGACCAAGGGCTCGGCCGGCAACACCAAGGATGAGCTGGTGGCCAAGATCAAGGAGGTGCTCAAAGATCTTCCCAGGATCACAGGGTGGAACGCATCTGTAATGTTTCGGAGCCGTCTTGAGGCCGTGGGTGAAATAAAGGGGTTTTACTTTGGGTAAGATGTTATCTCCCAGCTAGAATCTAGTTGAAATTTTTTGAATTTTTAAAATACATTTTTGGGGGGCTGAGATATTGCGGGGGTTTCTTTTATGCAAACCGTCAAATTATCCCAAACACCCTGTTTTGGGGGTAATAAATATCACGAGGACAAACAGAGGCTAGTTTGTTTATACAGCGTCAACGGTTACGCTCCACATAGGCCAAGACTTTACCTCCCTCCCCTCTCCTTTTCCCCGCTGCCCCAATGACCTTTCGAGCCTCGCTCGAAAAGAAGGATTTCAGTCAGCAGATTACGTAGTTAGTTAATATTAACTGAGGAGAGTGTGAGAGCCTTTAGAATAAAAATCTATAAACAGGCTTACTGTCCCCTCCGATTGTTTATGTCTATTCTCGCCAAATAGACGAAATTTGACTTTCTCTGTACGTAAACCAGAAGGGCCGAAGTGTCACAAAGTTGAAAATTTATGCCCTAGGAGAGAGGCTTAACTGTAGGCCCTCGTCTCTCCTTCCCTCCCCTCCCCCCAGGGGATAATTGATGTATATATAGTTCGATCTTGAGAAATGAAAATAGAATCCGCGTAGCAATCGAGAGAAGTCGAGTTTCTGAGTCAAACAGGGAATCAAGAAGACAGCTGGAACCGAGGGGGATTTCTCCTCCCGAGGCCGTTCCTTTAGTCGCTTAGAAGAGTAGACCAGTGGTATCGAGAGCCACTCGCATACCATTCTCGGCGAGAGAAATCCCCTATCTCAGTTTTCTGAATAAAAACAGAGATACTCCTCACCATTGAGGAATACCAACGTGAATTCACATTCTAGAAAAGATTCACCCTTTGGTCAGGTCTCATTATCGAGAAGCCTGAATTTATAACAAAGGGATCGGGATAACTTCCGTTCATACAAGATCCCCTCGCTTACATCTTTAAGTCAAGAAGTCTTGCCGCATGTCAGCCCCCCCCCCCCCTCCCTGTCTTCGGGACAAGCATCAGCTGTTCTTCCCGAATAGACTTAGCATGCGTCTCTTTCACCCAGGGAGAAGCATCAGCTGTTTTTTCAACCATCCTCACGGCCGCGAGAAAAGCTCCAGTCAAACGCGCCTCTAATCAACTCATCGAAGAGGTTCCCGTTCAAGGTCACCCACCTCTCGACTCCCTCTTAGTTAAAGGTAAAAGGAATCCAAAATTTATTCATGTTTGTTAGTAGCCATTCAGTGCGAAAGTGATTTTGCGTCAACCATCGCTTATTACTCATTGGGAGTATTATTTTTTATTAGATCCTCTTATTATAGCATTAGTATATTTAAAGATTTAATATTTCATTTTTTATGTAATTAAAAGTATATTTTGGTCGGAGTTGTTTACTTAGATCCTCGAATGCTGCAAATGGCAATAGATATATAATATTACGAATCCTCCCTGGATAAAGAATCAAAATAAATTAAAGTACTCTTAGAGAAAAGTGGAACGGATTTACTCATGTACGAATCAGACGTACATACGTACTAAGCCGTTAACCACGACACTATCTAAATTCTCCTTTGTTCTGCCATCATTGGTTATTGTGCGACTCCATTCGCTGGGAATAGACATCTAAATTTATTTTGAGTGTCCTAATTATAATCCATTCACATTTATTTCAAAAACTTTCTGATATCTTTTTTTTTAGGGGGGGGGATGGAATGGACCATAGAATCTCTTTATTAAAAATAACATCCTAATCTGCGTTCTACTTTAGTCAATTTCGTTTCAAATTACCCTTTGTTGTTTCTGTTTGTGGAAATACACTTATCAATATAATTCCATCTGTTTCACTCTCCTCAAGACAATTACCCTTGGAAGACATTTGCCCACATGACAATTGACCCTAGGACAATTACCTTCGGACAATTGCCATAGAAGAAAATTATTAGAAATTTAAATTTAATTAATATTGTTAAAACATTTATTTTGAAGTTGAAAAATATAAATGGGATTGATTTTATTTAAAAACTTAGATTATGAGCAATTCCTCTTATAAAAGCTAAAATCTCTCTCCTGTTCTAATTTTAAACTGAACATAAAATAGAAAAAAAATCTTTGGTGCAGGTTTTCGTGATCCTTCCTTTGGAATCTCTTGAAGTGCCTGTTCAGTTTGAATTATCGAAATGAATTTCCAGATATTAGGATGTCAACATCCAGTATGCCATCTCATATGCCATCTCACGACGGAATTTTTCGTTTTGGGAAGCTCATCGTTTTCTCTGGTGTTTGATCAAGACATGTCAAAGACTATCGTCGCCCTCTCCGCCGACAAGGTCGTCCAATATACGTGCCATCAAAGTAGTTGAGTATTAGCCGGGTTTTTTAAACGCTTCTTCAATTTTAGTTGTTTAAACAAAAGCTACTGCATCCTCACGCTAAGATTTTGAGATGTCAGCTGCGGGCAAAAAACTTGTATCTTTCTATAAATGTTCTGGATATAATGAAAAAACTGCCCTCTATCCCAGTTTTTTTTAAATACAGCATGCAAGTTTTTGAGCATTGCTTTCTCAAAATCTTGCACACATATCACAAAAATGCTGCACTCAAAGCTCTACAACACATATTTTAGATTTGTATATTGTCGCAACCAACCCCAAACCTTTACATCCTGATACACACACTATTTATGACTTATTTGTGCTAATATATATATATATATATATATATATATATATATATATTAGTGTAGTTGGGTAGCAGTCTCTCTTGAATGAAAATTTTCTTGAAGATCATTGTGTATTTTGCCTTAATTAATTTCCTTTGGCAACTTTCTCTTCTTCTAACTATCTTTTTTATTCTATATTGTAGATGATAGATTATTTGTCCAGTATTCATCTAGTAAACACATTCATTTTTATATTCGTAGCAGCAGAAGCGTCCCCCATTTTGATATTTTTTACAAAGCAATTTTGCTGAACTAAAAGCACCTAAAGGCTGTCTACTCTCACTCAATAATGGCATCCTCAATGTTATTATCTTCTTAGCTCCTCTTTTTTAGCGCTAATTATTCACTCACGACGTTACGGAACCATAATCGCCAATTAACAAAGTTGCCATTTCGATAACATCACAAACTCTCAAATTAACACAGGAACCAGCACACTACAACTACAATGGCTTACATAAAATTGAATGACAGACTTCGCCATGAAATCATCACTGATTATTTAATAACAATGTATATACAGTGAAAAACTTTGGTTAACCATTAAGACTAATATAATTTATTTAGTTCTCCGTCTCCAGGATAATCTAAATGTTAATCACAATCATTATGACCATTGTAATTCTAGTCATTCTATATTTTTTAGTCAAAGTGCGAATTGTAGTTATTAATTATAATAATTTCTTATTTAAAATGAACAAAAGGGTTATTGCTTCATCAACCCCAAAACATTTATAAGTGAAAATACTCGCTAAGTAAATCTGATTCATAACTTGGATCAACGCAGCGGACATTCATTAAATACTCCTATATTTGCACCTCTGCGTAGTAGCAATAGAACACAAGCCCTAGTCCCTGAGCCGGAGCGATCAACCATTAGATTATATTCTTAGTCTCATCTTCCTATCTAGACACACTCGTTCGATGACTTCCATATTAAAGACACTTGCAACGATTAAAATGATCCAATTATATAAATATACGAGAATCCATTTATAATAAATTCACAAACCCGACTCTAAACTCTGATATACGTTCCTTTCCCCCTATTATTACAAACATAACTTTTGTCTTTCTGTATTAATTTTAAAAGAAAAAGTTTATAACCCAACAGGATTCCTATGAAAATGCAACAGTCATTTTTATGCTTTCCATTTTTCCTATAGCAAATTCTACTGTAGAATTATTGAATTGGACAAGAATTTTAAATATATACTCGAGACTCCTTGTACGGTTGCTGCTATTTACAGGGGGGTACAAACGTCTTGGTGCCCCTTGTAAATATTGTTTTCATTTTCTATTTCAAATATTTTTTTAATTTTATACTTGAATGGAGTTTATCAGGATATATTGATGGGGCGAGGATCACAACAACTTACACTACCTATTGATTGGCTTCCCAAAAGCCCAGACCTCACGTCTTGTGACAACGCGTTGTGAGGTATTATCAAGGAGAGAGTTTCACAAGAGCGATACCAGAACACCGAAAGGTTGAAGGAGGCTGTTAACGCGACCTTTGAAACAATCAACAAAGCAGTTTCGTAAAATATCACACATGACATTGCGCCACATCATTTTAAGACACGAAAATGATGTTCATACACATCTTATCGATGTGTGTGTCAATGAAAGTGAATACACTAAAACAAGCACATGTGTTTGATATTATTATATTGTTTTTCTATCGTTTTTATTACTTTTCGATAGGGGTGACAAGACTTTCGGACAAGCTTGTACATAGGACGAGATATTCGTACTAAAGTACAAAAAAGAATAAACAAAATTTATAATACAATGGAAGAACCAGACCGTCATAGACAGTCAGAAATATTATTGAGGGAGGAAAAAAAAAATTTAAACAAACAATAAGAAGAAAGTATGCTAGTGATGTCCCAACACCAGGACAAACTAGTAAACAATTTCACACCTATGAAAACCTACCACACATTTCATCACTTTCATTAACTTGAACTTGAACTTGAACTCAGATACATTATGTAATCTTTTTAACCCCACAAGTTTAATGAAAATGGGGACCCGAACCCAAAATTAAGTACCTTTAAATGATATAATTTGCTATGCTTTTTACCCTCGAATTACAGTCACTTAAGATGCCCTTCTTATTTCTTAGCGGGGACCTACAGTTGAACGTAGGATCCAAATTACGGGTATCCACAGCGTATGACGAAGCCCTCGGCAGACTCGTAGATACGGCAGTGGATTTCTAACGTTGAGGCAGGGTTCAATCCCCGGAAGTGCGCACACAAAACCTTTACCGGCCTCATATATACCGGCATCATATATACCGGCATCATATATACCGGCATCATATATACCAAGTAATTATGAAATCGGAATTAGTGTACCCTACGTAGCAGCTTAGATAAAATACAGAGGATCTAGAATAAGGAAGACATTTGACACAATAGCAGATACAAGAAGGACGGGACTCAGATGGCAACGAGAGTTGCATAGATAGGGCAAAATTGAAACTCATTTACAAAATTATAAAAATAGATCAAGGAAACGAGGGAAAAGACATACGATGAGTGGGGAGAAGAACTTCCTTACATGTTAGAGCAGTTATAAGGCTGGAGAACCCATTGAATATTCATGAGTATTTCAACAATAATGGTAAGACAAGAGGCATAAATATTTAGAAAAAAAATATAATAATACGAAAAGAGAAAACAATTATAAACCCAACTTAGACTCAGAAAGAGAAAATTAACAAGCATAAAAAGACTTACAAAGGTAAAAAAAAAGACCAGGGTAAAAATATTACATTTCTAGATAAATTATAAAAAGTATCAAAACACAAAAGGATCCAAAAGAAAAGTAACTGCACAGGAGAGCATACAAAAGAGTAGCAATTTCCAAATTTTAAAATCGGTTTGATCACCAGAACACATAGCCATATAGGGTCTGGGTGACGAATTCTCTCTCTTGTTTCGTAGGCGGGGCAATCAGGTGATTGTTGCTTCCTTTAAAGGTAAAGGAAATTTGGAGCAGGATTCACTTTCTTTACTAGGCGGGAGCGTAGACGTGTATACAAGTGGTGAACAGAAAATATAACTTTTTTCTTGAATAATAATAACTTTTCTGACTATATTTTACACATTGGACATTGGATATATTAATTTGTGAAAGGAAAATATATACACACATATAAGATTGCAACTGTACTCATATATGCATATATATAAGAGTAGGAGATGGATAGATAGGGATAGATTTCCCTCGGGAAAGGGAGATCGAAGGGTAGAAAAATCCCTTGTTATAGCGAATCGCAGACGTTTATCTGAAATTAGTTTTCTTCTCATTGTTTTTGTTCTTATATTCATGTACCTTTGCGTACTCTTTTCGGCTTTTTGTTTGGGTTGTTCTTGGTTTTGTGATGATATTGCATGTTTGTTTGTTTTGTACCTGGTTTGTGATGTTATTGCTTGTGTTTGCATTTTGTTTCATGTAGATTATGTTGGTTTCTTGTGGCGTTCAAGCCTTTGTAGGTGTTTTCTGTATCTTTTGTATTTCTCTCGATGTTCGTTTATGTATTTTTAGTGTTCTTTTTATTGTATATTCTTTGCGTAGTTTATTGTTTGTCGTTGTTACATATGCGTAGCCTTATGTGTAAATTGGTTCTTCTTGTTATTCGGTCTGTGCTTTACTACTGATGAAGTCTAGCCTTCTTCTGTGTATGTCCTCCAACGGGATGCCAATGGGTCTCTGTCTGATTTCGTCCTTCATGTATCGGGGACTTTCTCCCAGATTTTTAGGGCTCTTCTTTGTAGTTCCAAGTTAATTGGAGTCATCTGGATCATGTAATGTAGGTCCCTCTGGCCCTTTCTTTCTCCTCTCCTAGCTCTCGTTATTAAAAGGTACTCCTTTGTTTTGTACCTTTTGGAGGAGTCGCAATTTCTTTGGTGATCTAGTGTCGATAGGTATAGGTGGGTACAGTAGCTTTTATTTAATGAGCGCGTTGTATATCTTCTTTTTGTTGGTCATGTTCAGGTTCTGGAACCTGAATAGCTTGGTGAGCTCGACCTTTGCTCGCGCAGCTGTCTGAGCAACCTGGCTTCCGTATACATTTTTACCTATCTTTAGTCCTAGTACTGTACCATCAGTGCTGTATGGAATGCGGTGTCATGAGTTTCGATATGGGCCCGCTTTCTACGGAAGAGTGGTATCACCTTAAATTTCTGGGTGTAAGTGGCGATTTTCCATCTTCTTTCGAACCTGTTTACATGGTTGATTTCTCTGGCGGTAATTTGTGCCATGAGTTCGGTACTTTTGAAGGGGGAAGTCATGATCTGAGCGATGTCGTCAGCTAACTCGACGTACAGCGAGTCTTCCCTGACCGGATTGGATAGATCGAGGGTGTATATATTGTATAGGAGGCGACTTAGGCACCCTCCTTGTGGTAGCCTGCAGTTAGCTCGAAGTCTTATCCCATGTGGTCGTATATATGGATATACGCTATCCTGGCTCTCACATAGTCACATATAATTTTTTCTAGTCTTTAGTTTAGTCCAAGTCTTAGAATTTTGTATTGAAGCTCAGTCCTCCATACTTTGTCAAATGCCTTCTTAACGTCTATGAGCACCAGGTCAGCATACGTCTTTTGGCTAGCAATCTTCGCCAGTTTTTCTGTGATGATTGCTAGCGCCGTATCAGTCCCCCTTCTTCTTCTGAATCCATGCTGGTGTTGGTTATGGGGGTTACTATCCTCCATAAAATATTGGACTCTATTAGCAAGGACCTTCTTGAAGGCCTTGCCGGCCACTTCGAGGAGGAAAATGGGTCTGAAGTTTACTGGTCTGTCCGGCGGTTTTCCGGCTTTTGGAATGAAGATATTTTAGCGATCTTCCATTCGTCCGGAAAATAGCCAACGTTTAGGCACGCATTCATTATTTTGACCAGCACCTCAAAGATGTTACAGGGGGCGTTTAACAAGTTAAGTTTGGTCAATTCTGTTTTTCCTGGTGCTCTCTGTTTGAAGGTACGTAGCGTCGGTATCTCTCTGTTAGCAGTTGTATTGTTGAAGGGGTATGTCCTGTTTAGTTCTTGTCTTAGTTGGTCGTGAATGTGTTCCTCAAAGTCTAGGTCAAAGTGTTCGTTCTCTTCTGGTGTGATGGAAAATACATTCTCCAGTAGTCTCTGAACTCTTCTTCCGTTCCTGTTGCGTCCATTTTTGTCTTGTCGTCTTTGTTAATGAGTATGTTCTTGTCAGGTGGCTTACCCTTCAATCTTGATAGAGTATTCCAAAATGTTCTGGGATCCACTTCTTAGACTAGTTTGTCAATGTCATTCCAAAGTGCTGTTTGTTGTTCTGTTGTGTGTCTTCATTTCAGTCCTTAGTATTCTTAACCGTCTGTTTTGAACTCTGTATGTGCCAGTCAGTTTAATTCCCTCAAATAGTCTTTTATATTCGTCCGTTAGGTCATGTAGCTCCTGTGCTGATCTTGGTGCTGGTAACGTTTTATAGGATGTTCTGGGTACTGTTGCGCGGTCCGCCTCCACCATTACCTCCTTTAACCTTGCCAGTTCCTTTTTGATCTCCTCCATGGTGGCTTCTTCGAGGGGTTGAGGACTGAACTCACTAAGAATGGTACAATACTATTCCCAGTTCGTTCTGGAAAGGCATTTTTTCTCCCTGACGGGTATCTGAATTGGGCTCGAGGATATTTTAATCATGATAGCGACGTGGTCGCTTGGGATTATTGGGCCGGGTTGGATATAATAATTGTAGAAAAATTGTGAGCTGATCAGGGTGATATCCGGCTTGGTTGCTCAGGTGTCGGTGATATAAGTGAGAAAGTCGGGCTTAATGCGGGCAACAATACCCCTGCCACTAAGGGTTCTTCGTGTTCTTCCCTTTCTTGTTTAGACTTCCAGTGTATCCGGATTCCTGGCATCTGGGGTTGAGATCTCCCCCAAACAAGACTGTTCTCCCATGTTCACAAAGTTGGAGAAAGTTGTGCATTGGGATATAGTCTCGTCTCGGAAGTTGGTACCCTGTGTCCACCACCAAGGGCCCAAGGGTGGTTTGAATCTCGATGGCCAGATAGAATTCGTCTAAAGATGGGAGTATTTTTAACTGAATTCCTCTTTTGACTGCGATGGCAGGGCCATCGAAACGTTCCAGGCTGTGGTTCTTTGTTATTGAGCTATAATTGAGGATCTTCATATTCTTCTGCGTCATGTTGTTTACGTGGTTTGCTATCAGAACGATGTTAGGGTCCCATTGTCTGATAATGTTTCCGTAGGTCACTTGTTTGTTGTTCTATCCGTTAGTGTTCATTTGTAGGATTGTCAAGTCTTTTGTCAGTCTGCCCATGTTGTCTGTTGATTAGTCGCTCCTTTTATCGAGTTTCTTTGGGGTAGAAAGGCTGGCTGGTGGAGGTCGGCATTTGCCGGATCTCATTTTTACTAAATTCCGAGGTCGTGATAGTAGAGAAGGCGTCTTGGTTTAGTCGGACCATTCCAAGGACGAGGGTTTCTTCGACTACCCTCTCTGGAATGACCTCACTATATTCCCACTTGTAACGGCCGGTGGTCACGCCTTCACTGACGTCTTTGTCCGTGTTTACTTCAGGGAATTGGGCGCTCTCCGTGGTGAATATTTTTAAGTGAATTTTCCTGCGATGGTAGGCATGTTTGCCCTCCTTTGACGATGAGGCAGATCTCATCCTCTGCTGGTTGGGTGACCGTTTGGTGCGGCTACCGTGGCGGTGTTTTGATTTCTGTTCTTTGGCGGATTTTTCCTCTGAATCTGGTTTGGAGGGTTCTATTGTTGGGGGTTCAGGATTGTTTTGGTGAAGATTTGCCGGAGCGGGAACAGTTTCTGCTTATGTAGTTGCTGGTTGAGGAGGCTGCATCTGTATCCGAAAACTTCTTCATAGGGAGGGTTCTCGGTAAACCACATCTCGTCCATTCCACTTCCGATCAGCATCTGGTTTAGCTCTTCTTTAAATGTGCTTAGCTTTGTGGGGTTTACTATGTGCGCATAATATATGCAACACATGATCTTTGTATATTGCTCGCTTTCTACCTTAAGGTAAGTACGCTGAGCTGAAGCCTCATCGACTGACGCCTTTGCCACTTTGTCATAGGACCTGTTGGTCTTAGATTCTTCTTCTTCGTTTTACGCTTTTGTTGTTTTTTAATCACCTCCTTCTTTACTAGGCATGACATCGTCATGGCTCCACGTTGATTGTTTCAGTTTATGCATCTTTTTCGCGACTTCTACAGTCACGCCAGATGTGACCAATGTGATAGAACGGTTTGAGGCTGCTTAATTTCAACCGCTATCTCATGTTATTTAGAAACACGTCGCTACCCACGTGCATCTTCGCCTTGAAGCCGGGCGCGTTATCGCGCCACCTGAGTCAATATTTAACCAAGGAGGTTCATCCCCCCCCGTTTCGCCCCATGCGCCGATCACGCCAGATTGAGCTAGGCTTATGGGCAGATAAGGTATTGTTCTCAGCCGCGGCTGGACATTCCCTCGAAGCCCCCACTCCATTGTCCCCTACGCCAAGGGGATGGTTCGACTATTTATATGGAAACTTTACCAATAAGAGCAGATTCGAGATCCAGATTATCTTCGCGAGACATCCCGCCGATCCGGTCTCACCTTGTGCACCAGGGCCCTCTACATCGAGATCCACCATCATTGTCCAGAAAAGGACAATATCCCTTGAGTGCCAAGGTTTGAGCCTTCAAGACGCCAAGTCCGCAAGGCCTCCCCTGTTGTTCAGAAAGAGAACAGCCATTGTTTTTTAAGCCCGTTGACAAGAGACGGTTCTCACCTCCCCCCCCCCTGTTGTTCAGAAAGAGAATAACATTAGAACAGCTATTGTTCTTTGAGCCCGTAGACAATAGACGGTTCTCACCCTCCCCCCCATCCTGTTGTTCAGAAAGAGAACAACGTTAGAACAGCCATTGTTCTTTGAGCCCGTAGACAAGAGATGGTTCTCACCCCCCTGTTGTTCAGAAGAGAACAAAGTAGAACAGCCATTGTTCTTCAAGCCCGTTCGTCAAGAAACGGTTCTCATTCCCAAGACGTCACGTCAGGATCATTTAATCCCCCCCCCCCCCGATTTGGGCTGGAACTCGCCAGCGGACCGAAGATTCCTTCGCGTCGCCTTTCTCTGCACAACAACTTTTAATTACGTAAGCTGAACATTACCTTTGAGTATTTAACCTTTTTGTCAACCCTATCCTGTGCTTTAAATTGTTTAGCGAACCATCCCATCCCTTTAATTTTTGTTTGTTTACCTTTTTTTAAATCTCTCCCAAATCTTAATCCTCGGATTAGCCAGATATTTCCACGACCCTTTTCACTTGCTGTTTATGTCAACATTTTCCGTTTTGTGTGTTGTTGATAGTTTTATTAATAAAACTCTATTTTATTAATGATAGCCATATTATTATCCTTGAGCTCAGTTCCACTTCTTAAGCATATTGAAGATAAATAATATCGGTCAACCAGAAACCACGCACTCTAAATATAATTGAATAGTTCCCTCAAAGAATAGTTATATATGGTATATCGTCGAGAGTCGATTCTACGACATATATATATATATATATATATATATATATATATATATATATATATATATATATATATATATATATATATACTATTTAAATTTGGTTTCAAGTGTGTAAGGTTTGACGCTATATCTTTGCAAACACTGGTCTCAGTCGAGTAAAGCATAGTGTTATTCGTTATAAGAATAGAGTATAGTAGTTCCCTTTTGTTTTAACGATTGCTATCCCCTTTTTTGAAACTTAAGAAGCTGGAGTAGCTCAAGAATCTGTTATAATAATTTGTTTGTGTTTTTTTTTGCGTGATTTTAGTCATTGGTTATTTATGTAGAGAAACCAATTACGAATAGGTCAGTGCCCATATTTAGGTAGGCTAATTCTCTAGAAGGCATAATTCTTATTGCAAGAATTTAGTTGGTTGACTATTGCGCCCCCAAGTGCAAATATGACTCAGTTCGAAATCTTCAAAGCGCAAGGAGAATCCTTGGGACTTTCCGGAAAAGAATTAATTGAGTACGTTCAAGAGGAGCAAAGAACGGAAAGAGAAAGAGAAATCCAACGAGAAGAAAGAGAAAGAGAGGAACGGAAAAGACAAGCTGAGCTTCACCATCAGATTGAAATGGCTCGTGTAGAAGCCGAAATACAATCAGCCCCTTCACATTCAGAAGCCCCGCCCAATCTCCCACTTAAGCTCCCCAATTTCAGGGATGGAGAGGATTTCGGAGCATTTTTAGCCCACTTCGAAAATATCCTCGAAATCAATAACATGGATCTGGAGGCTGAAGGTGTAGTCAGATTACTTCCACTGTTAAATTGTAAGATGCGTGAGATTTTCATATCTTTACCATCTGAATGTACAATTAACTACAGCACCTTAAAAGCTTAGTTATTGGCCGCTCATTATATGACTCCCGATTTCTAGCGCCAAGAATTTCAAGGAGGTCGTATTAAACCTGGACAGACTTTCTGTCAATTCGGATACATTCTTCAGAGGAATTTTAAATTCTGGTTAGAATCCTCAAAGGTTGATCCCAACTACGAGTCCTTAACAGACTTCGTGTTGCGGGATCAATTTTTGGCGTCTCTCCCGACGGAGATCCCCGCGTTCGTCAAGGATCGTCGGTGCCAGACCTTTAAAGAGTGTACCGAATAAGCGGATGTCAATGCCGCAAGCCATTATTTATACCCCAAGGAGAATCGAACTTCTCACCAACCCCCCAACCAGGAAAAAAGGAAGGATTCGTGCTCCTTCCCAGAAAAGCTGACGAAGTTTCCGGGCCCCGTAAAACCCCAAAACTTCTTTCCCCAAAACCAACAACGGGACACCAAACCTCCCGTTAAGATTTCTCCTCCATCACTCTTCCCGAAGCGACCAATCATATGCTTCACCTGTGGTGTATAAAACCACATGAGCTGGAATTGCCCCCAAAATTCTAGGCTTAAAAGCGGACCAGCCCACCAAGTTCACCAGATTAATGCTACCCCGGCTTCCCCGGTGGTGCAGACCCAAGCAGCAACTTCTCCCCCTCCGTCAGGCCACCAGGTAAATTTTATTTTTGACAAAAGTTCACCGGGAACTGTGAAATTTGAGGAGGGCAGCGTGAACGGCTGCCTTGTATCGAGACTCGTCAGGAACACAGGGTGCACGTGTTTCATCGTGTCCGACGAGCTCCTCCCGTCAGTAGACCCTAACCACGAAAAATTGCGGTGGTACATGACTACCTTGGGCGGGCGAACCAATTCCCCGTCGTTAAATGTTACCTGCAGTGTCAGTATTATAATGGCTGGGCTGAAGTCATTTCAGCACCTATACAATTCTGTTCCGTACTTATAGGACAGAGCCCTCAAGTAAGTTCCGACATTGAGTCCCAGGCCGCCCTTCCTCGGGGCCGAGCTAAGAAAGAAGCCCAGGAGCCCGTCCCCCTCAAAACCCCGATACCGTCCGAATTCTCGGAGACCCTTAACCAGGACTTTAGGACGGCACATAAGGAGTGTGAAGTACTAACACCCTTATGGGATAAGGCCCAAGACAAGGACACGGAGACTGTCCGTGGACCCAAAGAAAAAAAGTACCCCTGACGCGCCCATGGAGATACGTCCGTAGCACTGGACGAAACATCGTCGCTTGAAGAGGATTTTTCCGCGGAGTCCCTTAATGTAATACAGACAGTGTGCATACAACCTGATGCCGATTACCCTCCTCCTTTCCTACCAGGCGAGTCTTTTGAACCCTCTGACCTGGATATCGACGCGCAGCTGATACCACATCAAAAGAGTCAGCTACAAGAACTATTATGTCAGTTCGACGACGTTATTTCAGAGAAGCCTGGATGCGCTACTAGTTTCGAGCATGATAATAAATTAACAAGCTTAGAACCCGTCCGTTCGAAACCCTATCCCATGCCGATTCATTTAAGCCAAGCTTTTAACGCCGAAGTTGATAATTTAATTAGTTTAGACATATTAGAACCTTCCACCTCTAGTTATTGTTCCCCAATCGTCATGGTCAAGGAACCTGATGGCTCTTATCGGATGTGCATAGACTTCCGGAAGTTAAATTCGGTAACTGTGTTCAACGCCGAGCCCATCCCGTTGGTAGACCAAAACCTTTACCTTTTTGAAAACGCCAAGTTCATCTCAGAACTCGATTTGTGCAAGGCATATTATCAAATTCCCTTCCGGCCCGATGTTAAAGCATATACCGCCTTGGCAACGGAGAAAGGCTTAATGCAATTGAAGCGCCTTTCTTTTGGCCTCGTGACTGCTTGTAGCAACTATAACCGTCTCATGAGAAGGTTGTTAGATGGACTTCCGAATGTATCATTTTACTTCGATAATGTCTAAAACGCTACTCATGAATGGAATCACTATTTAACCACCCTTTTAGCTCTCTTCGAGCGACTGCGCAAAAATGGCCTCACCATTGGCCCCAGCAAATGCCATTTTGCCCACGAAACCATAAAATACTTGAGTTTCAAAATAGAACAAAGCCAGTTAGGTCCCCAAGAGGACTTGATTAAGGCAATCGCCGACATGCCCCTCCCGAATACTAAGAAGCAATTAAGATCATTCCTCGGATCAGCTTCTTACTACCCGCGATTTGTCCCGAATTTCGCTGCAATTTCGGTGCCCCTCAGCTCCCTTTTAAAAAAGAATTCCCCCGATCGTCTACGTTGGAATAATGTCGCTGTTTCCCATTTTAATCAGCTCAAGAGTAAGCTCATTTCTGCCCCCATTTTAAAGTTGCCCAACCCGAAAAAATCCTTGGCGATTAAGACCGACGCGAGCAACGAGGGCATTGGAGGTTTACTTCTTCAATATGAGGATGACGGAACGAGTCATCCAGTTACATATGCTAGTCGCCAATTATTACCACGGTAAAAGAGATATGCCACTATAGAGAAGGAAGCTCTAGCAATTATCTGGTTATAAATAAATTCAAAATGTACTTGATAGGAAGAGAATTTCAGATAGGAACTGACCACCGCCCGTTGGCCTATATTCGGAATGTACGACACTCCAACGGCCGAATTATACACTGGAGTTTACTCTTGCAAAAGTACCAATTTAAGATAAATTATATAAAAGGTTCCGATAACCAGGTCGCTGACGCACTCAGTAGGAATGCGTTACCAAATAGTGTAGATTAATTGTATTCGTAGGATTAGGATCTCCATGTATGTATATACCGTCTTGTACGACTTAAATTAGATTCTCTTGTAATAGAATTAGTTAATGTTTATGTCTGAATTTTTTAACGGTTAATGTCTATTTTTTTTCGTATGTATATATATTTGTACCCATTAAATTACGTATAAATTATTTTGTCCCTTATGTAGTAATTTTATATCATTTCATTGCTCCATGTTCCTTTTATAATTAATTTTGTATTAAAGGTTAGTTTCCCCTATAATCAAAAGATCAAAATAATCACACGTATTGATGTGATACTAGTTAGGTGCATGAAGGTACGGTCGATACAAGAAAACGAGTTCCCCACAACGGAGCTCTATCGTTGTCCCTTCTCTCTTTTTTTTCGAAGTGACAACTTCCCCCGGAATGGAGGGGTGTAATAGAACGGTTTGAAGCCGCTTAATTTCAACCGCTATCACATGTTATTAAAAACACGTCGCTACCCACGTGCATCTTCGCCTTGAAGCCGGGCGCGTTATCGCGCCACCTGAGTCAATATTTAACCAAGGAGGTTCATCCCCCCCCCCTTGTTTCGCCCCATGCGCCGATCACGCCAGATTGAGTTAGGCTTATGGGCAGATAAGGTATTGTTCTCAGGCGCGGCTGGACATTTCCTCGAAGCCCCCACTCCATTGTTCCCTGCGCCAAGGGGATGGTTCGACTATTTATATGGAAACTTTACCAATAAGAGCAGATTCGAGATCCAGATTATCTTCGCGAGACATCCCGCCGATCCGGTCTCACCTTGTGCACCAGGGCCCTCTACCTCGAGATCCACCATCATTGTCCAGAAGAGGACAATATCCCTTGAGTGCCAAGGTTTGAGCCTTCAAGACGCCAAGTCCACAAGGCCTCCCCTGTTGTTCAGAAAGAGAACAACGTTAGAACAGCCATTGTTCTTTGAGCCCGTTGACAAGAGACGGTTCTCACATCCCCCCCCCCTGTTGTTCAGAATGAGAACAACGTTAGAACAGCCATTGTTCTTTGAGCCCCTAGACGAGAGATGGTTCTCACCCCCCTGTTGTTCAGAAGAGAACAACGTAGAACAGCCATTGTTCTTCAAGCCCGTTCGTCAAGAAACGGTTCTCATTCCCAAGACGTCACGTCAGGATCATTTAACCCCCCCCCCTTCATCCTTTGGCTGGAACTCGCCAGCGGACCTAGGATTCCTTCGCGTCGCCTTCCTCTGCACAACAACTTTTAATTACGTAAGCTGAACATTACCTTTGAGTATTTAACCTTTTTGTCAACCCTATCCTGTGCTTTAAATGGTTTATCGAACCATCCCATCCCTTTAATTTTCGTTTGTATACCTTTTTTTAAATCTCTCCCAAATCTTAATCCTCGGATTAGCCAGATATTTCCACGACCCTTTTCATTCTCTGTTTATGTCAACATTTTCCATTTTGTGTGTTGTTGATATTTTTATCAATAAAACTCTATTTTATTAATGATAGCCATATTATTATCCTTGAGCTCAGTTCCACTTCTTAAGCATATTGAAGATAAATAATATCGGTCAACCAGAAACCACGCACTCTAAATATAATTCGAAAAGTTGCCTCAAAGAATAGTTATATATGGTTATATTTATAGCACTTAAAGCATGTCTGTACTTCCGTGAACTCCTCTCTTTCTATCTGGCCAGGGCAGACCCTGCCGTGAAAGAGAAGGAGACCGAGCTCTTTTGCTTTCTGCGCCATACCCATATCTTGGAAAATTACCTTGAATATATGGGTGTAGTCTCTGAATTTGATAACCTCAGAGAATTTAGCCCATTGGTAATTTCTTTCGATCTCATGGGAATATCAGCGCTTGAGTGGTGCCCCACCCAAGAGTCTAATTTCCGGCAAATAACACTTCTGCATGCCTGAATTTGGGGTGGGATCTTAGGGGTCAAGTTTATTGAGTTAAAATATTTTGTTGCTTTGGACGATGCCAAGTGTTCTGCGTCCGCTTCTTTCTGGCATATAGCCGTATACCTGAAAGGGGTGTCAATGAGTCTGACTATGGAGAAAACTTCCTCGGAGTCAGGATTTGACCTTTCTTGGAGAGTCCTGAAGATTCTGAGATTTCAGTTTACTTGCCGTACTCCTTAGTAATGGTGGCATTGGCAATTTGTGTGGTGTTTTTATGTACCACACTTATTGTTTGCACTTGGAGGAAAATAACTTTTACTCGTAAAAATTTTCGCGAAAAGAAAAGTCTTCGGGAACCTTTAGCATATTTCACTTGCCTTTACCTTCTTTTGCAGAAATAAGGAAACGAGAGAATTAATAATAAATACCCAAAATTTAAACATTAAAATTTACGGTTCCCACGCATACCCGTTACCTAAACAAATCAAACAAAAAGAAATCGTGGACAGACTAGTTAAGGGAAAGTACAGGTGGAAATATGAGGCATACGCCGATGAGACAGGGGTTCACAATGCTTTCAAGCAAGGCATGATACATATCATCCCTGAATCGTGTCAAAACATCTCAAACGGCGAACTTAAAAAAAAACGAAATGGACGCACTCGTTCCCCAGGCCGACCGGAAAAAAAACGAAGACAGGAAGAGACCTTAACAAATAAATAAAAATGGATGAGTACTAACGAAAAATTAAAATCTTTACACTAAATGTAAACGGCTGGCAAGGAAAAAGAATATCATACTCAAACATAATAAGAAAAGAAGACGCAACATAATTATTCTAACCGAACATGGACTAAACACAAAGATCGACACCATAATAATTACATACTATAAATTTATTAACCACAAATTCCACACAAATAAGGTGTGATGGTGTAGCAAATGGCGTCAAACCCAGAATCCATTTTACAGAGGTAAAGGACTTAGAAGATCGTATCTAGCCATAAAAATAAAAATTACCACATGAGATCTAGTCATAGCTAGGGCATATCAGCCTCCATGACGCTCGTATTTTCCAACTCCAAATTACCTGAAACTCTTTCATAAGAAGGCCTCAACCATATTAACAGGAGACAATGCAAGATGCAGAGAGGCAGGCTACACAAGACAACCAAACGAAGCAGGAAGAACCCTTCAATTATCAATACAAAGGAACCAGCTAAGCAGAGAAGGGCCAGACTTCCCAACTTACTTAACAGCCCAAACCTCAACAACTCCTGACATAGTACTTCAACTATCTAAGTATCATAATGACTATTTCAACTTCACTCATTCTAATTAAAATTCCACAAAGAAGAGCCATCAGCAGAACAAACTGGAATGGTTAAAAAGAGCACTTAAGTACACTAGAAACTGGATCACTAAACAACCAAAGAACAGAAAAAATAGAAAACCAATTAAAACTAATCCCTGAAAATATCATTGAAGCAGACAGAATTCATACCCCAATAATAGAATATAAAACCTTACCTGCCTCCAGATGGAACAACGAAATAAGGAAATGATGGAAGAATTTCAAAACTTAATTAAAGAAATCACAGAAACGGGCACTAATATAAAGAGATACAGAAGGCTAATTGCTATCAGAAGAGAGATAGATAATCTTATTAAAGAAAAGTCAAGCCAAATTTAGAATAATATAATAAGTAAAATGGATGCCGAAGCAGATCCGAAGAAATTCTGGAGAGACTACAGAAAATTACGAGGATCTCAACCAAAGGAAAATATAGAACTAAAAATACAGGACAGAGGAGTGCAAAATAACGAAGAACTCCAAGGGCACTTCCAAAACAACTGGAAAAAATATTCTCGCTAACACCAGAGGAGAATCAAGAATATGATATGGAGCATGAAGAGGAAGTCCTAAAACCCCTAGAGGCGCAACAAGAACGCACTGCACCATACCTACGCGTCGACGAAGAGAGAAACCACCCCTTGAGGGAGGGAATACCCTTCTCAATGGCTGAATATAAAACAGTCATAAGATCTTTCAGACAAAAAACACCAGGTCAAAGCAAGATAACAAAGGCACACCTAATAAATGCTCCAGAAAATGTGCAGAAATCGATAGTGAAGATCTTCAATGCCTGCCTTAATATTGGGTACTTTCCCCAAACGTTTAAGCAAGCAAAGATGATCTTTCTACCGAAGCCAGGCAAACCAAAACACTAAGTCGAAAGCTACCGCCCGATTTCGCTCTTTTAATTTCTAGGTATAGTCCTAGAAAAACTCCTAAACGACAGGTTAATTAAACACCTTACGGAAAATAACTTGTACAATCCACAACAACACAGGTTCAGGGGCAAGCGAAGAACAGATACCTAGCTGGCGATAATAACCGAAATAATTGCCGCAGAAACAGCGCGAGGCAAAAGAGTAGACATGACGTTGCTAAAGCCTTCGACAAGGTGTGGTTGCCCTCCTAAAAGCCAAGATCTGCAGCCTTAACCTGCAAATAAATGTTTGCAAAACATTATGCAACTACCTGGATGAAAGAAAAGCCGTAATTCAAATAAACGGCTAAACAGGTGACCATATAGACCTGAAAACGGGAGTTCCCCAAGAATGATGCCTCTCTCCGACGCTGTATACTGTTTACACCAGAAACCTTCCACAACCAACTCACGAATGTGCGATGTACATCCAACTAGCGGATGACATCACACAAATAATCAGCAGCGACAGGAAGAACCCCCGAGACGTAGCTCGAAGAACAGCGAGGGAGATAAAAAACATCAATGATTACGAAAAAAGAAACAAAATAAAAACAAACAGAGATAAATACAAAATAATACCCGTAAACAGATGGAAAACAGCTGCAGTAAGAATCGAGGGAGAAGCATATCCATACTCCACGGAAGGATGCGTCCTCGGTCTAAAATTAACAACAACAGGGTACAGCGGCCACATAACACGGAAAATTAACGAAATGAAAATTACCATATCGGCGAGATTCACAAACCTAAGCAATAAACACAAAAGAAACTTATACATGGCCTTAGTTTGTCCCAAGCTCCTTTACTCAAGAGTACCGATGAATACAGTAAATAATACACAATTAAAAAAGGTCTAATGCATTCAAAATCAGGCCACAAGGTTCATCACTAACTCAAAAAGACAGGACGGCATAACATCTGAGGAACTCCATCGAAGATCTGCACTAGAACCCGTAAACTTAACAATACAAAAGCGTTCAACGAAACTGTGGAATAATATAAAAAACATAATTTCCCAAAACGAAATTAAACAAATAGTAGTACCGGAAAACGAAATCCGGCAAATACACTACAAAAATCGTTTTAAAGGCAGCCTGAAAAAGAACCTTAAACAACATCAACCCGATATATATACTCGTATAGGTAAAAAAAAACGAGATTACCGAAGAAGACAACTGACCATGCAAACAATATGTGAAACCGAATGAGACAACCGATTATGAGAAACCCGATGAGTAAAGAAAATTACCGAGATTAACAAATATGATTACCACTTAAAATTAAAATAAACTAATAAATATATATATATATATATATTTAACAAAAAGAAAAAAATGCAAAAGTAGCCAAAAAAAAACAACAAAAAACTAATAAATACAAAAAAATAAAGTTGCTCGATTGAGCAAAAATAAAACAAAGGCGCGAATGCTAAATTTTTATACCTAATAAACTTAAACTCACATCAAAAAGGAGAACAAAACACAAAGGAAAGCGTTAGCCAGGCAACCTGGTACAAACCACTTACATCCTCATCTCATCGTTCATCTTACACTCATTATCATCCCATCAGCACATACTCTTTACACAATATTTTCTATCTATCCTCTGATTCTCTCCACATTTATTTTCCTATTTACGAAAGAGAAATACTACAAAGCGGGAAGTTTTTCTTCCTATTTACGAAAGAGAAATACTACAAAGCGGGAAGATTATCTTCCTATTTACGAAAGAGAAATACTACAAAGCGTGAAGTTTATCTTCCTATTTGTAAGGTTGAATGTGTGAACCGTTTAAAATTTTCAAACGAATGTTTACTAGGTTCCACCTCCACATCCACTTAAATACAACACGAGAAAGCCTCATTCATATAAATTCTAACTTAAATACCTAAACAAAATCCCAAAAAGTAGCCTAACCTCCAGGCATCCTAGCAACAATTTGAAAACTTTTTACTTCCTTAAATTTTAACCCAGATACTTTTATTCTCTTTTAACTCACACTCATTGCACCTATAAGTGACCCCTTTCTCCACATTCTCTAGCCGTGATGCTGCTCTGCCAGCATTCAATGCACGTAGGGCTGTGGAGCTGGAGCCAGAGCCAGTGCCAGTCAAATTGTACTAGATCTAGCTCCAGCTCCATACACTAAAAGTCCAGCATAAATTTCTCTCTATCTCAACAATAATAAAAATGTATCACTTTGAAAAATTCATTATATCACAATCTATTAAAATTAAACCATATTATTTTCCCAAATAAATTAACTAATTATTTCTTTTTTTTTCTTTCACATAATCTAGAATTAATGTTTTAATTTGTAACCTATAAAACTTGTTTTTGCTTAGCTTGTATAATTTTTTTTCTTAAACCCAATTATAATGGCTACATTATCTCAAACAAAAGCAAGATCTGCTGTGTTTAGAGTATTTTATTGTCTCAAAGGACGGCAAACTTTTTATCTGCCATTGCAAGAAAGATGATGCTAATTTTGATGAACAATTTTATGGAACCAAAATTAGTTCCTTGATCACTACAAGCAGCACTACCATCTCTGATTCAAAGAGACTGACTATGACTGGCAAGACATGAAATTTGAAAAGGCATCTACAGAGATTTCATCCAAAGATATATGAAATCATCAACAAGAAAGATACTCTAGTGACTACTTCAACTGGAAATATGAAACATACTGTTTGACAAATTTCACCAATAACAAGTTTTTTTATGTAACAAACAAAGTTACAGTCACAATGACCTCTGATAAATTTAAGAAGCATATTATAGAAATGGTGGTAAAAAACAGTATACCTCTAATTTTTTTCCAAAACCAGCATTCTTAGGCATGAATGGAGAAATGGCTCAAAAACTTGTAGTGTTTTTAAATAAAGATAACATTAGGAAGATCATACTTTGAAAAACTCTTAAGTGCCGCTTTATGTTCCTCAAAATGGATGGATGCACTTGACAGTTAATTTTTTGTGATTAATGTTAGATTTATTTATAACTAATAAAATGGTGACTCAAACACATGCAAACCACACAAGTGAATATCTTTCAAAATTGGTGGAAACTGTTTTATAGGATTTTGAAATTAAGAAAGAAAAAATTCTATGTTTTATCACAGAGAATGCTTCAAATATATTAAGTATAATTGAAAAAATTAATTCAGCAACAGTTAATGAAATTTCAAATTATGAAGACATCTCTGAAAATGATGATTTAATAACACCTGAAGACAAATTTTTAGATGATTTGATTGAAGAAGCTTCTAAATTATCTTTCATCCGACACCAGTGTTGTATTGTGCATAGACTACAGCTAGCAATAATAGGTAGATGGTTTAAAATGACACCCTGTAGCAACTGTGATTAGCAGAATCATGAAGTAGCCACTGCAACTAGAACACCAAAAATCGATTATTTTGAAAAGACATTCGGGTTTGGGAGCCATTTTAGATCAAGAAATAAACATTTGTTAGAGCTGAAACCATATTGTGAAGCCCTAGCTAATAAAGATGTCTCACTGAATATAAACAGATGCAATTGTCAGAATTTGAAGTTTTGCTTCGCTTTTGTTTTTCCACCACAAAAAAAATTTCAAGGTGAAGATTTAACCCCTGGAGAATTCTTGCTGGTCTAGAAGGAATTATTATATCGCCTTGGTCAAACTGGTAGACTGTTTACAGATGGAATTGTATCTTCAATGAAGAGAAGATAGGAACTACTTTTACAAAATACAATCCTATTAGCTGCTGTTTATGTAGACCCAATGAACTGAGTCCTACTGAATTATTATCAGAAATCTAAAGGAAAAATAGCACTTTATGAAATAGCAATTCACATGAGAGGACCGAGATAAAAAAATTGAGAAGAGCAAGAAAAAGAAAATCCAAGTATAAACAGCCAATCAGATTCTTCAAATGATAATGAAGATTTTTCAAATTATTTTGACAGAATTGAAAAGGCAAATATAAAGCGCAATCAATGAAGATGGAGATAAACCTCTTAATAAGAAGAAACCAAATTTAAAGAAGATTTTTTGATAGGGTTAGAGGAAGTGAAAAAATATAACCGCTCATCAAAACTGACGATAGAAGAAATCCTAGCCCTGTATCCAGAGATTCTAACAAATGTAGCTAGGACTGTAACAGTAATGACTCCCACCCAAGTCAGCGTCGAAAGACTATTTTCTTCTCTAAAAATTATAAAATCAGATTTAAGAGCATTAATGAAAGAAGACTTGGCAGAAGTTGTTTATTTTTTAGAACAATAATGAATTAAAAATAAAGAATAGAAGCTAATTTAAAATTTTGAAGAGAATTTAAAATTAACAGTCAAATATATCATTATTAAAACTAAAAAATATTAATTTTTATTGGAGTAAAAGTATAAGATAAGTTAATAAAAATTCAATTTTTTTGTTAAAGTTAACATAAATTAAGATTTTAAACTCATCTAAGTAAGTATAAAACTTTTTTCTACATTTTTTTTATAATATTTACTTAAACATTGGACTTATAGTTAACAAAGGATAGTTGTCTTGTAAATAAAAATATATGTTGTGAACTTTATATTATTATCAATAACCAGGCAATGGCTTAGCCACTACCGAAGCGTGCGGTACTAAGATTAAAATTTAAAATTAAAAAAAGCAGCCATGGTTAAATTTTTATAAATTTTCTGAACTTCGCCAATTATAATAATTTTAAAAAGGAACTCTAAACTAAATTTCACCATTTTGTTTTTTGATATTATAAAAGAATTATTAAAAATAACTGATAAAAAAACAAAGTCATAACCAAACTAAGATGAAATTATTATTCAAATACTAAAAAAAAAATCCCCTTAAATTATAGTTAGTGATGATGATTAGCTATTATTGCTTATATTCTTATCAATAATAAGAGATTAGCAAATCTGAGGTATAGTCACTAGAATTTAGATTAATTGACATCTATTATGGCCTATGAATAGCACTGAGCAAGGTACAATCTCAGTACGCTATATCAATCATTAATATATATGGTGAGATGAAATAAAGCTGTGAGCCGGAGCTAGAGCCAGAAATTTCAAAAGGTTGGAGTAACAAGGAAAATAAGTACCCTAGAAGACCTTATGGTCCATTCAATGAGGGTACCTTTGGACTAGCTGTTGAGCAGGCACATCCCCGCTCAAATGCCTTACGTCCTCCCCAAACGACCACTTTTCAAGACTTTGTCTAGTCTTTTCTTGAACTGGTCAACATAATTGCTGTTAACCTCCATCGGAAGTGCGTTCCAGCTACTGTACGTGAAAAGTTTCCCACACAGATCGCGGTTGTAATGCTTCTGCTCGAGTTCAAAGCTGTGATTTCTTGTTCTGCTCTCATTAAAGCTGAAAATATCCCTGTAGTCAACATTGTCGAACCCTCAAAGTATTTTGAAAACTTTGATGAGCTGACCATGCAGTCTATGGGTTTCCAACGAGAACAGATCTAATTCCCTTAATCTATCTTCATAACTTTTATGTCTGATAGAGGGAATCAGTTTGGTTGCCCTGGCTTGCACGCGTTCCAATCTCGCGATGTCCTTTCGAAATGAAGGACTTCAAAATTGTACGGCATACTCCAGGTGCGGTTGGACAAGTGAATTGTACAAACAGAGTACTATTTCCTTGTTCTGATATCCAAACTGTCGCTTTATATAACCTAGCATCCTTTGGGGCTGGAGCCACTAAATTTCAGACTTTTGGAGCTAGAGCTTAAGATTTAGGTATCAGCTCCACAGCCCTGAATGCACGTTGTGATGTTGCTAAAGGCTGCCGACGGCTTTTCCTCCAAAGGTGGAGAAACCTTCTCCTTACTTCTTTCTGTTGGTAGCCCGGCCTCTTGCCGGGGACTTCGTAGCCTAGCTGACTCATGTATTCTACCACGTTTTTCCCCAAATATTTGTTTTTATACATCACCACCCCACTGGGGTAGGGGCAGGAGAGGGGGGATGCATGGACATGCTGCATGAAGGTTCCTCCTCCAACGGATTTTCTCAAGGCGTCTTACAGCTAGCCCGGAAGGACCTAGCTTTAAGGCAACACTCCTCTAATTTCGCTGCTGAGGTGAAATTGAATACCTGCTGTTAGGGGAAATCTTGCTGTTTTAACCATTCAGCTTCTCATCGATACGAAGGGCGAGAAGCAGGTGGTTAAGTGGTGGTGCTACGGCGTCTACACTGCCAGGATATGGTTAATGACCAGAGGCTGGTTTATGAGGGGGGGAAAGCATCTATTTCCTCACAAATACCATCTGGATATTTAAGTTTTCGGTTCATGGTAATTCCATATATCTAACGTTGGGAATGAAGTGATAAGAAAAAGACACTTAAGAGCCAGTTCGTTATTAGCTATCGCGACTACCAAGCCAACAAAGGTTCAGAGTCCATAATAGCATTATGGTTGTAGTTTTTTGAGTTTGGATTATAGGATTTTGTTATGATAATACATACAAACGCTTGTATTTTTATCATATAATTGATTTATAAAATATTTAATATAATCAGGTTGAGAAATAGAATTGTAAATGGGTTACTGTTATTTGAAGATGGTGTTTGGTACAAAATTATTGGAATGGACTTCCAGAATTGGTGATGAATTCTTAGAAAGTTTGAACGTATTTTAACTTATGGAATGGTTAGGGGAAAAATACAATTACAGAGCTTTACTCTGCAGTCAGTTCTTCGAACTAGTAAGCCAACCAGGCAGTTCACAAAACCAAAGTGGTAATATGAAGCTGGAGCTACAGACAAAATAACCTCTTCCAGAAGATATCTGTGAGTAAATGTACATTCTTGCTGTGTAATGTTTCACACAAGGGGAAACCTCTTCCTTCTGTGTAACTGAAATCATATTATTTTAAGCCCTAGTCCCCCCGTGGCTACGGGCCTGCGTCCTGCATGTGCAAGTTGATGGAGAAATTGGTAAATGTTAGATCAGCCTTTTTCTGGACCACGTAGGCCATCCGTTTTCTGCACAGTGCAGCTTCCTCAAGTTCCGCTTAACATGGATATTCTGCTAGGACTGGAAAATGCCATATACGAGACCTTCAATCGTAGACAGCACTACGCCACTGTGCTTTCCGATTAGGAGCAGGCCTATGATACCGCATAGCAATACGATATCATAGAGACTTTCGACACGATGGGGGCGAGGTGACCCTCATTGAATGGACCGTAAGGTCTTCTAGGGTACCTTCTTTCCTTGTTGTTACACCTTGTTACTTCCACTCTTTATTTCTGAATTTCTGTGAGAATATCGATTCTACGTACAGGTGGGGGTAGCCTTCTCTGGCCCAATTGAGCAGGAAGAGGGTGTCCCTCAGGGAAGTGTCCTCAGTGTTGCACTTTGCCCTGAGCATCAACAGTATCACATCGGTGCTGCCGGAAGATTTTCTTGCTACGCTCTACGTTGATGACCTTTCTATATAAATTTGTGCGGCCCAGATGCCAATTCTGGAATGTCAGACTCCAACAAGCATAGAAACGTATCTCTCGCACTTGAGATGCACTTCTGCTGCCTTCCACGGCTTCACCCCGACCCGGATTTGATCCTAAGTGGGGCTCGCCTGAAAGTGATGGATTCACACCCTTTTCAGGTCTTATTTTCAACCGACGCCTCACCTCCAGGCTCATATCCGCAGCCTTAGGCTCTTTTGTACACTTGCAATAGACATTCTTCATTCAGCACTTGAGGTGCTCATAGGACTACTGCCTTACTTTTCTACCAATCCTTTGTTCATTCAAAGCCTTTCTACTAATGAGAGTTCTACGCATCTGCAGCCCACCATGTATTTCGGAAGGCGGACTCGATCCAGCACACCCGTCTCCTGGCGACTGATGCCTTCTGCGCGTTCCCCATAGAGTGCTTACTTTTCGATGCTGGGGAGATGACACTTAGCGCCGTACACAGTGCACTTTGTGCATGTACGCGCGAGCACAGCGCCTCCCTCAGTCGCCAACGGCTCTCACTGCATCCACGGCCGATCTCGACAGTGTCTATGCCACCGAGAGACGCTAGTCATACCCTAAGCCCTTTAGGTTTAGGGCTAGGAAACACCTTAGAGAGCTTGGTGTAGCTTTCGGTCCCCGGCAATGGCCCCTCTTATTCTGCCCAAGAAACCATCCTGGAAGGTACTACCTTTCACTATTTACCGCCACGCTTCTGCTCCCAAAGCTTCTACAGCGCCTGGAGTATTGTGTTTGGTCTTTTTGGAACACACTTCGTGTCACGCTGAAACTGTGCCACTATATACGGATGGCTCCAACTCCCACTACGGGGTCGGCTTCCACACTGTATCCACTTTAAAGTAAGCGGGGTTTACCAGGTGCTGCGTCTGTTTTCACGGCTGAGCTAGTTGTAATACATCGCTCGGTGCGGGAGATAATGCGTCGAAGAAGATGGGAGACGGCCGAGGGGAACTTAAAGTTTCGTGCCATTGCGCCGCGACTATTCACCTGAACCTACCTTTCAATTCACGACGGCTTCAGGTATCTTTCTCTCGTCTCCAAATTGTGCACAGACGCAGGACACAGCGCCATTTGATGGAGCGCTCCCCTGCACCTTACTGCGACAACTGCGTTGTCCTCTGGACTTTCCCGCACATTCTTGTCAATTGGCCCATTCTGGGTGATCTTCGCACATGTTACCCGACCCGGCACCGGGACTAGTGGGGTTGCTACAGCTTGTCCCTTGTACTCGGGGCGGATGGGTGCACACCGATTTGTGAACTCTCTGAATATTTGGGGTAAAGCTCGCCTCCTCCATTTCATTTAACTCTCTCTGGTATTGTCGCGTGTCTCTGCATCCGGGCGAGGCGGAGCGTGGTTCCTTCTTGTTTAGTTTTTTTGCTTTGCTTAGGGAATTTTTAGAATACCTTAGCACTTTGCTGAAATTTTAATTACAACGATATAGGCCCTTGAAGGCAGTTGACAGCTTGGCTAATTTAAATAAAAAAACAAAAAAAACTGCAATGCTCTGCATTCTTTCACTCGCATAAAACAGAATTATTAATAAAAACATGTAAAAAATAGTTTAAAGTTTGTTAAATAGCATCTTGAAAGGGAAAGGGAATTTTGGAATAATGTCATATGGTCAGATGAGATGGAAATAGACTTTTCGGCCAAAATGATGCTCGTCACTTTTGGAGGGCTGAAGCAACTGTTTATGATCCTAAGTACACCATTCCACCCTTAAAACACGGAAGAGGTAGTCTCGTTGTTTAGGGCTACTTTACTTCGTATGGTACAGGAGTACTTCACACCATTGATGGGAAAATAGTGCCACATATCGAAAGATAGTGGAGGAAAAGCTGCTCCTAAGTGCAAAAAAGGCTTACGGTTGACATCAATGGATATTTCAGCCAGACAACCATCCTAAGCACTCGGCCAAATTAACTGAAGAATGGTTTAAGAAGAGAAAAATATACCTTCCTTCCATGGCCAAGTCAATTGTAAGACCAGTCCTTTTGAGCATTGTGGCGAATACTGAAGGCTGCAATCCTAAAGAGACACCAAAGAACCTTCCCTTTTTTAGAGAGATTTGCGTAGAAGAGTGGAACAAAATGTCGAGAATTGATTACCCAGTGCTAATATCAACCTATGAGAATCGCCTTTGTGCAGTTATTGCAAACAAAGATTATGCCACGAAATATTAAATCACTGAAATTATTATTAATTTAATACTTTTGTCACCTGATGAATTATGTTTATTAGATAAAGCCCAGGTCCTCAAACTTATTTCAGGACAACCTAGGACACTAGGTCTGTGAAGAGATGTTGCCCCTCCAGGTACCAGTTGTAATCGTCCACACAAGATACTCCCCTGTGGACAATCTAAGGGCCACCAACCCTTAGGTCTGCAGCCTCGCGAAATTCCACCTACCAAAACCTAGGGCACTAGGGTTGTGAAGAGTTGTTGCCCCTCCAGGTACCAGTTGTAATCGTCCACACAAGGTACTCCCCTGGGGAGAATCTAAGGGCCACCAACCATTAGGTCTGCAACCTCGCGAAATTCCACCTACCGAACAGGGCTTTTTCAGAGATCCCGTACTCTGTGTATGTGCAGAGTTTAGGTAAATTTTGTAAATGTCGGGCATGTTGTAAACTGTTGAGCTTTCTAATACATGGTGATAGTGAGAGCAGATATCTGTATCAGTTAAATTAGTGTGGTATTCTTGTGTTTAGGTTTGGCCCACTTACTGTATGTGAGGGGTGTTTCTTATGAGTTGACTTAGTTGTTTTCCTCCCTACCTCTCTTCAGTGAAACAGGCAGCCCTCAGGAACGCCACAACGCTCGCCCGTGCGGCTCCACAGGTCCCTTAGTGATATGATAGTTTGCGTTGTGTGTGAGTGTGAGGTTACGGCAATCGGAGAGAATGTTTTTTGTGTCGTCCTGGGCTCGATTGCATCTATTGCATTCTGACGTTAGTGTGAGCTTTGGTCTGTGTGTATTGTTGTAGTATGGGTAAGTGGTTAGTTCATATTTGGGATAGGAGTACTCTGTTATCTATCAAGGGGGGATTTTTCTGAAGAGTGGATTTGTGGGGTTGCTGGTTTAAAATGTTATGCGTGTCAGTGCGTAGGTGTTCGCGAGTGTGGACTTTGTGGGTATGTTTTAAGGTGTGATTTGGGGGATGGGAGTGAAGATTATTGAGCCCTGCTTGGAAGTAGGGTGCTGGGGATATTTTTTTTTTGTCTGGGTTGTGGTGGTTGTGTTGTAAAGTGGTAGTTGGGGTGGGGATTGTTTTGAGTTTTGCTGAAGTGTTGGGTTCCTATCATGTCTTGTACTTATTGGGTAATATGTTGATTTCAGCGTGGTGTATTTTTTGTGCATCCTGTGATGATTGAGTGTAATGTTTTGTGTAATTTGGAGCTGTTGGAGTGTGTCGTTTTGTGTTTGGTGCTTGGCCGGTGCAACTTAGTTTAGGGTAGTTCGTATGAATTGTTTGAATAGGGAGAGGGACACACACACACACACACATACACACAGAAAAGCGAAAAAAAAAGATAAATAGAAAGAGACCAACTTCAGCAGACCTTTTCGTGTATGGTTCACATTAATATGACTCTTCCCTTCGATTAAAAAGAATTTTTTTTCTTAACTATCAAACAAATTCTTGGTTTTAAATTAGACAATTTAGACCTCGAGGATTTCGTTAATTATTATTATTTGTTCTTTACTTCCACCCTTTGAGCGGAGTTCCATAATCTAGTTTACTTCTTGTACCTACATATTTCCCATGTCTAAGGTTTATCATAATTATAAGGAATCGCTCGTCTCTTAGAGTTCTTTTTAAAATTTCTCTGGTCGCTTATATCTCGAGTGACCTTTTGCTGATAATTATTCTTAGCCCGCGTATGTTTTTGTGAGCACAAGACTCGTATTTGTTCAGGTACTGAGCTTTGATAGCTGTGTGTATGTAAGTGTGTTTCTGTGTGACTCTAAAGACCGCTCGCCTCACATCTATTTGATAATTTGACATATATTTTGTACATTTTTCTAATTCTCTTAGGTTTTTTATTTATTACACTTGGCATATTATTTCCTTAATTTACACAAATAGCCAATTCTAGGATTTGATAGATCCAACGAGCGTCCATTTGTGGAGTTCCTCGCTGGGCCTATTAAATCCGGAAATTTGGGTGCTACAAGCCTCCCTATTTTACTAATGAGGCCCTACAAAACGTGAATCGTTGGGCATTTATTAACGCCTAGGTAGTTAAATCAGCTGATAAAAAACTAGATAAATAGTCGCTTACCTTATGAGAGTTTTACACCAGTTTGTTGGTGTCCATTACCTCCTGTTGTAGAATGACCAGTATATATATATATATATATATATATATATATATATATATATATATATATATATATATATATATATATATATATTATTTAGACGGAGTGGGCGGTCAAGGTCAATTGAACGACCTTCGCTCGTCTCCCAGCAGTGGCAGAGAAAAGGGAATGGGGTTCACAATCGAGTACTTGGCAGAATTTATCTACAGAATCGAGTGCAATTTGCCGTTAGTATAATAAAGAAGGTTGCGGGACTCTGGGGCTATGTAACAGAGGGTGTATATTCACTTAATAATTCGAAGAGATTCGTTGATACACTCTTTGTGCGGAAGAATTTGAGAAAGGAAGCTCGCAACACATTTTGTGCTGAAGCATTTAGAAGACTGAACGTGGAGGAGCGGGGTGTATATCACATTAAACTTCATATTACGTCTCGAGAACAAAGATAATAACCTTACTTGTTGAAGAGAAAACGAAAATTGTATTCAAGGAAGGAAGTATGGCATAAAAAAGGAAAATGACGAATAAAGACACTTAAAAATAAATTGCAAATAAAGATGGCGATGAAAATCAACACAAACCTTATCAACCCATAAGTTTATCCAAGGAGGGAGGCTATTTTGAACCACCTCCTGGGTAAAGGTATATACAGAAGTAGACGGCACTCAACAAAAACTAGAACATCCAGTGGTTGAAGGGAACAAGAATACAGCAATACAAGGAAGCACGAGTACGTAATACCACAAGAGGTCAAGAGTACTTAGTTCGTCAATATCATCAGCTTAGGCCGTCCTTGGGTACATTGAAGTATCGAAGTGGTACTGGGAATCATACTATCAATAGATATGTAGATGAAGATTGCCTTCAATGCAGAACAGACCAGGTTGAAGAGAGTTGCGTTATCGTACCTCAAATTGTCTATCTCAACCACTTTCTTTACAGATCTCTTCTTAAAACTTTCTTCGGAGATGCCCGAGCTAGTTTTCGCTTCAGATTTTTTTTTTAAACGCACCTCATTTAAGGATAGTAATGGATATATGATGATAAATGCATATGAACTTATCTAAATCATCCGTCATCCACCGACGGTATCAGGAACTTCCCATGGCAACCATATGTTTTTTGCGGTTTTTTTCTTCCTTTTGGCAGAACACAAAATATAAAATTTAAATTTTACTCCAAACAAAAATAAGAAGAAATCCCTGAAGCAAATTCTCTCCTCAACCACTTGTAAAAACTTGAGACACTTGAAATGGGTCTCGTGAAAGTCGAGAATAGAGTTTCATTGTCTCCCTCATTCATCAATTTATTCTACCTTTTCTCTCTATAGAAATCTTCCCATTAATGGCACCACCAAATGATGTTTCTCTTGTTCGGGGAGCTTTTGTTGCCCTCTGGATTTCCAATTTGTTCCCAACGTCGCGCTGTTGTTGTCTCCTTCCTTATAGATATGAAGATTTGGAAGAAAATTTAAACACAAAGCGAGATTCTCTGACAGAGCAAGAAGGTGAAGCTGTAAAGGGCCATTTCATATACGAGTATGGATATTTCCTCAAATACTTTTCACTCCACGGGTTATTGGATCCATTGAGCGACAAGTTAACTGACCAAAGACGCTTGATTGACAAGGTGTAAAAGAGAAGAGAAGTCTAAGGGTGCTATCAGCATTAAAACATAATTAAGAAGGTATAAATTGGATACCGAAAACCTTACCAACAACAAATACTAAAAATCCCGAAACGTTCAAAAATTATATATAAAGACTGACAAGTAATAAATTAAATCAGAATTCGGAAATATTCTACTCACCATTAATAATTCATTAGTTTCGTTTCGTAAACCAACCGCTCATTTTCCATCAGACTTAATATCATTATAAACTTAATATTCTTTCCTTCATATAGTGTATGTGTTACTATTGAGCTTTACCACTATTACTAATTTCGTAAAAATGTATCGTTTATCCCAAAGGACGCCTTCTCCTTCCAATCTCATACCTTTACAATCACCCAAATTGCAGTGTTTTCTAAATATATTGGTTTCGTAACCTAATTTCTTAATTCTACCCTCCAAGACTGAATTGCATAACGTGTGCGATCTAGTCCTTTATTTTCATCTTTGCATGCAGATGATTTTATTCTTTTCCTTTTCCCCTACTTTTTTTTATCTAATTTCAATAAGAAAGAGAAAAATGTAAAACCATTATTCAGAATATTTCTCGCTGAATATTGCGTTTCGTGATAAAGAAAAACTGCTGGGATTACTCTCATAAGAGCAAACTATTTTCTTTCTAATTTATCTCAGATTGGACGCCAGTTCCTCGCGGTTAAGATGGAAGCTTTTCATAACGCTTCGTTGTTTGTTTTTATTTTTTCTATTTTTCCTTCCTATTTTAAAATTTTTCACAAAAAAAGTTACTTACGAGGTGCAAACTAACAACACAACGTTACAAAATTCCTTTATATAATGAACTTCATGAGGGAAGTGTCTTGAGACCTAAACCTTCCCAGTTACTTCTAGTTTCTTCTACCCCTTTCTTCATCTAATGTTTACTCTTTCTTTGGTCTCTTTGCTTCCTGGCTGAAATTGAGAATGGGAAAGAGAGAAGGGCAGATAATGGGCAACAAAGATTTTGTTACAGGGAAACAGGTGTTTCTAGGCAATTTTGATATGCCTCTTTTAGTTCTTTACTCTTATTTTTATTCACACCCGAATTTTGTGATATTGTGCTATTTAATTCAAGTGATTTTGCGTTCATATCTTATAAGATCACTGCATATTCTTTTTCCACGTGTGAGTTAGACATATTATGCAACATATCATTTGATACAGATGACATGTCCAATTTTGTTCCCCAAGGGAGCTATAAATTAATCTCGACGAAATTAGAAGCAATTTAGACAATCGTTTTTACTGCCTGCTTTTCTAAAATGCTTAAACATAATTTTTTGGAGAAAGATTCCATACAAAAGCATTAAAAGACTTTGGAGATCATCGCCATGAGAGGAAAGAGAGAAGTACATAAAAACCTTACTGCTGAAAAAGGAGTGACTAGTTACGGTAATAATGTGGTTGCCTACTAGGAAACAATACGGTATACTAATGAGGATATTCTCTCAAAAGCTTATGAAGTCAGAACTTTGGGGTAGTTCTTATCCAGGCACTATGCTCTTGTTAATATGAATCTGGTTCGATTACTGGTGAACTGTTTGAGAAGTGGTTCAGACATAGTTTCTCGATCGTCAATACATTAGTGGATGCTCCTGTTGTGCTAGTTTTTGATATTCATTATTTCCATGCATGCAATGTAAATGATCTATAGACTTCCATATGAATAGAGTAGCAATTTTTTGCCGTTTACCGCACCTTGCAGCAAAAATGCGGCATCCGCTGGATGATGATTTATGTTCCCATTCAGACTTTTTATGATCATTTTGTTGACGATTAGTAAAATAACAATCCAGGAGTGGTGTTAAGTAATGTACAGCTATTGAGGCTCTTTAATGAAGGTTTTATTTTCCCTGCCATTACGCAAACAACATTGAATAATTTCAAGAAGACTGGAACCTGGCCATGCACTCTCAAATTCTTCACAGCTGTTGATTTCTTGTATCACTCATAAAGTAAAGTTCAACGACTGGATGATAATTAAACGCAAATTCAATATAATAATAAAGTAAAATGTCAGGAGAATAATAAAAGATCGCAAGATGATGCCTCACAGTTCCTCCTCTATTGCCACGTCAATCTTAATCAAATTTCAAACCTGTGTCAAACATCGACTTCTAAGAGACGGAGTTCTACGCTTCTAGTAATAATTACCCCAATATCCACCCAACCTGGACCTACCATCACCACCACCAAGGGGAAGAAATTCAAGTAGATATATTAAAAAATAAACAACACAATAAAAGTGCAACAGCACCATCATCATCCACAACTAACGTCAACCAAAAGAAGCCATTAGCCCCACACTAATTTAGCATTTATCGAATGACGCCAACTGCAGCGATAAAATTATTACATGTCTACTGAAAGTAAAGATAATGGAATGATGCAGATATCTGAGATGTGGCGAAGTTTCTTGTCAGGTTAACGTGACAGAAATGGATTTGTTGCACAAAGTAATTAAACTTAAACGTTAAATAATGTTACCTTTTACAACTCTCTTCTATTAACATTTCATGTATTTTGCAGTAATATTTTTGTAGGAATATTTTTTCTGCCCACAACTTTCTTTATTTCAGCCATTTTAATTTATACTCGTCGTATAGAGCGAAATTAGGAACACTTTTTAGGAAAATATCAGATCGATGTTAAAATTTTATTGTCATCCTTAATAGTCCCTTGTCTATCTTAATTTTTATTACTGATATCTTTTTGCGAACTTTTCAAGACATTAAATAATAATAATGCAATGTCAAGAGAAATTCGCCAATTTTAAAATCTGTCCTTTTATTTGGTTTGCATAATTTTACACTACCGTCTTGAAGTGGTTAGTGTCACAGTCTTCTCATCCAACGGTCTGCATCTACCACTCCCCTGCCCTCCTCCTGGCACGGAGCTAATCCTTGTGAAGTATGAATCTGTATGAGATTCGAAAAAGGAGTCTGCAATTTCTGGTAGATCTCGTAAGGTCGATCCAAATAGGAAAACTACCCGATAACTAACACGATCGGATGTAGTTTAACTTAGCTTAACTTGTAAAGCAGTGTTTTCACTCAGTTTGGCCAAGCTCCTCTTGGATCTATTCTGCGCTAGAATGTTACATGTAAAATGATCGAAACCCCTCTATAACGAATATCCAACTCTCCATAATTTGTTTCCCCTTAATATAAATCCTCAATCCGGCGTGCGTTTTCTATCGAAGAAGGGGTAGCTGTTCTATTTTACTTATTCTCCATTAAAAGGTAATATTTGTACAATCTGATCTATCTATTCTTTTATACAAGCGGTATTTGGTCTAGATGTTTAATATCCCTATTGTTTATCAAGGTCGTTATAATTGTAATATATTTAGCAACTGGGATTCTGTATTAGTATTAGTATTTGTAATATTTAATGTATTTGTTCTTTCCGTTTAAAATCGAAAAAATTAACCTATTAGAATTTTTCATTAAATTTATGTTTTGATCAGGAGTTTGTGACCCCACTAGTGACCTATAAATAAGGAATAGTAAGGTACGTTAATTAATGCCAGTAAATGGTAGAAATGTTTACGTTGGTATTTGCTCAGTAAAGAAAAATATGAATAATGCTCATACAGGAAGTAGATAGTCATAATTATAATTTAGACACCTGTTGTGTGCATACTGTATCAAGAAAACATAGGCCCCTGTATTTTAGGGATTATCACCGGATAGGTTCTGATATTGCTACAAAACAATAAAATCATGTCTTCAAAAAGTAACCACCTCAGTAGCGTGTCGATAGTCTCTTAGCAGTGATGAGAGCATTTCTTCTCCGGGTCAAGCTCTCCACGAGGGTGCGACACCTGAGAAGGTTGATGCTGGACCACTCCTCGCTGATAACTGCGTTCAGCTGTTCATTGGAGGCTGGCTGACCACATCTTACGGGCACCTCCCTCAAGTCCTGCCAGAGGTTTTCCAGGGGATTTATCTACGAGCACAAATGTTCATCTCTGCACGCACAAGTGTTTGTATCTGCAAGAACAAATGTTCGTATCTACAAGTGCAATTGTTCGTATCTAGGAAACACAAGTGTTGGTATCTATGAACACAAGTAATCGTATCTACAACACAAGTATCCGTATCTACAAGCTCAAGGCTCGTGTATATACGCGCAACTGTTCTTATGTATAAGCACAAGTGTTCGTATATGAAAATACAGGTGTTTGTATCTACAAACACAAGTATCCTTATCTACTAGCACGGGTGTCAGTATATGCAAACAAACACAAGTGTTTGTATCGACAAGCACAAGTGTTCGTATCTACAAGAATAAGTGATCGTATCTACAAGTTTTCTTCGGACTAGACCTAGATCCTACCTACGTTCTTAGAAAGTTGCAAAGATCCAAATATATATAATTTTTAAGTTTTCTTTAAAATAGCTACAATTTATAAGTTATTATTGAAGTAATTACATTTTTAAGATCTTATTAAATTAATTATATTTTTAATTTTATTAATTTTTTTGTCATTTTTGTTCTTATCAAAATAATTTCAGATTCTTATTAAATAACTATTTTTTTTATTTTATTAAACTAGTCGGTTCGCTGGAATAAAAGGGAGTTATGGTGATGAAAACGAATATATCCTCCAGTGAGATAAAATCACGATTAATATTTTCTTGTTTAATATACCAATTGAATGAAACACATTCAGGAGTTCATTTTAACATTATTCTCACCTCTACCATTTACAGTCGTTTTGCTTCTGGTTTTTCACTCTCCCATTCTTTAGTAAATGCCAATGTCGAAGCAGGAAAGGCACGAAATAACTAGTTTCTCTAAGAAATCACAAAATTTAGGTCGGAGCTGCCTGCGTTAGTTTTTGCTTCGTAGTTTTACCTGAATAACAACTACCTATTAACAAAAGTTCCTATCATGAGACAAATTCACATCCGAGTCTTCAGTTGTAAAAAACGGGAAGAGAACCGAATAAATGTTTAAGGACGAAAAAAGGAAGAAACGAGCGAAGATAAAAATGAGTAGCAAAATATGTGGAGCAATAAGTTTGGAAGAAAGGGTTGGCGCAGCTAGAGACCGGTGGCAAACCCCATAATGGCGGCACCTGGTAACCTCAGGCCTAGTGTAGGCCTTCATATCAACCTCCAAGTACGTCTTTATCCAACCTGACCTTGTAAATAAAGAATATAAAGTGCAAGCGTGTTTCTATAGCCACAATCCAGGATTAAGTAAACACGTAATGCATAAAAAAGAAACATGAATAGAATATTCGCCCCCTTCAATAATGGAGGTACGAGGACACAGTTAAAAATTCTGATAACTTAGGAGGGGGTGGGGGGGGGGGGGAAAGCTCTCTCGCGTGTGCCAAATAGCATGCCTTTAATTTATAATGGCACGCAAATATCAGGTAAGCCGTATGGAATTTGAACCTAACTTTGATCATGAGCGTTAAGATTTCGCTTTAATGGAATACATTTTTATTATAGCGAGATACCTAAGGAGAATATAATACAAAACCAAACGTGGTAGTTCGTCAGGACTACCAATTAACGCACAGCACCATTGCTATCCTAAAATTTATTATTTAATTGTTTAGAATGCCTTTTGTCAACTGAAGCTTGAAAAATAAATATTTAAAAAATAATATTTTCTTAAACACACAAGAGTAGTTTGTAAAAAAATATTTCTCCAAAGTTCCTGTTAAAACGAGTTTTAAACACGTTTCTGTACTTAATTGGAATAGTGGGCGGGAATGCACAGAGTAACAGAATTTTAATTTTCTCGCTTCGAATGATATTTTTTTAGTTCATTACCGAATCAGCGGCGGAGAATCACAAAATTGCATTTGTTTTCAATATTGCCATTCGTGTGGGAGGGTAATAACTACCTTGTTAATATAGAGTTTTTTTCTGTTTAAGTTTTCCATTACATTATATTATTTTCTACATCTCGAAATAGACATTACAATCATACACATATACTCTCTCACACGTGGATATTTTGGTAGAGATTTTATATTTTATCTATATATATATATATATATATATATATATATATATATATATATATATATATATATATATATATATATATATATATATATATATATATATATATATATATATATCATTCTTATAAAGTAATTTTTTATGTATTCCTTGAGAATGAATTGAATAAAGTTCGAAAGTACTTGGATTCCACTTTTCATTTTTCCTGTGGGATTTTTTGCAAATATATTTCAATTCTTTTTCTGGCACGATAAACTCTTGCGACCCTATTAAAGGGTCTTTCAATAAGGTCGCTCGATTTTTAAATGTAAATAAAACAATTTGTATGTAATATATGCACTCAATTTATTTTAAATTTGAAAATACATTTTATGGCATTAAGTGTGAAATATGAGGTCGTTCAAATGTCTGCCGCGGCTTCGCTTGGTGGAACGTATTCGGGAGGACCAATTTTCGAAGACTTTGTCGCATAAATCTGGCTAAATTTGCTGGATGTGTTCCTTATGTTGACTGAAGACATCAACTGTTTGCGGATTATTCGCATAGACATGCGATTTAAGGTAGCCCCAAAGAAAGTGGTCTAATGGCGTTAAATCCCATCTTCGTTTTTAAAAAAATACGCACCGATGATTCCGTTAGACGAAAATTCACACCAAACAGTGACTTTGTTGGGATGCAATTGATGCTGGTGTATCTCATGTGGATAGTTTTCGTTCTAAATCAGACAATTTGGCTTGTTCACAAATCCATTCAAACAAAAATGGGCCTCGTCGAACGGAGCACTGAATTTGATAATAACATTTGATGATTTGCACACTTTGTTCAACGCTATAACCTCCCATCGTGACTTGCCAAGTACTACTGAAGAGTTTACAGTGAGGTTGCCAGATGTCGCTTTAACAACATGGCTAATATCGCCTGACAAAGCTCGAGCGCCCTTGTTAAAAGACTTTATATAAGCACGAAGTGATTTGCTGGATTTACAGCTCAAATGAAAAATGTGTAATAATGTTAAATTATTTTTTACTTCATATCTTGCGTGATTTCCATGGAGAACTAAAACTAAACACTTTCAATGGAACAATTGACTTTTAATAGTGATCTCCTGTCGTCAGGTCATCATTCTTTTGTTGATTGTTTAAATATGTTCAATAATTACATTTGCTTTATCTCCTATAAATTGGAATCTTTCCGGGTAATTTTCCTTACCAGTTTATTTAGGAGTATGCTGATTTTTCCAGCTTATTTCGTAGATTGCTGATCTATACAAGTTTTTTCCGTGGATTGCTGATCTTTACAAGCTTATTCGGGGTATGCTGATCTTTAGAACCTTATTTCAGGGTATACTGATCCTCACAGCACCCCAATGATGCTTTGGTTCACGATCTCCATAAACTTTCCCATCGAAGATTCCTCTCATCTCCCCTACCACTTCTCTGTGTGAACCCCCCTTTAGAGTGGGTATATTTAAAATTACACCATCCCTTCTCGTCTCTAAAATGTAATTTCCCACCGAGGTGCCTCCTTATTTCTTATAAGGCCAGATTATTCGTAAAACTGAACATTCCATTTCGACATCAATAAATTGCCTGAAATGAAGTAATTCGATCGCTACCTCATCGCCCAACATTATCAGCCCATAAATGTTTCTGGCCCGAGTCATGTATGGCAATAAAGTTGGGTAATGAGGTTGGGTAGGAGATTCCGTTGGGCTGGGTGTCGGTTTTGGCCCAGGAAGATATTTATTTAAAAACCCAATTAACGTACTTCAATTCGTTTACATTTTTAAAGGAAGGTGTGATTTTGAAACGAGGGTTTTTTTAACGAGGGGTGATTTTAAAAGGAGAGTATGATTTTGAAAGGAGGGCATGATTTTGAAAAGAGGGTGTAATTTTTTAAAGGAAGGTGTGATTTTTTTTAAGTAAGGTGTGATTTTGAAAGAACATTATTTTGAAATGGGAGTGTTATTGTAAAAGTAAGGACTGATTTGGAAAGGTATGCGTTTTTTTGGAAGGATGGAATGATTTTAAAAAGAGGAGTTGGTTTTGATAGGAGAGCGTGATTTTGAAATGAGGTAGTGAATTTGAAAGGAGGGTGTAATTTTGAAAGAAGGGCATGATTTTGACATGAGAGTGTGATTCTGACATGAGGGTGTGATTTTGGAATGAGATCGTGATTTTGAAATGAGAGCGTGATTTTGAAAAGAGGGCGTGGTTTTTACAAATAGGTGTGGTTTTGAAAGGAAGATTTGATTTGGAATACGATCACAATTTTGATATTTTATACGCAGCTAATGTGTCCATGGAGATGTTTGCATAATTGTGAATGAGTATTAACATAATGTAATGTTAACTAATCGTTCCTAAGACCACGTTTGATTTCATGTATGATCGTTTTATAACTTATAAATTCAGTTCCTTGTAAAGTTTTCTGGCTGTTTCGAACGCGAGTGCCAAAATCTGGCCATTATTTAACCTCTCCTAAAGGTCTTTAAATCCATGACACTCTCTCTCTCTCTCTCTCTCTACTACTCCTTCCTGCTTCCTCTTTCTTCAATCTCCCCCCTCATCTTTCATCTTTTTAAGTCTGCGCCGTTTTCTTTTTCTCTGAGACTGAAGCTTTCATCTATTTGAAACCCATTTAAAATTTTCACTCGAAAGGCAAAAAGAAAGACGAAAAAAATAAGGGAAAAGGGTTTCTAACCTCGATATTCTAAATTGAATTATTAAAGTTTAATACCTTTTTGAATATACAGGTTTCGGTATCTTGTCACTCGGACAATCATATTTCCTCGTCGCCCAATCGGCCTTCAAGGCATCGTTACAATACTGGAGTTTCCAATAAAGGCACCAATTGATTTAGAATAGAGCGTCCATCCAAAGGAATATAAATCCCCGTTCCGAAATGCTGGTTCTCTGTAGGCGATAATTTCGGGGCTCGAGTGAATGGATAGCCCTCGATTCCTTTTGTTGCAGAAAAGGCACTGGTGAAGTTGACGGGAGCGAGAGATTGGAGAATAGGCGAATGTGTATAAAGAGAGGAATAGAGAAGGGAGTATTATGAACCTCTAAGAACAAGATCGTATACCAGGTGTTTGTAATATAAAATTACACCGTCCTTGAGCGGGGGGGGGAGGGTCACTAGATTTATCTACCAAGGTACTTCCCGTCCAAGTGGATCAGGGGGCGTTAAGGATGAAGAGAGTCGCATCCAGTGGGTTGCAGCCAATGGGAGCAAGGGACGCAATACTTCCCCTATTTAAGAAGAAATGAAAATTAAATTACACCCCAACAATTAATGTGGCAGCAGAATCAATTTTATTCTCACATTTATGCTTGCCTATACTTGTATACGCCATACGGTACCGTTCACATTTAATCGAATTGGCTTTACACCTTGATGAGCCCGACTGCAATTAAAGAAATGCATCCTTTTCGAGGAGATTTCAACTTTTTTTTCTTTTAATTTCAATAATAGTTCTGCTTTTAAGGGTTCTTTGGAATGAATAGTTTAAAAAGATGTTTTACTTTTCCTAGCAATAATATACAGTCATCAGAGTTTTATGATTTCTATCTAGATATTTCAACGTCGTGTTAGAATTAAGAAAAAAATAACCTAGTTGTATACGGAAAATAAACCAAATTTAGTTTTGTAGTCATCTGCTTCCAGTTGCCAACCTTGCTGGGTTGCCATAATCTAGGAAAAAGCAACAAAATGTCTAAGACACAATTACGTAACTATTGTTATGCTCTAAAGTTTAAACAATTTTTTAGATTATATTGAAATATTGGTTCTGAGAATGAAAGTAGCTACATAACATAAACTCTGTATGGTTAACTCTTGTATCTTAGGCATTTTGTTAATTTTTCCTGGATTCTGGCAGCCCTACCGAAGTCAACCCTCGCATCTTTGAGATCAGTAGCTGCGAGTCAGTGTGATTGCATTGTTTACAAAATAACTGTGTCGTATTGTTTATTCATTTTTCAAGGGATAACCCCCTTTTAAATAAAATAGATTGAAATGAAGTTGGGAGAAAATGCGATTGCATAAATGAAATATATTTAAAAAGGAAGTTCAGTGCGATTACTTATAATTAAAGAGAAGATATTATTGAAAATAAAAGGCCTACAACAACACTAGATATGTCATCCAAAACAAAGTGTTGCACTCGCAAATACAATGTGGCCAATATGATAGAACATCTTGGCTAGCCGGCTGTGCATACCTACAGAAGAAGCTATTTTGTTGGTCATGTTTACTATTCAGTAATGATGTAGGAAATTGGAACTCAAATGGATTCGATGATTTAAATAATATGCATACAGCGATTAAAAGGCACGAAACCACTACCAACCATATAATTGAATCATCGGTTTATTTAATGAACAAGAGAGAAGAATAGAATTAACATTTAAATAAATTGAGTAGCTTACAATTTTATAGTTAATTTTAATGAACAACATATTTACTTCAATTAACATATTTATTTTTGTAAAACTTGAATTGCTTCGTCATCTTCAAAAGTCACCGCAGGCCACTGGTCGCATCCCATTCAAGACCAAAAGTTGTCCCTTAGATTGTCTACTCTAACTACATATGCACCTTTCATACATTTTTACAGCCTCTAACTCCACCCCTTAAATGGATCTATTTGAAAAGCTTTAACGCGAAGAGATCACCCACTCTTTTTCTCCTATTCACTTTTTTAATGCCTAAAAATCTACTATCTTCCCCAAAAGTGTGGTCAGCGCCGTGTCAACCAACTCCACTGAAATTAACGCCTCTTTCAATCTCTGTGACCTATCAAGCGCAATGGCACACATCACTTTTACACCCCGAACGAAGGAACTACATAGTAATAGGGAGGTATGTTGTGCAGCATCTCGTCCAGGCAAGGTTCATTCCTAGACAGAAGACTCCATCATGCATACCTATCCTACTCAATATTATTCACGTCCTCTTATGTTTCTCTTTTCTCTCTCTAACACTCATTCATAAACTACTAGGTGTTGACCTAGAAATAGGTCCTGCCAAATACAGAACCCTGGTGCTTTATAGACCTCCTGCCCAACTCGTTGAAAAGGACAGAGATCTGTACCAGCTACTAGGAGAACTTGTCGAAGACAGAGTGTGTATCGTCATGGGTGATTTCAACACACAAGTTGACTGGGAAACCAGAGAACCCTGTTGCGAGAACGCACTACTCCTGTAGTTCGCGAACAACAAATTCCTCACTCAATGGGTGAGAGAGCCAACGAGAGGAAACAATATCCTCGACTTGGTTTTCACCTCTGAGGATGACATCGTTGAGGACCTCTCTGTTAGCGAAGAGCTCGGTGGCAGTGACCATCGACTAATTAGATTTGAGGTCAAAGTCCCGAAGGCAGGGCCTGCAACTAGTAAATCGAGGAAACTTGATTGTAAAGGAGCAGACTTTGCAGGTCTTCGTGCTGGACTGACTGACGCGAGGCTAGAAGTGTGCGATGTTGTTGAAGACTCGTGGAACAGTTTCAAAACCACATTCATGAGTCTTCAATGGCGTTTCTCCCTCTGAAATGTCCCCGTTGGTCTTCTGTTCAACCAAAATGGTTTAATCGAGAAATCGGCCAACTGCTTAGGAAGAAGAGAACTGTGTACCGGCAATCGAAGATCTCGGGTGACTTTGACGAATACCGGAAGCTAGCCAGGAGAGTGAAATCCCGCATAACGGCCGCTAAGCGGTCTGAGGAACTCGAAGTGGCGAGACTCTGTAAAGAGAATCCTAAGGAGTTTTTTGGATATGTAAACAGCCGTAAACCAACCTGTCGAACGATTGGCCCTTTGAGAAAGGAGGAGGGGGCATTAAAGCACCTAGATGCAGAAAATGCTAACCGCCTCAACGACTACTTCTCTTCAGTGTTTACTGAAGAGTGTGGTCCCATCCCCCAGCCAGTGGATTCCTACTCGGGGGAAAAGCTGGAGGATATGGACTTCACCGAAGGGAAAATAAAAAAGAAGATCACTGACCTAATGACGAATAAGTCACCTGGCCCGGATGGGTTTCTACCTAAAGTGTTAAAAGAAGTGCGCGATCAAGTGTCACGACACCTGAGCGCAATCTTGAACATGTCAATCCGGACCGAATGCGTTCCTAGAGACTGGCGTGAACCGGAGGTGACTCCTATCTTCAAGAAAGGAGACCCGAGCCAACCGTCAAACTACCGACCTATCAGTCTGACTTCGATAGTCGGTAAACTCATAAAAAGCATGATAGTGGACAAAATGGCGTCATATTTAGAGTCAAACCTGCTACTGAGGAGTTCCCAGCACGGCTTCCGAAGGCAACGGTCATACCTGACGAACCTTGTGGAATTCTTCCACCTTGTGTTCAGTGAGCACGATCGGGACAAGGCGGTGGATGTGGTCTACCTAGACTTTTAGAAAGCCTTTGATAAGGTACCACACCGCCTCCTTCTCCGGAAAGTGCGAGCGCTGGACATAGACGGAAAAGTAGCCGGCTGTATCGAGAACTGGCTAAGTGGCAGACGGCAACGGGTGGTGGTGAATGGACAGGCTTCTGAGTGGGTGCCCGTTACTAGCGGGGTGCCTCAAGGTTCTGTCCTGGGACCACTACTATTCATCATCTACGTCAACGACATGGACGGTGACATGGTTGCCAAGATTTCCAAATTTGCCGACGATACCAAGCTTGGTATGAACGTTGCAAAGGATGGAAATACTGCCCGCCTGCAGGAAGATCTTGGGAAGATTGGGGAATGGTCGGACACGTGGCAAATGCCTTTTAACGTGGGGAAATGCAAAGTGATGCATATCGGCCACAGAAACCCCCAATCTCAGTATATCCTTAAGAGCACTGCTCTTGAATCGAGTGACACTGAGAAGGACTTGGGTGTAACTATTACTAGCGACCTCAAGTTTTTGAAACAGTGCATCGAGGCAGAGAAGAAAGCCCAAAGGATGTTAGGCTACATAAAGCGCCAGTTTGGATACCGTATCAAGGAGAAAGTGCTTTGTCTGTACAACTCCCTCGTTCGGCCACACCTGGAGTATGCCGTACAATTTTGGAGTCCTTCGTTTCGAAAGAATATCGAAAGGTTGGAACGCGTACAAGCCAGGGCAACCAAGCTGATTCCCTCTATCCGACATAAAAGTTATGAGGATAGACTAAGGGAATTAGATCTGTTCTCGCTGGAAACCCGTAGACTGCGTGGTCAGCTCATCGAGGTTTTCAAAATACTTCGAGGGTTTGACAATGTTGACTACCGGGATATTTTCACACTGAGTGAGAACAGAACGCGCAATCACGGCTTCAAACTTGAACTGAAGCGTTACAACCGCAATCTGTGTGGAAATTTTTTCCCCTACAGTATCTGCGGTAAGTGGAACGCACTTCCAGTGGAAGTTGTCAACAGTAAATCTGTTGACCAGTTTAAGTCAAGACTAGACAAAGTCTTGAAAAGCGGCCGTTCAGGGACGCAAAACAATTGAGCAGCCATGTGCCTGTTCGATTGCTAGTCCAAAGGTACCCTCTTTGAATTGACCGTAAGGTCTCCTAGGGTACTTTGTTTCCTTGTTACTCCTTGTTACTTGTTACTCTCTCTCTCTCTCTCTCTCTCTCTCTCTCTCTCTCTTTCTCTCTCTCTCTTATATTATTTCACGTTTCTATCCACATTTATTCTCCTCACATGCCCATGCCATTTTAGAACACTTTCAGTCACAGCTTCCTTTACGCCCTTCCTCACACCATACCTTTAACCTACTCGTTCCTCATTCTATCCACCTTTTGCACACCAAGATCCCTCTCAAGTTGTCTATTTTTACTGCCTTCACTCATCTCTCCTTCTCATTCTATACCATAGTCTCACTCTCATACACTGACATTGGCACCAGCATACTCTCATGCCGTTTCCTTGTACACTCCATACTCAAGCCCTTACCATTCACTAACGCTCTAATAGGAAAAGATACTTTCCTACCATTTAAAACCTTGTGGTCGCGATCGGCTTCATGCAATTATACCACTATCATTCAGGAAATACCCTAGAAAATTAAAACTTCACATTTTTTCTAGGGTGACACCATGGACATGGATATAATACCCCAACCCACTCTCACTCGCAAATAACATTACTTTCTCCTTCATTCACTTTTAGCTCGCTCTTCTTACATCGATACCAAAGGTTTCGATTATCATTTCTAAATCCCTCTCACTCTCAGCCACGATCAAAGGTCATGGGTATATACCAACTACAGTATAGTCCTAAAAGATCAGAACGCCTGTATTTCTAGCACAACATCTTCCATAACATTTGTCAGAAAAATAAAAGGTTTCCAAAATTAATGTATGATAACCAAGAGGTATGAAATACGTATGGGTAGAATTTATGCAACAGATAAGCAATTTACTATGAAAAAAATAAGTGTCCAAAATGATCCGAACGCTTGCGTTTCTTGTAAAATGACCCAGAATTGTTTGCATAAAAACTAACTTCAGTTTAATTTCGTGTATGTTAAGTCATTTTCTTGTCAACTGTCGTCCACGTTACATGCCTGAGAAATCTGTCATGCCTCTTTCTCTCTCTCTGTCCGCGAGCTGATCTTAAAGCTGCGTTACCAAGAGAGTGTTTCAATTGTAGCTTTTACAGAGATAATCAAGTGTTTCAAAACTGTAGTTCACAATATTTTGTCAACCTATGAGAAAACAGGTTTATGTAAGGTTGGTAAATCAAATGGTAGGCCAATAAAGACTTCAAAAGGGGAAGACGGAGGCAATGCTCAAATTGTCAAGAAGGAACGTTTCAAGACCGGTGCAGCAGTTTCTCGAGGGATTGAGATTTTTCCATCAATATCTTTAGACAGAGTGTCAAGTCGGCTGGAGGAAAGCAATCTTCACGATCGCACACCTGCGGTCAAACATTTGATGAGTCCGAAGCACAAGAAGGCTCGTCTCGCATTCGCCACTTACCCCGTTATATGGACGGATAACCAATGGAGCCAAGTCCAGTCCTGTGCTGATTCTAAATTTAATTTGTCCGGATCCGATGGCAGGTGGCTTGTTCGTCGTAGAGCAAGAGAAATATTGCTTTCAAATTGCTCCAAAAGGAGCGTGGAGTTTTACACAGGAAATGTGTAAGAATCGAGCGTGCTTTAGGTAGAGAGCACTGGGACATTTGTGGACTTACGAGAACAGTAGATGCATAAGTGTACATGGAATTGTTGCGACATCATGTTTTCGTCCAACCTCGAACCACCAAAGCCCGATCTGCAATTTTCATACAAGATAACGCTTCCTGACACACAGCCAGGTCGGTGAAAACTTCATGGAGGACAAGCACATCACGGTTATGAACTGGCCTGCACAGAGTCTGGACCTAAATCCCATTTAAAATGTCTGGAAGACACTGAGAAAGTTCTAAAGCGAGTAATCCTAAAAAAGTTCAAGAAGTCTAGAAAATTCTTCACAAAGGATGGAGCAAGATTACTACGCAAGAGTGTCAACAGTTTACTCGTTCCTGTGGCGAGAGATGCCAAAGCATCATCGAGAATAAAGGTCTCCGCACTAAATTTTTATTACTACTAACTTGTACAAATGTTTTACATTGATGATACAATCGTTATATTTCAATAAAAATTGGTTCCCACTGTCGTTCTGATCATTTTGGACACTACAAATTTTCTAGTAAATCACTTATCTGTTGATAAATTTCGTTATATTCATCCAAATTCGACTAACCTTTAGCTATATGTACTTTGTATCTCTAAGTTTTCGTACACCAATTTTTTAAACCTTGAATTTTCTCTAGTAAAAGATATAGAAGCGTTTGTGGTTGAAATACAAGCGTTCTGATCTTTTGGTACAGTACTGTACACAGCGTTCTACATTTTTATTTTAAGTATGTTTCTCTAACCACCATGTCAAACCAACCAAAACTTTATCCTTTATTCGGCAATACTGCCCTGCGCGTGATGTGTAATTTGCAACTGCTTGTGCTCATTACAAAGCAAACAGTAGTCACCTTTGTCCATGACCGTGATTTCTGTCGGACCACAGTATATGCAACATGGGCCGTAGGAGAGCATTGACCGAAGCTAGAGTATCTAAAATCAATCAGGTACATCTTGAAGGGAACACAACTTTGGAAATTGATGAAAGAATTCTCCATCGAGACTATCGTAGGATCAAGATGCTTATGTCAAACCCTGCTGCATGCTTTATATCATCACAAAAGGGAGTCTCGAAGCGCCGAGGAAAATTTAGTTAGACGGTAGTTCGCCATCCTTTGAAGACTATTCATAAGACCCAGCGATTTGAATAAGTAAGGAAGTAGATAAAACTAGATTTCCAATTTGTTCTTTTGACCGACGAATGTCGATCGTCTCTCGATGGCTATGATGGATGAAAGAGTGGATGATGCGACAGAGCGGCTCCTCGACCTCAACGTGTCAGGCGGCAGCAAAGAGATGGTGTTATGTTATGGGGTGGGATTTTTAGGTAAGAGTTGGTAGATCCAGTCAAAATTTCAGTAGCAGCCTGCATTGACTTCTTATGGGCTAACCTCTACCCATACATAGTATAAGAAGAAAAATGTAACCCTACAACGAAAGTTAATTTTCATGTATAAAAACGCTCCATCGTATTCGGGGGTTGACGCAGGAGTATCTGGAGAAAATAGGGTTAAAAATGGTAAAGTAATGGCCTGGCTTGCCTGCTCCCCCAATATGAACTCCATCGAGAGCCTCTGGGTTGCGGGCTGCTCTTTCGACCACTGCCATTGATATCTCATTTCCAGTGATCAAAACCTCAACACATCGATGGATGATTTCGATCGTTGGCAACCATGACAGATATATTCATTATTGAGGTCATCACATTGTCTTAGAAAAGGCTCCCGACGATATACTATATATCTATTCTTTGTGGGGATTATTCTATATTCGAGTGTGTGGATTTAATCAGATGGCCGAGTATTATTCTACGTTAATAAATACGCCTGGAGAGAGATTATTTATCTTCAATATACTTAAGAAGTGGAATGGAGCCCAAGGATAATTAATATTGCCAGCATTAACAAAATAGAATTTTATTAATTAAACTAACAAAAATAACACGGAAAATATTTACATGACCGGGGATTAAAATAAGAGATGCACATGAAATGCAAAGGTCATAGGATAAATTTGACTAAGCGGTGGATTAGGATTTGGAGGGATTTAAATGACAAAACAAACAAGAAGGGAAAGGGTCGACTAAACTCGGGTTAAAGCACGAAGTTACCTTGGCAACAAAGTTAAATAATTAAATGCAATTCGTAGCTTACGTATTTATAAGGCTGGCGTGCAGGTGAAGGCGATTTGAATGAATGGCTTCGGTCCGACTGGCGATTTCCTCCCCAGGGGGAGGGTTTTTAGGGGGGTTGTCCTTAACAAGGGGGGAAGGACAGACTTCGAGGAGTAGCAGCGTAGTGGGGCTCGGAAGTACAAGCGATCCTTAAGACAGGATACCGGAGATGTTCTGGATGAACAATTGAGGTTATTGGGGTAACCAAGCGTTCTCTTGAAGAACGTTAAAAGTGTGAATTAAATTACCACTGACCTGATATCAGGGGAGCGAGAACGGTTTCTTGTCAAACGGGCTCGAAGAACAATGACTGTTCTAAAGTTGTTCTCTTCTGAACAACAGGGGGGACCCTGTTGACTTGGCGTCTCGAGGGGCACGAACCTTGGCACTCAAGGATATTGTCCTCTTCTGGACAATAAGGGGGTTCTCAAGGTAGAGTTCCTAGGTGCACAAAGGAGACCGGATCGGCGTGATGCCTGATGAAGATAATCGGGATCTGATTCAGATGCGAAATTCTATCGCATAAATAGCCTGAGCCCGCCCCTCGGGGTATGGGGCAATAAGGGACTTCAATGGAATGTCCTGCTAGTGATTCGAACACTCTCATTTTCCCATAAGCCTGACTCAATCTGGCCAGATCGACGCCTGCAGGCAAACGGAGGATTGAACCTCCTTGATTAAACTTGGGGGGGGGGGAAGATAAGACTCAAGAAGTGTTCGAGGCGATGAGAAACGCCATGCTACTCTCTTATCACGGGATACACGTGGGAAGCATAACATAACATAAAATAATTTCACGGATGGCAAAAGCCACAAGGGCCTATCAAAGGTCATCCGCATCCGTCAAAACCCACCCACATAGGACTATATCAGATCATGCAACTACTTTATAAGCAATCCATAGGATTGTGTCAGGCCATGCATCCACAATATACAATTTAAACAATCCATAGGATTATGTCAGATCAGTCGCCCATAAATACAATTTAAACCAGCCACACGAGCGGATCAAAAACAAAAAAACACCATCGCCAGGGGAAGACAAATCAAAGTCACCCACAATATAATATAACAGATGACAAAAGCCACAAGGGCTTATCATAGGTCATCCGAGTCAAATGGCTTCTTTTTTAAGGCACCCAAACTCCCAAAAAAACTACATCCAGAGGATTGCGTCCACAAACAAGGGTATCACCAATCAAGACTTGTCAAGAACTAAACCATGCAGCTATAGAGATATATACAAACAATATTAATATATACAAAACTTAGGAACCATCACAACCTTCCCTCCCCATAAACTCATCTAACCTACTCTTAAATAGATTTAAATTTGGACTACCTACTACCCTCCGCGGCAATTTGTTCCAGAAGTCTACCACTCTATTGGTGAAAAAATATTTTCTTAAATCCAACGTACACCCTTGCTTTTTAATTTTCAAGTGGTGACTCCTAGTCCGATTTCCATCATCTAACTCAAAAAACTTGCAACATCCAATTTATCTATCCCAGAAAATTTTTTTAAAGAGCTCAATCATATCCCCTCTCACACACTTCCTTTCGAACGAGAAGATATTTAATACCCTCAGTCTATCTATATATTCAAGGTGCCTCAGGGAAGGAATAATCTTTGTTGCACTGACTCGAGAAGGTTAATATCGTGTCTAAAATGTGGGGACCATGCCTGTAGACAATACTTTAGATGTGTGGCCTAACATAAGAGTTATAGAGTTTAAGAATAACCTCCTTACTTTTGTAACTGAATTTCTCTTAATGAAACCCAGCACTCAATTTGCCCTATTTCTTGCTTCAATACACTGCTTAGAAAACCTTAATGACTTATCTACTACTACTTCTAGATCTTTCTCATCCTCTACTGAGCTCAGGCAATTCTATTGCACACATTCTTGTCAATATACTAATAGCTTTCATTTATTTCATTATATAGATGCTAATTGACTAATAAAAGTACTTTATCCGATTGCCTTATATTCTGTCAAAACTAGAAGTGTTTCATAGCTAACGTATCATATGCATATAAAGTTGATACAACGAATAATTATATAAATCCTTTATTGTCACATAACTCTTAATCCAACGAATGATTTAAGCTTATTTTCTCTTATTTTTTTTAGTATATCATGAACTAGTAACATGCTAATTGCTAGAGATATTCTTTTAATGATTTTTTTTTTATTTATAACCCCAAGCGTGATTTGCCTATAATTTTGGAACGCAGTGTAGATCAACTCTATCCTCGATCATTCCGTGACAATATTAAAAATAGAACGATCCTTATTGCACTGCGATCCGAATATATCGGAAGGCATTTTGGAATTCCAAATCGACCTCGGAGACCGAATTATGAGAGGAGAGACATCTAACGGCAAAAAAAAAGCTCGCTTGTCGCATTGAAAAATCGTAAAATATGTCCGCCCCTCCACGCCCCTGTAAATTTCTTTTTTAGACTAGTATTGTTTACCTTAACTGCATTATTTCCTTAGAAACTTTCTATAAGAAATTTCTGCGCTGGTTTTCGATTTTTAAAATTTTAAAAGTCTTAAATCCTCTCTGCCAGATGTTACGAGGTTCTTTGGTTTTCGCGTCTTAGTTTCAAGTAAATAGTGACATAATCCAGAAGCTGTAAGCACACGATGAAAAGGATGTAGGGAAAATGTTTAATTGAGGAAAAACGGAGTTCTTCGATTACATATTTTAAGAAGGAGGAAAAACAGGTCCTTTATTCGCCTATTTACTCTGTAGTGAAGAAAGGAAAAAAAATACCTCGCCAGGAATTTCAAGGACTGGAAGCAAACTGGTCTCATAGGATAAAATAAAATCCCTTATGAAGGAAAATAGGACATTAAGTAACTTTAAACCCTATTTCCGATCCTTTTGAGTTATTTACCCCAGTCGGAATTTTATTAATCACTCATAACCCACGCTTCTCTCTTCTTTCTTTCGTCACGAACAAACTTTCCATTTGTTTGCGATTCTCAGTTGTTTACCTATTCTCATAATTGCCTTGGCACAATCGTTAAGTAGGACAAACCACTCTACTTTCTAAACAAACGATTCATAAACCCTTAAAAGCTCATATATAACAAACACAATAATATCACAGAGAAGTCGCCAATATTACTGAACACAATATACATACATACAGTTTCATCTGAATCTTTTTTACATGGTTTGGCATCATTATTCCATGATATAAAGGTGTTACTCGTATATTCTATATATGATACTCGTGTATCAATAACAAAACCATAAATCGAATATTGTTTCTACTGTAGTATAATTTTTTCCAACCATCTATTTTTTGTCCTACCAAACACAAATGTTTTGTTTACATCTTTTTAAAACTGCTCTTAGTTGTAAACAAGTTGGCTCTCACCTATACTGCTGCATAACATGGATTAAAATAGAATAGGTGCAGTTGGTCTTAGAAAAAAGCCCTATTTAGAACGGCCTATTGTCGGCTGCTATATGCCTAGGAAACTCGATGTTTCGGATCATTAACAATGCAATAAATAATATGGACAATTTCTTCACTTATAAAATAACTAAACCCTGGAATGCCATCTCCAAGAAGTCATTCAAGAAGCTTGGATAAATTAATCTCAAATTCGATTGTATGAATATTAAGGGAGAAGTGTTATTTGATGTTCATTTTCCGCATTCCTTTCTCACCCCTACCAAAAATGGACTACGAGTTATTTCCCAACTTTCCCTATGTTGTAAGTACATGTTTGAGTAGTAATTTTTTAACTGAAGAAAAGATCTTTAAATTGGTAACTCGAGGTCTTTGTATATAAGCCATGCTATTATTTTCTCTTCTGATGGTTCAATCCTTAAGTTTTCCTCTTCTAGGGCGGAGTTGGTATAGAGTGGATCAGGTGTTCTTTCCTATAGTTTTTCCCACTTTCCTTTTTGGTTTTTCTTTTCGTCCATTTGTGACATCTTCTTTCTTCTCCGACTGGTTCCTAGTGAATCCTATGTATTTACTCGTGGCTAGTATTCTTTAAAGGCAATGAATGCCCTCATACCAAAATCCAGAATTAACCAAATTTGTTATAGCGATCTTCGGTCCCAGTCCTGATAATTCCTTTCATTTTCTTCATGTATATTTCTTATTTTCTGTCGGCTCCTCCCAGGTGGGGAAAATTGCCTCTCTTATTTTATACTTTCCTTCCAATTAAGAAAAATTCATTCTCTTGAATCACGACTTGACCAAGTCGTGAACTTTGCATCGACTTCCGTGTATCAGCCGTAGTTCGTATTCCACAATAAACAAATCTAGATGTGATCGATTTCAGATTGTAGAATTAAGTATTAAAAACCGTGTCAAAATAATCCTTTTTCTCTTTCTTGTATTCCCGAGTATTTGTTCATTTGCCGGTTTCTCATCCCTTTAGGAGCCCTTAACTTCCTCTCGCGACCAACGTCTGCGATTGGTCTCCTCATCCTTCAGAGACAAGATCGGAGGGAGGAAAACGCCCGTCGTCTTTTCGATTGACTCCACCAGCGATTGGCAGGAGATGAACCGGATATGAGCGAGAGTGGCGGTGGGAGGGAAATGAACAGGAAGCGGAGGGACAAGCGCCCCATCAAGATGGGGGTGAAGGTACACCCAAATGCTAAAATAGTTGGCAATTTGGCATCAATATTTTTGTTATTTGGTGTAATCCGGGGCCATTTTCCCATCTTTTTCCAGTGGCAGATGAAATGGATGAGATTTTAAAGTCCATGTCACCAATCGACGAGAGGAAGAACCCATTTACCTGAAGATGATGCCTAATGTCCCTTTCTCTCCATCTTGCCATCGCGATGGCAAGATGGGAAAAAACAACAGTTGCTAGTTAACTATTAACCCACGCATCCCAGCCAACTGTTAACCAACGGACCCCAACTAACTGTTAACCCACGAGCACCACCCAACTGCTAGCCAATAGGCACCAACCAACTACCAGACAACAGGCTTCATCCAACTGAAAACCAACGGGTTCCAGCCACTATTAGTATGCAGACTACAACCAACTACCAGCATCTCTCAAGAATCGACAAGTAGGCTCTTAATGGGGAACGTTGCGAAGGCAGCGGTCACCAGCTGGAGACCGGTGTGATGGATCGAGGCCATCTTCAGCAATACACCCTCGGCTGCGGATCCATAGTTAAGTTTGAGACAAACAAAGGATCGGTAGAAAAGGAGGGCAGTACCCCAATCAAGAACTCGAGTGCTGAACGTCATGGAAGGATGAATGTCCATGGCGTGGTTACATGAGACCCTAAGGCGCCGAATTTGAACCTCGCAAGTGGGGCGTGGATCAAAATCAAGACCAAGGAAACGGTGCGAATCCACTACTTCCAGGCAAACCCCGTTTAGGAACAAGTCTTGTTCGGGGTTGAGCCGTGGATAGCGGAACAGGTACACCACCTTAGATCTTGGCCGAGGAAAACCGAAATATGTGCGCTTCAGCATAATGAGAGATGTGGCTCAATGCCGGTTGGAGTCGATGCTCTAGAGTTGGCATCTGGGCCAAACAAAATGAGATCAAGGTCGTCTACGTAGAGCGTAACGAGATCTTCAGGCAGCAATGAGGTGATACCGTTAATGACCTGGGCAAGATTGTGACACTGGAGACACTTCCCTACGGAGCCCCCCACTTCCTGCTCCATTGGACCGGAGAGGGCCCCCACTCCTCCTCTCCCGTGGATTTGACTATCTCGTAAAAATTACAAACAAAGATTGTGAAGCGTCCCCTTGCTCCCATCGTGTGGAGAGTCTCCATGGTACCGTATCAGCATGCGGTATCATAGGCCTTCTCCAGATCGGAAAAAACCGTGCTTCAGTGCTGTATACGAAGGAAGGCCTCGCAGACATAATAATAATAATAAATCCTTTATTTCCAATATTTACATTTGGTATTCTACAAAAATAATCATTAATATACAATTACATTAGGTTTAAAATTATAGGTAAAATACTGTTACAGAAACAATATATAATAGAGACTAAAACTGCAATCAATAACATCAACACAGAAAGTAAAAATATATTATTCCGAATATCATAAGACCAATTTCTAAGAGGTATCACTAGAATTGTAGTACTACCAAATATATTTGAATAGTAAAACTGAACTACTACATACTTAAAGAACAGTGTATAAAATAACATATAAATAGTAGCTATCATATCAGCAAAGCACTATCTAAAAACAATTTCTATAATATCTATTAAAGTGTAATAGCACAGACTAAAACAACTTCAATAAATAAATTGAACATAACATTAGTAAAGATTAGGATTAATAAGTAGTTTCTTAAGATTACCATTAAAAGTGCGGACAGAGCCAGCTTCTTTGATTATATTATGTAGTTTATTGTGTATTGCTGGGCCTCTAATATTAAGCTGACGGGATCCAATGTCCGTTTTCGTTCTTTCTACATAAAGACTTTCCGCCTGTCGGGTAATAACATTATTATCTGTGTTTACTGTCTGAAAATTGCCTAACCAAGCGGGAGTCATGTTTCGTAGCGTTTTGAAAACAAAGTTACACACATCGAGAGTATATTTAGTTTTAATTTTTAGCCATTCTAGTTTTTCAGGTAGGGATATGTGGTCATATTTTTTTTTACATTGCCATCAGCCACTCGGGCCGCAAAGTTTTGAAGTCTTTGGGCCCTTTGCATCTGCGTATTGATAGTGGTTCCCCAAACTTATAAATAATAGTTGGTAATACTTAAAGCCAGTGATTGGACAACTATTTTAGGTGTAGACGAGTCAAAGGATTCTTTTACTCTATTTAAATATATGAGAGTATCAATCACTTTCTTATAAACTTCGTTGATGTGTGTTTCAAAAGTCAAATATGTCAAAATAAACGCCTAGATTTTGTACAGATTTAATGGGTTTAATTATATTTCCGATATATATTGTGTGGGTCCGATTAAAATAAACTGTGTTTTTGTTTCGTTAAGAAGCAAACCATTTGTTAGAAAAAAGCATTTGGCCTTGTTTAGAATGTTCTCTGCCCTGTGAATAAGTTCATCTATATCGCTTACATCCCCTTCTATTATGATTTGAGTGTCATCGGCGTACTGGATGATAAAACAACCGGGTAATGATTTTATCAAATCATTAACATACATTACAAAGAGTATTGGGCCAAGAATAGTTCCCTGAGGTACGAAAAACTTTATATTTTTCTGAGAGGAAACAACTTTACCTAATCTAACTGACCTGGATCGGTTATCTAAATAACTCCTGAACCAGCACGGATACATTACGGTACATTTCTCAAATAATATCGTGTGGTTTCCACTATCGAAGGCTTTAGAAAGGTCGCGTAGTAGGTGTAATGATACTTTTTTTTATTGTCTATATTTTTGGCAATTTTATCTGATATTTTTAATAGAGCTGTTTCTGTTGACACTTTTGGTCTGAAACCGCGTTGAGTTTCTGATATTAGTTTATTTTTCTCTAAAAAATCGGTTAACCGATTGCCAATGATCTTTTCCAGGACTTTCGATAATATTGGTAACAAAGAGATAGGTCGATAGTTAGAGACGTCCTCTGCATCACCACCTTTAAAAACAAGAATTACATGGGGAATTTTTCATAGTTCCGGGTAATATTTATTGGTTATTGAAGTGTTAATTATTACCTTAAGGTAAAATGCTGTTATATATAACCCATCCCTAATAAATCGTACATAAATGTCATCGGAACCAAGTGCGTTTGTGTCTTTCAGATTTTTTAGAACTAAAATAACAGTATTACAATCGACTGGTCTGGGTTTAAAACTATCAAAATTTCTATCCGGAATAGTATGACCTGTTTCAGTCGAAATATTACTTGTCCTCAATTCCTCCTGGTGTTTTTTAAATGTTTTCCCCCTGATTTCCACAAAGAAATTATTAAACTTCTCAGTCTTAGACTGTAAATCATTCGTTTCATCTAATGGTAGTGTTTTCCTAGCTGTATGTTGCTCGTTATAAACCATATTTTTTGTTATTTTCCAGGTAGCAGAAACGTCGCCTTTAACGTTTTGAAACTTCTCCTTGTATATACTGTTTTCTACTATCCGTTAACTGCAAATTTACTCTTTTCTTTAGGTCCTTATGTTACTCTCTCAGAGAGATATTGTAAGTTTGGGTTTTGAGCTCCGTTTTTCAATTTATCTCCTGCTTTCATGCTCTGCTTTATGTCCTCTGTTATACATGGGGCAGGAAAACGAGTTATTTTTTTTGTTACTTCCGGAGCGCAAATATTGAGGCATGGAGTAAAAACATCGGTTAAAATCCTTACTTGGTTAATTACATTATCAATATTTAAAATTCTATTTAATATGTTTACGTTATTAATGAGAAGTGTGCAAAAAGTGTCTGGAGAATAATTTGGCAAACATTTAAATGTTTTAAAAATAGGTTGCCTTTTTTGACTTACGGATATTCAATGAGGTTAAAATTGCCTTGTGATCGGACACGGGGCGTGGCGTTACATCGGAATTCGTTATAACAAGAATTACGCTGAAGTTGGAGTAATTCTTGTCGGTTTATTTATTATCTGATAAAAATTTAATGTCCGAATTAATTTACACATTTTATTGTCCTTTTTTTAGCAGAGCGTTATTAAAATCCTTATAAATAAAAATAGGTTTATTAGACAGAACTATTTCTTTAAAAATATCTATAATATAATTAAAAGAAGCTACCAGGTCTTATGGGTGTCGATAGATGCAGCCCACAATGATAGAAGGAAACTTACGATGTTGGACAGAGACCCACTTCTCTTACACTCCCTCACATTTCGCAATCGATAACTTTATTTCGGTAACTTTCAAATACTTCTTAGCATGCAAACATTCTCCTCCACCTTGACCAGGATCCTATCGGTAGATATTCTCTCGGTGGTGGTGGTGGAGTAATAATGGTGGTAGTAGAGTAGTAGTAGTAGTAGTAGTAGTGGTGATGGTGATGGTGGTGGTGTAGTCGTAGTGGTGGTGTGGTAGTGAGAGTGTTAATAATGATGGTACTGGTGTAGTAGTAATGGTAGTAGTGTTAGTGGTGGTGTAGTAGTAGTGATGGTGGTGGTGTTGTAGAAGTAATGGTGGTGGTAGTAGTTGTGGTGGTGTAGTGTGGCTGGTGATAGTTGGGGTGGTGTAGTTGTAGTGGTGTATTAGTAATAATGGTAGTGGGGGTGGAAGTGGTGAAGTAGTAGTAGTAGTAGTATTAGTAGTATTAGTAGTAGTGGTGAAGTATCAGTAGTGGTAGTAGTAGTAGTAGTGGTGGTGTAACAGTAGCGGTGGTGTAGTAGTAGCAGTGAGTTGGTGTAGTAGAAGTGCTGGTGGTAGTGTAGTAGTAATGATTTTCTTTGGGTGGGGTAAGGGATTCATAGGTATAGTAGTAGTGGTGGTGATGGTGTTGGTGGTAGTCTCAAGCTCAAAACCAGAACCCGTGTAGCAGTTAAACTCAAACAAGAATCCAATTATCAAATCTGGAATTAAAAAAAGATTCCAAAAATCGTCGCCGCTAAACTATTGAAGTGTGAGACTTATTTTTTGGTCTCATTCAACAGATAATTATCAAAACCTCTTTTAGGGGTCCCTCGACTGATGGATGGTACCATTAGAATTCTTGGATTTCCCCAAGATTCATGGAATGCCGCAAATCAAAAAGGAAAACCTGGTTTCTCCACCGAGACAAAAATCGGCAAAAGAAAAAGTTATCACTTTTCTGCAGATTTTTCCGATAAGGGAATATTAATATATGTTTATTTTATAGAAATATATAATATGACTCACTTACACATAGAATATCAATATTTTGTTCATTTAGCATAAGTTCTATTTCAAGTTTGTGACATAATAACGATTGAGCATTTATATGAGCAACAGTTAGCAAATAATTAAATTTAGAAGAAAAAATAGCATCGGTGTTATCTTCTTGGCCTATATCCTAGTAATTAAAATTGTATTCATATAATCTACTCTTGTGGCCATATTCATACCATACATTACATCTTATTTTGTGATCAAATCTACAGGTTGATTGTCTGTGGTTAAATTCACTACAGTTTTATCAACCATATCTAGCTTCTCCAGAATAAGCGTGATTACGATTGTTACTTATCCTGTCATTCGCATTAGTATGGCCTGATCTATTATTCCCATTGTTATTATTTTTAGATCCTGGCATTCTCATGTCGGAACAAAGCATAAGACGTAGAGTGGAACTTGTGGAAGCCGCATTGTACTGTCCAGGGAAAAAAGCTAGTCTAACACGTACTAATTTCTCCATTACCTTACATATGCATGAAATTAAAGAGATTGGGCGGAAACCATCCAGGGTAGAGTGATCTTTCCCCGGTTTGCTAAAAGCGAGCACAGTAGCAATTCGCCAGGAGACTATGATGATATACTTTGTCCAGATCCCGTTGAACAAATCTAACAGAAAGGCCATGCCTCGCTCACCTAGGTGCCGAAGCCTGGCATGCGGGACATCTTCCGGACCAAGGGGGGAAGGGGGTCCGCGCACGATGCGAGAGTGGAACGCAACTCACTCAATGTAAACTTATCGTTGAAGGGTTCTCCACCTCGACAGGTAAAATCCACTCGGAGGGCTTCAGCGACATCACGATGTGCATTGAATGCTGGCTGAGAGGCATCTGTCACGGATTCAGGGTCTCAGATTGCAGTCCTATGTTCCCAGAGAACGGGAAAATGCTATCACATATCTTCAAGAAGGGTCTTCTCGTTAAGCTTAGATAGATATGGCCTACAGGAAGAGCGGCTGGGGTGTTTCGAAAGATACTGGAACCTACCTCTAGTTCTTAGAAATTCACCAACAATGAATCCTTTAGGCGGTGCTTATAATATATGTAGGCATAGTGTTTCTGTTTGGGGGCCTTATCAAACTCCGCTGACAAACAGGGAAGCGGCCAGCGTGCAAAACGGCCAGAGCTTTTAGGAATAGTAGTTAGGCCAACGGCAATGAGGTTGTCGGAGAAAAACTCAAAGGTCTCATCCACCGACCTAAACTCCTCAACAGGAACAGAGAAATTAGTCACTTCCTGAAATGAGAACTACCGCGCTCACGCCAAATACAACCGAATGCTGGGATCTCCTCCCCCCCCCCCGCCTCAAAACCTTTGGCGAGGAAGGGGGTCTTCGGAGGTAGGGGTCCATACTTTGGAAGAGAAGATCCACTGTCTCCTAGCCAACCAACCCAGCCTTGAGTGGGGGCATAGGAGCCAAAGCTACTCGTATATCGATGTTCTTCACCTTTTGGGGAAGGAGGGGAGCTTTAGGAACCCTGGAGATGGCTTTAAGACCACTGTTCAGGAGTGTTACCTCTTGTGAGTCTAACGATTCGCTGGAAGCGCTCGGCCGTTTTGCTTTCCAGGAAACGGTCACGTAGGGTAGGTGGGGCCCTGGTTTTAGCCGAGGCTGTATGTGAACCGTTTGTGAGCCAGTGCTACTTGGAGAGGGCCCGCGGTGAGTATAACCCACAGAAAGGTTCCGTATGGGCATAAAAACGACAATGCTCATGGGTCTGAAGGTGCTAGGAACAGAGGGTTCCTTTTTAAAAATTGAGGCATAAGACGCACCAGGCAGTGTCAGAAGTATCAGGATAAAGTTCTTAGCCTCGCAAAATAGAGAGGATCCGAAGCCTGAACGGTCAGGATGTCCTTATCATAAAGATATGTCCCACATTGCTTCGAATAAGTGGGATGTGGCTCTCTTCAATTGATATAGTTGGCCATACACGTGTGAAACTACTTTGCACGTCTACAGGAGCGATTTTTATGGCTGAAGTGGTGGTAGTAGTAGCACCTCCCATGGCAGTGGCACAAATGCCCTCACGCTGTAGCGTTAGCAACGGGCACGCACCGACTCAGGGAGCCTGTCACGGTCGAACGTGACGAAGAGTGTATGGGTGTCTCGAGGCCCCTCCCTGTTTTCTCATCACATTTTCGACTTTGAGCGCTCCATGGTTGGCTCTAAAGTGATGTCTTCTATGTAATATTCCACGATTTCCTTCGCGCAAACCCCTTCTTTCACGAGATTTATAGGAGAGGGCTGTGTCACACTCACCGGCGAGCCATAAGTGCCCGAATAGCCCTAATTATGGCTACATGGCTAGTCCGGAGTGATCCGACGCATTCGACAGAAGGCTTAAGTCTTAGAAACAGCTCATATTCGGCTTTCTACCAATAATTCTATCTAATGCTCTCCTCTGATGTATCATAGGGATTGACCCTATTAAGTCGCTCCCACCGGGAGTGGTAATTGTGAGCTCCCTGAATACTCTCTTGGCAGTTTACTGTGATAGAATAGGGGGGACTGCCATTACTCGAAAGGTTGAGTCGTCTATGATCGGCTCCATTGAAGGGGTGGGGACCCCCACCCCCACCCCCCACACACATACACAGTATTCTTAGGAAAGGACTAAGCCTCTACTCCGGTAGAAGAGTTGGGGGGGCTTCTCCTTTTCAGAGGTGGAGATGCCCGAGAGCGCTTTCAAAGATGACAAAGGGTAAGCACCTTTGCTGCATGCAGAAAGTGAGAGGGCAACCCCTCCACCGGTTGAAGGGGTGTCCTGTGTTACCTCATCCTCCCCGACATCTATGGAAGGAGCGGCTGCGCTTGAAGGCGGATCCCAATGCCCAGTCTCACTATTACCTTCTATTATCACCATATTTTTTGAAAAATAATAAAGTCACATTGAAATTATGTAGATATTATGACTCACCAATGACTTAGAAAGTTAAGAGAAAAGTCCCCATAGGATTTGTAAAGTGTAGAATGTGATCATTTACGCACATTTGGACTACGGGTCGAAGGTTGATGGGCTTTGCCAAACATGGCCGGCCATTGAAGCGGAATTGTCCTCGAGCATTAACCATAGAGGATGGTACCGGCGTAGCCACTTTATATGTGTAATGTAAGAAGGTGGGCAGATTCGACGGCTCAACACACCCCGTACCTAATTCTTTCCCTAGCTATCGAGCTTTCGGTCCTCCCAGCAGGTAGGGACCTCACAGTATACACTGCAACTCGACTAAGGCTCATAAGAGGACGAAGGTGTGCCGGGCAACCAGAACCTCTGTGGATAGGTGAGCAAATTTGGAATGTGTTTGGCGGGTATGTAATAAAGATAAGTAGAGATAAGCGAGTTCACTAACGAGTAGGGTGAGTGATCACCCATTATTATCATACCTTCGTGCTAGGTGATCCCAGGATGGCATGCAGTTCACTAAGGCACCATAGCTTCTAGACCAAACTCTGTCCAGGTGGAACGATCCTCCTGGTACAGAGTAGAAAACGTTGGGGGGATAGCTGAAATAATAATAATAGTAATACAAAATAATAATAAATAATATTAATATATAAAACCATAATAATAATGCAATTATTAATGCAATAAATAATGATAAATACTACTAATAAATAATAATAGTAAATAGCACTAATAAATACTACTACATTGTACTAAATAGTAATAAATAATAATAAGAATGATAATAATAATGCTAATAATAATAATAATACTATCATAAAAGGTGAAGTAGTGCTGAGAGGGGATGAGGGGAAAGCTTGCCATCAATTTTCCCAGGCCCCGTCACAGAGTTCAAGTCACCCAGTGACAGGGCCTCCCTAATTTGCACTCAGGCCGGGAGGAGGTATAACTCCACCAGGTACCAGGTGTAACAGGCCACACAGGTACCCCCTACCCCCTCCGAAGTAAATGTCAACAAACTGATATTTAACGGGCTCCAGCCAACAGCCCTAGGTAACTGCAAACCAACTGCCATTTAAACTATTCAACCAAACTGTCACCAAAGGTCGCCAATCAACCGCCATTTTCAGCAGAATGATTCCATTGGTCGGACTGAGATGTATGCGCTCTTTGGGGAGTCCACACCTCCCCTACGTCAAGAGAATATTTATGGCACTGATCCGGTGGCCCTCCATTCCAACCAAGATTAGGGCCAGAGTTCGTACTTTTGAAAGGCTGTGCTTTACTTAGCAAGTTTTTGTCAGCGGTAAAGAAAGATCCATTTAGAAGAGGACATTTTTAAATCAAGAAAATGCAAATTATATGTAATCCCTTAACATAAAATCGAGCTAATGCAAGCATAAGAAACGAGTCCAATATAGAGTAGACGTAACAAATCTAAATGCAATAATTATAAGAACCTCGGTGAACTTTGAGTCAAAGTAATTGAAATAAGGGACAACCAACCAATCGAACATTTTAACAGTTAATGACTAAATTATTGTGATTCATTATAGGAATTGACTGATGCGCGCAGTCAATATTTACAATGATGTTCGTTGTTCTGCAGGACTGCTTCAATTCGTTTTGGCATACTGGAGACCAAATTTGTTATTCTTGACTGATATTGCTCCATTATTGGATGGCTTCTGTTTATCAATCGCCAGTTTAATTATTTATCGCCTACAAATTCTCTATTGGGTTTAAAGCTGGCGAATTCCTAGGCCAAAGTCCCTAAAGTTCGATATTATTTTCAGCCAAGAACTTTGTTATTGCTTTTTCTTTGTGACAAGGTGTGTCATCATGCTGATAATTATAGTTATAATCAACAAATTGTTAATCAACTGTTGGGAAAAAGTGCTCATGAAGCACGTTCTGGTACCATTTTCAGTTCATGGCAGTGTTCTCGGGCAAAAGTGATAGTATTCCATTCTCTTTAGATTAAAAGTCATAGAGTGTGCCCGAGTGCTTCACCGTGGGACGACGCCGGACTCGTGAAAGCGCTTGGCTTGTCTCCTCCTAAGGAGAGACCTTCTAGATGCTCCAAACAAGCGGAAGGAAGTTTGATCATAGAATATCACTTGGCCCCACCAGTCTTCAACACTCCATTTTTATATTTCATACAAAAGCGGAGCCTGTCCGTAAGGGTCTTCTTGGTGAGATGAAGCTTCTTCCGAGCCCTTCTCGACTCGAGACATTGTCGAAAAGTCTCTGCCTCACTGACTGCGGTGAAGTGTTCACACCTGCTTATTTCCAATCGTGGGCAAGCTTGGCACTGAAGGCAACACGATCCTTAATCTGAAACCTTCCCAGTAGAGTACCTTGACGTTAATTTTAAGCTCTTAGGCGTCCAGAAACTTGTTTACAGGAGTGTAACCAACCTTTTTAGTCATTAATGATTCTAAATATGGCGCTACTTAATACAATAAATACCCTTAATAACTTATCTCCTTTCATTTCTGGCAACTTTCGTGCAGAGTAACTCTGGTTGCACACACCTTTTTTGGATAGAACCATTTTAGGGTTCGAAAATGATCTCCACATTTATTTTTAAAAAAAATTATAATTATACAACACGATTTCTTTAACCGCTACTTGTCATCCTTTTAGCCCTTTGATCAAATAGTAAATTCCATGGACTCAAACTCAGCTCCTACGGGAACAGGACCAGCGCGTGATTTTGGATTCAGTGAAGGAATTCACTCTTTTTAAATGGTGACTTTTTAATAAACTTGCAATAATTTTAATATTATAATATTTATTCTTATTACGTAAAATTTTAAAACGAATGATAAAAACGGAGGGGTGTTGCATATAGCGAAGAATGGGTGCAGAGGTTAGTTAGGTTTTATGTTTTAGATGTCCATACAATATACCCGACGAAAACCCATAGGCAATGTTTAAACGTTCAAGTTTATTTAAGAACCTATTAATATTTATTTTTAATTGTATTAGTATACTGAAATAGATTATTGCGTACACACTAGAATTTATTAGAATTAGGTAGTATATTATGGATTTTATCAATAATATAAGCTTTTTCTAGAAGAACAACACCTCTTCCTTTATCCGGCTTACATATAATTAAGTCTGGAAGTTGAGATAAAGACTTAAGTAATGAGATATATTTAGAGTTAAAAATGGAAGTAACCCTTCGGTTAGAGCAATAAAAGGGTCAATGTTCCACTTGAAGGATCGCCTTCCAAAAAAAGGGATTTTTCCTTTGCATATATATTTACCGTTTCGTCACCTGTCATGAAGTCAGCTATGTCGGTGCAACTAATCATTCACTGCATAGCCGTTTCTCGCAACACGTGGGCTTATCCTCTCGTACGGGTTTCTTTTAGCACTTATTTATTTTAGAAACCACTGAAGATGAGATTTGTTATCTTGAAATATTTGGAATAAATTGAAATCGATATTCTGGTCATTTCTGGCCCTCCTATTCATTATTAAACTGAAATGGTCTTCCTCTATCTCATTTCCTATGTGAAAATAAAATACTGCCTAGAATATGTTGCTCTGTTTTGGACATACACGAATCAGCTACAATTTTTTAGTAAGTTGAATTTGGTTTTATAATTTCGTAATTCTTCCAAAGTTTACGATGTCCTTCCGAAATTCCTCAAGTTTAAGTTACATAAACGAAGTTTAATTCGCTGTCAACTTTGCAAATCTTATCAGCATAAACTTTTAAATAAGGAAATTAACTTGAAAAAGTCAAATGTTCGTGAGTGTGAAAAATATGTCTCTCAGTTATACGACCGACTGTGTGAAAAGTTTTCGTCCTTCGAATTTGCTCGTTTGCTTTCATTGGTGAAATCTTTTATAGATTATTATGAACCAAATCTTTGTCGTTAAAGGGTTTTATTAACTTTGTGCCTCGATTTTAACTTTCTTTTTAATTTAGTTTTTTACTGCTACTACCTTCCTTACGAGAGACTGTTTGTTTTTTTAAAATCAAAATCATTTGTACCTAACCTGATATCTTAACAGTACTTTTCTAACTTTAACGAAGTAAAAGTTCTTCTATTATTAACTCTAAGGATATCTCATTCTAAAGCCTTTATGTCGCTGTTTAAACCTATTTCTAAGTTAGCCTGATGAAGAAAGAGGTGTTATTATGGACAAAGTTGAATATATTAATAAAATCTATAATATACCTTCTGTTTTAATAAATTTAACTGTATACGCTATAATGTAATTTAATACGTTCTTATGTGAACTTAAAAACTTAAAAATTGTCTCATCAAATCTATTTAATCAATGCTTGATTTTGGCGTATTTATTGTATGGGCTTCCTAAAACACCTAAACCAAACTTACTTTTATCTCCAATCTTTGCTGCCTACATCGACTTTTCTTATTCTTTTAAATTATTTAGTCCCCTTCTTTCTCCATTTTGCGATAATAGGTATACAGTTAAAAACGCACATACTTTAGTTGAGGAATTAATTTACATAAATATTGCAGACAACCATTGTATGAATGGTTTAGGTGTCGCAAGTCTCTTCATTTTCTCCCGCTAGCACCCCTTTGGTGAGTGACAAGGGCATAATTAAAAATTCAGCCTAGTACTAGGTTACTTTGAAATTCCGATATAAAGCCAAACACCAAACCAATAAAAACAAAAATCAAAATGCAAAAAAAAACCTTTACATACAAAGAGATGGGATGGCAATGGATTCAACTATGGCTCAATCGTTTGCGAATCCTTTCTGTGTAAATTAGAAGAACTCTGGATTAGTAAATCACCTCAACTGTTTAAACTTATAAACTAAAAAAAAATAATGTGGGCGCCCCGACACAGAAGCATGCGACCAACACCAAAGAGAGTCAAATAAAATGGAGTAGGCAAGCTTCTGCCAAGAATTCAAATAGTATACAAGTTTGTGTGCACGAATCCGTCTAGTGTACAATGGAAAGCGGTCGCGACCCCGGTCGTACCGGTGCAGGGACATGTAACGTGCGCGAAGATCACCCAGACTGGGACAATTAACAAAAATGTGCCGGACAGTCTGGGCGACAACGCAATCGTGGCAGTAAGGTGCAAAGGAAGCTCCTTATCAAAGGAAAAGGGAACAGTCGCGGCGCAATGGCACGCAACTTTCAGATCGCCTTGACTGTCTCCGATTTTTTTGCCAAGCACTCCAGAGGGCTGAACTGATTTATGCCATGAGGCTAGTGTAAGAAAGAGCGAAACTCTAGTCTGGTTGCCCAAGCCTCGCGGACTCTTTTCTGTCCTCATCGGTGCCCTCAAGGCGCTTTGTAAGTAGCTAAAATCACAATCCCGTCTCCAAACCAGGCAAGACGCGTAGTTTCGAAAACAGAGAGGTGTGCTACAACTAGCTACGCAGTTGAGACAGATGCGCAACGCCTAGTAGAGCCCCTTTTTGAGACTTAGACTCATCCGTGTACATTGGCATGGATCCAGTGTGACACGAAGTGTGCTCCAAAAAAGTCGAACACAGTACTTCCAGCACTGTGAAAGTTTTAATATAGAAGCGTGGCGACAAATAGCCAAAGCTGGTACCCTCTAGAGTGGCGCCTTGGGCAGAACCAGAGGCGCTACCCTCCCAAGAGCTACACTGAGCTCTCAAATGAGTTTCTTATCTCTAAACTCAAAGGGCTTAGGGCATAACTTGCGTCTTTGGCGGCATATGCACCCTCGCGATCGGCTGCGAATGTAGTGAGAGCCGTTGGCGACTGAAGGAGGCGACAGTTCTAGCGTATACGTGCATACTAGGTTTAGCAAAAGTTCAGTTACAGTCATTTTTTCATCTTTCGAGCGGTTTACGTATGTGAAAGAGAAAGTTCTGTTAAACAAACTTAAAGTTCTAGTTTTCCAGCACTTGTCATCAAAAGTTTTTTTCTAGTGAACACAATAAGTCGAGATTAAAGTGAAAAAAATCGAAATTTCTGTTCTCCAATGCGCAGGGGACAACAATTCCGACATCGTCAAATGGCTCAACATAAGCTAAATGACCGTCCACAAAGTCACGGAGAGGCTCAAGAACTGGGAAGACATCAAATATCGACTTTTTTCTGGCAGAACTCAATTTGTCAGCCATTTGGCTGTGAGAAAGGCCTTCAAAAGTGCTCCGAACCTCGAAATGACAGCGCTCGAGATGAAGAAGAAAGTCTCGGCGTTCAGGGCCGTCAAGAAGGAGGGCATCTGCGTGGAAAAGACTGCTCACCGACCGTATGTAAGAACAATATCGGGAGAGCTATCGTTGCTTTCTCAATGACTTGAAGATTCATGACAATCGAATTTTCATTTTTTATGATAAATACTTCGATCCATTCATTAACGAGCAGAACTATCACGTGATCAGCTTCTTTTAGGAAGCCTCCGAGGTCCGCTACGTGTCTATAACCCAGCACCCGTCCTCCGTTATGATATTCAGTATCGTAGCTTCAAATATCGATAAGATTCCGCCAGTGTGGCTTGCAGCCTATTACTAGGACATTTTGGCCAAGAATGTCCTACCATAGGTGAAAAAGAAAACGAAGCAGGCGGACTAAGTCTTTCAGCAGGACGGTGCGCTCGCCTACACTGCTAAGACTATGAAAGCGCAGTTGGAGTCGAACATGAAGTCTTGGTTGGAGGTCTTTTGGCCGATGCAGTCACCCGACCTAAATCCCTTAAATTACAGCGTGTGAGCGCATATCGAGGGTAACAATAACTGCAAGGTCCGCCTCAGCAAATTCGACGATCTGAAGACCCCGTCAACCGCATATGGGCCAACATGAGGAATGACTTCTTTCGCAACGTGTGCGTGGCCTTCTGGTGTTGCCTGGACAGCGTGCTCCCCATCAAGTGCGTTCACATTGATTCATATTACAAATTAAAAACATACTTATATGTTAAGGAATAAAAATGTGTCTAACTGCATCAAAACTAAAATTGTCTCCTTTGTGAGAGCGTCCTAACGAGTCTAACAGGACTTGCGCGATAACCAGTAATGCAGTGTGCACGGCGCAGATCAAATGGCATCTCCACAGCATCGACAAGTGGGCTTTCAATGGGGAACGTTCAGAAATCACCGGTCGTCAGACGGGGACCGGTGTGGCGGATTGAGTTCACCTTCTGCAATGCACACCACTTGGCTGCCGGTGCGTAAAGCTCGCATCCCTAGTCAAGCTTCGAACAAACAAATGATCTAGAGAAAACTAAAGCAGTATCCATATCATCATCACGAGTGATGAACATCACGGAGCGAAGAATGTCCATGGCACGTGCACAATAGACCCAAAGGCTACGAATTTGGGGCTCCCAGGTGAAGCTTCGGTCGAAAACAAGACCAAGGAAACGGTGCGAATCCACCACTTCCAAACACAGCCGGTTAGAAACAAGTCCAGTTTGAAGGAAGAGCCGCGGATGGTGGCAGAAGTGCACTACTTTAGTCTTTTGCAAGCAAAACCTAAACCTGTACGCTTCAGCATAGCGAGAGAAGCGATTCAGTACTTGGCGGAGTCGACATTGCAGAGTTTACATCTAGTCCGCACCAAAATAGATCGAAAGGCTGTCCATGTAGAGGGCAGCGATAACACCTTCCGGCAGAACCGATGTGATACCGTTGATGTTTAGGATAAAAATAGTGACACTTGACGCATTCTTCCTTGCCTAATTGGGCGAAAAGAACTCACCCTAGCCGTACGTGGAATTGGCGATCTCGTAGAAATTCATAAATGAAGATTGGAATGTATCCCCTCTCCGCCATCGTGAAGAGGGTCTCCATGATACCATATCGTCATGCGGTATCATGTGCCTTCTCCAGACCCAAATACACTGTGACGTATTGCTTTTTACGGAGAAAGACTTACAGAGAGCGTTTTCTAGTCAAAGTAGAGAATCCGACGTGGAAGGGAACTTGCCGAAGATAACTGACCTCTGCTTTCCTTGAAGAAGACTAATATACATAACATTTACCAATTTCGCTGTCAATTTGCCTATGCGAAATGTTAGAGTAATTGAGGGATTTTTTTCCGAGTTTGTGAAAAGTCAGCACAGTAGCCATTCGCCAGGAGTCTGGGAGAATACCCTCTATCAATATCCTGTCTAACAAATCGAACACAAATGTCACGCCTCGCTCACATTGGTGTCGAAGCATAGCTTAAGGAACATCGTCCACCCATGGCAAGTGTCCACGCATAAAGCGAGACTGGAACACAACTCACTTAATGTAAACCTGTCTTTGAGGGTTCTCTTCCCTCTGGATGCAAAATCCAATCGGCGGCCTTCTGCTTCATAACTAGGTGCAATGAATGCTCTCGCTCAGTATTTTGGCCAGAAAATGTGGATAAAGCTGTCGTGAAGACTCCGGCGCAGACGCGGGGGCCCGAGATTGTCTTCCCATTCTTTTAGAGAAATGTTTGTGGGTGCTGCGATACTTGCAACGAATCCTTTTTGCTAGCTTTCACACATCTCTAAGAGGGGTCTTGCTGTTAAATGAAGACACGTAGGCCCGCCAGGAAGAGCGACGGGCGTTCTTCTAAAGATACCGGAATCTAGCCTTAGCTCGACAAAATTCACCGACATTAAACTCGTTTGGGTGGCGCTTATAGGGTACGTCGGCATCTCACTTCTGCCTGAGAGCCGTCTCACAATCTGCCGACTATCAAGGAAGCAGATGCGTGCAAAACGAACAGAAGTTTTAGGAATAGTAGGTAGGTTTCCGGAGAACATCAACTGCCTCTTCCACCCACATTAACTCATCGACTAGGACAGTGAAATTAGTCACTTCCTGACCACTGCGCCCACTCCAAGCGGCCTATAAAATTATATTTGAATGGGAAAATGTTCCCCAACAAAAATGCCATTGACTACATCGCACTTAAAATCAGATCAAGGCAGGAAGCAGTCGATAAAATGATATTTGCATGGAAAAATGATCACTACAATGGAGGTTATCGACCACATCCCACCCAAAATCAGGCTGTGCATTCGAAGAGCACAAGGATAGATCAAGACAGGAAAATGAAGTGGTTATGGAACAGTGATAGGTAAACTAATCCACATTTAGGACACTTATCTTCAGCTCATCCTACAGATCGACAAGGACCTGAGCTCTGGAATTGATCGAGTAGTCCCCCCAAAGCGGATGTCTACCGCTTAAATCCGGAGCAGAATAATGGGCCTTAGCAACCGTGCCCAGCTGCGGTTGAAATCCTCCGCGTGAAGACAGCTGAAGGTGGAATGTATGCCGAAATACTTTCTATCTAGGTGGTGTTACACTGCTACTGCCTGAAAGGAGGTATTTACAGCAAATAGAATATCGGAAACCTCATGCTGGGTGTAAATCGTGCATCCTCCTACCAGGCCCCCTTGCTAATTGCATGCTTTGCATGCCAGTAATCAAGGATACAAGGCAATGATCAACTTTGCTGAAGACACTGATATATTCGTTCTTTGCTTGGCCTTCAACAAAATATTTCTTCTTCATCTTTCCTTGAATTGTGCTTATCAGACCAGAAAAAGTTCTATAGACACTAGAAAACTAGCCTTATGGATTATAGCCGGTGTTAGCCAGGCCCTTGTTGCTATGCATGCATCTACTGGATGTGATTCAGTCAGTACTTTTCCAGGCCCTGAAAAGATAGGTGCTCTAAAGAAACTTGGAACTTATCAAAGCCTTCAGAAAACCTTCGGTGAGCAAAGTGACTTGAAAACTATAGAGAGAACTATTTAATAAATTGCAAAGGTGTACTTGTCAAATGTATGTAGTTTCTTCCAGCACCTACAAAGTCAATAAATCTTCTGTACAAAACGTGTTGAGTTGGAATCAAGTCACCATCCCACTCGTGAATACAACCTATTCATGCACACCCTTCGAGCAAACTATCAAGCTGCAATATGGAAGCGTTCCCTTCAGGCTCAACCAAATGGGCCAGACTCTAAAGAGCATGGATGGGCCACTGTTGATTACAGGCACCTGGAAATTCACTGTATGCGTGGGTTGCTTACTCCAATAGCTATACTAGATTTAATGCCATGCAAGTGTGGCCGGGTTTGAAAGTTGCCGGATTGCACATGTCTTACACCTGAACTTAAGTGGATGAATATTTGCAAGTTGAATACGCGTGTAAATCAGAAACTTGATGAATAGAAACCTGATGTTATCTCGAAGTACAGTGATGATGAAAGTGATGAGGAGTATGCTCGCTGCCTCAGTGTGCGCGGTTCGAATCCCATCGCTGTACGGAATTTTTGCGAATTAGGAAAGGATATTTCCGAAGAAAGATTTTCCCGTTTTCTGTTTCTTTCAGTTTGTTGGATTCATTTTCATAATTCTTTCGCGCTCATGAAATAATTATACATATATATATATATATATATATATATATATATATATATATATATATATATATATATATATATATATATATATATCGTGGGTTAGCCGAGATTATAATCTTTTATTTTATTATGATTAATAAAAATGAGTCGTACGTTCGTACTTCTAGTGATCGCTTCAGGATCGGTCTCTAAGAGCGCTTTTCCTAATCTTTATTCTATTGAATGAATAAAAGAGTAGTTCTTTCTTTAATATACCAAATACTGCCAACGCAACTCGTTCAACAATAATTTAAAAACTTCAACCAAAATAGATTGTTACTGAACATTAATCAAAGCAAACAAAATTACTATATACACGTACAAGCTACAAATAAGAAAAATGGTTTTTAAGTCTCGCTATCAATACTCGGTTCTTGGTGGCTTTACGGGAGAACAATTTACTTTAAACAACGTCTTATTTATGATATACAAATACTTTATGTTAAAGGCACGGGGACATAACAATACAATTGATTACTTACATTATGTAGTGGTTATTACCCAAAGCATCCAACGGAAATACCTTCGTTAAATATGGCCCAGGGAGGCGTCGTGAGCGTAGTTTGTTGGTTTCTCACTAGATGGCGTTATTTCTAATAAAAGGTGGGCGAGTGACGTGACACGGAATTTCGAGTTGGCGTAAGAGAATCAAAACAAAGACGCCGAGGATCGGGTGGGTCTCGGACGTTTGTGACCTTGAAAAGGTTGGAATATGTTTATATTTTTTCTAGCGATTTGGGTCTCGCTTATAGAGTTTCTCTATTGGATGAGAAATCTATCTAGTTTGGAGTTGTCAAACTCAGATAGAGTAAGATCATTTGACGATCTTTGGTACTCGAACTGTGCCGAGAGTGCTTGTAGATTAGATCACTTGACGATCTTTGGTACTCGAACTGTACCAAAGATACTTGGAACAATCTGGTATTGCCCAAGAAAATGAAAGCCTTTCTTAACTTGCGGGGGAACTCTATCCCGGCAAGTTCTTCTCTATCTCTTCGACGAAAACGAAAAAGCCTCTTTTTCTCCTGTCGAACCGTTTTATACGTGAATTACTCCCGCGGGGTAGTGGGAGGGGGAGAAGACTCGCAAGGTGTGGCCCAAGGGTGGTCTCCCTTTTGGGCGTCTGTTCTTTCTCCTCCTCGACCTTTTGAAATTAGGATAAATAGATCTCCTGTTGAGACGATAGAAGTGGGTATAAATTATGCCGTACTTTCGCGTTGTGGAGCTCTAGGGATAGCGTAATACGAGATCGACAGTTTGCATTTTTGAATGTATTGTTTATAAGTACACTCTCGAAGGACCTGCCTTTTCAGTTGAGGTCAGAAATAACTGTCTCCTAAATTTACCGTTTTTCTCGTTCTTGTATGTTACCAGAGACCGGTTAGAGGGGCTCAGAGAAACCCAAGTGGCCTATGGTTTTACTTTATTATTTCTTCTCGCCATGGGGGAGACCTCGATATATATGTATACTCGCAATTACCTAACTGTCTTGGGTAACTAGTATATCTCTACAATCACTACCGAGCAAAATAAGTGCACTATTTTCCTTTATTAAAATATTTTCAAAAATATGATGAGTAAGTAAATGGAATTTCCATGGTTCATAAAGGCTGGAATTTAATATATTTTATGAAGATTTCATATAATAAAATCGGATATTCATGAAATCAAAATAAATAACCTAACACAATAAAATATTGACACGTGCAAAATAACAGAACGATCATATACACAAAGCTGAGCAACGACCACCACAGGCCTAGGCAGTTTCTTGCCAAATTAAGTTGTCATTTTGTTCCATTCTTGCTAAATTTTCGTGCATAAATTCGCCATAGTTGAATGCTGCTGGTCTCGAACTTTTTATCCATGCAAAGGTTCTCAATAGGAAACACGTCCAGGCTCTAAAAAGGCCACTTCATTACTTCGATATCTTCTTGTTCAAAATAGTATTTTACTCGTTTTGCCTTATGGCATGGCGCTTTGTCCTGCATAAATAATGCTGGTTGGTTCAGAGATGTTAGAGTGAAGGTATATCATGTTGTTGTACGAGGTTTAGGTACACATTCAAATTTACTGTTCCAATTATTCGTACCAGCATACTAACTCCTTCAAACAAAAACATGACGCTGTCTCTTCAATGCTTGGCAGGTTCCTTAAAACATTTAGGGTTAAGTCTGACACCTGCAGCGCGTCTAACAAAACGTCTGTCATTAGATCAAACTAAATGAAATTTACTTTCGTTGCTGAACTGAATTTTCTCCCAATCTTCATCCCTCCAAACAACATGAGCTTCGACATATTCGAGTTTCGCCTTCTCCTTCTTCTTACTGATGATTGGTTTGGTTGCTGGGAAACGAGATTTTAAACCAGATGAATTCAAGGTATGTCAATTTGGGGAGTAAAATTTCTTTCTTACCAATTCCTTCCACTTAGGGGCTCTGAAAATATGTGATTAGATGTGAGGAATTCAAATCTGATATTATTTTTTGTAATTGCTCAACATTTAGCAGGGTAAATCTACGTTTGAAAAGAAACTCATAAAATACTCTTGAAAATAAAGTTTTGTTAATTTTAGCTTCTCAAATTGGCAAGTGATGATATAAACATTGATTTTGTCTGCATAAAACATATCCTATAATCATAAAATTCAAATCTGCTATTATTTTTGCGATTGATCAACATTTACCTGGGAAAATCTACGTTTGTAAAAAAATAACTCATAAATTGCTCTAGGAAAACAAAAGTTTTAACTTTAGATTGTCAAAATAGGAGATAATTGTATAGACATTTAATTTCTCTGATAAAACATATACCAGTAATCATAAAAAATATCCTTATAATCACACATCATTAGAAAGTGATAACATCAGTATGAAAACAATAATTAAACAAGTTTCATCAAGTATTGCTTTGATTAGTTCTTGGACATCAGACGCCGACTTGCTTCTCGGCCTCTGATATAGCCATCACGTTTCTAATATGTATACACCCTACCTGCTGCCTCTGTGACCTGTTTCACGCACCTCTTTATTGATTGAATACGACAGGGCCACCGTAAAACTTGCATAGGCTTGTAAAGGAACTTTTTTACTTTCGCTGCAATCAGTTTACATGTTAAATGTGGTTTGAATACCCCCATCAGACCAGTCTCTCATTTACAAAAGGCCAAAAGTAATGGGGTTGATGGAAAGTATCTTCTTGGGACCTACAGAAAGATATCTAAGTGTGTGTTCATCTCCACCCATCATGATAACAATCTTTTGCACAACAGCTCTCGTCTCCTTACTGTCATCTGGGCACAAGAATGTCTGAATTATTATTTCGCTGAATGAATACCATGCTGAGTGTTTGTTGGTTAGAAAAACAGCAGTTTAAGTAGTCGTGGCTGAAATAAAATGAGGCGCGGGCCTTCTACCATTAGAATGTTTTATTTTGATGTTAAGCCAACAGGGGTATTACATACCAACAATGTATTCCACTATCTTAAGTTGTTGGGGGTTCTGCTTTCAAGGCCATGTTTTGAAACCCATATGCGACAAAGCCTGTTGGCTGTTGTTAACCACTTAGAATGACTCACTGGACCAATTTCAAGACGGGCCAGATATGTGGGAGGTTTTCCTGTCCTTATGGTCTGTGTGATCCTATACCCATACGCTTGATAAGTAGATAGATCCTTTACAAAATTTTCACTAAAAAGTAGGAGGCTCTACAATTGAGAATTTAGTGAATAAAGCATAGATTTCAAGTTCGGTTGCAGTGTATAGTATCTTGCGAATATTAACTCTCCACTTGTTAAACCAGCTGTTCCTATCTATGCACCCTTTCCACTACTACATTTTCATCCCCTTTCATTGGCCCCTTCTTATACTGCCCGACCTTGACTACGACTCTGAATCCTCTTCCATTTGGCTTTTGGCGTGGTGACCCCGACCTCTCCCAGGCATGTTACTAAGCCAACTAGATCAGTTAATGGCCAAGCTTGACTTCTACCCAATGCATGGAACCATTCTCCCAGCTAGTGTTAAAATTTGTTTAATCAACTCCAATGTCATGCATGTTTTTATCAATGCCCTTCTTCCTCATAAAATCTACAAGATTATAAGCAATATTTTTACTCAGTGAGCCTTTTCCAGGAGTGATGTAGTTGAGATATATTCCATTTGGCTCTTTGCACACAGAAACCTGATCTTCTTTGATGATACTGGGGAAAGAACAATCTGAATTGTCTACCTTCAGTATAACTTTAGTTGTATCTTGACGGTGATATAAAAGTTGTAGTCATTTTCACCATATCTACAAAGTTAATCAAAATCCTGATCCAGGGATCTCATAAATTTTCTTGGGCCTTCTTGTTGTTATTGTGATCAACTATAAGTATTTTGTCCTCTTCAGTGATCAAACCAGCATCCATAAAGACAGAGGTGTTGATGGAAGCTGTGGCATGCAGCCAACACCATATATGATGCTATGCATAACAGCATTAGGCATTTCTAATATGTTGTACTGTGGCTTTTAATAAAAGTTGTAGATGTGCTTGATATTTTTAATGTCACTTCATGGCTTTCATCCTTTCCATCTTGAGCATCAGCGATTTGTCCTTCATTTTCATTAGTAGAGAAAATTATTTTAGTCGATGACATTGGAACATTGGTCTGCTTATCTTCAACAACTTTTCTTTCACCTTCTTGCCACTTCCGCGTTTTGACCAGTCTGTTTTGAACACGTTGATCTGGCAAGCGAATCTTTTGTGGTCCAATAGAACGAAACTTTTCTCTCTGACGTTTAATGAAAGTAAGTCCCTTCACAGGGATCTTCATCTTCCTAATGCATGTTGTGATAGAATAACCTGAGGCTGCCACGCCTCGCCTCTATCACATATCGAAACTCATGCTTCCCACGTGCATCCTGCGAGAGAGAGTAGAACGGCATTCTTATCTCCCACTATTCCCAAGTTTAAACAAGGAGGTTCAATCCCCCGTTTGCCTCCAGGCGTCGATCTGGCTAGATTGAATTAGGCTTATGAGAAGATAAGATTTTTCCAAGCGTTACCGGGACATTCCATCGAAGTCCCCCCATTGTCCCCTACGCCGAGGAGCTGGCTCCGGCTATTTATGCGATAGAATTTCGCGTTTGAATCAGATCGAGATTACCTTCGTCAGGCATCACGCCGATCCGGTCTCTCTTGTGCACCTATGAACTCTCTACCCCGAGAACCCCCTTATTGTCCAGAAGAGGACAATATCCTTGAGTGCCAAGGTTCGTGCCCCTCGAGACGCCAAGTCAACCGGCCTCCCCTGTTGTTCAGAAAGAGAACAACTTTAGAACAGTCATTGTTCTTTGAGCCCGTTCGACAAGAAACGGTTCTCGCCTCCCTGTTGTACAGAAATAGAACAACTTTAGAACAGTCATTGTTCTTCGAGCCCGTTCGACAAGAAACGGTTCTCGCCACCTGTTGTTCCGAAAAAGAACAACTTTAGAACCTTCATTGTTCTTCGAGCCCGTTTGACAAGAAACAGTTCTCGTTCCCCTGATATCACGTCAGTGGTAAATTAATTTCCAACTTTTAACGTTCTTCAAGAGAACGCTTGGTTACACCAATAACCTCAATTGTTCATCCAGAACATCTCCGATAACCTGTCTTAGGATCGCTCGTACTTCCGAGCTCCACTTCGCTCTCACTCCTGGAAGTCAGTCCTTCCCCCTTCGTTAAGGATAACCCCCCTAAAAACCCCTTCTCCTGGAAAAAAAATCACCATTTGGACCGAAGATTCCTTCAAATCGCCTTCCTCTGCACGACAACCTTATAAATACGTAAGCTACGCATTGCATTTAACTATTTTACTTTGTGCCCGCGTAACTCTGTGCTTTAAACGGATTTAGCCAACCCTTTCCCTTCTTGTTTGTTTTGTCATTTTAAATCCCTCCAAATCTTGATCCTCCGCTTAGTCAAATATTCCCATGACCTTTTTCGTTTCATGTGTATCTCCCATTTTAATCCTCCGCCATGTAAATATTTTCCATGTGTTGTTTTGTTAGATTAATTAATAAAATTCTATTTTATTAATGTTTGCAATATTATTTATCCTTGGGCTCCGTTCCACTTCTTGAGTATATTTAAGATAAATAAGCCCTCTCCAGGCCTATTTATTTACGTAGAGTCATTCTCCGCCATCTGATCAACCCGAATATAGAATAATCCCCACAAAGAATAGATATATAGTATATCGTCGGGAGCCTATTCCACGACACATGTATAATTAATGTAAGTTTCGTTTATGCAACAAGGGCAGACAAATTCACATCAAAGAACAATTTTACACTGTCAAATGAGGATGTCAAAAAGATAGTCTAGTTTTGCAATGAAAGCCTCTTTGACTTGTAGCTCTCCTCTCCCAAGAGATATGTTTTAGGACTGCTCCCAGTTCTCTTGGATATTGATTAAGATTGTGACACGTGAATTTACAACGGGGAAAACAAAAGAACTGTTCTCATTTTTTAACACTCTAGGGTAAGTGTTCTTTGCAAGACTGCAGCTGGGTGGTTTCCCACATCCTCAATACTTTGTTCTCTGACAATGGCCCATATTTAAGAATATCACCCAGAGTTGGTCGTTCACAGGGTAACACCACTCTACCATTTCGAATTAAGTTGCTGATATGTGTCAATGTCTCCAGTCTTGTCCTAATTTTAAAAGACATAGTAAGTCAATTTTCACTGGTTAGGATGGTAGCACTGAGGGACAAGTAACCTTCAGCTCATTGATGAATATGTTTCAACCTGTGATAAAACAGTCAAAAAGTCACAACCTTCAAGTTGCTTGTTATCAAGCAGAACTAAATTATATTAAAAACAGAAAATGGCTTCGCCACTAGAGCTTGCTAACGCTACTAAGATTAAAATTTAAAATCTAAAAAATAGAAGCCATGGTTAAATTTGTATATATTTTCTGAACATCGCTAATTATAATAATTTTCAAAAAGGCAATAAACTAAAATCCCCCCTTTCAAAATATCCCTTTGCTAAAATATAGTTATAGAAGAAGATATATAAAAATAAATTTTCTGAACTTTACCATTTATAATTCTTTGGGTTTTAAAAAATTCCCAAAATTTCGATACTTATATTTATTTCTGAACTTCACCATTTTGTTTTTTGACATTATAAAAGAATTATTAGAAATAACTTTGATAAAAAACATAAGTCATAACCAAACTAAGATGAAATTATTATTCAAATACTCAAAAAAATCCCTTTCTTAAATTATAGAGTTCGCGTCTTCGTAATGATGATGATGATGATAACAAAAATATCTTTAGAATTCATAAGTCGTGCTGCAACTATTTAGCAACCGTCATTTATGGAATTTAATATTTGAAAAAAATGACACACACTATTACCGTAAACCTATAAATTCTAATGCATAAATCCATTACTTCAAATCTTTTACAATATCCTTAAATTCTTCTTTATTCATCTGTTCATATAGGACGCCTCAATTTTTTATTCACAATAAAATCATCTAATTTGCAATTAGATTTAACTCAAATATTTCCTTTACTTTATTATCTAATGTCATTGCGAGGCCAGAACAATTTTTTATTCTGTACAACCACCAAAAAAAGACGAATTAAAAAATATAGAATTTTTCCTATGTTTCGTCTCTAACCCCCTTAAAATCGTAGGCAAATAATAATATTCAGATAGCATTTCAATAATCGAATACCATAAGGTAATTCTTGACTAGCATTCATCTCATAAACAGGAACGCCAGGATTTACCCGATCTCAAGTTAAGACTGATTGAGAACATCCATTGGTCACTTTACTAAAAAGATTAAGGAATACTCCACATATATCAGGAGAGGGTCTCTTAAATCCAATCCTTTCTTACACATGCAAAACTGTGATCATTGTATTGATTTTAACAAAGTTAAAATTATCTACTTAAACCAGGCAATGGCTTCGTCACTCCCCCCTTATGGAGGAGGGGGGGAGCTTGCGCTTCACTACTAAGATTAAAATTTAAAATCTTAAAAAAAACAGCCATGGTTATTTTTTTATAAATTTTCTGAATTTTCCTCCCCTTTCAAAATATCACGTTGCTAAAATATAGTTATAGAAGAAGATATATAAAAATAAATTTTTTGAACTTCACTATTTGTAATTCTTAGGGTTTTAAAAAATTTACAAAATTTCGATACTTTATTTATTTCTGAACTTCACCATTTTGTTTTTTGATATTATAAAAGAATTATTAGAAATAACTTTGATAAAAAAACATAAGTCATAACCAAACTAAGATGAAATTATTATTCAAATACTCAAAAAAATCCCCTTCTTAAATTATAGTTAGCGATGATGATGATGATAATTACATTGAAAGACGTATCGCGGACTCTATTCTCATTGGTTCTGTTGACAATTATAAAATATCAGAAGGGCAAAATAAATTTAATAAATACATATCGAATAATGTCACCAAAACCAATCCACAAACCGCTCAAATCCTTCACTCTGAGTAAATAACTGCACTCAGAGTGCTCCGATATAAAATTCTCTTGTTTTTTTATTGCATTACATACATTTCATCTCTTTGCGTTACGTTTAGTAACAGCTTTTATATACATAGATCGTTAGCATCGCATACTCCTCCATATTTTATATCTGAAGATGGTGAATGATGAAACTAATTCTGTATTTAAATAAATATAATTCCTGGTGAATGAGATGAAAAATCAGCCTCACAAGGATTGGAACCAGCGAGCTACCGAGTGAGAAGCACGGGCGATACCACTGAGCCACTATGGAGTTAAATGAAACGCAACTTGAACTCTCTTAGGAGCTCCGAGGAAAGACGTGCCAGAGGTCTTTTACACCTATCCCCGTCCACACTCGAGTAGTGCAGGTAACATTTGAGTCAAAAATATCGTTTCTAACACTGAGGCCCTCGTATGAGGTAGATAAGGCATAATAGCGAGCCCCAAGAGTGATGAAAAATCACCTCAATCGGGATCCGAACAAGCGACCTCACTGACCCTATCACCAGCACCTCAGAACCTTACCCGCTTGTGCTTCTCTAAGGATTGTTTCTCATAGTCGCCTGTGTTGCCGATCGTGCTTTCTATATATTTAATACGGTGACTTATGCCCTTGTAAACAGTCGCCAGGTGAACGCAGAAAAAAACTCTCAATATTTGCTCCGAGATTGTGGAACGATCTGCCCGCCCTGATGCGCTTGTTCCCGCTCCATCGGGGTGCCTTCAAGCGTGTCTTGAAGACCCACGTTTTCTCGGGGGCTCTTTCAAGTCCAGTGGTCATGAAAAACCGGTTCAAAGATCATATCATAATAGTTATCCGTCAACACATGTACGTACAATGATTATAACCTTCGTAAACAATCTCTATTCACTTAAAAAGGTTCAGCAACTATTCCATAACAAATTCGCTATTTCAAATTTCGTGAAATTAGCGTTCTTAATAAATTGTATAAACAAATATTATCGATATTCTTCAAGCATATTTTTATCAAGTCGAATGTGCGTTAATATTTTCCAATAATAAATCAATAAAATTTTTCCACCTGAAAAATATCAGGTACCCAATTATTCGAGCAATGGTTTCGTTTGCCAATTTTTGTTTCCAAAAAATTGGCAGATATGTTCGATCTGGCGGGGGGGAGGGGAAGGGGGCAGCGTATCTCTTCGCCCGAACCGGTCGTTTGTGCACATCTATCTCGCGGAAGATGTACGCTGTGAAGAGTGGTACACTTTGTACTTGGATGAGCTGCAGGTTACCACGGTCTGAGTCCAAATTAGGAAAGCCCTGTCACTAGGTTGAGTTGAACTCTCTGACGGGGCCTGAGAAAAGTGTTGCTGCGCCTCCCCCTTAGAAAGAGAGCCCCTACTGCTACAACTGAAAGCTTGAGGAGAAAATAGGACCTCCCGTTCTCAGGGCACCGCAGGAAGGTACCCTCAATTGTACCCAGAGGAGCAGCATGTCATTATGGGCCCAGTGACCGCAAGAATAGACCAAAAACAGAGGGAACATCCACTCTGGGTCTTAGTCCATAGGCACCCAATGCGTGCCCCCGGAGCTTGTATGCGCCATTTCCACTACTGCCTCTTCATATCCTTCCATTGGCCCCTTCTTATACTGCCCACTCTTGACTACGGCTCTGAATCCTCTTCCATTTGGCTTTTGGTGTGGTGGCCCCGACCTCTCCCAGGCATGTTACTAAGCCGAATCCGCCGCTCTGACCTGTCTACCACGCCAGATGTAGGATTTAGTCTGGGGGGGGGGAAGGTCCCATGGAGTGGTGGAGATGGCGTATACTGCTCGTCCTAGCGGCATCGGCCGGAACACGCAAGTGGTCCCCACTCGGCTAATCTCTTGTTGGAGTCAGGGTAGAGCCTCGGAGGCAGGAGCAGTGAATTTCCCCTTTTTCTGTCATGAACAATTTTAGAGGACCTTCACCTCTATCCCTTTTGAAGTCGACATCTGGTAGCTCCGCCTCTTCTAAGAAGGTTCTATCATCCCCTTGGGGTGTTTCAGCACCCCCGCCCCCTAAGTCTCTCCTAGCCGAGAGGTTTTTCCCCCTCTCTAAGACATACGGGTTCGGGGTCTTCTCCCTTACCTCCTTCACTCTAGTCTAGTAGCAGGCTACATTATACGTTCTCAAGGGTCCCCCAAAGATTCACTTAGTAAAGAGGGCGCTTTCCCCTCTCTCATCGTGACAGGTTCGGGGTTTTCTCCATTGCATACTTTCGGAGAGTTGTTCCAAGCGACTCTCAGGAGGCAAACTGCCTGAGAGTATCGTGAGGCCGTTTTCCGGACTTATTAAAGCTGTTCTCCAAAAAGAGGAGAGCACCAAAGGAGCAACGGCTCCTACGCGCCCACTAAAGGATGGACTGTGCGACTCGGAGATGGAGGAACGCCCCTAAAAAGTGACCCTGCCTCCGAAGCTGCTCTTCCTGCAAAATGATTCGAGGCATTAAGGAGGTAAGATTTCCAAAGTGGACTCAACCTCACCTGTTAAGTCTTCGAAGGTGAAAGCACCTTCAACGCCTAGTTCGTCCAACAGCGACAGGAGTTATGCCCCCGAGAAGCGTAGGGCTATTTCCCTGAGGGTCATTTCTTCGAAGAGGGCCCCTGCATCTCCTCTGAGCTAGGCCTGGATAGCATATTCCTTTAATTGACTTGTCGCGGAATCAGGGCCAAGTGGGAGGAGCTGTGGAGGTTCGTCTCCCGGGGTTTAAGTGTTTTGCGACCCCGCCACCACGGGATGGGGCGCGGTTACATCCTTCATTATGTGTCCGTTTTTCTCTTTGATATAAATACCTATTTTCAGGCAATGTCAGTGCAACTGAACCTGGATAGGAGGTATATTGTTATCTCTGCGTACATTCCCCCGTCAGCCGACTTCGACGCGGGGGTTTTCAGCTGCATCGTGGCACGGTTGCCGAGGCCCTTTCCCTGACCTCGGAGATTTGAACGGTAGACATTTCTTTTGCGGGGATGATATGATCAATCCAAGGTATCAGGTTTTTGCCAACCTTATCGACAAGCTGGAGATAAGCGTCTTAAATGTAGATGAGTTTAGGCATCACGGCCCGATAACCTATTCATTTTCCAGACTCGATGTGTCTCCGCTCGTCAGATGCACATCCTAAATATGGGTGGCAAATGGTGGATGCTCTTCTTTGTAGTAACTATATTCTCATTCAACTATCATTTTTGCCCACTGCTGCCAGAAAAACCTCCTTGGTGGTGCTTGGAGCTGGCGCGGTGTTCTGCATTTCAGGAAATGTCTGATTTCTCTGTCTTAGTCGAGGAGTTAAGGTCATTAGATGAAACAGTAGAGTTCTTCTTTGGCAACTTCATCGCCATGGGCTTAACTACTATTCTCAGAACTTTCGGCCGTTTTGCACACAATCCAATTCATTGGTGGTCGGCCGAGTGTGAGAAAGCCCTCAGACAGTGGGGATATGCCTACATGCGCTATAATCGCTGACCGAACGATTTCACTGTCGGTGAATTTCGTCGAGCTAGTGCTATGTTTCGAAGCACGCAACCGCTTTTCTTGGCGGGAATATGTGACTTCACTTAACGGCAAGACTCCTTTCAGAGGTGTGGAAGGGAGTCAAAAGGATTAAAGACAAGCTTTTGTTTGATCCCCCTGCCGTTCTCCAGGAGAACGCCACCGCAATCTTGGACCCTCCATCAGTGCCGGAGTCTTTCGCAATCGCTATCTCCAATTTTTCTAGCCTAAATGCTGCTCCTTTAATATTCAATGGACTTCGTGATGTCGCTAAAGGGTGCCGGGTAGGCTTAACATCCAGAGGCGGAGAGACCTTCAACGAAAGGTTTACGTTGAGTTGCGTTTCGCTCTTGTTTCATGCGTGGACATCACCTTCGGTACAAACGGAGGCATGTCCTTTTTGTTAAATATGTTCAACAGGATCTGTACAAAATTTATTCTCCCAGACCTCTGGCGAATGCCAACTGTGTTCGCTTTTCGCAAAACGGGGAGATATCACACTACCCCGATAGATTACCGCCTAATTTTTCTAACCTACTGGATTTTCAAGTTGATGGAGAAATTGTTAAATTTGGGATTAGTGGTTTTCCTGAACAGCGGTTCCGACCTGTCTTCCGCACAGTGCCGCTTCCGCAAGTTCCACTCCACATCGGATGCTCTATTCTGACTGAAGAAAAGCTATCTATCAGGCCTTTCTTCATAGACAGCACTATTCGAGGGTATTTTTCGAAATTTAGAATGCCTATGATACCACTTGGAATACGTTTTCATTTAGATCTTGCACACGATGGGGGGGAGGAGAGGGCTCCCTGTCTTTATCCCTGAATTTCTGATAGATCGTCGATTCCGCGTACGGGAGAGGTGAGACCGCTCAGGCCCAACTGGTCAGGAAGAAGGTGTCCCGCATGGAAGTGTTCAGTGCCATGCCCTTTACCCTGAACATCAACGGTACACCTTGGTGCTGTCAGAAGATGTTCTCGCTACGCTCTACTTGTGCGACCTTTGATTTCTTTTGGTACAGCCTAGATTTCAAGTCTGGAGCGCGACTCCAACAGGCACAAAACTGCATTTGTTACTATGCCGAAGCGCACAGATCTCGGTTTTATTTGACTAAGACTAGGGTAGTAGATTTCGGTCGCCGTCTAAGGCTACACCTGAACCCGGACTTATTCCAAAAAAGGGTTCGCCTGGAAGTGGTGGATTCGCACCGTTTCCTTGGTCTTGTTTTGATCCAACGCCTCTCCTCGGAGGCTCATATTCGCAGCCATAGAGTCTCTTGTACCCGGACCATTGTCATTCATAGTTCCGTGACTTTCAGCACTCGGTTTGCTGATGGGGCTAATTCCTTACTTTTCCATAGATCCTTTGTTTTTCACAGCTCGGCTACGGATACGAGATTTACGCATCACCAGACCGGTTTCTCTCTGGCGACCGGTGCCTTTCTCACGTACCCCAATGAAAGCCTACTTTCGATGCCAGGGATATTTCACTCGCTCTTCGCCGGGCACAGTGCATTATACACCTGTACGCGCGCACCCGAGGTTTACTTCATTGCCAACGGTACTCACTAAATCTGCTGCCGACTTCGAAAGGGCCTATGCCGCCGAGAGACGACCAGTCATACCCTGAAACTTTGGAATTTAGAGCTAGGAACCTACTTCACAGGCTCGTATAGCTCTCGGGCCGATGGCTCCTCTAGTTCTACCTAAGACGTCATCTTGTAGAGTACCACCTTTGACTATTTTTTCGCCACGCCTATGCTCCCTTAGCTTGCACAGAACCAAGCGTATTAGGTTAGACCTTTTTGGAGCACACTTCATCTCACGCTGGATCCGTGCCAATGTACACGGATGGTTCCAAATCCCAAAAGGGAGTCGGCTTCCACGTTGTATCCCCTCTGTTTGAGTTCAGCGAGGCCCTAACAGGCGCTGCGTCTGTATTAAACAGCCAAGCTGGTTTTAATACACAGGTCGGAATGGGAAATAACGCGTCGTGTCCAGTTCGTAGACCGGATTGTAAGCTTTAGCGATTCAACAACCCCTGAGTGGTCTCTGGGTACATTGAATGTCCACACACCCCTCCCTCTAGTTGGCCGTATCCGTTACGTCACGGTTCCGCAAACCGGTCGGATTTTGAGATTATGTTCAGCCTGGGAATGAGCGCGCATATGAGGGTTTTAAGAGTACGTGAGGACTGGGCGACCAGATCAGCGTTTCGATCTTCCTCACACTGACAGCATGGTATAAATCAGGTCAGCCATTCGAGGTGCGTAGCAAATAATATGGGAGACGGCCGTGGGGAAATTAAAGTTGCGGGCCATTGCCTCACGAGTGTTCCCATGGACCTACCCCCAATACCTGAAGTCTTCAGGTCGCTTTCTGTCATCTTCGAATTGACCACACTGGGTGAACGCACCACTATTTGTTGGGGCGCTGCCCTGCACCTTACTGCGACGATTGATTGTCTTCCAGACTGTTTAGCGCATTCTCGTTGAATGTCATAGTCTGGGATATCTCCATGCATGTTACTTTTACCACTACCCGTAAGAGTGTGGTTGTTAGCGTTTCTCCCTTGTACTCAGGACGGATTTGTGTACACAGACTTGTGGAGTGGAAGCCGGCCTCCCCACGACGCCGCATCGTGTTTATTCCTTTTTCTTGGTTTTGTTTATTTTCTTGATTTTTACGGGAGGGTTTTGTTGTTTGGTCTTTGATTCTCTGGGGAGGGGTTCTTTTCCTTTGTTCGGTTTGGTTTTTGTGTGAACTTTAAAGTAGCCTAGTACAAGTTTGAAATTTTTATTGCATTGCCGTATGTCCTTTATGGCAGTCGCTAGATGGGCACTTAAATAAAAAAGCACCGGGCAACTGGCGAGATTTTTCCTAGAATTTTAAGGAATGTAAAGATTTGCTAAGTGAGCCCCTAACATGCCTATTTAGAAAATCGTTAGAGACTGGTATTGTACTAAAGGCATGGTGGAAATCTAATTTTTTTTATTTTATTTTTTTATTTATTTTTTATTTATTTATTCCATACTAATCCAATGTACAGTAAAAACATATTACATTTTAGATCTTAATGCCAAGTTACTATAAGTACTTATACATACAGGATTATTTATGGGCCCAAAATAAGTCAGTGACTTTTAGGGCAGAAACTTAAGACTAAGCATAAAATTATAAAGACTAGAAATCCCTTCATGTTTATACAAATATAAACAACTTAATATTCATTTGAGAACCTAACCATTGTAATGATTGCAAATAACGAATAATTATATAATTGAAATTTAGAGATAAATTAAAAACTATTTTATTTACAGCGATTCTTTCAAGAGGTATGTAGTTAACATAGTCAACAGTCTTATATAAATAATAACATATTTATAATGTATAAATCAAAGTAGTAGTACACAGTATAACATTGTACGGCAACAAATAAATACACAATAACAAAAGCTGAATAGAAATTTAGTAAGCCGAAATTATATTGTTTTTAAGAGCTTTTTTGAATTGAGCTAAATTGGTTTGGGATTTGATATTGTCGTCCAAGCCATTCCATATTTTGATAGATTTGTACAGAAAGCTACATTGAGATTTTGATTTTGAACACAAGGGTGAAATAATTTTTGTTCTATTGCGGGTTTGGTGATTATGGATATTATCAGCTGTTTGTAACATATTAAATATATAGCTATTATAGGAACACTTTATTGTTTTGTAAAGGAATAAGGATGTTTGAAAAACAAAGAGATCATTTAATTTTAGAATTCTGGATTCCTTAAAATAACGATTAGTGTGCTCATTGTAGTGAAGTTGATGGATGGCTCGAATTGCTTTTTTCTGTAATATGACTAATTTATTGAGATAATTTTGATATTTTCCATACCAACTCTCTATGCCGTATGTCAAGTAAGGTTGCACCATTGTCATATATAAAGAGTGAAGAATAGATTTAGGAAGAAACTTATTTAATTTATATAATATTCCAATCGATTTTGATAGTTTTGTTGAGATATGCGTAATATGTTGTTTAAAACTCAGATTTTTGTCAATAAACATGCCTAGGAATTTGATATGAGTAGTTTCATAAATTATTCCGTCGCCCATTTTAATATGGGGCAATTCAATAGATTTTTTGTAAGAGAAAAGAATATATTTGGTTTTATCTACATTTATTGATAGTTTATTAACATTTAGCCACCTGAAGACATTTTCGAGTTCTTTATTTATTGTAGATGCAATGTTGCTCGGTTTGTCATATGGCAAGGGAGTTGATAAGGCACTATCATCCGCGAATAATATAAATTTAAACAGAGAAGATGATTTAACAATATCATTAATATAGATTAAAAATAACAGTGGCCCTAGCACGGAGCCTTGTGGGACCCCAGTTGTAATATTAAGGTGGGATGAGTCATGACCATTGACGGAGACAAATTGCTTTCTTTCAGTTAAATATGATTTGAACCAATTTTGACAGTTGCCTCTAATTCCGTACATAGCTAATTTTGACAGTAGAATATTATGGTTGACACAATCGAAAGCTTTTTTAAAATCGAGAAAAATTGAGAATACAATGTGGCCCTTTTCAATGTTATCATATAAATATTGAAGGTGGTTAATTATCGCGTGAATCGTTGATTTCTGACGTCTAAAACCATATTGGTGTTTATACAACAGTGAATTAGATTCCAGAAATTTATAAAGTTTATTGAATGCTATCTTTTCAAATATTTTACTGAACATTGTAAGACATGAAATAGGGCGGTAATTGCTGACGTTTGTGAGGTCTCCGGCCTTTGGTAACGGTGTTACTCGAGCAACTTTTAATACACATGGGAATATACCCTGCGTAAATGATTTATTGATTATTGATGCTAAAATTGGAGCAACTATATCGGAGATGTATTTTAAAATTTTAGTGGAGATTGAATTAATACCCGATTTTTTATTTTTTAGTGAACTAATGATTTTTTTTATATCGGCTACGCTTACAGGAGAAAAGAACAAGGAATTTGGTACATTAATCTCATTAAAATACGAAAGAAAAGATTTATCGACTATTTTGCAGGAGTCTGAGATTTTTTTACCTACGTTGACAAAAAATTTATTGAATTCATTCGCTTTTTTCTTATTGTCATCAACTGGTTTACCGTCAATGATAATTTGTTTAATTTGGTTTGTTCCTTTAGTAATTTCAGGTTTTATCACAGAATTGATTAATTTCCAAGTTTGTTTTATATTGTTTTTCGTTTGATTAAATCGTTCATGGTAATAATTTTTCTTGGCTATTTTAATTTGGTTAGTAACTTGATTCCGAAAATTTTTATATGTATGTTCTGGAATTTGACTAAGTTTATAAAGAGAAAAGTATTTTTGACGTTTTTTGATGTTATTTATAATTGCGTTTGTTATCCAAGGTTTTGTTTTGTGTTTATATGACATGGTTTTAGATTTTAGAGGACAATTAAGTTTAAAAGCATCGTCTAGCCTTGAAATTAACTCTTCGGTAGCAGAATCGATGTCATTTATATAGGAAATTTCATATAGATTCTGATTTAGAACATAGTTATAGAAGTTTGATAAGGTATTTTCGTTAATTATGCGGTAGGTTATTGTACGGTTTTGATGAATATTGTTCGAGTTGAAAAAAGACTTTTGGATCATGAATATAGGAAGATGGTCCGATATGTCACAAAGGAGAATACCGGAAGAGTAATTTTCGGGGTGAACTCTGAAAATATTGTCAATTAGTGTTGCTGAGTTTTGGGTTATTCTTGTCGGTTTTGTTATAGTTGGAAGTAAGGAATGAGAATAAAAAGTATTGAGGAAGGACTGAGTTGATGCGTGGTTTTCAAAGTTTAATAGATCGAAGTTAAAATCTCCTGTAATTATTATGTCGTCATAGTTTGTAACATTGAAGTAATTGATTAATTCAGTAATCTTATCTATAAACATCTTTGGGTCACCAGAAGGGGGCCTATATACGGTTCCAATGATTATCGTTTTACCATTTGATTTTACTTCAATAAATAAAGTTTCTATATAGTTATAGGAAATACTAATTTCATCAACTTTTTTAGTATTGAGTCTGTCAGATATATACACGCTTATACCTCCCCCTATCTTGTTTACGTCGCGTAGTGAATGAAAAGAGCTATAGTTTGGGACACTGATAAGGTGTTTATTATTATTTGTTAGCCAGCTCTCGGTGAATGCCAAAACGGAAAATTTATAATTAAGTGTTGACAAAAATATTGAAAATTCCTCAAAGTTTGCGTGCAAAGATCGAATGTTAAGATTTAAAATGGACAGGTCTGTTTTTTCAAATGAAAATGTAGTGTTAAATTTATCACAATCGTAGTATTGGTTTCTTACGTTATTTTCTTTAAAATTTGGATATAATTCATCAAAATGGTTTATGTCTGGATCGATATTATTGAAGTGATCGAGTTGTTCAAACATAAAGGAATTTAAAAATTAAAGGTTACAAATTGAAATTACGTATAAAATATCTATGAACAGTTAAAATACTGTTTTTATGATAACTTTAATAAGAGAAAAAGGAATAAAGTATGTAATACAATTGAAATAAAAGTAAGTGAATGCTAGGTCAAAATATGGCTTGTTTGTTTTTGTTTTTTTTCATCTAAAACAGTAATATCGCCGAATGTATTATTACTGATCGTTCCAGAGATTCTCACCATTAAAGTCTGCAAGCGTCGAATTGAGGTGTTCCGACAGAAATTTTTGGAGGGCAGCTCGGGTATTGATAACTATACGTAGATCACGGCGACCAGAGGGTGATGGCAGGAAGACGTTGATGAATCCATCTCTGGTAGTACAGCCTGCGATCTTTGTGGAGAATTTCTTTTTAGCTTGGCGGAGGACGAAAAAGATTTTGTTGCGATTTGGAGTCAGTTGTTCGTTTACAAAGAATGAAGGTTTGAATTCTTTGCATGCTGAGAAGATATCACGCTTCAGATCACTTCTGCGCAACTTCACAATTATGTTTCTTTTGTCGGGACCTTGTACTTTTGGTTTGGGACCTAGACGATGAGCAACAGAGATGTCAGCTTCTTGCATTTGTATGTGGCAGTTATCTTTAATAAGTTTGCGGATGATATTGCTGCAGTTTTCATTATTGGTAGCTTCAGGTATATTGCCGGAGAATATAATCGTATCTCGTCTTTCATAAGTGTCGGAAGAATCAACCTTTTCTTCTAATTTTTCGATTTTTGATCTCATTTCTTCGTTAGATTTTTCGAGAGAGATGATTTTTTGTTCTTGTTTGGCAAAAGATGATTCAAAAAACTTAAAGAGAACGTTCATAATGTCTTTGGCATCAACTGATAGCGTAGATGAGGAAATATGGGTCTGCAGTTCATTAAAATTAACTGGTTCGTTTAATTCGGTTGTTCCTCTTGTAATTGGAGTATTTTTTTCTTTGTCTGCCTTCCTGAGAGTAGGAGGAGCCATTCTTTCTAAGGATGAATGGAGAAATCTGACAACAGTGTTTATGCACTATGGGAGTTTGTTTAATTACTGGGAGAAACAGTAATGCTTAATTGTTAAAATTTTTACTTTGAAGGTTGTTAGGTTTTGATTGATGAGTGATTGTTTTAATTTATTAATTCAAAGAGTGAAGAGATTAGTTAAACAAGATGGACGTGGCAGGGCTGCACTTCTAATCACTCAGTTGAGTTTAGGCCTAATGGCTTTCAAACAGACTCAGTGAGAACATGGGAATTTTCGACGTAATGCGGTAATATCACTTTATATGTCCAAATAAATTAACTTACATACGTAGATTTATAATTTTTAGTATTCAATGCAGTTTAAAAACACTAGTATTCACTTTTATTCGATAGATAAGCAATATCACTGTTTGTTGATGAAAACAAAGATTGATAAAGGAGACCGGGCAGCACACCTTCACTCTAGCGGCCAATGAGATTGACATCAGTGGTGGGGGACGATGATGGAATCCGTAATAACGAACTCGATTAGGGATCAGTTAGATAAACATGTTGATTAAGGAATCTCACCAGATCTTATCTAGAGGTGAATCGTGTTTAACTAATTTACTGGGTTTTTTATATAATGGTGTACGATGTTGCCGATTGAGATGAGAATTACGATACTGTATATTTAGATCTTACTAAGTCTTTCGACAGGAAGCCACACTTACGACTTTTGAATAAAGTTAAAGCGCATGGGATTGATGGAAGGATTTTTAGGTAGATTTAGTCGTGGTTTAGTGGTAGACAGAAAAGATTGAGTATAGATGGGATTAAATAAGAATGAGGGAAGTTTAAAAGGGGGGTTCCTTAAGGATTGGCGTTAGGATCGTTGTTGTTTTCTATTTATATTAAGTTTCTCTACATAGATATAAGTAGCGACCTGATCAAGTTTGCAAATGACACTAAATTAGGTAGGATTATAAGGTCACACTCCGATAGCCGAAGTATTGCAGGACGAAAGGACCAAAGTATTTCAATGGTCGGAGAAGTGGCAACTGGAATTTAACATAATCAAATGTAGTTAACTTAGTATAGGTAGGAGTAATCCGCTGAATAATTATATTATAAATTGAATAGGAGAGTTTTAGGAAGGTCAGAATACGAAAGAGACTTAAGTGTCCTGGTAAGTTCAGAAACCTCCAGCTTAGAAAGCAGTACTTAAGTGCTAGGAATAAAGCTAATAGTTTATTATGTTTTATTGGGTGGAGTCCGAGAAATAGGAGTGTTAATGTCATCCTAAAACTGTATCTGGCTTTAGTTAGACCTCATCCTGACTATGCGGAATGCAATTTTGGTAAAAGTATTATAGGATGGATATTGGTCTGCTTGAGAGAATACAAAAGATAACTAAGAGGATTCATGGATTGAGGAGCTTACCTTATGGTGAAAGGCTTAAGCGACTAAATCTGCATACGTTACAAAGGAAAAGAATTCGAGGAAACTTGATTGAGGACTTCAAATTGGTAAAATGTTATAATAGGGAAGACATACATAGGTAAGGTTGTTATTTTTAGTGAACAGGATAGGACACATAACAATGGGTTTACGCCTGACAAGTTAAGCTGAATGAAGAGAGTGGTAGAAATTGGTTTACAAATCTACAGTAGTAGACGATGACTGAAATAGGCCCAGTTGTTATGTGATAGGAGCGTTGTTCCTAGAGAGTTTTAGGAATAGCCTAGATATATATTTGTATGAGGATGTTAGGTTGAACTGAACTTCGGATGGAAACAAGAGCTGTCTCGTATAGGTTATTGATTAGCCTTCTGCAAAATCCTTTTTTTTATGTTATTATATGGATAAGGAATTAGATTCAAAACATTTTCCCTAAGTAAATTTTTAAGTCAAATTTGTCTATTTTATTCTCAAACTCATTTGCTGTAGTTTAACATCTTTAATGAAGTTATTCCATGTTTGTGTTATTAGATAAAAAAAGAAATTGGTTGTTAGCACAGTATTAGATTTCTTAAGTTGTAGCCACTATTTTTATGCTCGCTCGGTTATCTAGTTCAATTATTGAGTCATAATAATTATTAGTAAGCCCGTTTAGTATTTTAAGCCATCAATAGGTTGACTGGGTAGGTGCCGAGCTTCCAGTGGCGGCAAAATGAGGTGCTTCAGTGAAACTTCGGGGCATTATGAACAAAAATTGGCCTTGCCAAGATTTAAGCTTCCGAGGACAAAAACAAGAAAACTGCGTAATTAGATTATATAAATTTAACATAAGGGTATATTTATTAATTTTAAATAAACTAACACAAGGGTTAAGTTAGGATATTGTATGCTAATTTGTTTTGATGTTCGATAAAATAATTTTCATCACTAGTTATAATGAAATTTAAATTAAAAGTCACAACCATACACGTGGTTAAATGATAGAGAGGTCAGTTACGAGATGCTTCGATCGCATAACATTTAGTTTCGCTCAGAATGATCGGAAACTTCGATTTTAATTTAATGTATTAGACGAAGTGGTGGGGAACCGCTGATGACTTGAGTAACATGGAGAGTCTCTCCTTTTGATTGAAATAAAGTAAAAGTTTGTATGTGGTTAAATCGTTTAAGAGCTGCTTTAGATTTGAGATTAATGTGTTGGTAAAGGATCTTATGTAGGGAATTTTAATATACATTTTCTGATCCTTTATTATTACATTTTTTGACAGGAACAGCATGTATCCAAGTTCAAAAATGATTAATCCTTTTGCCAGGCAATTAGACTAAATCAGCTAAATTAACAAAATTATCTATTATAAGAAATCTCTTTCAGAATAATTCCAGTCAGAGCATATAAGTATGATGAATTCTAGAACTTATAGATGATATTTTTAAACAGTTTGGTAAATATGAGAAGTAATTAGTGCGTACAGAGAGAAGGTAAACTATACACTTAAATGTATAGTTTATTATTTGAATGGGATATTTTTTGTGTTTTGAATTGAAAGGGAGTTATTAGTTTAATGCTCAATTGTAAACTTGATGTTAGCATGTTGGAAGTTTATGTAATATAGAAACTGCGAAGAATGAATAAATCTTATTTTAGAAATAACAAAACTATTGTCCACATTATTTTTTTTTATATTAGAAATTTAAACATTTGAGGTGATTTACTAATCCAGAGCTGTTCTAATTTACATAGAAATGATTCGCAAACGATGGAGGGATAGGTGACTCCAGTGCCATCCCATCTCTTTGCATGTAAAGGTTTTGGTTAATACTTCGAAAACTGTAATCACTTAAAACTTTATTTTATTATTATTATTATGCCAAGCACATCTCTTCAAATTTATATATATATAAAATATATCGAGCGGTCGATGTTATTAATACTATAATTATAGTTTGAATTATGATGACGTCACATTGGATAAGTGTTATAGGCAAAAATTATTATTGTGACGTCACATTGGAAACACATTTTCACCGGAGATTTTTTGGTCACCTTTTCTTACATTTTTCTGTTTTAGATTTGATACCTCTGAGTGGTGATTTGTGTTGGGTGCGAAATCTATTTTTCAAACATCGTAAAATAGGTTCATAGCGACCCTAATCGTGCTTTAGATTTTTATTTGGTATTATTCGAGTTTTGCCACGCCAATATCGAAGGCGCGTTGTTATATCTATATTATCGATATAGATATATCGGTTTACAATCACATTGAGGTAAACGTTGATTTAACTACGACGCAAAAGGTTGGGGTAGTTTTTAGATATTTTCTTCAAGTGGTTTATGCTGCCCTTCTGTATAATCCCAACTTTCGCCAGAGTAAAGAAAAACAAAACAGCACTGACCCCATATAAAGTCTACAGACGCCAAAGTTTAGGTGAAGTTATTTATTTTTGTAATATTTTAGGCTGTTTGTCCAATTCTGTTCTTCTTTCTATTGCGGTCAGAAGCAAAAATTGCTGCAAAATTGAAGTTTAATCTGATTTCAATGGAATCGGATACAAACTATGTTTTGCCGCATTTCTCATATCGACAGCCAAAAGAGAAGAGCAGATTTAGAAAAGGCGCTCAAAATGCTAAATGAAGAAGCGATAGAATCTACATAAAAAGTGCGGTAAAGATTTGTTTTAACACATATTTGCAAATGATTTAAAAATATGTTTTTCTTATGTATTTGCATGTGTACTTTTCAGATCTGACAGTCGTTATTTCCGGGAAATGCATACTTTACCCATAATCAACTGAAGTTCCATAATAGATTTCCAGCGAAAACGAGTTTCAGATATAAAAAACTACACATAAAAGTGCCTAAGAAAAACACATTTTCAAATTTATTCAAAAGATTTTTAAATTTTCCAAGAGATAAACGTATTTAATTCTTAAGTCAGTTCTTCTATACCTCACACTGTGAGCCAAATATATTTATAATGCCTGACAGTCGTCATCAAAAACTACTCGTATTACGAGCACAGACACTACACGGTATTTAGTATACACTATGAACTGAAGCTAATCTTAATGAGTAGCGACTCAGGTGCTTTTGCTGTGTTTCGTTCCAAATTGAACGATATCGTGTTTCATGTTTCGTTCATCCGCGCTAGTTCCAATGTAATTACTGAAGTGGGCTAAGTTATTTTTATGAATTATTCGCATATGCGTTTGGTTGCTGGAAGCCGTTATCGAACCATAAAATGGGTTGTCTTTATGGGGGAGGGGCTCCATACCTCCCCCCCCCCCCTCCAGCTCGCTTGGCTCGCGCCTAAGGAACAAGTACAATGAAACATTTGGGACCGAAGGACGAAGCATTATGGGATAACAGGAAATAAACGCCGAAGTCGTTACGTCAGAAATATACGAAAATATAAGAAAAAATGCTATTGGTTAATTGCCAAAAGACGCATGCGCAGATCTTCTTCAGAAATAAAATGCCTGCTATTGGTTAACAATTCAGGCCAAACGTGAATAGGAAAAATGACGCGGAAAGATTAGGCCAAAAGATGAAGCGAATAGGCCTTAAATTTACCAAAATAATAACATATTTTCGAAAAGTGACTATCTACGTTATTATTAAGTTCCGGAAGTTGAAAATAACATCGGTGAGGATCATTTTAAGAATTAAAAAGTTTATGATTAGGCCAAAAGTTAAAGCGAATAGGACAAATGGCGCAGAAGATTTCGAAATATCAAAAGGAAAATGCAATGAAGTTAACCTGAGAATTATTAATATTAATGTAGAAACTCTTTCTAGTTTTGAAGAAAACTTCTTTAATGCGGTTTTTTGCATCCTATCTCCCGAAAAATTCAATAGTAAATTACTATAGATATGGTCTCAAATACGGAGGGCCAGAAGATATATGCTTATAATAACACAGTTTTGTTTTTGTTGGGGGATTTGGTTGTTGTTGTTTTTTTGTTTTTCGTTTTTGTTTTTGTCAGAATGATCGCAAAACGTGTTAACACATTGATCAGAGTGGATGGGCTTTGAATATATATATTTATATATATATATATATTTTATTGAATGCGACTACTAACTTATTGTTAATTGTTTTCTTTTAGAGTCTCGATTTGTCTTATATTCCGCTTTTAGTCTTGGCTTAACCCGTGGATTATCATAATTAATTCTTCCCCAAAAAATGTCTATGACCTTCAATTTCTACGCCAATTGATTTTCAATAGTAAAGAATATGGAAGGAAAAAGGGAATTTAAGAAAAGAGGTAAGTATTAGGGATCATGTGTATAATAGGAAACCGAACTTTACCGTCTCAAGAATCGCAACCCTCATTATAAATATAATATAAAGGACAAAAATAAACCTACGTGATCTTCACTTTAAAGAAAATGAGTGGTATACTAATTCATTTAAAAGGAAATTAAGGGGCAATTAAGTTACAGAAATTAAACTCTTTATTTCGTTTTATCTTCATGAGCTGATGTAAATATCTGGCAAGAAATTTGCGTTTGTATCCGCGCAAGTTGTCAATTTTGGCTTTACGTCCCCCCCCCTCCCCGATATGATTCACTATGTTGTGTATGGATGCCTGTTAAATAATTACCAAAGTACAAAGAGAGGTTGGCTGGTCTATGCTGGTAATTTGGCTTAATGGTCAGATTTTGGTGAGTTAGCCCTTCATCATTACGAATAATTGATACCTCTCTCACCCCTTATTGGCGTTTCTTGGTCTCGCTGTTCAACTACTCCCATATACCGAAATCCTGGTCAAAAGCTGCACAAGGCTGAGTTTTTTTTAACTCTACCCACCCTTTAGAGCAAGAGAAATAGAGTGGTCAAGTGGTCAGGCATCCACTCGACCACCCCATCTGGATGCAATCCTGGAATGGGTCCATCCCACTTAGATGTATCCTGCGTGGGTTGCTAGCACACGGGGGTGCTATAAAATTCACACAGCATTCAACGGCCCCCCTCTGCTCTACCCTGGGCCGCCAGGACAGCTTCTCAGAAAGCGCAGCCAACCTTAACTGTGGTATAGTTGGGGAAGTCTAAGAACAACAACAATAGCTAGTATCTACTAAGCCAAACACTTGACTTATCAGGCCTGGATTTCGATGGTGTTTTGGTTAGTTTAGGTTAGGGAAACATGGGATAATCTAACCTAAACCATCAGTCTAAAGTTATGAAAACGTCCTTTAGGAGATGAAGAGCGAACCTTGCATGGGTTGGGTTCCCTGTTATTGTCATAATCCATTATTATTATTATTGGTTGAATCCTTGACCAAGCATGAGTAATTATTATTATTATTATTATTATTAATATGAAAGGAGGAACGGGAAGATCCGGTCACTCGACGTCTTAATACCTGGGGGAGGGGAAGAAGGAAGATTAGTTAACCCTGTGATGTTACCTTAGGTTGTGTACATTACTAATTAAGACAAACATTCTGAGTTCATCAGATATCATTATAGATCATTATTAGTTCTAACCAAAGAACAATTTATTTATTTATTAAAGAGGAATTTTGTTTGTGTTTATTTATTTGTTCGCTATATGCAATCTCCTTACTGGACTGATGGAGCTGAAATTTGGCTGAGATGTACGTCTCTGTAAGAAGACGGTTACAGGCTAAGGTAAGTTCCGCTAGTTCCAATACATTAACCCACCCGAAGGTACTGAAAACATGTCATAGTAGGTCTGGTGCCACATTTCTGAACGAATTGAGCTTAAATTTGGCGCAGAGGTACATTTTTATAACGTCATTTCAAACACTATTTTCGGTTCCGCTGACCCCACCCCACCCCCTTTACCCTCATATATTGCCAATCCAGGGGGCTGAAAAACTATCATCGGTCTAGCAGCCATATGTCTTAATCGATTGAGCTGCAAGGAGGTTATAGGTCATATTAGATTAGGCGACTCCTCGTGCATTGCTCCCCCTAGGGCAACCCTTGGCACGCTTGCCAAATGTGCTACGCCAACGACTTATTACCGGCACGCGAAGCCAAATGCTTACCTTAATAAAACTAAAAAATGTATCTCCAACTTCTTTTATATAGCAACCGAATCTGTACAACCATTTATTTATTACCTGTCATCAGTGATGCAGCTGCAGAAGTCTAATTGTTGGTAAATAAATCAACGGTGCACAATTTTTCTTTCTCTAGTTTGGATTTGTTGTTTTCTGCTTAAAATGGTAAAGATTTAATTCTATTTAATATAATATGTATTTTTTAGGTAAAATAAATATCTTTTCCTTGTAACCTTATGCATAATTGGGGATTAAGAATGAATAAAAGAATATATTTAATTTTATATCTTTTTATTGTCTTTTAGTCAAGTATTGGCACGTGAGAAAATTTCATATCAAAGAATTGGCCAATTTTGGCACAACCACTTAAAAGGTTGCCCACCCGTCCTTGGTCTGAAAACTCTATGAGTGGGAATTCTATGTTCCTTATGAAGTCAAAATTTATAGAGTTTCCTTGAAAATGGAGCACAAGACAAGGTCAAATCTGACCTCCGAGACTATCTGAGGTCAATAGAGCCTAGCTGATGAGTGAACGTAGCAAGCAAATCGGCGATTGCTGAAAGAAATACTGATCCATCCATTTCAAATCTAATTTTCCATCCGCGCATCACTGGCTGTCAGTTAGTTTGCCAAAATCCCGCAAGAAATAAACTAAACGATATACAATTACTTCTATCCACTCAAAAGTCATAGGGCACACTTATAGAAAGCTATCTTTTAAAGGGGTCGTTTTGTCAGCCTTGCCTTTGGGGGTTCTTTAACTCTGAATTGGGGTGATTTGTAAGTCCTGCATTCATGTTGTCGGGACGAGTTATTTTTCTCGAAATTCTCGATTGTTGCCGATTCCACGGTGCAGCTGATATTGAAGGAATACGTCCCCATCTGCCTCCACCTCACTTAGTCACTTCTTGAGAATACTCGAGCTTTGCTATTTACTTTGATTTACACTTCCCCTAACTTTAACACTTGGCTTTTAAAATTCTTCAATAACTTTCTGGAGATGATGTCTCGTTGGTTTTTGCTTCTTGGTTAGACCATATTCCAGGATAAGGAAAAATATACTAGTATCCACCAGGCATTGATCATTGATCAAGCAGCACTGTGATCAACTTCAGTCCAAAAACTCAATCAAGCCAGATCTCCCTTCATCTCCACATCTATCGCCAGTCATTTAAAATCCCCCTTCATCGCCACACCTCCGCATCCATCATCAGTCAATTGAAACCTCTTTTCATCTCCACATCTATCCTCATTAGAGTCACATATCCCTTCATCTCCACATCTATCCTCATTAGAGTCACATATCCCTTCATCTTCACATATATCCTCATTAGAGTCACAGATCCCTTTATCTCCACACCTATCATCTTCATTAGAGTCACATATTCCTTCATCTCTACACTTATCCTTAATACACCTCGCAAGGGGTTGGGATAACGTCTTCTCTGAAGGATTTAGTTTCAGAGGAGATGTGAACCCTCCCTATCCCCAACGCCCCGAGCACTCGAATCATTTACGTCTCACATTTTCACTTACACTTCACCACATTCTATACGAAACTCTCATCAGAAGCTTTCCAGTAGAAATTCCATCGATTCGCTCTTGTATATAAATGCCTCTCTCTCTCTCTCTCTCTCTCTCTCTCTCTCTCTCTCTCTCTCTCTCTCTCTCTCTCTCTCTCTCTCTCTCTCTCTCTCTCTCTCTCTCTCTCTCTCTCTCTCTCTCTCTCTCTTCTCTCTCTCTCTGACCTTTTCTTTCTTCAAGGGTTGGTCCCAGAGAGGCTCTGACCTTCTTGTGGAGATAGGGGTCAGCCCTCAGGCCCTTAGGGGTCCCCTGATACTGCGAACCAGACTTTAATGTACCCCTCCCCCCATTACTTTCTTTACTGCCATTTTTCCCCCTCTTCTTTCTCTTATTTAGTGGCCTTTACGGTTACCTGACCTCTGCTTGTTTTTTTCAGGCTGATTCTGAATTGTTCTTTCATAAAGGTCGGAGGAGGTCGGGCATCTCCACGGCCTTCGTTTGCCGATGCCCAAGGAGAAACCCATCATTGGCCCCCATTCTCTGCGCGTAGGAGAATTCGGGCAGCCTCTTTGGTCTATAAAGATTGTGTAGTGGACCCTTATCCATTCTCCAAGAGGACAGACAGGACGCAACCGAATCAAAAGTTGCACTAGAGCCGGGCCCTTGTAGGCCTCCGTGGTGGGGAGTTCTGAGGCAGAATGCGAAGTTATTTCTATTTGCAATCGCTACCCATGAAACTAAAACTTCCCCTTTTCGTAAGGGTTAACGTGCCAAACGTTCTTCAACTCCCCTTTCAGCCTTCCTTCGCTCGTTGGATCCCTATGCCAAGGAAGTGGACTCAGATTTAGATTATCCCTTCTTTCTGGTCATGAGTTCGTCATCTGACACCCAACTTGCAAAAGTAGATGAGTTTGATGTTAATGAATCATTTAAGTCCCACTGTAGTGAACCCCGTTGATGGTGTCAAGAAGCAAGAGGTAGTGGTGATATCGTAGTCGAGGTGTCATCTCACTCTCAACATAATCTTGTGCGAAATCTGTCTTCGATCGCCGAAGTTCCAGTAACCTTTTGCCCCATCCACGTCTGAATTTTGTCGAAGGTGTCGTCCGTTCAAACGAATTAAGAGACTACGACCTCACCCGTCTCCAGAGCAAGCTTAGTACACAACGTGTCACACATGTATACAGTGTGGCTAAAACTGTAGTCCCTACTAGATTCCCAACTGCTACATTGATTTTAACGTTCGAACGTCAGTAACTGCCGCAGTTTATTGAAGCTGGATAACTTCGTGTCCCGGTAAGCCAATGCGTTGAACTACTCGGACGTTGCTTCAATTGTAATCAATTTGGACATGTTGGTCGTTCCTGTCGGAACTCCCCTTCCTGTATGAATTGTAGTTCTGAATATCATGGCCCTGAATACACCAAAGGAGTATGTTGTGCCAAATGTGGTGGTGCCCACATTGATGTATCAAAAATCTGCCTAATATTCTTATATGAAAAGGAGGTCCTCGCTTTGCCTGATTCTCTGTGTCTGGATGTGAGAGAGGTTTGCCGAAGTGCTCGAGCACAAACCTAACCTCTTAGCCGTCTTTTCACAGACGTTTTGCGTGACGCTAAAAGAAACCGACTATCACGTTCGAGTTCCGACACGCCGGAAGCATCTCATCGCTCATCTACCGTTAGTGTCAGAATCATTCACGATATACCGTCGAAGCATCGCTCTCACACCGAGATACCTAATGTTGTTCCCCTCTCTTCGGCAGCTCTAGCCGGGACTGACGCTCAGGGTGAGACATTTGAAGACATCAGACGTTATCTGAAAGAATCTTCTATATTGACCAGTGAAGGTTTTTCTACCTGGCCCCGGGAACCAAAGCCCCGTCGTAAGAATAAGGACTCCTCAACCGAGTCATCAGCCACCAATAAGTGGGCAGCCTCTGGATCTGACTCGGTTGAGCCTGGAAAATCTTCAATTGACTCTTATTAGGTTGATGAATATTTTTTGCCCACAAGCCCGTTCCGCCTTTCACAGGACGTAGGCCCCTTAATGGTCTAGACGGCAGCAGAAATCCACCCAGTGCCTCGTACTTTGCCCAGACCGCCTGCTCCACCCACTCACCCTCCTATTCATGATCCGATGAAAGCCGATGATATTCCAACATCGCCAGCCGCAGTTGTTGGATCAACCTCTCAGACATCGAAAGAGACCTCGGCCTATGAATCTGGATCTACCGTCCGAAAATCTCTTCTCGACTTTCCATTTCCGCTTGGCTGTGTGTCCAAGTTACAGACCGGGGCCTCGACCGGTTCCTCGAAACCATCGGACATACCCTCTGTTAGTGCTCCTTCCAAGATCTATTCCCCTACTATATCAGGCTGTTAGAATTCTGCTCTTCGTCCCCCAAGCTCTTTGGGACGCACTTCAAACTGAACCTCAGACACGAAGGAAAAATATATCTACTGTGGTATCTAACCGTTTCACATAATATCCTTCATTTTGCAATGGAATTGTCAAGGCGTTGTTCACATTTGGAAGAACTCAAAGTTCTTTGACGACTCTCCCACTCCGCTGTTATTTGTCTTCAGGAGAACAAACTGGGTACAAGGCTTTTTCTGGCGGTACCCGATTTTCGTATTTTCAACTCTATTGCTCCTGTAGGGAGCTCGTTACATGGTGGGGTGGGTGTCAGTTATGGTTTCGTCATTCCACCAGGTATCTCGCCCCCCTCCTCCTTCACACTACCTTTCAAGCTGTTGCCGTGGTTTTTCTTCCAGGGCTTTTTACTGTTTGTTCTATTTACCTCCCTCCTTCTTTACCATTGTGAAGACCCGACGTTTTAGAACTTGTATATCAGTTGCCTTCCCTGTTTTTATTACTCGAAGATTTTAATGCCCGTCACCCATATTGGGGCAACATCACTCGGAATGCCAAAGGCGATTTAAATACTGGCGATTTTACCTTTTATCATATCCAGAAGGATTCTTTTAGTTATTTTGACCTATCTCTCTGCTACCAGGATGGCCTTACTGATATTCGATGGTCAGCCCTTGATGACCTCCATAGGAGTGACCAATTCTCTATTGTATTGTCGGCCGTTCATCCTAACCCTCATACAACCATGCCTCTTTCACAAGTGCATCTTTGGCGACCTTCAATGGTGAGGACGTGGCATTGGCGTACTTAACATCGATTATCTACAACGTGGCCACACCACAAACCATTCCTAGGGGGTCAACCCGTAATGGTTCGCTCAACCGTGCTCTGGTGGACCTCGGAGTGTGCGGCAGCCATCAAAAATTACAGGTAAGCTCATTCCCGATTCCGATGGAACCCAATCTTATGCAATAAAGTTAACAGAAACAGAGCTCTGCGCTTCGCCAAAGAACCCTTCTCTAGGCTCACCGAACTTCATGGCGCCGTTTCGTTTCATCAATTTCCTCTAGGGCCCCTACCGCAAAGATCTGGAATACAATTAATAAGATCCGGGGGTTTTATGCATCCATAATACCCCACACTTAATTTACAGGGATCCTTAGTGAATGACAGCCTGGTGGTCAGCAATGCCTTGGCCGACCATTTCCGTGCCGTCAGCAGTTTCAGCCGTTACAATAAATCATTTCGGGCCTATAAATCAAACAAAGAGTTTCAACCTCTTAATTTTACAACAAAAGCAAACTTTCCATATAATGCCCTATTCCCCATCTACGAGTTGCGTGCTGCATTGCCTCTTTGTAGATCTACTTCTCCTGGCCTTGACAGGATCCATTTTGATATGATTCAGCACCTCCAGCCACACTCTGACATTTTCTTACTTGACTTGTACAACCTTATATGGGTGAAGAGTTTTTATCTATCAATATGGCGCGTTGGGAATGTCCTTCCCTTTGTCAAACCGGGCAGGTACGGATTGGACGCAGATTACGACCGCTCTATAGCTCTTACCAGCTGTCTGAGTAAGTTGCTAGAGAAGATGGTGTTGGTGCGCCTGAACTGGTTCCTAAAAACCAATCACTCACTGTCTCCATTTTAGTGCGATTTTCGCAAAAGTCATAGTACCCTTGACCTTTTAGTACATTTCGAGGGATCGGTCCGGAAAGCTTTCTCATTAAAGCGCCGAGTCTTGGCCATATTTTTCGACATTGAGAAAGCCTACGATACAACATGAAGATACGGCGTCTTAAAGCAGCTATATGTTTAAGGTATGAGAGTTCTTTTACCGTATTTTATTCAAACTTTCTTACCATCTCGATCCTTTATGGTACGTGTTAGAAATACTTACTCTTACCTGCAACCCTAAGAGGAAGGAGTATAGGGGTGACCAGTATATGGTGAAGGGGAATTAAGTATCTGACTCCGAAGATGATTTCCTCACTGAGTTCTTATTTTGGCTGGGCTTACCTCAGGTTTCCAGGTGAATTGAGGAAAAGAAAAACGTTCTAAAATATACTTTATTCTAATATAGGACTATTAACAGGGCAATCGGCACGTCACGAAGTTATTTTGCGAGCGACTAGCAGTCTGTATATATTCAACGCAAAGTATTGAATTCTGGAGCGACAAAACTTGGTGAATTTAAAGGGGGAATGTGAACGAGATCATCTTCTTAACGACATTAATCTAATAATCTTAATAATACAATAATTATTCTAACTGAGCTGCTCCGATATATATGCTTATTTTCGAGAGGGCGTGGCCTAAGCTTCAGTTGTCAAGTTCATTGTTCTCCACCCCTAAGGCGGAGCAACCGAAAGCTATCTATGTCGAATTACTTACATATCCCAAGTTTTATCCATATAAGAGGATACGCTTGCGATCAATGGGTTATTTCTTCTTTCCCAGTAGGTGTATCGGCAACCCTGTTCGTCGATGACTTGGCACTATACTGTTCCTCGCTCCACCTTCCATCAGCAGCGCATCGGCTACAACTGGCAGTCGATGCGGTTTCAAAAATTGCACAACTTAGGGGATTCCGCTTTTTCCCGAGCAAAACCGAGGCAATGTATTTCCACCGGAGTAGAAGGACTCTTGCTTCGTCACCAATCTCCCTACAAGGTGTAGAGATAGAGTTCCTCTCTGAGTTTCTGTTTCTGGGCGTAACTCTTGATCCCAAGCTATCCTAGTTACTACACATACACCATCTTCGAACGCTTCCCCCTAGTTGACGTGCCATCTCCCACACTGTACCAGCATGTGGAGCCTGGACAAGTCGTCCGTGGACCCTTACTTCCTTAAGAATCTGTTCTTACAGCGTGCTACCTCACATATACAATACTCCCCGATATACACGGATGGTTCCAGGTCACAGGAGCGTGGGTGTCGCACCCTCTACTCAGGAGAGCTTTTAAGTCTGTTTTTGCCCCTGACAGCTTCTATGTTAACCGCTGAACTTTCAGCCATTCTTTTAGCTTTTAGACTAATCCAAATTTGCCTTTTAAAGAGTTCGTCATATTTTTCAGAATTTAGAAGTGTTTTACAAGAATTTAATATTTTAATGCTTCTCATCCATTAGTCACAGAAATCTGCAGCTGACTGGTCCAGAATGCGTCCCGGTATAGAGTTCTATTTTGTTGGGTCCCCATGTATGTAGCGGTCCTGAACAACGAGATGGCTGATCAGCTGGCCCTTTCAGCCTATTCTGTGTTCCCGAATAATTCTGCACTTCCTTTTCGAGATTTCTTTCCCTCTATAAGAGAATATATTTATCAGTTGTGGCAGGGATGAATGGGGTGGATGTTCATCATTTAAATTATATAAAATCAAAAAGATCATTCGCTCTTGGCCCTCGAGCCTTCAGAGACTACGGTTTCTAGAGGTGGCCCTTTGTCGCGTTCGCATCGGCCACACAAGACTTACCCACGGTCATCTTGTTTTGGCTGGTACTCGAATCAGTCCTTGTTACCGTTTTTGTGGTGGGGACCAATCAGTCGTCCACCTTCTACTAGAATGCCCTCATTTCCCCATCTCCGATCGTCCTGTTTCCCGACCCTTTTAACGATCCCTTGCCTCTCCCGCCTTCGTTTCATTCTGGCAGAGGAATCTTTAAAACCTTCATTTTTTTTAAATTGTTATCCCATGTTGGTCCTTTCCCTTTTTTTAGCTAATTTGCCTCGTTTTATCTGAGCTGCCATTTAGAATCCACTTGGATTGGACAGCAACCCAACTGGTTCCTTACCTTAAACCCTTATAGAATTGCCAAAGAAGCAATGATACTAACCTTACTTGCCTCAGCATTTCCCGGCACTGGCAATACCTTCGATGATTCCCGACATGAGGAGATAACATTCCTGACATGAGATTGGGTTAGGGCCCGGATGGGCAATACAGCGGCTGCCACGTAGCTCCCCGCGGTTTGGACCCCACTAGAGGGCACAACCCCTAAATGAAGGAGGCATCGGACGACGCAAGTCGGTATAAGAATCCATCCCTATAAATCACAAACCAACGATGGCATCTTCGATACCTTCGTAGGGTAGTGCCCAGGATGGGAGAGGTTGTTTCGCAGCCTCACCTTCTACCTACTTTCGTAAAGGGAAGAATCCTTCCCCATTGCGAGGTTGGGCCAGTTAGTTAGAGTTGCGTGCCCCAAGTATTTTCTCTTGAAAGTTCTCGGGCTAGGAATCTCCCTTTCTTTTCACATCCTTTAACCTCACCAGTTTATTTACACGCCACGTTCAACCTTTCTGATGTAGATGCCCAATTTGGTTTGTTTTTTTTATTTTTGGAGTGAATAATTGTTCTAATAATTATTTTGCTAATATTTCCTATTTATCTGTAATTTTTTTCGCCTCCCCCCTCCCTCTCTTCTCTATAAAATCAAATTCTCACGTTGGTCACATCACATTTCCCATCAAAATGTCTCTGATTCAAGAAAGGTTTTCTCTTCGCTCACCTCAGTGACCTTGGGTCAAATTATAAAGATACGAATCGGATAACTTTATTATTATTATTATTTATCGAAACATATCAATATATAATTCAGACTCCAAACGAAGTGGGCATTTGATGGACACGGATATTTCCGTCGTGGGTTCGGACCCAATTTTGGGGGGGGGTTTCAAGAACCCATCAACTTCCAGACTGGATTGGAGAGAAGCTGCGAAACTTGTCCAAATGAATTGATTGTCGGGAGGAACAAAGCGATTTGTGCTTAATTTAAGAATATTAATAAATACATAAATTAAATCTATTCTATTGTGTGTTAGTTCACAATACCTTGAATGAAGGGAGTAGGGAAGGAATATAAATGAAAGGAGTCGGGAAGGAGTGTAAATGAAAGGAGTCGGGAAGGAGTGTAAATGAAAGGAGTCGGGAAGGAGTGTAAATGAAAGGAGTCGGGAAGGAGGGTAAATGAAAGGAGTCGGGAAGGAGTGTAAATGAAAGGAGTCGGGAAGGAGTGTAAATGAAAGGAGTCGGGAAGGAGGGTAAATGAAAGGAGTCGGGAATGAGTGCAAATGAAGAGAGCCGGGAAGGAGTGCAAATGAAGAGAGCCGGGAAGGAGTGCAAATGAAGAGAGCCGGGAAGGAGTGCAAATGAAGAGAGCCGGGAAGGAGTGCAAATGAAGAGAGCCGGGAAGGAGTGCAAATGAAGAGAGCCGGGAAGGAGTGCAAATGAAGAGAGCCGGGAAGGAGTCCAAATGAAGAGAGCCGGGAAGGAGTGCAAATGAAGAGAGCCGGGAAGGAGTCCAAATGAAGAGAGCCGGGAAGGAGTCCAAATGAAGAGAGCCGGGAAGGAGTGCAAATGAAGAGAGCCGGGAAGGAGTGCAAATGAAGAGAGCCGGGAAGGAGTCCAAATGAAGAGAGCCGGGAAGGAGTCCAAATGAAGAGAGCCGGGAAGGAGTGCAAATGAAGAGAGCCGGGAAGGAGTGCAAATGAAGAGAGCCAGGAAGGAGTGAAAATGAAGAGAGCCGGGAAGGAGTGCAAATGAAGAGAGCCGGGAAGGAGTGCAAATGAAGAGAGCCGGGAAGGAGTGCAAATGAAGAGAGCCGGGAAGGAGTGCAAATGAAGAGAGCCGGGAAGGAGTCCAAATGAAGAGAGCCGGGAAGGAGTGCAAATGAAGAGAGCCGGGAAGGAGTGCAAATGAAGAGAGCCGGGAAGGAGTGCAAATGAAGAGAGCCAGGAAGGAGTGAAAATGAAGAGAGCCGGGAAGGAGTGCAAATGAAGAGAGCCGGGAAGGAGTGCAAATGAAGAGAGCCGGGAAGGAGTCCAAATGAAGAGAGCCGGGAAGGAGTGCAAATGAAGAGAGCCGGGAAGGAGTGCAAATGAAGAGAGCCGGGAAGGAGTGCAAATGAAGAGAGCCGGGAAGGAGTGCAAATGAAGAGAGCCGGGAAGGAGTGCAAATGAAGAGAGCCGGGAAGGAGTGCAAATGAAGAGAGCCAGGAAGGAGTGAAAATGAAGAGAGCCGGGAAGGAGTGCAAATGAAGAGAGCCGGGAAGGAGTGCAAATGAAGAGAGCCGGGAAGGAGTGCAAATGAAGAGAGCCAGGAAGGAGTGAAAATGAAGAGAGCCGGGAAGGAGTGCAAATGAAGAGAGCCGGGAAGGAGTGCAAATGAAGAGAGCCGGGAAGGAGTGCAAATGAAGAGAGCCGGGAAGGAGTGCAAATGAAGAGAGCCGGGAAGGAGTGCAAATGAAGAGAGCCGGGAAGGAGTGCAAATGAAGAGAGCCGGGAAGGAGTCCAAATGAAGAGAGCCGGGAAGGAGTGCAAATGAAGAGAGCCGGGAAGGAGTGCAAATGAAGAGAGCCGGGAAGGAGTGCAAATGAAGAGAGCCGGGAAGGAGTCCAAATGAAGAGAGCCGGGAATGAGTGCAAATGAAGAGAGCCAGGAAGGAGTGAAAATGAAGAGAGCCGGGAAGGAGTGCAAATGAAGAGAGCCGGGAAGGAGTGCAAATGAAGAGAGCCGGGAAGGAGTGCAAATGAAGAGAGCCGGGAAGGAGTGCAAATGAAGAGAGCCGGGAAGGAGTGCAAATGAAGAGAGCCGGGAAGGAGTGCAAATGAAGAGAGCCGGGAAGGAGTCCAAATGAAGAGAGCCGGGAAGGAGTGCAAATGAAGAGAGCCGGGAAGGAGTGCAAATGAAGAGAGCCGGGAAGGAGTGCAAATGAAGAGAGCCGGGAAGGAGTCCAAATGAAGAGAGCCGGGAATGAGTGCAAATGAAGAGAGCCGGGAAGGAGTGCAAATGAAGAGAGCCGGGAAGGAGTGCAAATGAAGAGAGCCGGGAAGGAGTGCAAATGAAGAGAGCCGGGAAGGAGTGCAAATGAAGAGAGCCGGGAAGGAGTGCAAATGAAGAGAGCCGGGAAGGAGTCCAAATGAAGAGAGCCGGGAAGGAGTGCAAATGAAGAGAGCCGGGAAGGAGTGCAAATGAAGAGAGCCGGGAAGGAGTGCAAATGAAGAGAGCCGGGAAGGAGTGCAAATGAAGAGAGCCGGGAAGGAGTGCAAATGAAGAGAGCCGGGAAGGAGTGCAAATGAAGAGAGCCGGGAAGGAGTCCAAATGAAGAGAGCCGGGAAGGAGTGCAAATGAAGAGAGCCGGGAAGGAGTGCAAATGAAGAGAGCCGGGAAGGAGTGCAAATGAAGAGAGCCGGGAAGGAGTCCAAATGAAGAGAGCCGGGAATGAGTGCAAATGAAGAGAGCCGGGAAGGAGTGCAAATGAAGAGAGCCGGGAAGGAGTGCAAATGAAGAGAGCCGGGAAGGAGTGCAAATGAAGAGAGCCGGGAAGGAGTGCAAATGAAGAGAGCCGGGAAGGAGTCCAAATGAAGAGAGCCGGGAAGGAGTGCAAATGAAGAGAGCCGGGAAGGAGAGTGAAAGCTGTTCAAATCCATTTCTATATAAATAATATATTTGTGTATCCGTTCGTGTGAGCAAACCTGCCAGAACTACTTCTGCAATGAAGAGTATGGAAGAATATGAACCTTACTCATAGGCTTAGTTTTCTCAACAGGGTTTTCCTATACACGAGAAGAAGTTTAACAATTGCAAGTAAAACGCAAATGAGAGCGACTCTAAAGACACTTGAATTCTATATTTAGTAATACAATGCGAAAACCCAACATTCGACGGCATTGCCGCGAAGAATGTTTTGAGAGAAAATTGAATAGAAAGTGGCGAAGTTAGAGGAATCGAAAATGCGGTGGGGTGTGTTGGAGAGGGCAGACAACGCAAGAGTCCTAGGCACCGGATGGGCACGCAATTCTCCTGAATCTACTCCTCGCCACGGAAGTTAATTAAAAAGCTTTTGATTATCAGAAGAAAAAAATACTTTTACTCGCTATCAAGTTTTCAAACCTGTCTCCTAAGTAAAGAATTATATAATTATATATTGTTTTATAGAAGAAAAAAAACTCCCTAAACTGTCTCTTCCTAATTAAAATAAAAGATTTAAGCGGAGACATTATTATAAATTATAATATTCATAGAATTATTTGGAAATTATAAATATTAACTTATTAGCTAAGATACAAGATTTGAACTGCTTAATTTAGGGTATTTACATGTGTTTGTACAGTTTTTACAGCAACATTTTAACATATTCTCCAATCGAAATAGGAAAACATTTCCTCTTATTTGTTAATAATCTATAAAAAAAAAGTTAATCCAAAAAGGTTAAAACTTCGTAATGGTACTCAATCGAACTCTTGAGAAGCTTTTTAATAGCTCAATATCATCTAACTCAACTATTTCACTTAATCACAACTTTTTTACCTTGAGGTTAAGTAAACGAAGCTCAATATATGGTTAAATAACTACAAACTGAATTAACCTTAGGTATCAATACATTTTCAGCATATAAGTAACATATATCATCCTAAAATACTTAAATTACTTCGATTTTACCTACAAAAATACCCTCAAATATTTAGAATTCATACGAGTTAAAAGCCTCGTTACGAGAATTATCATTGGCTAATTTAATAGCAATTGAATAATATTAAGAAGCTTTGCGTACAGTCTCTGTCATTCGATCCGGGGATATACATCCTCGCAGAAAATCGAATGAAGAGATACACGCAGGAAAAAGAAAAGGTGAGGTGAAGCCATCTTTTATTTGAAGCTTTCAGATTGAAATGAAATGTTGAATCACCGTATTATTTCATTTTCCCGAGCGTATCTCTTTATTTTATGTTCTGATGATTCTTAGAAAGTTAAGGAAGGGCTTCGTGCTTCGGCTTACTTTCATTTTTCAGATTTAGTTAGATTTGAGCTGTGCTCGATGTCCCTTTCGATGGGTTCAAGAACATCTTTTGAACGGTTAATTCAGAGAAATGGCAGAATATCATAACCAAGCCAGAAAACATAAGATTGACGAAGCAAAGTTGTGTTTGTCCAATGGCATACACAAGTATAGTCAATTGCGCAACCCCTCCTTTTCAATTGTGGACGAGGTACCACGACCGGAAAAATAAATTCGCATAAAAATCAGCATGACAATTTCTAGAAAGCCTGACGGCATTAGGGATCATCCCTCGCTGGGGGCGAGATGTAGGGAAAGCGGTATTACTGTGCTTTGTCACCAACCAGTGAGCAATAATTTCTCCCTGGCCCAAGGGTCGGCCAACCGTTCCGCATCAAGTGATTGCGGATATCGAACCCCCTCGGTATGTCCCAGGAAAGATGAGTGATGTGTTGTATGCGAAGAAAGGAGGGAGGAAAAGGCAGATGGAGCTGCCTGCTTCTAACCAAAAACCTCGGGGCCCCGCCAAAAAGCGATTAGCTCCCTACGTTCCCTATTTTTTTTAATTCACTATAGCTGGAATTGAACCAGGTACCAACGCCTTATCCACTAGTCCAGCGAGAGCTCCACAAGTACTAGTGTTCCCTTGTATCATCAATGGTTAGCGGCAGAAATAATACCCCTTGAGCACAATTAATTAGGGGGAGGGCAATTAGAAGCTCTCAAATCAATGCATTTGATTCATTTGTTTGCGCGAGCCATAATCAGGGAATACTTCTCTCAAGTGCCTTTAGGGCACTCAGGAACCAGCATACTTTATCATAACCTCTCAAGTATCTATTTTCTTAGATATTACTATTTAAAAAATGGAATTCCTCATCCATTTAATTATTTCATACAATGGCTAGTATTAATTATAAATGAAGACTTCTCATTATCATCACTAACTCTATAATTTAAGAAGGGGATTTTTTTGAGTATTTGAATAATAATTTCATCGTAGTTTGGTTATGACTTAAGTTTTTATCAAAGTTATTTCTAATAATTCTTTTATAATATCAAAAAACAAAATGGTGAAGTTCAGAAATAAATATAAGTATCGAAGTTTTGTGAATTTTTTAAAACCCAAAGAATTACAAATGGTGAAGTTCAGAAAGTTTATTTTTATATATCTTCTTCTATAACTATATTTTAGCAACGTGATATTTTGAAGGGGAGAAATAGTTTAAGAGTTCCTTTTTAAAATTATTATAACAACATTGTCGTAAACCTTAAAGCTAAATCTTTTTCAAGATTAAGCTCAAATCATATTGCAATTTAGTATAAGAAATCCCTCCCCAAAGTTATCTTTTCTTATCCCTGCCTAAGGTAGCGCGCGCCCCCCTACTCCCCTCAGCCCCCATACTAAATATGGAATCTCCAAGATTCTCACAAGTCGTTCATAGAATCAGGTGATAACCACTGCTTGGTGAACACATGGCCCCCCTGGGCCTTCGAGCAAGGCAGGCCAGAGGTAGGTTTTGATGGTTTCTTGATTGGGGTTGGAGGTGTGGAACCGGATGTGAAGGTCGTCCCGAAAGCTCCTAACCTCATACTCGAGCAAATATGAGGGTGACTGATTCACAAGACCCCAGGCTACCCTTACGCAGGCCTTGGCGTACTGAAGTAGAGCCTCTGATGTCTTGAGGCAAGGGTAGTCGTAAAGGGTGGCCCAGATTTGTTCGCAAACCTCCTGCAAAAGTAAAATATTTAGATATAACGAATTCTCTTCGAAGAGACAACCTGCTTAAACATAATTAAAATTAATCTCACTGGTAAATGGCTGTCGCTGGTGTTCATAAACTTTGGAGGCAAAGGACTACCTAGTAAATTTATGGTTTCTTATTGGTTTTAAGCTTTAAAATTTCTCTTAACCATTAGAACCAAACAGCAAATCGCTCTTTGCCACTTGAGTTGTGTATTGTTTAAAAGGTATCATACTCAAATAATAAATAAAATAAAACTACCGTAGTATCCTTAAAACTATTAGAAATAGTATCACCAATGTGTGTAACTACAGATAAAGTTATGTCCCTCCGAGACTAGTTTCTTAATTAATTGTTTCACAATGCATTCTTCCTCGTCATAAATCAACCGAGGTAATTCTGCGCCTAGAGTTATCTTTCCTACCATGATTACGATAGGCAAGTTGGTACCCATTGAAATAACAGTCCACCCGACCCTCTCCTAGAATCAATACTGTTAAATACCCTTATTCTCTAAAAATGTTAAAATACGAACAAATACGCTGACACGACTACCAGATGCGAGACCGTTAAGAAACCGGTAAAACCTTATAAGAACACTCGCGAGAAGTTGCTCATTGACAATGTATTTTATCCCTCCAGATTCTCCCAAATTTGTGTGCATAAGAATACGCTGTTCCTGTGACCCCGATTAAAAGCAGACATGCTTACATCAACATTTTGGGTGAGGTCGTGATTGTCGATGTTGTAGGCGAGATAAGTGGACATTGCAAGTTCTAGAGCTCTTGAGTTAGAATCCGAACCTTCGGTCAGTGTACCAATGTCGTGAGACCCGTTGGTGCCTGATGACGGAGGAATCATCTGCAGAGTTCGCCGCACTTCTTCTCGCAACAAGCAAGAGGTGGTGGTGACAGAACGAAACGCCAACTGAAAATTTCAAAATTAAATCTCGGGTCGGTTCCCTCTTAAGTAATGGGATGAGAAAAGTGAAATATTCACTAATTGCTCAGTACTATACAAACATTCATCAATCAAATGACAACAAATATTAAACAAATAACGATAGAAGTGGAAAACAACCAAGGTTTACCAAAAACATTGTTACATGAAAATGCCGGAATTTAGAATAGTTTCCTCTTACATCTTCTGCCGATAAGGCAGAGGAGAAAAGGCAAAACTCGAATACCAGTTAAGAAGGAAAAATGAAACTGCTTTAAGCATTATATTTTGGTGAAAGGCCAAAGAGGTATAAGGATAAAATACCATTTATCAAATCCTAAGTAATAATAAAAAAACTTTAAAAGTTTTAAAAAATCGCCTAAATAGAGTGACCGGAGAGATAAAAATTACTCAAAGAAACAAAAAAATAAGTTTACAGGGGGCGGGTGCCACTTTCAGGGGAAAACCTTGGACTAAAAAGTTTGCAGAGAAGGTTTTGTGCACTTTTCCTTGTATTTGCCCTTTTTAAACCAATATAAGAACATACACTCAGACGCCAGGAGAAGTGAACTATTTTCAATAGCTGTGAAATATGGCTTAGATCCCAAGTCACATAACGGCAGAATTTATTTTAAACTAGCAAAGATACCCAGCGTTATCCGGGCATAAAACTACCCTGAACAAATTCAATTCTCTGCTTGAATTAAATAATGCAATTAAAAGTTGGTAGGTATAAAATATAAGGTTTATTTTAATTTTGATTAATAGAGTAGTGTATCATGAAAGACTAACAGAGAACGATTTTGTCATTACAGTAGTGCGGCAGGGCGAGCAAGCGGGTGTGCGGGCAGGCAAATTCGAGTACGCGGCTGGTAGCCACAGACTTTATAGCAGATGGGCACAAGTTTTAACTAAATTCCTAAATTACTCGAGTCTTGGGAATGCTGACAATAGGTATTATCGCGTTTTTTAAACATTGTAGTAGCATAATTAGTCTGGCAAACCTTAATTTTTAGCGGCCAATGTTGATGTTTTAATTGAAACTCATAGCCGTGATAATTTTTCCCGAAAACCTAGAAAGGGTAAAAATTCGAACCTAACCTAACAACTAGATGGCACCCCTTTTGCCCAAATCTGAGTAGCCTATGTTACTCCCCGGGTCAAGTTCTGCCCAATAGTGACCTTTGTTGGCCTTCAAGATCGCTCTAAGTGTCCTTCTATAGCGGTCATATATATATATATATATATATTAGACTGGCCCAAAAGAAAAAAAAAGAAAAAATCCTTGGTCTCATCCCTGGATATAGTGAGGCTTGATGAAAAAATGTGCTGTGCAAATTAGCAGCAAAATATAATATATATATATATATATATATATATATATATATATATATATATATATATATATATATATATATATATATATATATATTAAGAAAAATGATTGCAGTAACGCAATTAATTATAAGGTTAAAAGGCTATTTTTGGCAAACACAGTCTTCATCAACCCCTCGGAAGGAGCTCTTCTCACATACACGAGAAGGTAACACTTAAAATAAGCTTTTTCTCAGATAGCCAAAAAACTATCTCTCGATTGTTTTTTTCAAGTGTCACCCTTGTTTTTTGAAGAGAACGGAAAATTTGTTTTCTTCTCCATCTGAACAAAGATAGCGCTGCTGAAATCAATATAGGAGGGAAATGCAGTAGCGCTTTCTTTGTCCATTTATCGGAAAACAATCACCCTATGAATTGAAATTCGGCTGAATTTAATTACAAATCTAATGACTTTATTCAAAGAAATATTGTTGAATTCTCATTCATTAATTCCTCGGCTAATTTTAATATATCCCCTGGTCTTTTTAAACTAGACCCTGTTATTAAAAGGTTTATTTATAACGAAATTGTCCATTTTGAATCTCAGCCCTTTGATTTATTAATTTAGTTATGTCTCTCTTGTATATTTTTATGTATTCACAATCGGGTATGTATGTATTTAGTTTAGTCACATAAATGTCTACATTATTTACGCATAGGTTGGAATTTTCCGGAAGTAGACCTTATTTATTTGGTTTTATACTTCATATCCGTCTTTGATATTATTTTTCTATTTTTATTTTAGGTCCTTTCGATGTACATGGGCTTGACATTGCTCTTCTGTTTCATATATATATATATATATATATATATATATATATATATATATATATATATATATATATATATATATATATATATATATATATATATATATATACATATATATATATATATATATATATATATATATATATATATATATATATATATATATATATATATATATATATATATATATACCACCTTTGTAAAAAAAAATCGTTATTCCTTGATAATGAACTAAACAAGTTCGAAAGTAGTTGGAATCCGCCTTTCATATTTATATATATATACCAACAGACTTTTGGAAATATATATTAGATAAAAAATTATTTATTGTTTTTGGAGCTCCCATCGACCATTGACATTAACCAGTATACAAAACCATTAAGGGCTAAATGCGAAAATATATAGAAGGTAAAGGTTAGAAGAGATCAACAGACTCCTTCTACTGTAGTTTCGTCAATTCAAACACGCTTAGACTGACAAAAATGCTGCAAATATTCACTCTACTTCAGAGCTCACATATCTTCCACATCAAGCGAGAGGAATGTTCACTTAAATGCTGATATTCTGCTCTCGCTATTAACAACCTTCAAGGGTTTATTTATTTTTTATATATTCATCAAAAATACACTGCCCAATAACTGCGTTGGTAGAACCAGACGGTTCTCCCAGCCCAACTAAGGTCAATTTACGCATCTGCATCCATTTTCTGCGTTGGAGCGATTTCATTCAACTGTCATGTACGACGTGCAGCTAACACCACTCCCACTGTCAGAAGGATGTGATTTAAGGAGGTCCTTACCACAACGACGCTGAAGAGGATCTTGGCCTTGAGCTCATCTGCCTGCCTTAGGTCGGGGAGGGCATCCAGCGCGTCAAGGGCGTCGAGACGCGTCTGATTGTAGAGGTGGGCGTATCTCCTGACGAGGGCGGATGGGCGCCGGTCCCCGAGACTCAGGTTCTCAATCCGAGACGTGTGAAAACCCCTCTCAGCAGCCCCGCGTGTCGCCTGCTCCCCCAGTCTGAACAAAACGAACGCAAACCTCAATAAAACGAGTAAAATTAAGAATACACCAAAGCCAAAGAAAATAGTCGTGAAGACAACGAAAAAATTTTATGTCGTTATGACTATAATGTAAGTAGTAGTGGCGCTCGCTCAGAGTGTGTATACTTATACATAATCGTGCATTGTAACATTCATCATGTACATAGTTCACACTGTACGTACGTGTATGCAGACTCTGAGTGAGTCCCATTACTACTGACGTATAAAAGAGCTTTTTAACAATATTAACGTCTGTTCTAACACTACATTCTAAACATCTTCACAGAAGATGTGCCATCAGCGATGGCAGGAAGCAGGATTAATTCTTCTCCATGGCATGGCTGGGCGACACTCTTCATCCACGCCAAGCAAGCGACTGTATCCAATAGATCAATCTAACAGTCACTTGCTTGGCGTGTGTGAGGAATGTCCCCTAGTCGTGTGAATGTGGCTCTCATTCCTACACTAACCGCAAACTATATTTGATCTAAGTTGGAAAGTTCTCTCTCATTGTTCCTCTCTTACACAATTTATTTATCACTTATTTTGATCAGTGAAATAAATCAATGAAAAAAGCTATCAAGGAAGTGGAGAGAGATAGCAATGCTTATATTTCATCCAAACCTGATATTTTATTTTAATGATTCGGCATCCACCCCCTAATTCAGCGTCAGGAGAGTGTTGTTAATAATTATGGTAACTACCTTCTTGATTAAGTTTCATACAGGCTGGTCGTACAGCCTCTGTACAATGCAAACTGTCATAGACCATTAATGTTTTCGTGCGGTTCGAAAATCTGGGTTATCGCTGGACCACGAGTAATGGCGGCGATACCGAAGATTGGGAATTACGCTTCATTTGACTATAGCTTTTCAACCTAAGTTATTAATTATTCTGTTGTTTTTGTTGTTTTTACATGGTCAGTGTTATTTTTTTCACCTCAAAAACTTTTCCCCCACATTCCTGTATCCAATGGATTTAATTGTTTGCTAGTTTTAGAAAAACAACAATAATTTCTGGACAACCTAATAAAAACTAGTAGGAGAGCTAGGAACCACCGCGTGCCAAGGATTGAAAGTAGTTTTCTCTTTTAGATGTACGGGCAATAACTTCCATACAATTTCACTTCTCCAAACTTAACAACTCTCTTTACAAACCTGTTAAGAGAGGGGGTGACGTTAGAAAAGATAAAAAATTGCGCAAGTCACCTAGTCCCCGTAGCCACGAGTATCATTATGAGGAGACTACTTGAGACGCGCCAAAGACCGGGAAAGCGCGAAACTCTATTTGATGTGGCGTACATCCGCGATTAAAGCAGAAAAATGGGTTTCCAGGGTCGAATTTAACGCATTTGGGCTCCGATCAAGCGAATGGAAATCCCGCTTACTGACTGAGCAAAGTTAAGTTGCAGCGTTTGTCGTTAGTCCCCGGATGGAGGAACGATTGGGGTAGTTGGAGATTCCCCTGGTTAGGATCCCATGGTAAACTGGAAGTCCTAACTGAGCTTAGCATCAGACGGTGCGAATTGGGTAATCTCGTCCCTACAAAGAAATTCATTCACTATTAACCCGTGTCGAGGAGAAGGACACCCCCTCCCCTCTCGCTCAGAACCTAGAATTTTTTTTTAGCCTTGAAAAACAGAGAGACCAACAAGTGTTTAGTAGGAACACGACCAGAACCAAAGAGTACCCCCAAAACAAACATGCCAGAACCACTTCTGCAATGAAGAGTATGAAAGAATACGAGCCTTAATCATAAGCTTGATTTTCTCAACAAGATTTTCTTATACACGAGAAGAAATTTAACTTTGGGAAGTAAAAAAATAAGAATGCACAAGTGAGAGGGATAGAACGAAAGGAATAATATAATCCCACTTCCCCTCACCGATCGATGCAGGCAATATCTCCGAAGAAAAGAGGGGTAAGAGAGGAGGTGGGGAACATTTTGACTAAACTAATATAATGCTTCTGACGTAATTTCGAATCTCCTTAACGCCATCCTCAACGAAAAGGTGAAAATCCAGAGGAATCTTATTTAGGCGGTAAAGGATAAAGCTTAACAATTTAGCAGGCTTATGTTATTAAATAATAATAATAATGATATTATTATTATTATTGTGCCAAGATAGTCTTCAGACCTGCGAGTCGGTTCGTTATAAGCTAAGGGTTGAAGATCGGCTTCGGGCTCAGCGCGCGAATATGCAATGCTTGTAACACCAGAAATTCGTATTAAAGGAAAAATGCCTCTTCACAAAGTGTCAATGAGCTTTAGGAAGCGTTTGGCCTCTGCTGATAGTGGATAAAATATTTCCCGCATGAAAGGTCACTATCAAACAGCTGTAGGGAAAGTTATGCTCCCCAGTTAACAGGGTCAGACGAACTCCTAGTGCTCTTTAGTCAACATGGTCTCCCCATCTTTAACTCTCCAATCAACACAGTCCCACCAACATCTGCTCCCCAATCAACCCGGTTATACAAACTTCAGCTCCTCAGTAAACTCGGTGAAACCAACTTCAGCTTCCCAAACTCAGTAAAACCAACTTCTACTCCCCAATCAACACAGTTCCACAAACTTCATCACCCTACTCATCACGATCCCACCAACTTCTGCTCTCTAGTCAACACCTTACACATCATATTCTGCTCTCCAGTCAACAAGGTCTCACCAACTTCTGCTTCCTAATCAACACGGTCCCAACAACTTGCTTCAACGCCCTAATAATAACGAGGAAGATGATTCGCGTCAACGCATCATTGGAGCTGTTCCCATATTGTGTTCATTAGAGTAGGACTTAGGCTTCATGCAGTTTTCTTCTCATTCGAGCGCTGATTACACTACTTCTGTGAATCTTGACTTGACGATGTCCTCGCCAACCTCTTTTGATAGGGCTTGATGATGTTGAGAGGAGTTGCGTTGTTCCAAATCTCGTGCCACTTCTTGACAGTTTGCAATGATTTTTGGCTGTCCCGATCATACTATTTGTTCAACCTTCCTTTTGCATTTTACTGTGCGCTATTTGGCTGCAGCATTGTGAGCCTGGATGGCGCAGGTAAATCCTCCAGGAACATCATTATTTTGAGGTCGGGGAGTCCAGGTCTTCAAAAGTACACATTTGTGTCGTCTTTTTGTGATTGGAAAGGGATAATCTGGTTTGCAAACTTGGGATCCGTTGGGAGTTGGAACATTTTACGTCGCTGAGGAGTAGAGAGATATTAATGGCGGTGAGCAGTAGACACCCACCAAAGGGGTCCAAAGGGGTTGGGCAGTAGAAAGACGCCAAAGGCGCTGCGGGGTAAACAGATACCAAAGGAGCTGAGCAATAGACAGACACCAAAGGCGCTCTGAATTAGACAGACTCCAAGAGCGCGAATAAGAGAGAATCGCGGACTAGCGAGATTCGTGAGTTTTGTGGGGCGGAGGCCCTCTGGGCGTTAACGAGTCACTTCAGGGTAATTTCCGCTGATTATGCTCTGGACATACAATACATATTATATCAAATTAGCACCCCCTTCCCTCATATATGGGCAAACACTGCTCCTCACCTTGAATAAAGTTAAGTAACATCAGGAATGTTTAGTAACTCGATATTCGACCCGATTCGTGTCATTTTCGAAGATGTAATATTCTGTATTAGCCCCTGGTTCGAATCCCTCGTTATACTGAGGTCAGCATCAGAGGGGGCCAACGGATGGTTTAAACCATAACAAAACAACAAGAACGGACAAAAATAGAAAGGGTTCTATCCAAAGTGTTTTAAAGACACCGAAGGGTTCGTCGGTTTGATAAACCTCACCCTGAATCTTTTCAAGAGATGTGGGACCCGTACCTTTAAGACCACGATGAATTTTAAGCACCAGAAATTAAAACCCTCTAAAGTCGCCGAAGGCGCTAATGGCTACTCGATGAATTGCGACTCCGCCTTGTTGTTATTTAAGGAGCACAAACCAACGAGGGCATCTCTTCCTGGAAGCTTACAAAAGCTCAAGAAAGCGGTGAAGTCATTGCAAGTGAAAATAAGCGGGGGGCCTATATGCCGAGTAGTCTAAAGAGGAGACTGCTTCGGGTGTTCAGTGCCCCGGAGCACGTAACTCTTCTCACCTTTGGAGCTAAGATCAAGGGGTGGACGATAGTCTTGAGGATTGCCCCTCGTGTGTGATGGGATGAAAAAGGGACCTACCTGTCCTTGAGTTTCTTTTCCCTTTCCTGCATGTGGAGTATCGTCTGCCTCGCCTTCGTAATTTCTGCCCTCAAGGTTTCCACCTCCTGACGAAGGGCGAACGTCTCCCTCTCGCCTACAGAAGCAAAATAGGCATTAGAGAATTGTTAAACGGGGACCAACAAGTGCATCTCCCCCTCAAAGGGGCGGGGTCATAGAGAAAAGGGTGAAGTGAGGTGAACTGAAAATATATCATAGGCCAAGGCCCCTTCCTTGCTCACCTGGACCAGAATAAGGATATTTTTCCCCTTTTTTTTAATAAATTCCAAAGAGGACATTTGCAAAAAGAATGATTAAAAAGAGTCTTAAAATGAGTGGTGAAGTTAGGAGAAAGGAACATATGTGGGTGCAACATAATGGTCACAATACTAAGAAAAAAAATATTACATTAAACGTGATAAAGGTTTTACGTAGATCAAGAAATTATATATTTAAAATTTCTACCGATTTCTTTTTCTTTTTTCGAGGTAAATTCCTTGATTTTTTATCAATTCTTTATTTTGTTTTTCCTAAATAAAAAGGATTATGAAGGAAAAAGTTCTTCACCTTAAAGTCCCAGAGCGACGACCAGGCGATCGAATCTAAGGTCACTTAACTCATTGCATTATTAGAGAAGAGAGCAAGGAAGGTCCTCTTAGCCTAGTATGCTCGAACATGAGCCCAGCATGTTCGACTATGAGCCCAGCATGTTTGAACATAAACCAAGCATGCTCGAATATGAGCAGAGCATGTTCGAATATGCGCCCAGCATGTTGGAACATTAACCAAGCATGTTTGAACATAAATCAAGCATGCTCGAATATGAGCTCAGGATGCTTGAACATTAACCAAGCATGCTCGAATATGAGCCCAGGATGTTCGCCTATGAGCCCAGCATGTTTGAACATAAACCAAGCATGCTCGAATATGAGCAGAGCATGTTCGAATATGTGCCCAGCATGTTGGAACATTAACTAAGCATGTTTGAACATAAATCAAGCATGCTCGAATATGAGCCCAGGATGTTTGAACATTAACCAAGCATGCTCGAATATGAGCCCAGGATGTTCGACTATGAGCCCAGCATGTTTGAACATAAACCAAGCATGCCCGAATATGAGCAGAGCATGTTCGAATATGCGCCCAGCATGTTGGAACATTAACCAAGCATGTTTTAACATAAATCAAGCATGCTCGAATATGAGCCCAGGATGTTTGAACATTAGCCAAGCATGCTCGAATATGAGTCCAGTATGTTCGACTATGAGCCCAGCATGTTTGAACCTAAACCAAGCATGCTCGAATATGAGCAGAGGATGTTCGAATATGCGCCCAGCATGTTGGAACATTAACCAAGCATGTTTTAACATAAACCTAGCATGCTCGAATATGAGCCCAGGATGTTTGAACATTAACCAAGCATGCTCGAATATGAGTCTAGTATGTTCGACTATGAGCCTAGCATGTTTAAACATAAACCAAGCATGCTCGAATATGAGCAGAGCATGTTCGAATATGCGCCCAGCCTGTTGGAACATTAACCAAGCATGTTTGAACATAAATCAAGCATGCTCGAATATGAGCCCAGGATGTTTGAACATTAGCCAAGCATGCTCGAATATGAGCCCAGGATGTTTGAACATTAACCAAGCATGCTCGAATATGAGCAGAGCATGTTCGAATATGCGCCCAGCATGTTGGAACATTAACCAAGCATGTTTGACCATAAATTAAGCATGCTCGAATATCAGCCCAGGATGTTTGAACATTAACCAAGCATGCTCGAATATGAGCCCAGGATGTTTGAACATTAACCAAGCATGCTCGAATATAGCAAAGCATGTTCGAATATGAGCCCATCATGTTCAAATATGAGCCCAACATGTTCGACTATGATCTCAGCATGTTTGTACATAAACCAAGCATCCTCGAATATGAGTCCAGTATGTTCGACTATGAGCCTAGCATGTTTGAACATAAACCAAGCATGCTCGAATATGAGCAGAGCATGTTCGAATATGCGCCCAGCATGTTGGAACATTAACCAAGCATGTTTGAACATAAATCAAGCATGCTCGAATATGAGCCCAGGATGTTTGAACATTAGCCAAGCATGCTCGAATATGAGCCCAGGATGTTTGAACATTAACCAAGCATGCTCGAATATGAGCAGAGCATGTTCGAATATGCGCCCAGCATGTTGGAACATTAACCAAGCATGTTTGACCATAAATTAAGCATGCTCGAATATCAGCCCAGGATGTTTGAACATTAACCAAGCATGCTCGAATATGAGCCCAGGATGTTTGAACATTAACCAAGCATGCTCGAATATAGCCCAGCATGTTCGAATATGAGCCCATCATGTTCAAATATGAGCCCAACATGTTCGACTATGAGCTCAGCATGTTTGTACATAAACCAAGCATCCTCGAATATGAGCCCAGTATGTTTGAATATGAGCCCAGCATGTTTGAATATAAGCCCAAGATGTTTGAACATAAACCAAGCATGCTTGAATATGAGCCCAGTATGTTCGACTATGAGCTCAGCATGTTTGTACATAAACCAAGCATCCTCGAATATGAGCCTTGTATGTTTGAACATAAACCAAGCATGCTCAAATATGAGCCCAGTATGTTCGAATATGAGCCCAGCATGTTCGAATATAAGCCCAGGATGTTTGAACATAAACCAAGCATGCTCGAATATGAGCCAAGCATGCTCAAACATGAGCTCAGCATGTTTGAACATAAACCAAGCATGTTCAAACATGAGCATAGCATGTACCAATATGAGCCCAGCATGTTTAAGCATGAGCCGGGCAAGTTTAAGCATAAGACCAGCATGTTCAAGCATGAGACCAGGTTGTTCAATCAAGAGCTCAGCATGTTCAAACAAAACATCATGTGCGAGGAAGTGCGCAGCCGAAATTGTCTTCTACGACGCATAACTGACGCCACGATTATTTTAATCTCAATTTCACATCTTACTGCGAGAGTTGAATGTTGTCGTGACCATTTAAGGAAATCATGGGATTATTAAAGCAGAGAGTGGGGTAATTTCCCAGCATGTTCGCCCATGAGCGCGTCAACGGTGTATCTTCGATGTATAAATAACATCACGACGGTTTTAGTCCGCAATGAACAAGAATTCTCACCGGGTGTTTTTGACAGTTCGTGGGTTTTGTTCTTGCGATTAATGCCACCGCTGACCCCATTGCTCGAGATGGACTGGACGCTCGAGGACGACGTATCTTTCCTCCTCCCCTCTGGAGTCAAGGAGTCACTTTTCGAGTCAATACCACCGCTCCCTTGACTCTGTGTATCAGAAGACCTGATGGAAAAAAAATGCAAAAGTAAAAGACCACAACAACGAACTCGTAAAAAAGGGTGAACTGTAAACTTGGAAACGGGTGAACTATATATATATACTTTGACAGTGTAAAATCTTCTCACATTTCTATTGCAATTTAATGGCACTTTTTAAATGTGAATATAATAGTATTTTAGGGTGTACATTAATTAAACTGAATGAGCCTAAAATTTCTCGTTCTCCTGTCTTTTGAGGCAAATATCTTTGAATTATTGATTGGCTACTATTACTGTGGTGTTCAGCCATCACTAATAAATGAATAATAAGTAAATTAAAGGTTAAATACATGTGCTTACATCGCAAGCGTGCCTCTCCCGTATGAGCATTTTAATATGAAATAAAAACAAAAAGAAAATCTCAAAATGAGCACTTGATGTAATTTATGATCTATTATAATGGGTTCAGGTTAACCCGTAAATATTTTCTTAAAAGTGGTCAAAAGAGGGCTAATTCCCTGCGCTATATCTCTTTTGGAAAGGTCCGAATAGACAATGTGATTAAATGACCGGGGCTTTATTTTACCTTATTCTGGTGCGATCTGTGCAAGCGTTGCACCTAAAGTTAGTGTCATGAAAATACTACAAAAGCAAAGACGAGAGCCAATAATTATTGTAAGAAACCTTAAAAACAGGTGTACTCATGCAATGAGACTATATATAGTATCCCTCCATACATTAATTTAATATTTGTCTCGTTGTGTAATTTGCAGATATTAGACAAATAATAAAAACACGTCTAAATCATAATATACTATTTTTTTAACGTAAAAGAGTGAACAATCTCATATATAATATATATAGTATCCCGCCATACATTAATTTAATATTTTTCTCGTTGTGTAATTTGCAGATATTATACAAATAATAAAAAACGTCTAAATCATAATATACTATTTTGTTAACGTAAAAGAGTGAACAATCTCATTCCTATTTTACCGATTCAATGTCATTATTTGCTCCATAACTATTTTATTTTTCCATATATACCCGATAACTCAAGTAGGCCTTTTGTATCTAATCATAGTAAAAAAGCGTGAATAAGTAAGGTGTAAATCCACCATTTCCAGGCGAACCCCATTTAGGAACAAGTTTGGGTCAGGGTGTAGCCGTGGATGGCTACGGCAGAGTAATAGATGCAGTTCAGGGTCTGTTGGAGTCGACGCTGCAGAGTTGGCATCTGGGCCGCACCAAAAGAGATCGAAAGGTTTTCCGCGTAGAGCGTAGCGAGATCTTCTGACAGCACCGAGGTGATACCGTTGATGTTAAGGGCAAATAGTGTGACACAGAGGACACTTTCCTGCGGAACACCTTCTTTCTGCTCTATTGGGCCAGAGAGGGCTCACCCCCATCCCCCACCCGTACGAAGAATCCACGATCACGCAGAAACTATATATACCCGATAACTCAAGTAGGCCTTCTGTATCTAATCATAGTAAAAGAGCGTAAGTATGTAAGATGTAAATCCACCTTTTCCAGGCAAATCCCATTTAGGAACAAGTCTGGGTCGGGGTGTAGCCGTGGATGGTGGCAAAAGTGCACTACTTAGGTCTAGACGAAGGAAGACCGAAATCTAAGTGATACGGCAGTTCAGGGACTGTTGGAGTCGACGCTGCAGAGTTGATATCTGGGCCGCACCAAAAGAGATCAAATGGTTTTCCGCGTAGAGCGTAGCGAGATCTTCTGACAGCACCGAGGTGATACCGTTGATGTTAAGGGCAAATAGTGTGACACAGAGGATACTTTCCTGCGGGATACCTTCCTTCTGCTCCATTGGGCCGGAGAGGGCTCTCTCCCATCCGTACGAAGAATCCACGATCACGCAGAAACTCAGATATAAAGATTGGGAGGTGTATCCTCGCACTCATCGTGGGGAGAGTCTCCATGATACCGTATCACCATGCGGTATCATAGGCCTTATCCAGATCGAAAAACACCGTAGCGTAGTGTTGTCTATGAAGGATGGCATCAAGGTTGGCATTTTCCAGTTGGAGCAGAGCATCCGATGTGGATTGGAACTTAGCAAAGAAACACTATGCAAAAGACAGGTAACCTCTCACTATTCAAGAAAAAAGACTAGGCTAACATTTATCAATTTCTCCATCAACTTACACGGGAAGAAGATTAGAGAAATTGGGCAGTAACCAGCCGGAGTAGAGTGATCTTTCCCAGGTTTGCGAAAAGCGAGTATTTTAGCCATTCGTCAGGAGTCTGGGAGAAAACTATATGCCCAGATGCCATTGAACAAATCTAACAGAAAGGTCATGTCTTGCTGACCTAGGTTTCGAAACATTGCATACGGGATATTGTGTCATTTAAGGACAGTGTCCGCGCACGAAGCGAGAGCGTAACGCAACTCACTCAATGAAAACTTGTCGTTGAAGGGTTCGCCGCCTATATAGGAAAGGTCCAATCAGCGGCCTTCAGCAACATCAAGACGTGCATTGAATGCTACCGGAGAAGCATTTCGGCTAGAGAATGCAAAGAAATCGGTCGTGAAGGACTCCGCCACGGACGGGGGGACCGAGATTGCGGTCTCATTCTCTTAGTGAAGGGGAGGGGGGGCGGTACTGCAAGAACTCGCCACGAATCCTTTTGTCTGGCTTTCATACCTCTGCAAGAGGAGTCTTCCCGTTAAATGAAGACACGTATACCCACCAGGAAGAATGGTGAGCGCACTTAGAAATATACTAGAACCTAGCCCAAGCTGCTCAACGAAAGTCACAGAAAGTGATATCGTTCGGGCGGCGCTTTTAGCGCATGTAGGCATAACGCTCCTGATTGAATTCTGTCTCACATTCGGCTGACCACCACGGAAGCGGTCGGCATACAAAATAACCAAACGTTCCAGGAATAGTAGTAAGCCCCACCACGATGAAGTTCCCGGATAAGAAATCGATGGCCTAATCCACCGAGTCCGCGGCAGAGGTCCATGAAATGATATTTAAATGAGAAAGTGATCATTATTATGGAATACATCGACCACATCCTTCCAAAAATCAAGTTATGCATCAGGAGAGTATAAGAATAGATCAAGGCAAGAAAATAAAGTGGTTCTTCAGAAGTGGTGCGTAAACTCATCTTCATTTAGGACACCTGTCTCGAGCTCGTCGATCAGGCCAGCAAGGACCGAACGCCTAGCATTGATCGAGTTCTCTCCCCAGAGGAGGTATCTACCGTTCGAATCCCCGAGCAGTAGAAAAGGCCTCGGTAACCGTGTACGACGGAGCAAAAATCCCCTGCGTCAAAGTCAGGACCGTGAAACGCACGCATATATAACAGTATACCCAATATCCAGGTGCGACTGCACTGCTACTACCTGAAAAGAGGTATTTATAGCAAAGAGAAGAGCAGCGACATTGTACCAGGTATAAATCTCATATCCTCCTGCCAAGACATCATGCCATGGTGGCGTGGTCACAAAAACCTTACACTGCTGAAGGGTGAGCAGGGGCACGAACCCAGCATGGTCTCCTGCAAAAAATATTGCTAACAAAGAAGGGAATAATGGATGTCGGGATCGCTATGTGAATCTTTTCTTCCCTCCGCCTGGAAATCTTTGGCGGGCGGGGCAGTGTTCTAGTCACCCATTCCAGCCTTTCGTGTGGGCATATGAGCCGAAGCTCCTTTGGTAATGTCCTTCTTTTCAGAGGGCAGCATTAGAAACCCCAGAAGACGGCCTTACGACCACCTTCCGGAGTGTTGTCTCCTATGAGTTTACGCCGAAGAACGAGGCGAAACCCTTAGTTTTAGCCGAGGCTGCATGTGAACCCTTTATGCTGTCGCTACTTTGCACCCCATGAATGAGCCCCTAGGACGGAAGGATCGGCCTCAGCAAGATCTTTCTCCGTAATGGAGAGGTTGTAACTGTCAAAGGGGCACCATCCGGGGAGGAGTTTCCTCTTCTCCATGTGATTCCTCAGTGACCCGAGCCACATGAAAAGAAACTTTTACAGTCATGGATTCAGGTTCGGTGTTTGAGACCGAGTCAAGGTTCGCCCACATAGAAGATCTTCCCATTTTTTGCTGGATTACCTCCGAGATCATGTCCTGCACAGGATGTGGTGCTCCATGAGACTCCCACCCCCTTCTCAATGGATCATGGATCTCGATCGAGAACTTTGATGGTTTGTCTTTTTGGCCGGTGAACCCACCTCTATCTGGAAATAGAGTGGGCAGGAACGCAGAACCCACTCAAACTCGAGATGCAGTATTACAGAACTGTAGGGGGCACGGACCGACGGACTCTGATAACCCTTGGCCTCCTAAGAGGGTTGGTCCTAATGAGACGCTCCCACTGAGAGCGATCGATTTTGGGCCGCCTCCCTGCTCTATTGGCGGTCCCCTGTGAGACGAAAGGGAGACTGCCGCTGTTTCTAAGATAGAGTCACTAAAGGGCGATTCCATAAAAAGGGGTAAACGGGGCCTCATAAACATTCAAGAATTGAGAGTGAGAAGCTCCTTCCCCACTGGAAGAATTTTGGAGGGGTCCCTAGCAAAGCAAAGGGAGGGAACCTCGTTTTCTGAGTTTGAGTTGCCTGTGGGCGGCTCCAAAGATGGCAAAGGAGAAGCCCCTCCACCGATCGAAGCGATGTCTCTTGTTACCTCGTCCTCTTTGACACCTAGGGATGACGAATCCTTGCTTGGAGGCGGATTTTCATGCGCCTGCGGTCGCCCCCTTTTTCATTCTGTTGCATCCATAGTCAAAAGAAAATAAAGAGACGCATGGAAAGTAAAACTATGATCCCCCCTCCCTCCCCGATGTCTCGGAAGGATAAGATAAAAGTCTCTATCAGATCAGAGAATTCCAGAAAGTGTTCATTTACACATACTCAGTCCACGGGTCCAGCTAAGATTGATTGGCTTTGCCAACCCGGCCCCGCTTTCTGCCCTCACGGTATCCATTGCCACTCGACTAAGGCTCGTAAGAGGACGAAAGTGCGCTGAGCAACCAAAACCTCTGTGGATAGGAGACCATGTGTGGAAAAGAGTAAGATGGTATGTAATAAAGTGAAGAAGAGATAGGTGGGTCCACTAACGAGTAGGGTGGGTGATCACTTATTATTATCATAACTTGGTGCTAGGCGATCCCAGGATGGCATGCAGTCCACCAAGGCACCATGGCTACCGGAACGAACTTTTCCAAGGCGGAAACAGTCCTCCTGGTACGAAGGGCGGTTAGAAAAAGTTGATGGAAGGGCCGTAATATTGAAAAATAATAATAAATGATGAGAGTAATAATAAATAATAAAATAAATAATCATACTAAATAATAATAATACCAAGTAATAATAATATATAAAAATATTAATAATGAATAATAATAATTATAAAAAGAATACTAATAATATTATCTAATAATAATAATAACTAATAACAACAATAAATAAAAAAGTAGCATTGAGAGGGAGCGCGGTGGAAGCGCGCCAAGAACTTTCCCAGACCCCCTCAGAGAGTTCAAATCAACTGAGTAACGACGGGGCTTCCATAAATCGCACTCGGGGCCTGAAGATATGCAGCTCCCTAGGGTAGCAAGTGAAACAGGCTACGCACGCTATTCCCTGGGGTAGCAAGTGAAACAGGCTACGCACGCTATTCCCTAGGGTAGCAAGTGAAACAAGCTACGCACTATTCCCTAGGGTAGCGAGTGAATCAGGCTACGCACGCTATTCTCTAGGGTAGCAAGTGAAACAAGCTACGCACGCTATTCCCTAGGGTAACAAGTGAAACAAGCTACTCACGCTCTTCCCTAGGGTAGCAAGTGAAACAAGCTACGCACGTTATTTCCTATGGTAACAAGTGAAACAGGATACGCACGCTATTCCCTAGGGTAGCAAGTGAAACAAGCTACGCACGCTATCCTCCTGTAGGATTTCACATCAATATTTATGATTGTTACTGATGTAATGATCGTTTTTACTCTTCTTCTTGCTATGTGCGAGTATTTACGATTTTTTCTTAATCTGTTTATCTCATCTTTTAACATTTTTCTTTTGATAGTAAATGCTTCTGTCGGTTCCATCAATACTCTTTTTTTCGATTAAAAATTATATATAAATAAATTTAGCTTAGTTATTCTGAAAGTGGGGATTTTCAGTAAACAGGAGATCGAAGGCAAATGCAAAGCAAACGAGCACATCTGTCTTTAACGTCACGAAAGAGCTTGTTCTTATCGATTAGTTAATTCCTTAAATAAACCTATGGAGTCTTTATTCCTTATATTTTCCTTATTATATAATTTTATGTAAATATTTTCGAGCGAACACAAACCACATAAGGTTGGATTTTATGCTTCAGAAAACTAAGGACTGATGTCTTCAGGTGAAAACTCTTTTATACATTTTACATGCGTCTACATTCTACATATGTAGCGAACTGTTGGGATGTTTTCAGTTTCTTGAAGGTTGGAGAGGTGAATGAAGGAAATGATTACAATGAATTAATTTTGAAGTCGATGATTGGTCATATGAAGGTTAATTTTCTGATGAAAAATAGATTTTCAAAATTGATCCATCACCCATTAAGTTCTCTAAAAATGCTTTACTCGGGGTCATATTCACGGGAGCCGTTTTCCTGTATGGCCAACACATCTTGAAATCGTCGCTTGCAGCATGTAGGTGGCAAAAATGGAACAGGATTCTGGCACATTATTCAAAATAGTCAAGGTTTATGTGGCAAAGTGAAGCAAGGTACCTTATTGAGAGAAATTTACCCGAGTTTAAGGGGAATGTGAAGCAAAGCAACAATCGAATTCATGGTATAAAGCAATGAATCCTGGCATGAGAGTAGCGAGAGCAAAGAAGTGTATGCGTGGGAGAGTGAAAGATAAGGGAAGTTTAATTTTCTTTTAATTAACTCTAGACAAAGCTTTCTTGAAACACGAAATACCAAATTGACTGTAAAGTCTAGACGCTTCCTTCGCAATATTACGGCATTGATTCATTCTGAGATGTCCTTTCTTGTGTTTCGATTTCGAAGATTTCCAAATAAACTTCCTTAAGCTCCTTTGGATGATCATATAGTCTTCTTCGTCGTTGCATTTCCTTTCTTAGTTTTATTCTTCTCCACACCATACATCCTAGCGCCTTTCCTTCATTTGTATTTGATTTATCATTTTTCTAGGCCACCTATCTAATCATAGTATTATTTTCTCATGCATTTTCCTACCAGGGCGATGGCTTGCGGTTAGTATAGCAATGAGTAGCCACCTCTATACTGCATCTGCCACACCTAGGGGAGCGCTCTTCATCCACGCCAAGCAAGTAACTGTATACAATAGATCAATCTAACAACCCTAAAATGAACTGTATAAATTGTGTAATTTAACCCGAACTTTTGTTCTCGCAGTAAACGGGATCGTTTTCACCCACCCGGCAATAGTGAAGAAGAACTGTCGGTTTGTTTTCTCGAGCTATACGCCTTAGTAAAGCTACTCAGCGGTAAAGGACGAAAGGTCAAGCAGAAGAGAGACGAAAAGCATAATTTTTCACGGGAAGCAAATTTTCTTTAAAAACTCCACCCAAGCTACATGCGTTCTTAACCTGATTGGAGAGACCTCTTGTTGCTAAGTACGTGGTTACCCCCCAAATAGGGATCATCCACAGTTCGCGCTATTTAATTTCCAAATTTCTTTCATATCTTCGCAACCTTCACTGCACCTAGACTTGCTTGGTAGTACGGCATAGTGAACCCTGGAAGGAAGACCTGTAAGAGGGCGCGAAGAAGAGAGTCGTTTAAAGGCACGAGCCGGAGACCTTAGAGAGGCGTCTAATAGTGTAGGCCTATTTAGATAGGAGGTTTGTGGAGTGTACTAATAGAAAAGAAATTAAGGAACCATTAGGTACACACAGAATAGTGATTAAACCTCTATATTCTGTCCTTTTTCAGAGCAGGAAAGGGGGCTCCCCCGTACGAGGAGCATGGAAACCGAATATATCAAGCGACTCCCCCTGAGATTAACGCCGAATGGAAAGAAGAAGACACCGCAAAAAATTGCCCGAAAGATCTCCTCTAACCTACAAATCACCTTCATTAAGTTTCTGGAAGTGCCGACGGGATTTATCGCCATATGTTCTAAGACAACGAAGTAGAGCAATTTTTATCCTCGGCAGGAAGCCTAACCCTCAAGAAACTCAACCTTGAAGCAAAAACTCCAGCCCAGATCACCAGTAACAGAAGTGTGGTCTGCCTAAAAATAGAAGCATGGGTTGGAACACACTCGCAACAGGAAATAAAAGAAGAACTAGAGTAAAGTTGAAGGTACACGAAGTGATTAATTTCAGGGGACACACACACGTATACAAAATCATTTTCCATGAAGATCGCCTTAGCAGACATTAAAAGAGACACCTTCATTAATATTCAAATTTGCTTCGTTGCTATGCATTGGAGGACGACATTACCAGGGAATACCCCCAAATGGACCTCGTGATGTGCTCGGAATGCAGCTCGTAAGGAGACACATGCAGAAACTGCTACATGACTCAAAGAAATGCTCAAGAAAAATGGACTTAAATCAATGAAGTTCCCCCCAAAAGTTGACACGTCGGCGATCTTCAACATAAACATAACGGAAAACACCACTAAAGAACTAATGGAGGAAACTAAATAAAAGCATGACAAAAAAGACGACGAAAGAAATACAGATGACACCGACTCACAAACCAGGACTGATGAATCCGCTCAAGACACCAGAGTAAAAAGAAGAAAGTGCAGAAAAGCAGAAAACTAGGAAATCTAAATCAGAAAGGAGCACCACTCCAAGTGAACCAACACCGACCCCATCTACTTCAATATATGTGTAGATGATAAAAAAACGAAAGAAAAACGATAAATCCAACCGCCCGAGGCTACCAGGAACAGGAAACTAACGAAACCTTCATTATGGATAAACAGAAATTAAAAATTCTACAGATAAATACAAACGTATGAATGGAAAAAATACATTTATGGAAATTATGAGAGAATGCCCCTCGAAGTACCAGCGTGAGAGGAAGCCCCCCTGGAATACCCCTTTCAGCCTCTTTGCTCCAAACCATGTGTTCCTTGGCGTGGGAATTTTAGAATCATCGAGAAGGAAGCAGTTCCGCGTTGAGTCGCTCGACCCGGCTGTATTTGCTTATGCGGGACGCACCTCGCTCTCCCTCCCCCGCGATAACGCCGAATTCTCGCCGCCATGCCTCACATGTATTTCCTCCCCCCGCGAACGTGGCCGTACAAACTCAACACCATATCCTGAGGCAAACTTCGCTGTCCGATCCAAGTCGTTATCTCAAAATAAGTTTGTATAGACTGACATCGATAATCCTCTAGGGACGGCTATGCTCTGAGGCTATCTAACGAACCAGCTACCTGGCTAATTAACCATGCGTCCGCCATTCCTCGGGGAGATTGAGAGTCTGCCAGTCCCTCAGTTCAGACCGTTTGTCTGTTACCCTGCGAAGTCTCGCAACCACTGTTCGAGTCGCACCTCGTTAAAATTTCACCAGCAGATCACCCTTCGTGAAGCTTTGGCCCCTGTTCAGAGGAAAGCTTATCGAGCCAGCTTCTTTTCGAAGAACTGTGCGGCCCCCTTCATCTCGCACACTCCTTCAAGACTCCCGTTATCCGTATCTGAGACTCCCTGTCGTGCCGCAGAACTGTATCGTGTTTGAGATTCCATCTCTCTAGGAGTGAGAAAATCTCGTTCTTCAACAAGAAGTACTCAAACCCCCGTTTGCGAGTCCTCCTCGTCATAACTCGCAGAAGTATCTTCTCGAAGACTTGTGCCGTTGGTCTTCTCCCTCTTAACACATGTAAGCTTCAAGGTAAAGTGATTTTGCGTTGTAATCTCCTGCTTATCCCCCCTCCCCCGTCAATCGTCACCTGCATCCCCTTTTGAATTAACTTCCCGCTCAAACTTAAATAATATCCATTGTTCGAATCAACGATAATTTTTCACTCTCCGCTTAGCTCTGTCATATTGTAAACTGTCACGATCCAATTAACTATCGTTATAGAGCATTTTTTCCCCCTTTTTTTGTATATATATATATATATATATTGGCCGTTTATTATATATATTAAAATTATCTTTTGGGGTCTTGATCTTTATAATTCCTTGAACTGCAACTTGACCAATCGTAAACGCACTCAAAATCAAGGAGACGGCCTTCCACTCCTTTAATTGCTCCCGAGCATATCACAGACGGCTTCGGGTCAGCTATCTGCCAGTGTTTGTGTATGCGCCCTTACTCCAAGCAGGTCTTCACAGGCATACCTCGACAGAAATTTTTTTAGAAAATTATACCCTGATATAAAACTAATATCAGGACACAGAATTGAATTAGAAGTAAAAAGGATGAAGATATGGAACTACGAAATCATAGCAAATAACCCTTCAAAGAGAGAGAGTCAACGGAGTTGCCATTGTGGTCAAAAAGGAGTTGAACTACAGGATGCAAGAGGAACTAATGCACTAATGTAGTGCAAAAGAAATACAACTAGAACTCACCATTCTTATCATAGTAACGGGATATCAACCTCAAGGAGTGGCGGTCTTCAGATTTCTAATTCCACAAGACTATTCAATAATAGAAAGCCAGTCATTTTTATGCAAGACATAAACGCCTACTGCACAGAAAATGGATATACTAACACAAACGGCGTGGGCAGGCACTTGAAGACCATGCTAAATATGGGAATGATACAAGTATTAGGGCCGGAATTCCCAACCTAGATCAACAACGATATTGCATCAAAACCAGATGTATGCATGTCGAACTTCAATCTCATATTTATTTACCACTTATAACTCATGGACATTACAATTAGCGACTACATAGCAACTCTGATAAAAGTTAAACAGCTTCCCATACAGAAGCCATAAATGAAATGGCCAAAATATAAAGAGATCTTAAGAAATTATAAAATAAAGACGACGCTCAACGAAGCGACACTAGAAGAAATTTACGAAGAACTCAAGGAAATTAGAGAAACATTGATAAGCAAAGACAATGAGGTAATGCACAAAAGCACTCACAGACCAATTCAGAACTTCAGATTGTCACCTGAAATGATAGATAAGAACGTATAAATAAATGATTTCAGAACAGATACGTAGAGAAGGTCCAACAGAGAATTATATAATGATCTAAGAAAGAAAAGAGGGACCCCAAGATATTAATATTTTTTTAAAATAGATGAACAGCGGAATAGACTAATCCACATGATAGACAAAGGAAGATCGTTAAAAGAGTTTTGGAAATGGGTGAACGGGATGAAAGACAAACCACCTAACGAAAACATAAAAATTAAGGATAAGAGAGGAAACAAAGTGGAAGACGAGGCCAATGTTGGAAGATTATTTAAAGAAAACTAGAAGAACATTTTTAAGATCAGTGAAGAAGAAAACGAAAATTTGACATTAACTTTGAGAATGAGATCATAGAAGAACTTAATCAAATAATAGAAAGAACTCACCACCACATTGTCGACATAATTGGAACACCAACGAAGGAATTGATGGCACAATCGCGATCGATGAGCTTATAAAAATAAAAGGCAGCTTTGAAAAGAAAGCACCAAGGGTATCATGATTCAGGAAGAAGAACTATGTATGAGCACATAACAACATCTTGGAAGGATTAAAGAACGTTTATAATGTGTGTCTGAATACAGGCCACTTCCCTGACGACTTGAAAGGGCGAAAATGATTTTCATACCAAAAGCTGCAAATCACCTTGTCGGGTAGAAAACTAGCACCGACCTATTTTGCTATTGGATTTCATTGGGAAGGTAGATGAAAAGATCTTAAGACGTAGATTCGATCAATACCTCGAGGAAATCAATTTTTCTAATGGTGCCAATTCGAATTCCGAAAACCCGGAGTATGGACATGGCACTCAGCCTAATAATGAAAAAGTTAGCCATGGTGAAGAACGAGAAGATGAATATAGACGTCTTCTACAGAGACGTGTTTAAAACTTTCGACAAAGTTTGGCAGAGGGGGGCTTCAGTGCAATATACTACAACTAGGAATCAACAATAAAGGGGAAACAATATTGTGCGATTATATCATGGATAAATACACCTAGTCACAGGCAGTCACCACCAGGCAGTCACCACCAGGCAGTCACCACTAGCTATATAGTCACAGGCAGTCATCACCAGCTACCGAAGAATGTATGAATATGCACTTTGCGGATGACATAACACAAGTGATCGTGTTACGATACAGACACGGCCAATTCCAAGTGAAAACAACAGGAGAAGAAATACGAAGAATCAACCAATACGAACAGAAATGGAAGATTAGTACGAATCGAGAGAAATTCGAAATTATACAAGTATACAGGTAAAAGCTAGCAGGTATATACGTAGAAGATGAAAGATATACATACAGTAACGAATACAAAGTGCTGGGGCTAACAATAACTAAATCTGGTTACAAGAAACACGTAACCGACATAACTGAAAGGGAAAAAATTGTACTTAAACTACTATATAAACTATCATCGCTCAGTCAATAGAACAAAAGAAATCTCCCAATCAATAATCCAGTTCACACTAATCTACCTGACAATTTCAATGTGCACATTCTCAAGATGCAACCTCCTAAAATTGCAAAGGATCCAAAACAAAGCAATATATCTCACAACAAACACGACAAGAAGGGAAAGAAGAAGAGTGGAAGACTTGAAGAGAAAAGTAAAAATCAAACCCCTAAACAAGATAATTAAGAAAAGAGAAAAATCAGTCATCGAAAAGACTGAGATGAGATTAGCGAAGAACTCTTCAACCAAATATTACAAAGGGTTGGATGGAGACCCTATCAACTGTTCTCAAACAGCATGACAGCAATAGCCGAATAAGAAGATAAAGAGATATTTACATAGGAAACAAAAATACAAGCTCTGGATACGACAAGATTAAATCCCGATTAAGACAAAAATCCATGAATAAGATAACTGATAAAGATAACAGACTACGATAACCGATAGATGGATGTCAACCTATGTACCAAAAACGAAGAAAATGACTTCGAAGACAAAGGAACAAGCAAACAACATGATCTAATGTAAGAAAGTGCAACCAAAACTTTCCCACTAGAAACAGTTAAAGAGCTCAACCACAACGAATACATACAAAATAAACAAGAACGAAAGACTTACCATTAGCAGACTTACAAATTAACAACGGTTTGAACGCCAAACAACACTTAATACAGTAAAACAACAAAATAACATGATTAACAATAGCCTGAAACTCAGGTACTTTCTCTCCTACTAAAGTTCCAACTTATAACTATCTCACAACTGGCAGAGATTAGCTTGACCTCCAAGCAAACTTGCAACGCTCCACAACTCTCCTACTTCCTTACAACGGGCTCTGCCTACAAACATGGAGCAGGTAATACACACCGTGGTATTAGTACCGCGTTTTGATTTGAAACCACGACTGCCTAGGTCGACTGTCTAATCTCCTGCTAGTTTCTCACAATACTATCTCTCCCTCTCCTCTTCCTCTATTATTTAACCCTCGCCCTCTCCTCTGCTTCTAAGCACAGGCGGGAAACGAATGGGGAATCAAAGTGAGCAACCTTGCTCCCTCTCCCGCCACCTTTCCTCCGGAAGGAGCAAGGAGGAAGGCGAGGCGAGGTGGGGCCTCGGTCGCTCTAGCCTTTCCCTCTCTCAAACCATCTTTTTCTTACCTTATCAAAAGTAAAGGTGAAAATACTCAATATATACAGAAGGATAGTGTGTATTTAGCTCGCCCACAAAGATCGAAAGGTTGTGGTTTGATATAGCTCGGAGCGGGACGTCTATGTGTGTCCGTTTTGGTGGTGAGTTGTAATGGATAGCTGCTAGAATATGGTCAGTGTATGTGTGTACCTTGCAGGTTCGAAAGGAATCGTCTTACATGTTCATGCGAGTGTTATGTATTGAGCGATAAACTAGGATCGCTGATCCTAGTTGCACCGCCTGTCGAGTAAGATAGATGTGATAGACTGCAGTGCAAAGTCTATTAATGTGAGGGCGTAGATTAATGTAGTTCAAGAGTAATATGTCAGGTCTTTGTGCGTTGAGAACACCGACGTTGGCAGCTTCTTGGCGTATTTCACACTCAACCCCTTACTATTCACTAACACACTAATCGCGCCAGTGACATCCCCACCATTTGAAATCTGGTGACCGCAATTTGGTTAATCTTTATCATTATCTTTCAAAATATATCCTTAAAAACTACAACAGAATTCGTTCTAGGGTGACGTCACGAACTCGGATATCGCACTTAAATCCATTTTCACCCACAACTAACATTACCATTCGCCTTAAAATCTTTCGATCAACATTTCCAAATCACTTTATCTTTTTTTTCTCTCTCTCTTTCTCTCTCTCTCTCTCTCTCTCTCTCTCTCTCTCTCTCTCTCTCTCTCTTTCTCTCTCTCTCTCTTTTTCATCAATACATAGTAATATGTATTGCACCACACCCCTTTCTCTCATTCCCAAACGTACTCCTCTAAGTAATCCATCCATTAAGATATCAAATAGCTTTTGGCTACATTATGCAACCTTGCTTTACCCCCTCCGCCCACATACGTATGTTAAACCACTCACTCTGACTGTCTTGCGCCCTAACCCATACATTACCTTTAACATAAAGACTCTTCACACCATCCAGGAATTTACTACTTACTCCATGCATTCTCAGCCTCGGCCATAATGCTTATTTACCAACACGCTCATCAGCTTTTACAAGATCCATGAATCTAGGACAGAAGCTACAATTCTTACCCAAATTTTTTCAGCTATATTCACACAACCCAAACAGCTTTAAACCACACCTTGTTCACCCCTTCACAATTCTTCAGTTAACCTTCTTCTACTCCCAATCAGAATTTTCGTTTTATACTTTACCTACAACGATCAACTCACTTATTCTCCAGTAACAATTGTCTTTTATCATTACCATTGAGCTATCTACAGCGGCAATATAACTGCATTCTTCTAATCCTCAGTCAGTCTTCCACTTTTAAATGTCATCATACAACATAGCCACCAACCTCATTCCTTAACACAATCTTCACGATTTTTCAGCCTCTCAGCAACCAATTCATCTACTCAAGCTGCGTTCCCATTTTTCAAACCTCTCGCAGCGTTAACAACCTCCTACATGCTACACTACCTCACCCAATTTGAACCCATGAAGTCAATCATTTTTACAATTGCATCATCTTTCATATTCACATTATATAATTCATCTGCTGTATGCGTGCCATCTAATTTTTGCTTCCTCATTGCTCGTAGGTACCCTGCCATTATTGTCTTTGATGTTCACACAACTGGTCTCCTTCTTATTCCTCATCTTTCTCACTTCCTTCCAGAATATCTTCCTATTCCCATATTGATCCTCATTCATCTGTTGTTCAAATGCTTCATTTGCTGCTTTCCTACTCTGCTCAATCATTTGTTTCACTTTTCTTTTCATTTCCTTGTATGCATTCAACCGCATCTTACTAACATGCATTTGAGGGTACGCCTCCTATAACCTTTTCTTTATGATTATCTTTTCCTTTCCACCTTCTTCATGTCTTCTCATCCATACACAAAAAAATAAACCTTGCACAGCACAATAATGCAATCAGAGAGTTCCATACTCATTCTCCTTCCAGCTTTCACATAAAATACGACCCACAGCATATTCTTTGTTACTTGGAACAGACGGATCATACTCCTAAATTCTTTCCTTTACTTTTTCACCAACTATGTGTATTTATGTAGCTTCTTGCGCTGTAAAAAGTGTTTGCTATGAATAAGATTCTTTCAGCCCAGAGCCCTACTATCCTCTCTTCATTTCATGTACCAATATCCTCAGTGGCCCCTTCCCTCATTCTGCCACTTATTTGTTCATTCACATCTCCTACAACTACCAATCAATTTTCATTGCCAATTTCATCTATCACTCGTCCCAAATCACTACACAACCTTTCCCTCTCAGCTTCACATCTATCACTTCAGTATCCATATAATACAACTACCCTCAATTTCACCCTTGTAAATTTCAATTTCACCCACATGATTTTCGTGCTCATTCATTCATACCCACGATTCCATCACGCCACTCCTAACTCAAAAGCAATGCCACACCCTTGTTAATCCTACCACCTTAATCCTCAACTGATCGCACTCACTTCACTCCATCCCACGTAAACTCTTCTTTCCTTTTCTTGTTTGATTCACATAGAGCAAGCATCTGCAAACTTCCTGTTCTAAACACATTGACTACCAATCCCTTCTTTCCCACATCATTTATACCACTCATATTACACACTCCAGCTCGGTTCGCACATTGAGGTGAATTAGTTGGTCTGACTGGACGGGTCCGCAACAACCTCGCTCATTAGAGTTATTGTGTTTATCGTTCGTGTGATGACACCTTCTTGGGGGCTGATTCACAGGCTGGAGCAACCTTATCCAGTTTTAATCGCTTCTTACGATACGCCCCATATGACGGCATGGGTGATATTATTACCCCTTATTAACGCAAATGGAAAAATAATATCAGATTGCAATTGTTCAGCAAGGGGGATTAGGTGCTAATATTGAATTTCAACTGTTTTAAATTAATTCCTAATTATTTAACGATGTTTGTTTATGTCAGGGCGGAAAAAAGGCAAAATTATATCATTATTTTTAATAAAAATATTAAACTACAAATAACCCTGCAAGAAATTATTACTAATTCAATAAAATATACTATTAAATATCTCAATGTGGTGATTCATGTGAAAAGAAGACGCTTTAAAATGAAAATTGGCCATAAATTTTGTTTTTTTCTGAACATATTTGCAAAATGTGTAATCGGACGGAAAGATATTCGCCGGAGAAAAATTACCAGTGGGAAAAATTGATGGTGAGAATATAGCCAGGCGGATTATTGCTAGTCCCGCAAAAAACAACAACACAACCTTCACTTCTTAAATGTTTTGTTTAGATTTTTGTTATTCGCATTTTGTATCTGGCAGTATTCTCACATTCAATTTTCCCCACTGTTAAAATTCCGACAGGTAATATTGAACAAGGAATATTTCTACTGGGAATTTTCTGTACACGTGTGTACGGAATGTACCGGTATCTCAATACACTACGATGCGATTATTTAAAATTCTTGATGTAGCATAAGAGAGCGAGTTTGCCTTCTGCGTTTTGACTTCCATCTTTTGAAATTAATTCAAGGAGAAATTTCTTATATGGAATAAAGAGTCACATTGTCAATTGGCATCGCATCATATTGTATTATGTATCATTTTAAAGGAAATTGATTTTTGAATTAAAATATCATATGGACATTTAATACTCCTTGAAATTAAGTAAAATATGATTGATTTAATTAGCATTCGGGGCAGGGCTTATATTTCTGAAGTCAAGAAGCACGGCATAAAAACAATGAACATTAGAGCCCCTAACGTCTTCTGGTAATCGCAATTAAATTCGAACTTAATACTAGGTTTTTGAACTGTGTACAAATGCTAATAGATGATTAAAAATAGCGGGGGTGGGGGTGAAACCCTCTACGATTAAGAGGACGTATGGAAGGCCAAGCCTCCATTTCGAAATAATCCCCTTAGGGTTCGAATTCAAATGCCATTGCCAAACGTTCTTAGGCGCTTCTAAGTTCAGTGTGTTTATGTAGTGATCCGCCCCTTCGGGAAGGAGCTAGAAATGGAGTCATTAAATTTACCAATTTCTTTTCGACCACGAAGAAAATGACCTGTTGGAAGCGCGACTGAGAAAAAGAGAAGTACAACAAATCAAACCTAAATGGGAATGAAGCAGTTAAAATCAATTGAAGAAGTAGGTTTTTATTCGTGAACCTGCTAAAGAAGTATTAGCCAATGAAGAGTTTTGTGACTTTGAGATGCAGTTCAGATTTACTTTACATACAAATTGCCTGTATTTTTTTCAAATCCTCAGTGTAAAAACAAATTTATAGGTGGGTACAACCGGAAAATACAGGCAAATGCCTTTGGGTACATTACCATAGATGGAACCATGATTGTCTAATTTTGTTTATTTCGATTCCAAAAGTTGGAATTGTGTCTTGGCAATGGGAATTATTCATTTCGCACCAATAAATAGTCGCGGGAATAAAATATAGGGGAACACGATTCATGGTGGCTCTTGCATATACTATTAGTACTATTTCTACTATACTACCCTTCTTCAATCAATCCCCAAGCAGTGTTTTGAAATTTACAGTTTCGGGGTCTGTGATTCTGAGAGTCCTTCGCCCTCTCCTCGACTTCTCACTTATCTCTAACATTTTTTTTTCAATTTTTTCATTTTCTTCTATTAATCTCTAAATAATCCTCATTGAGTAAAGAAAACAACTTTATACTTAATATTTGGTCAGTGATTTAATAATCATTAATGATATTCTCGAGGTATTTTAAAATACGAGGCATTCATCACTTCGACGAGCTTTGAAGCGAGCACATCCTTCCTGTTCACCGGTCGGTATAGGAGGAAGCGGCCAAGGAAAGTTTTAAGAAAATTACATACAACGGCATTTGAGGACTCTTTTAAGAATGATGAACTGGCGTTTTCCATGGATACTGTCACCCAACCACTGAAGGAAGGGCCCATCAGTCCCTTCCAGTCCACCCCACCTACACGAAATCCTCCCTATTGAGAGAGGTACATAAATGAGATTATTTCTAGGCATGTTATTTTTAACATGAACCTTCCTTCCCCCCATCGCTTGTTCTGTCGTAATATTGCCCCTTGAAGGTAGATTCCATACATTTCATTCCTTGCAATTATTCCTTTATCTTGAAATGGCATAAATGAAGGCTTCAGGAAAAAGAGGTTTGTGGTCTACCCCACTGCTAAACCCCAAGTCAAGAGCAATCCGGGAATGGGGCGGAGTTACAACCTGAGGGAAGGGTAATTTTACCCTATCCTGTAGGTCCGGCAAGGACCACAGAGGGACATACAACTGGCTCTGTGTATGCTGTAAGTAATTCTAAATAACCAAATCCCGTTAAGGGGGCGGCAGCCCCGAGTGAAGGTCGTTGATTCAGCCTTCATCCATCATTAAGTCCGCCATGTTTTAACACTCTCTCAGGAGCCCATCCAGATCCATACTCACGTTCATCCATTCTTCACATCTGGAGTCTCGTTCATAGGGGTAGTCAGCGACGGAGTGAGGGGTTTATAACGTAAAGTTTATAAAGTTCAGTCCACTGGCATACGCAGAGACACATAAAACGCTATGAGTACCGAAACCACCCTACGTTTACTACACACGGACAACCAAAAAATGCACATTAAAACCATACGATATCTTGAAACTCTCAAACACATTTAAAACACCAATCACAAACATACTAAACTCACACGTTGGCCAAACACTTATCTTCAGTTCCACACAAGACGCCACACAAATTCCACCTACTCGCAAAAGACACAGGCTGAGCACCAACATTACACTCAACAGCCAGAAACCATAAAAATCACAGGGTTCGCGTTTTCAAAACCAACCCTTTATAGTTGGCATACCTCACTAAGGACCTACTTACTCACCGCAGGCATCAGTACGGTGAGGAGGTCATTCAAGCCCTCTACTTTATAACTGCACCAAACAATGGGTGGTCATCGCCGTCCCCGATGAGCACCACAAGAACACGCTGCTGATCCTAGGCATTAAGGTCTGTGGTACACATAAATACGTACGAAATAACAACATAACATAAGACCCCATCAGTATCTCCGTTGCTGAAAAAACGGGTCACCAAATACACACGTGCCAAGAAATCCGCATCTGTTCTACTACTCTCCTCTGCATTAACTGCGGTGGCGACCATGTAGCGGTAAGTATAAGGGTTCATTACCTTGCCGAGGCCCCACGGACGCTGTTATAGAGCTAAACGGGCCCCAATATCTGCACCCCAACACACCTACCAAATCACCCCTCCAAACCATTCCAGCTTTTCTCCTTACAAAAACATTCGCCACCGCGAGCGGGGACGCGAGGACTACCCAATCTAACCCTATCCAACTCCACCCAAGCTCTCAAAGCTCCCATACCAACACCAACAATACCACCCAACTTAACACCCCCTCCCCCCAGCCAACTCCAAAACAAAACTGGCTGCCGTGATTTGCACGGTGGCAAAAGACATGTCTGGGTGACCCCTGCCTATACACGCCAACATCCTGAACCAGCTCTTTCCAGGGAAGGTTTTTGCCCTATTACACGAATACTAAAATAAAAGACCAACACTTCTTCCAAAACCCAGGGCCACGAACCCGCAGCTACTCACTACATCCTTCTTCAGACCTTCTACTTCCACTGCTCACCCTGCCTCCTTTCTTGCTCTCCCCGTTCCCTTGGCCACAGACTCGGCTCCGGCAATACCACCCCCTCTGTCCCCACCTCTCCTTGCATTGCATCCACCCCTCTTTCAAATGTTCCTATCCCTTCTGACATTCCCCTACCCCATCGGTCCACGGCCCTCACCCCTCTTTCCATTATCCCAACACTTCCTCCCACTGATGCCTTCTCCAAAACCACTGCCACCACACACGCCCTAACAAACACAAAGCTCACAAAACTCGCACCCTTCTTACACAGACACGTGTGAAAGTGCCGCGTCTGCTCCCACTCTCCTGATGCAATGCAGGGAGATTAAGCAGAGGAAAGCGGCTATCTTTAACACATCTTCACGAGCACTTCGTTCCAGACCATAGATACACTTAGTGTGGTCCAACTAAACGTAGGCAGTTGGCATAGGAGATTCAGCTGTGCATCGTGTGTGAAGGAATCAATACCATGGCTAAATTTAATCATCCCAAAAATTTTAAAAAGGCCAGCTGTGCTGCTTTGTATTCACGACGGGAGTTCCAATGAGAAGAACTCTGAGTATTTGGGTGTCGATCTGAGGACGATGCAGATGATCCAAAAAGAGTGGATAAGTCAGGCTGTGATTATGAGTGTATGGAGACTCGGAATCCTCACTCAAATTGTTCTGATACGAAAAGAACCCCCAAATTTGTTACATAGATCAGGGCCATCATTAGCAACAATCCCATCAGGTCAATGAGGTCCATAGCTAGGGGACAAATGGATATCAGTCTCTCTCATCTAACAGTTAGAGCCTGAGGACATCCACTGCTATTCATACAAGATGAGCAAAGGCCACCTTCTCTCGCACCAGATGAAAGAAAAGTGGTAGGAACTTGCTGCGAAGCTTGTGAACAAAATGAAGCAACCTTTCAGGCCTCGTATGCTTTGGTTCTTCTCAGACGAGAAGAATTTCCGCCATGGAAGTGAACTCGCAAAAGAACCGATGGATCGCCTATCCTCAAAAGATATCCGAGAGTAATGAAGACCAAGTTCCGGGTCCACACCATGGTGTTTGTGGTCGTCATTAGTAAGTGCCACGTTATGCCCCTGATTATCTTCCCGGAGGACCTCAGACTCAATACAGGAGGACTGAATGAGTTGGTGTTGTTCATGAACCAGGAGGTGGCCGCTAGAAGGTCATAGGTATTGCAGCAGGAATCTTCACCATGCCACACAAGCAGGCGGGCCCAATCTTGAATTCAGCCATGGTATTGATTTCTTCACAGACGATGCACAACTGAATCTCCTATAGAAGGAAGAAGAGAGAACCGACGCCAGATAACACGCATGCCCGAAATTTATAGGTGCCATGCAGCGACAAATTACCCACCTTGCCCTGTATATAAATATACACAAAATTGGGACCCAATATTTGACCCGTGCACCACCAAGGTGTATTTTTGGTCCAGGATCAGCACAGTTTTCACTCAGTTAGACATAGGAACCGTCGAGAAGGTTTGTAGCAGGTTGCGACGGCGCCTGGAGGCCTTGGTTGCGGCCGGTGGAGATTTCATTGAATAAAATGGATAGTACAGCAATCCTTCAAGTCATGTAATTTGGGCAAATAATTCTGTATAAATGTACTGTGTGTGTTATTTTTTTATACTGAAGTTAAACGAAAAATTAACCACAAAATGTTTTAATCTTATCAATAAAGTAGAGGAAAATATGCATTTCACTTCCTTGATTATCTACTGAATACTTCATGAGAGCTTGAAATATTTTTCCTCCTTTGAAACTATCGAAGCTTTTAGGTAGTTAGTTACCTGAAATTCTACATAGTTCATATTTTAAACCATTAATCAGTATGATATGATAATATGGAGTCTAGGCAATGGCTTCACCACTCCTCCCTACGAGGGAAGCTTGCGCTTCGCTACTAAGATTAGAATTTAAAATCTAAAAAAAAGCAGCCATGGTTAAATTTTTATAAATTTTCTGAACTTCACCAATTATAATAAATTTAAAAAGAAACCCTAAACTAAGTTTTCCCCCTTTCAAAATATCACGTTGCTAACATATAGTTATAGAATAGATAGAAGATATATAAAAATAAATTTTCTGAACTTCACCATTTGTAATTCTTGGGGTTTGAAAAAATTCACAAAATTTCGATACTTATATTTATTTCTGGACTTCACCATTTTGTTTTTTGATATTATAAAAGAATTATTAGAAATAACTTTGATAAAAAACATGTCATAACCAAACTAAGATGAAATTATTATTCATATACTCAAAAAAATCCCGTTCTTAAATTATACAGTTAGTGATGATGATATTTCCTAACTGCTTAGCCCAAGTAAAATCCGGACGTATCTTCATAATTTTCAGGTGAGCTTTTAAATGTTTTTTTTACTATGCTGCCTGGCTCCTCCTTCGCCCTCCACCGGGTTCTCTCCTCCAATGCCTTTGTTACAGGAGCTAAACTGGTTACCTATTCGCTTCCGTACCCACTATAAAATTCTTCTCATCACCTACAAGGCCCTAAACCTCGAGACTCCACCTTATATCTCGTCTGCCCTTTCCCGTCGTCAAAACCTCTGAGCACTCCGGTCTAACCTCGTTCTCCTCCTGAACACTCCTCGTTCTGCCCTCTGCTCGATGGGTGACCGTTCCTTCTCAGTTTGTGCTCCTAGACTCTGGAATGCCCTTCCTTTCCAAGTCCGATCCTCTCCCTCCCTTGCTACTTTTAAACGTCTCCCGAAGACTCATCTCTTCAGAATTGCCTTCTCTCCCCTGTAAACTTTCTCTACACTCGCTACACGACCTGCGCTCTGTGAGGGCTAACAGCCCTGAAGGGCGCATTATAAATACCTATTATTATTATAATTATTATTATTATTATTATTTTCAATTCTTTATTTTTATTTCACTCATGAAAAATTATTAAGTGTCCTTGGGCAAGGAAATAGGCCTGAAATCCGTTAGAGTAGGTTTCCTTCATCCTTCTCTTATCTTAGGATTTCTGATGCTTTCGAGGCATCATTGAAGACTTCATCTATGTTACAGATGGTGTAAGAATGGTGGTAACTTTTGAGGTGGTATAGCAATCTTCGCATTGCCTAGGGGATATCTGAACCACGCTCTTGTCCCATCCCAATATATCAATATATACCAGATCAATGTAAAAGTTCTATAGGATACAAGGATTTGTTTTTTGGGGAAAGGAACGTCAGCTATACATGTTCGATGCGGAATAAAAGAGGCCATCCATTGCTACGAATCTCGCACAACACGGTTGTATGCACTACAATTTAACAAGTTGTGTATGTTTACTCACAAAATCGCGAAGGTTGTCACCCTTATTGTTTTAACAATTTAGGTACGAGATCTTAATATAGAATGAGAACAAATTACGAACAAATGTAGCCCACTTGTAATACATTCATAAACGACGCCATAACTGATATTCAGATATAATTTGCTGGCCACTTTTAGGCGCTTTAGAACTTCTCGCTCAATTCCCTCTGTTCCAAGAGATATTCATTTTTGAGCCTTTGCGACATCCGGATAATTCGAGTGTTTTAATTGGACGCATTAAGACATGTTTGTTAGTAACCGAATATAAATATTCAGAAACAGTTCGGATATTCTTATTTATACAAGGGTTGGACAACAAAAAATGCAATCACATTGTTAAATGCATGTTTGCTTATTTAATATGGAGCTAGTCCTCTTCTGGCAGCAATATTTGTTTAAATGTATCGAATAAAGGACTCATACAGCCGTTCGCCAATGGTTAAGGAAAGTTTTAGTGATTCTTTTAACAAAACCTATTTCACTTCGTTCAGCGACGCTGGCAGAGGAGAGTGGTTCTCCATATCATGTTCCATTACAAAAGAAAGATATTCGATATATTGTCCTTTTGGAAGACTGTAGTACTATTGAAGACAATGTTAGTACTGTAGGGTAGATCCAAACACCTTTAACTGATAAATCTTTTGAGTGTTATTCCTACTATATACCACCACTACATGATCAAGAAAATTTCGTGATATGGTTGCGCGAGTCATCACTGTTCCACTTCCTTGGTTCATGCTGGTTCTTATGCAATATGCATTATAAGCTTCTTTAGGTTGCTTCGATAGTTTAATATGTCCTAATGATGGAAAAAGGTGTGAAAGATGAGTCAGACTAAATATTATTCTACCTTTGTTCCATTGCCAAGATCTAGTTATCAAAACAGGAGAGCTGAATCAGTCTTGTTTCCTACTTTGAAACCAGACGGTAAAATCTCATCAGCGTGAGAAGGAAATATTGCCGTAGTGAGGAAAATGGTAAAAGATGATTATAAAACTACATTTTAGTCGATAGCTTATGAAGTTGAGATCTCGAATAGGCTGTTTCTTCGATTTTGCACGAACGGAACAGGTTGTTTAAAGAGCTAACCATTTATTGATTGTTTTAAGCAAGTTCGAGGCATATGAAGGCATTTTTTTCAACCTAATCGCAACTGATGATAAAACTTGGATTTAACACTACAATCCATAAAGCAAAATCCAGTGGAAACAATGGATACCTGGAGGGTCAGCCTGCCCCTACAAATCCAATCCTGACAGGTCGGAACAGAAGCTTATGGCGGAAATTCAGCGAGAACCAAAGAGTAATTTTAATATGCTTTGACGAGGAGCAACAAGTTATCACAGTTACTTATTATAAGTACTTTATTAGAAAATCGAAAGTAGCATTAGTAGAAAAAGATCGGTAAAACTGTATAGAAGAATGCCCCTTTAGCACGATAACGCAGCAGTTCACTCTCCCGATATTTGCAGAGCTACTTTATGGGAATTTTGATGGTAAATTTGGTCGCATCCACCTTACACTCCTAACCTTGCCACTTCGGATTTCTTTTTATTCCTCCCGATTTCCATTGCTTGCACATGCGAAATCAGCAGTTTCGTCGTGGTGCGATTTGCAACGCTCAGGATTCTATCAAGAAGGGTTATCAAATTAAATCATCTCCTGCACAAGGGAGATTGACGTAGGGAAAGATATATTGAAAAATAATAGCTTGTTTTTGTATAATAAAGTTTTTAATTTTATTAAAGAACTTTTCTACTTTAACTTTGTTTTACAAAGTAATTATACCTATACACATTTTTGAAGGGCTCTCATTCCAATATAACTCCATATTACTGTTATCGATATAGCTCGATGAATTACAAATTTTAGTAATGATATCAGACCCTGTTTTAATTATTCAATTTCTATCAATCTTGAGAATATAATTTTGGGGGTTATATGGTTTCGGTAGCATTTATATGCTTATCTATATCAATCAATATTTTTGTTAGCGACTTGATTCTATTTATTCCTTTTTTCTATAAACATTTTAGGCTTTATTAATCTAAATTATATAGTTATTTTCTGGTTATTTCTTCTTTGGGTTCTTCTTCCCTGTTCAATTTTCATTAAAATGTACAAGGTTTTGCTTTGGTAAATGAAGCGTAGGTTATTTTCAATAATTTCCTTGATTCCGAGCCTGGGAGATAATTTAATTTATTAAAGCAGATTCCATTGCTGGTTTTATTCAGACTTACACATAGTATACATGAGATCTCGCTAGTCGAGAGGATAAGGTATTGGGGATCCTGTCCCAGCGAGACAGGATCCTCAAAAATCCCCGTATTCACATTTATGGCCAAAGGTTTTGAGACTACTATATTTTTTCATATAAGAAAATTAATAGAACTAATCAAACGTTGCATTTTGTATGTATTATAATTTTTGTATCAGAATTTAAAGGCGAAATATATGTAGAAAAATTTAGAGCTCAAATTTAATTTATTATTAAATATAATCAATTGATTCGCGCAGTAACTATTTACAATGATGCTTGTTCTTCAGGACTGCTTCAATTCGTTTTGGCATTCTGAAGACCAAATTTGTGATTACATCTTGACAGATATTGCTCCATTTTTGTTTAATAAAACCCGCAACTGCTCACAATTGGATGGTTTCGTTCTTCGACAGCCAGTGTGATTATCGCCCACAAATTCTCTATTGGGTTCAAAGCTGGCGAATTCCTGGGCCAAAGTCCCCAATGTTCGATGTTATTTTCAGCCAAGAACTTTGTTATTGCTTTTGCTGCGTAAGAATATGTGCCGCTATGGTGAAAAAATAGTTTTCATCCACAAATTGTACTTGAGCTGTTGTGAAAAGATGTTGATAAAGCACGTTTTGGTATCATTTTGAATTCATGAGAGTGTTTTGGGGCAAGATTGTTAGTGCTCCAGTTTCATTAGATGAGAAGTAGCCAAAGACATGGAGAGTGTCCAGATGCTTCAGCGAGAGCTGTGAAACAGGATCGTAAATGCGCTCGCTTTTCTCTTCCTAATAAGGGATCTTCCAGAAGCTCCAAACAAGCGCAGAAGAAACTTCATCAGAGAATATTACTTTTCTCCAGTTTTCAACAGTCCATTTTTTCTATTTCTTACAGGAGTGGTGCCTCTCCTATGGGTTTATTGATGAAATGACGCTTCTTCGCAGCCATTCTCGACCTAAGACCTTTGTCAAAAAGTCTCCGCCTCACTGTGCAGGCTGGAGCGTTTACACCTGCTTCTTTCCAGTATTTTTAAAGTCATGAATGGTCCTCAAGATGGTGCTCCTTGATGCAATCTCCTTACCAACTATCTCCTTGCACTTCAGACTACTTTGGTGCAGAGCATGAATGGATGCACGCTTTTCTTTCTACAGAGCCATTTCTGGAATTGAAAATGATACAAACCTTTATTTTTCTAAAAAATATTACGAAATATATTATAATTAACAACATTCAATTACCTCATATTTGACATCATTTTACCCTTTTGATCGAGTAGCAAAGCTCCAGGGATGGAAACTAACCTCCTACAGGAACAGGAACAGAGAGCGATTTTTGATTGAGCGAAGGAATGCTTTTTTTTCTTATTATGCTAACTTTTTAATAAACCTGAAATAATTTAAATATTAAAATAATTATTCTTATAATGTAACTTTTAAAAACAAAGGAAATTATAACAATATACTCGTATATTACTCCCAAAAACATTTGACCATGACAGTAGAGAGTTACTCGTATATTGGTGCAGTAAATTCGTTCACACACGTCATTACAACACCTCCGTCTATCAAAGAGATCAAGTGAGTTGTTCTAGTGAAGGCATTGAATTGCATGCGTCTATTAAATTCATCGAAGTGCGTGCTTCTTTTAAAGTAATCAAGGTAATTGAATATATTAAAGGGATCAAGCTACTTAGTTCTAGTAAATCATTAAGTTACGTCCTTATATTAAAGTCGTCAAGTTACGTATGACTATATAACGATTTAAGTCGTGTTTTTCTAGTACAGACATCAGGAACGTGCATGTATTAAAGTCATCAAGTTAAATTATTCTAGTAAAGGCGTCAAATTACGTTCGTATATTGAGGTCATCAAGCAATGGGCGGCTTTTAAAGGAGTCAAGTTGCGTTCTACTATTAAAGGCATCAAGTTAGGTTATTCTATTAAAGTCATCAAGCTACGTGCGACTATTAAACGCATCAAGTTACGTTGTTTAGTACAGGCATCAAAGAACATGTGTCTATTAAAGGCATCAAGTTATTGTTCTAGAAAATGCATCAATTCGTTTCTTATACTACTACGTTCTTGTGTTAAAGTCACCAAGTTACGAATGTCTTTTAAAGGAGTCAAGTTGCGTTCAACCTTTAAAGGTATTAAGTTTCATTTTGGGATTAAAGTCCTCAGGGGACGTGTGTCTATTAAAGGCTTCAAGTGACGTTATATTAAAGTCATCAAGTTACGTGTGTTAATTAAAGGCATCAAGTAGCATTCTTTTTTAAAGTCATTAAGGTACATGCGTTTATTAAAGGCATGAAGTTAAGTTGTTTTAGTAAATACATTAATTTGGCTTTTTCTATTACAGTCATCAAGTTATGTGCATCTAGTAAAAGCATCAAGTTACGCTGGTTTAGCAAAGGCATCAAGTTATGTTTTTCTATTAAAGTCATCAAGATAATTGCGTTTATTAAGGACATAAAGTTGCGTTCATTTATTAAAGTATCAAAGTACGTCTGTCTATGAAAGACATCAAGTGACGTTATTCAAATAAAGGCCTCAAATTACGTTTAATATTAAAGTTATCAAGTTACGTGCGTCTATTAACCGCATCAAGTTACTGTCTTCTATTAAATGCCACAATGTAGGTCAGTCTATTAAAGACATCTAGTTACCTTGTTATAGTAAAGGTATCAAATTACTTTCTTCTTTTAAATTTATCAAATCACGTGCGTCTATTAAAGGCATCAACTCCCGTTGTTCTATTAAAGATACCGAGTCACATTCTTGTATTAAAATCATCAAATTATGTGCCTCAATTAATGGCATCACTTTACGTTTTTCTAATGAAGGCATCAAATTACGTTCTTCTATTAAAATCATCAAGTCACTTGCGTTTTTCTAAGCATGAAGTTGTGTTATTTTGTTAAAAAATATCAAGTTATTTTGTTCTATTAAGTCATCAAGTTACTTCCGTCAATTAAAATCATCAAGTAGCGATCTAATACTAAAATCATCATTTTACGCTGTTTGATTAAAGGAATCAAGTTCCGTTCTTTTATTGGATGTAACAAGCTAAGTGTATATATTAAATGCACCGTTGGTTACTTGAAGCAAAGTTACCAATATAAGTCCTTAATTAAAGTCATCAAGTTCCGTTGATTTATTAGAGGCATAAAATTTACGATTATCTATTGAAAGCATGAAGCTGTATTCTTCTATTAAATGCATCAAGTTACGTTTTCCTATTAAAGTCAAGAGCAGGGGTTCTTCTATTAGAGGCAGCAACTAATATTCTGTTTAAGGCATCGGTTTACATTCTAATATTAAAGGCATGAATTTAAGTTGTTCTATTAAAGTCATCATCATTTTGCGTAGTTCTATTAGAGTCATCAAATTACGTTCTTCTATTAGAGGCATCATTGAACGTTGTTCTCCTAATCATATATTTACGATGATCGATTGAAGGCATAAAACTTACGTGTAGCAATAAAAGCAATAAATTACGTTGTTCTATTAAGATATCAATTAAAAGCATAAAGTTACGTTCTTCAATTGGAAGAATCAATCAACGTTCTTTTATTTAAGTAATCTAGCTGTATTCTTCTATTAAACGTATAAAGTTACGTTCTTCTATTAAAGTCATGAGTAGGGCTTCTTCTATTAAATACAGCAACTTATGTTCTGTTAAAGGTATCGGTTTACATTCTAATATTAAAGGCATGAAGTTACGTTGTTCTATTAAAGTCATCATCATTTTACGTAGTTCTATTATTCATCAAATTACGTTCTTTTATTATGAGCATCATTAACGTTGTTCTCCTAGCCATCTATTTACAATGATCGATTAAAGGCATAAAATTTACGTGTAGCAATAAAAGCATTAAATTACGTTGTTCTATTAAAGTGTCAAGTGTCGTGCTTCTAGTTGATTGATGCATCCAATAGAAGCACGTTGCGGGCTTCTATTGGATGCATCAATCAACTTTCTTCTATTAAAGTAATGTAGATACTTTGTTTTATTAATAGCATCGAGTTACATTGCTCTAGTAAAAGCAGTAAATTACTTTGTTCGTTTAAATGCGTCATATGATGTTCTTCTATAAAGGGAATCATGCTACGTTCTAATACTAAAGGCATCTGGTTACATAATTCTATTAAAGTCATCAAATTATGTTGATCTATTAAAGTCATCAAGTTACGTTCTCTATTGTATACATAGAGTAACGTTCTTCTATTAAATACATCTAGTTAAGTTGTTTTATGATGTTCTAGTAAAAACATTAAATTACATTGTTCTATTAAAGTATCAGTTTACGTGCGTCTAGTAAAGTCATCCATTACGTTGATCATTTAAACCCATCAAGTTATGTTCTTCTAATAAAGTCATCAAGTTACGTGTGAATTAAATGTATCAGGTTATGTTGGTTAATAAAGGCATCAAAATGCGTCTTCTATTAATATCATCAAGTTACCTGCGTCAATTAAGAGCATCACGTTGCGTTCTTCTTGTGTTCTTTTTTTATAGATATCAAGCTAAGTTGTTCTATTAAATCCATCACATTACATTTTTAAATTAAAGACATCAACTTACCTCAGTCAAATAAAAGCATCAAGTTGCGATATTCTACTAAATTCACCAAGTTATATTTTTTTTTAAAGGAATCAAGTTTTTTTTTCTTCTTTTGAAGGCAGCAAGTTACGTGCGTCTATTAAATGAATCAAGTTACGTTTTTCTAGTAAAGGCATCAATATAAGTTCTTCTATTCACCACATCAAAATGCATGAATCTGTTAAAGGCATCATGTTACATTCTTCAATTGAACGTATTGAGTTGCATTGTTCTATTAAACGCATGAAGTTACGATTTTAGAGTAAGATATCAACTTACGTTCTTCTATTAAAGTTATCAAATTACGTTGTTCTATTAAACGCATCAGTATACGTTCTCTTTTAGAGGCAGCAACTTACGTTTGCTGATTAATGTCATCAAGTTAGTTGCATCTATTAGAGGCATCAAGTTACGTTCTCTTAAAGTCGTCACAATACTAGCGTTTATTAAAAGCATCGAGTTGCTTTTCCTAATAAAATATCATGGTACGTGCGTCTTTTAAAAACATTGTCGTAGGTCATGTAGATTTCACTGACCTTCGCTTGCCTGCCCTAGACGTGGGGGGGGGGGCCTTTTAAGAATGGGGGATATTCGAGTGCGTTTTTCCGTTGGCAGACTTAGAAAATAGATCAATGGCATTTTACGTGGTTCTGTGACTTAAACAAGAGAAACAAAAAATATAATCTTCCTATTATACAATCAAATAACAGAATTTAACAATAATTTATACACTATGGAGAAATTAATCGTTCAGCAAAGGAAGTAATTTACAATGAAATGCTTCGACACGGGCTATGAGCAGTACAATATTAACCCGAGAGAAAACGGGAGGAGATTAGGTGGTGAAGCTTCGTAGTCGGAAAGCGTCACGCCTCTTCAACGGTGATCGAGAAAACGGTAATAGGCTTACGATTTTCTCCAAAGGAGCAAGGGGCCCTCGAGTGGTGGTTCGAGGGAGTATCCTTGCAGGGCACGGAGCGAAGCGCGTATTTCAGAATGAGTCCTTACGTCCTTGACTGCCGTAGTTCAGAACAACTGGTTTCTTGCTTGCGAGTCCTTAGAGTTACAGGAAGTCGCGTATGAAGGAGCGCCTGTGTCCTTAGGCTGGTTCCAATGAATCCTCGTGATTACTGCTTGGATACCTGCCTACTGGTTGAATACCAATGTTCTCGTTTCCGCGCTGGGAAATATATAAGGCTTCGCTGGAGGTGATTTTGTTCGCCGAAGGCGATTTTGTTCGCCGTCAGAAGTGGGTCCCACTCCGATTCAAAACGCGGCGGGTAAGGCTTAGTGCTCTCTCGCTGATTTGGGTTCAGGGCTCCAGTTAGACTCGTTTCGCTTCGTTATCGCCACGGAAGTTTACCGAAAGACTCCGGTTGAAGGTCCGTTCGTCCGTGAGATACCCCCTTAGGCCTCTTAATCTGCGTGAATCTCTCTCTCTCTCTCTCTCTTCCTCTCTCTTTGAAAGACATCAAGTTACGTTGTTCTTATTAAGGGCATAAAGTTACTATTTTCCATTAAAATAAACAATTCACGTGCGTCTATTAAAGGCATCAGTTTAAGGCGTTCTAATAATAGCATCTAGTTACCTGCATCGATTTAAGGCATCAAGTAACTTTATTCTATTAAAAACATAAGTTACATTCTTCTATTAAGGGCATCAAGTTACATTCTTCAATTAAAGGAATGAACATATGTTTTTCTATCAAAAGTTTTAAGTTACGTTCTTCTATTAAAAAATAGAGTAGAGTTCTTAGAAATTCTCGAAATTACTTCCTTCTCTTAGAATCATTAAGGTACGTTCTTCTATTATAGACATCAAGTTTCGTTCTTCTCTTATAGGCATGAAGAGGCGTTCTTCTATCAAAAGAATTAAGTTACGTTCCTTTAATATAGACATTAAATTAAATCCTTATATAGGAATCAGGATCCGTTCTTCAGGTAAAAACATCAAGAGGCGTTCTTCCATAAACAGGATCAAGTTACCTTCTTTTAAAGATATCAAGTTACATTCTTCCATTAAAGTCAGAAAGCTACCTACGTATAATAAAGGCATATTATTGCGTTCATTTCTATTCATCAAGTTATGTTCTTTTAAGAAAGATATGAAGTTATGTTGTTCTATTAAATACATCGACTTACGTTCTTCTATTAAAGTCATAAACAGGCGTTCTTCAATTAAAGTTACCAAGTTATGTTTTTATAGTAAAGTCATCAAGTTACGTTCTTGTATTAGAGGCATCAATTAACATTCTTCTATTAAAGTTATCTAGTTACGTTGTTCGATTTTAGCCATAAAATTTACGCTCTCTAGTACAAGCATCAAATTAAGTTGTTCAATTAAAGCGTGAAGTTAAGTGCTTCTATTAAAAGCATCAAGTTACCTTAATGTATTAATGTCATTAAGTTATTTTCTTGTATTGGATGCATCAATTAACGTTTTTCTATTAAAATCATCTAGTTAGGTTGTTTTATTAAAGGTATCGAGTTAAGGTCCTCTGTTATATTAAAGTATCATGTCACGTGCGTCAGATATAGTCATCAATTAATGTTGTTCATTTAAAGACATCAAACTACGTTCTTCTATTATAGGCATCGAGTAACGTTCTTCTATTAAAGTCATCTAGTTGCGTTTTTCGATTAAAGGCATAAAAATTTCGTTTTTCTAGTAAAAGTATGAAATTATGTTGTTAAAATAATTAAGGTACGTGCGTTTAATAAAGGCATCAAGTTTGCTTTTTCTATTAAAAGCATAAATTTAAGTTTTTCTATTAAATTCAAGTTAGGTACTTCTATTATAAGCAACAGACTACCTTCTTTTCTTTAATTCATCAATGTGCGGGCATCTATTAAAGACCTCAAGTTACCTTATCCGAGTGAAGACATCAAGTTACTTTCTCTTATTAAAGGCCTCAAAGCACGTTCTTCTATAAATAACATCAAGTTACGTTCTTCTATTAGTCATAAAGTTACCTTCTTATATCAGAGGCATCAACTTACGTTTTTTTATTAAAGACATCAACTGGCGTTATTCTTTTAAAAGCATCACTTTACGTTCTTTCAAAAAAGCCATCAAATTGCATTCTTCTAATAAAGGCATCAATATATGTCCTTATATTATAGATATCTAATGCGTACTTCTATCATAAGCATTCCGTTGCATTCTTCTATTAAATGCATCAAGTTACATCCTTCTATTAAAGTCACCAAATTACATTATTCTCTTACGTTTTTCGATTAAAGCCATCACTTATTTCCTTCTATTAGAGGCACCAAGTTACGTTATTATTTTCAAGTCATATAGATACGTTGTACTATTAAAGGCATCAAGTTACGTTATTCTATTAATGTATCAAAATACATGCATCTATTAAAGGCACCAATTTACTTTGTTCTATTATAGCGTGGAGTGGATTCGCCGCTTACGCTACTCTTGTTCTTTATTTTTACACACCCTCTCTATTATGGTGGTCAAGCCCGGGAGGGGGAGCGTCACCCCTTGGATAATGTTTCCAAGTTGCGTTCTTCGTCTTCATTTCTTCAAAATGCGCTCCGTTTCTATGAGGGTGCTCTGTAGCGTGCTACAGAGCAGAAAAAGACTCAGGATGGCAGAATAGATTCGCTGCTCGTTAACATTTGTCCGGCGACGGAGAATGTTCGGAACCACAGATTTATTCAGGACATTTCTCGCATTATGTTACATGGTCTCTGGAAACGTGCAAGGCTTTCTGTCGTACGAAAGAGGCTATGGCCTCCGCTGTTTCATTGGCCCATCCGTGTCCTGGACCACACATAAGCGTTGCCTCGGAAGGTTGGTAAGTTCATCAGAAGGTTGGTAACTATTGGCAACCTATTGCATTCTTTCTAAATCATAAACTCTTTCTCAACAGAGTTAGAGTACGTTCTCAAGAGAGCTTATATGTGTATACCTCTCACTCCGCCACGTCTGCTGATATTTGGAAAGGCGTGATTTTATTGTCCTCACTGACCATAAGCCTTTGGTTGAAGCCCTTTCCTTTCGTAACACGTCTTCTGTGCACATTACAGTCGATTATCGTCACCTGGACTTCATCCAGCAGCTTACGGACGATATTAGATATGTTCCTGGCTCTAAACACGCCCTACCGGACGCGTTTACTTGTATTTCTGTGATCTCAGACACGCAAATCTCCAATACTGCTCCCATCGATCATCCGACTTTAGCGCCGGCTCGTCATGTGTTGACGTTGTTCGCGTCGATCTTATAGACCATCTGCTTAATTTTCGTGATTGCACCTATCTAAGCACCATAATCAACCGTTTTGCACGTTGGCCAGAGGCAGTCGCTATCCCAGACCACCGAGCCCCTATCGTCGCTCGAGCTTTCGTCTCGTGATCGGTCGCTCGTTTCGGTGTCTCATCCTGGTCAATCCCTTTCATTTACTGACCACACTCTACCTTCTTATTTCAATCCCACTTCATAAATACAAAATTTCGTGCGATTGATCGACTAAATTGAGCCTGCCTCCCAAAATGTGCCTGCTAACCAGAAACCTTTCGTAACAAAAAAGATGTCAACTTTTTCCCCTATTTTGACTGTCGTGACTCAACTCTATCTATAATATTAAAGGATTCAAGTTACGATATTCTAATAATGTCAGCAAGTTATGTGAGTTTATTTAAGGTATGAAATTATTTTTGTCTAAGAAAGGCATCAATATTTGTTTTACTATTCAAGTTTTCAAATTATGTGCGTCTATTTAAGTCATCAAGCTATGTATTTCTATTAAAGACATCATTATGTGTTCTTTTTTTACATACATAAAGTTGCTCTCTTCTTTTATATGCATAAAGATGCATTATTGTCTTAAATCATTAGGCTACGTTGATCTATCAAATGCAACAAATTACGTTCTTATGTTAATGGCACCAATTTACGTTTTTATGTTAATGGCACCAAGTTACGCGTATCTATTAAAGGCATCGTATTACATTATTTTATGAAAGTCATCAAGTTACGTTCTATAAACTCACAGTGTTAGGTGCTTCTATTAAATGCATCAAGTTTCGCTCTTCTTCTAAAGGCATTAGTTACGTTGTTTTATCAAAGGAATCATGCTACGTTCTTTTATTAGGGGCATCAAGTTACGTGCGTGAATTGGGGGCCTCAAATCACGTTGATCCATTAAATGCATTAAGTTTAGTTGTTCTATAAAAATCATCAATTTACGTACTTCTTATTAAATGCATAAAGTTACTTTCTTCTATTAAATACATCGTGTTTCATTCTTCTTTTACGTTTTATATTAACGGCATCGTTACATTTTTTTTTTTTACAGGCCTCGCGTAACGTCCGACTATTATTAAACACATCGTTATATTCTTCTATTAAAGATATCAAGTTAGTTTCTTCACGTAAAATCATTAAGTTACGTTTTTCTATTAGAGGCATCAATTCACATTCTATTAAAGTCATTAAAGCTCGTTCATCTATTAAAGGTATCACGTTGCGTTCTTTTATTAAACTCAAAAGATACATGCATCTAATAAAGGTATAAAGTTACGTTGTTGTATTAAAGGCATAAATTTACGTTCCTCTATAAAGTCATCACTTACGTGCGTCTATTAAAGCAATGAAAGAACCGTATTCTATTAAAGTCATTAAGTTAAGTTCTTCTACTAAAATCATCAAGTTAAGTTCTTCTAATAAAATCATCAAGTTACGTTTTTGTATTTTAGGTATCAGATTACGTTCTATTAAAGTAATCAAAGTACGTGCGAGTACTAAAGGCATCAACTAACGTTGTTCTGGTAAAGCCATCAAGTTACATTCTTCTATTAAAGGTATCAACTTACATTCTTCTATTACAGGCATCAACTGGCGTTCGTTTATTGAAAGAATAAAGTTACGTTCGTCTAATAGAGCCATCAAATTAAATTCTTCTAATAAACAAATTAATTTCTGCACTTCTTTTAAAGGCATTAAGTTGCTGCTTCTATTATAAGCATCATGTTACGTTCTGCTATTAAAGGCATCAAGTTATATTCTTCAACTAAAGTCATCAAGTTACGTTCTATTAAAGGCAACAAATTACATTCTTCTTTTAAATCATAAAGTTACGTTCTTCTAATAACAGCATCATGTTACGCTATTCGATTAAAGTCATCACGCTTCGTTCCTCAATTAGAAGCATCAAGTTACTTATGTATATTCAA